>CM028382.1:18191920-18308285 GCA_013146195.2 Codonopsis lanceolata | reverse complement strand
ACATTAGATGCGAGCGGTGATTGTATATTGTGATTCTCGGTTGGTGGTGAATCAGTCAGAGCGATTATGGAGTACATCACATCTTGGTCATTTATTGTGTGGTAAAAGAAATTTTAAAGGATTTGATTCTTGGGGAATTAAGTGAGAATTAACTCGGGAGGATAACATGCGGATTACACCTGTCGAAGATGGTGAGGATGAAATTCAATCTTATCTGGGTCATGATCGAGCATTTGGAGGTTCTGTCATTGAGAAGGAAGCGGTTATGGACATAGAGCATTTGAAATGTTGGATAGATGATCTTAGACTTCACAGGTCTGAAGACAAAGGAGGCTAGGACCAAAGCTTAAAAATGGTCATCTACATTGTCTTGGATAACATTTTGTATCGGAGATCTTATACCCGACCTTTGTTGAGGTGTGTTCGACCAGGCAGGAAGGAATCTTGGGCGAAGTGCATGAAGGCAGTAGTGGAGGTCACCACAGTCAGCGATCTTGGTCAGAAAGTGTTAGTGGCAGTTTTCTTGATAACATTCTGACGGGATAAGAATGTATGTTCGTGTGACAGAGAATGTCGGTGATTAGACATTCCACATTGCCAGAGGACCCTGTGGTTTGATATGTGGGGGATAGATTTGATTGGTCCTTTTCCCGTAGCTCGCTCAAAATTCAAGTATCACGTGTAGGCGTGGATTATTATTTTACCAAATGGGTGGAAGCGAAACCATTGGCAACCATAAGTGAGGTAAATGTTATCGACTTTGTACATGAGCACATATGGTGTCGGTTTGGAGTCCGCGAGCAATTGTGTCGATCATGGGACGCGATTTTAGGAAAAGTTTACTAAGGCATGCGGCAGATGAGGGTAAAACATTGGCAATCATCGTGGCATATCCCGCGAGGCAATGGGCGGTGAAGGCTGCGAATAAACAAATCTTGCATGTTTTGAAGAGGAATTTGGAAGAAAAATTTGGAAGATGGGTAGATGGTTGCCTTGACCTTGTGGGTTAGAGCGGCGACGATGGGGTCAACCAGGAGAACCGCCTTTTCTTTGGCTTATAGATTCGATCTTTATGGCCGGTGGAGATGTATTTACCCACTCATAGGGTTCTAAACTACAATGTTGAGTCTAATAACCTGACTCGGTAGCCGATTTGGATTTATTGGAGGAAAACGGTTGGAGGCTAAGATGAGAATGGCCAACTATAAGCGTGAGCAAAGGCTCGCCACCACGATAAGAGAGTTCGTGGTCGATCGTTTGATGTGGGGGATTGGGTCCTCAAGTAAGATTGAGGCGACGAGCCATGGTCGAGCGAATAGGAAGCAGTCACCAAATTGGGAAGGTCCTTTCGATTTCGAGAATCATTAAGGAAGGCACTTACATGTTGCGAACAGAGGATGGTGACTAGTTAAAGCATCCATGGCATGCGGATCATTTGAAGAAATACTATTGGTAATTGATTTGCAATATGTAATTCTTTGATCCTTTTTTCTCATGGTAATTAATAATGGTGAAACTCGATTGTCTTTTCAACCTTGTGTTTGGAAAGTGGGTCTTCGAGTTGGCTTTTGTTGTTTTCTCGATTATTCTCTTTATCGAGCATGAGCTTTTCTAGGGTTAAAGGGTTGGTGTTCGAGTTGAATATCTCTTTAAATCTTTGTTCGAGCATAAAGGGTTTTATGTTCGAGAAAGATTTGAGAGAGGTTTCCGGTTCTCGAATTAGTCTCTTTTACGGCATAGGGCTTTATGCTCGTAAAAGGAGTTGGTGTTTGAGTGCGACTTAGCTAAATGGTGATCGCTTTAGAGCGAGTAAAGGGTGATTTTGTTTGAGAAAAACTTATGTTATGCAGTCATTCAAAAATAAAGGAAAGCAAGTTGAAATATTACAGACGTGAAAATTAAATTGTTTTGGAGACAAGGCACGAAGGCCGAGAAGGCCGAGCCATGATTTTCATGTTCAGATGGGGGCAACATTGCTCATTCGTTGCGGGAGGCTGATTCCTCGGTTCTTTCGGTTGTTTCAAGATGGTGATTTCATCATCGGCTTGGTTTTGAGCATTCTCGGTTGTGGTTGAGGAAGCTTGAGATGCCCAGAGTTGGGTCATGAGTTCGGTAACGGTGGGGTTGGTAACAGGAGGAGGATTCCAAGGAGAAAAATCCTTCTCAGTATCGGCCTCGGCCAATGATTCCAGTTCGTCCTCATTAAAAGGCACGAGGGAGTGGCCGGGGCGAGCAGACGAGCAAAATAGTGGATTGGCTCCCCATTCAGCGAGTTGCTCGGGGCGAATTTCGGCCAGCGCAAGCAATTTGTCTTAAGACGTGGTTCATGCCTTCACGAAGAAGGATAAGCTTCAATCTGACATTGTTGGCGAAGTCGTCGAGCTCTTGTAATCTTCAATGATTTTCAGCCTCTGTTCTTCACTGGTCAAAGAGCCGACTACGTCATCTTTTGTTCGAGGTCGGTGATGGTGGCATTGGCAGCTTCAAGGTCGCTTTGACAAGCACGGAGTTCCCTGCGTACCAGGCTATGTTGTTGAGAGCGGTTTCTTAGATTTCTTGGAAAGGTTTAAGCTGGGATTCTAGGGCGTCTTGGCCGATCTTCGAGAGTTCGGTTACCTTGCTCGTGAGGGATTCCTCGGAATTTTTAAGGTCGGCTCGGATGCAGTTGATTTTCTCCTCAAGCATTCTTCTCGATGGTTAAGGTGTCATACGGCGGTAAGAGTGTTGTTCTTGTTGAGGTTGGTGATCGGCGCTCGTACATCAAAATGGATTTATTGGCGTCTGTCGAGACAAATTAGGTTTATAAGAGAAAGAAAGGGAAAAAAGCAAGTGGTAAGAAGAAAGTATTACCTCGGTCATGCGTGCCCATCTCTCCAATCAAGGCGAGCTTGCTTTTGGTGCGCGTACTTCTTTTGGATGCCACTATGATGTAGTAAACGCTTCATCAAGCCAAGTCGAGTAGTGGCCTGGAAACCACTTCTTTTGTGTACGGCGATGTTATGGAGGTCGGGTACATTGGCGAGCTCCCTAATGAGGGCAGCCGCTTTAGGTTGGTCGTCAGGCATAACAAAATCCTCTTTCTGCCAGGAGGGGAGTTGGGGAGTGTTGTCTTCCATGACAGCTTTGTCTGCCCGGCGTCTGTTCCTCCTCGGGCTTTCAGTAGATTCCACATTGATGATTGGTGGGGAGACATTCACTGTTTCTCGCACAAGAGGTGCGAGGAATGAAGGTCGGCTATGATTAGGTTTGGTTGTTGGCGTTTTGTTCCTCGGCTTGAAGTGTTGGTCGGGACCGTGGGAAGATTGACGGCTGGCTGAGTTGACAAGTGTTTAGCTCGCTTGTTGGAGCTTTTCTTCGCAGCCTGCAGGAATTTGCTCACGTCTGTTAATTGCCTCATGTCTGCATAAAAACAAGAGAATGTTACTCAGGGAAAAGCATGGATTTGTAAAGTTATTAAAGAACGATGAAGTAAGAAGCAGTTAAGACGTAACCAGAAAGCGAGAAAGGAGGTCGGCAGAGAGCTCCAGCACGAGCACAATCCTCGCATTCACTAGGGAACTTATTCCCGTGGCAAGAGCCCCAGTATGGATGGGGAGTCTCTGGATCAATATCAACTCGGGGCTCGACCCCTTCGATGGGAAGGTAAGAGATCCCCGCAGATCACATAAGACCGAGGTCGGAAGTGAGAACTCGCCAGTCCAACACAAAATCCTGCCCAGCTCGTCCTTCTCTTGCTCCCAGATTCTGCAGCTTTAACAACCCGAGGTTCTCCATTTCGGTGGCGTTTTGTCATTCTCGGGAAGACCGTAGTCGCTGATATAAGGTGCAAAGGGCCAGCCAATGCTCGACTCAATAAGCAAAGCCTTCGAGTCCCAGCCATCGACTTTGTTGGGACCGTCAGTAAGGAGTTCGAAGAATCCATGGTTTGAACGGCTACTGATGCGACCAGTTTTCTTGTCAAGAGAGAGAAGGAAAAATTTGCGAAATAAAGTCATATCGGGCTCACCCGAGAGTGACCGGCAAGCTACAATGAATGATACTAAGAACCTAACGGTGGTTAAAGCTAAGTCGCAGGGAAGAGTATTGGAGGCATTCATTAACTCGACAATGAATGGGTCGAGAGGAAGACGGAGCCCAACTTGAAAGAAATCGAAGTAAAACACCATTTTATCTCCTTGGAAATTATGGCCTTCATTATCTATGTCTAGGTCAAAGGCGCGAACCCGGTAAAGTTTGGGGTCCATCCCTAACGAGTAAAACCAAGTACTAACCTCCTCCTCGGAATTCAAGTCTTCCCACTTGATTGAAGGGGAGGAGTATGAAGAGGCAGGAGCAAATGAGGTTTGGCTTGGTCCGGCTGATTGGTCGTTTGAACGAGGAAGATAGCCTGCTCGCGTGGCTTCACAAGGGATTTGAGGGGCACTGTTTATCGGTTGCTCGCTTAAGGATACGGGTTTTCGTCGGCGGGTAATTAATGGGATCACATCTTGCTCGCTCTCTCCAGAAGATGAGCTCGAGGACGGAGGCATTTCTTCTGGAGCTCCATGGTCGTAGCTCCGGCCTTCGATTTCAGAAACAGTTCCTTCGCTAGACATCCTACAGGAAGAGGAATCGAGAATTGCAGGTTAGATATTGATCGGGCGAAGTATGATGAAAAAACTGTGGTACACAGGCTGTGAGATCAGTAAACGGGGTACTGATCATGGATTTCTCGATTCCTTTGGTCTGGGTGGTAAAAGGGTTGAAAATTTGTGGGAAACAAAAGGGGATTGAAATTTGGTTCATTACACTAATCGGATGAACAGTTCGTAAAAGTAGAAAATGAGGGGTTTTAGCAGAAACCCTAGCTCATAATTCAAGTAAAGGAAATGCAGTGGAAGAAACAGAAGTTGTGAAATACCTGAAGATTTTGCAGAATTTCGATCTTGCTTCCGAAAAGTCCTGAGGAAGAATGAATCTGGGGAACGGCTTCTGATGGGAAATTGCAGAATGCTTCGATGCTTCGTCTTTGTTTTCCTTTAAGCGCCTGAGAATCGCCAACTGTGTAAAGTTGGAAATAGAGGGGGATTGGGCTCTTTATACCCAGCGAAACCGTCGGATTAGGGAACAAATCATTTGGCCCGAAACACGAGGCGCGGTGAACGAGGCGACATTTAATGCGCATGAGGAGTTGAGCCTGCTTTTTCAGACTGGCGGCTGGCTGACGTTTCACGCTTCTAAGAGACGTCTCTTTAAAGCGCTTCATGAATTGCTGCCTCTTCAGCGTTTTGGCTCCAAGGTTATTCAAAAAGAGGTGTGCTTTGAAATTTTTTGGGTTCCTCCTCGTCACGAGCATGAATACTCGATAAGACAAGGAGTTGGGGGCTACTGAGCTGCCTGGCCCAATAGGCCCAATCCATGAGCCACGTGTCAGGCGTGTGTATCCTCCGAGCAAGCGAGCAAATGTGTTACACGAGCACGAGCACCCGGGCAAAACCTTAGTTTTGGTCAGGTTAGTTACTTGCGAGATGGGGGCTCGGCTAAACGAGCAAAATTGATAAACGAGCATCATTGCTCGTCTGCATCGGTAAGAGCTATTAACAGTTGAGGACATTCATGTTCGGTAAAGATCAAGGTAACAGTTGAGGGTGGTTACATCCGAGCAAGAATCCTGACCAGCGGTAATGACCGGGAAGTTCTCCGGATAACCCGTTGTCATTAGTGAGTTAATTAAATGCGTGTTTATTAAAGGACATGACCGTTTGTGGGGCAGTTAATGCCAATCATGGGCAGTTAATAGAGATCCTGGGCAGTTAATGCTAATCATGGGCGGTTATTCATGGTTATGGGCAGTTATGCTTCCGGTGCGTATAAAAGCTTGGCAAAATTCGGAGAGAGGTATGCGCAATCTAATTTTCTAGCCGAAACTCACAAATTGCTTACTTTCTTGTACTAATTCACACAGGAGGCCTTTGCAGGAGTGCCCTGCCCGCCTCAGTTATGTTTGCTTATTGACATTGCAGAGTTGGGCTTTGTGGATTCAAGAACACGTTGAAAGCCAGGTGTTCGGATTGGACTTGTCTAGTGTGTCCAGATTTCTTGGACGCATCAATGATAATGATGATAAGAATTGTATTGAATATTATTATTATTTATATTATTATTGTAACTACTATTATTATTAGAACAATAATATTATTATTATAATAGTAATATTATTATCTTCATTAATATTATTAGTATTAAATACCGAAAGTCTATTGAGGAAATTCATTTCACAATGATCACAAAACAACTATTTAATCTATAAAATCTAAAATTAATCTTTTCATACTAAGACTTAAAAAGTTAACATTTACACTTTTATGAAACTCTGGTAGTAATATTAGTAGTCATAGTAGTGATAATAATGATATTATTATTATTATTATTATTATTATTATTTATTAATAATAATAAAATTATTAATAACAATAATAATATTTATAGCAATTTTAAAAAATATTATTGTTATTATTTATAGTAAGTTATTTATTGTTGTTGTTGTTGTTTTTATTATTATTATTATTATTATTATTATTATTATTATTATTATTATTATTTTATCTAAAATATTGAATCATTAAAATAATTTAAGTTAAAAATAAGTTTCATTTTAAATAAAACCTCATAATCTAATGATGTTAGAAGAAGCATTAATTTTTGAACTTTTTGGTAATTAGATTTTAACTTTGGTACTTTTTAAATAGAAGAATATTTTTTTTGAGATTTTTTAGATATGAGGTTTTTTTAGTGAGACTTTTTTGGAATTTTTCCCATAAAATGAAAGTATATTCATCATAACTAACAAGTTATTCACTCATTTGAC
Source organism: Codonopsis lanceolata (assembly GCA_013146195.2). Classification (NCBI taxonomy): domain Eukaryota; kingdom Viridiplantae; phylum Streptophyta; class Magnoliopsida; order Asterales; family Campanulaceae; genus Codonopsis; species Codonopsis lanceolata. The sequence goes on along the minus strand of CM028382.1, from coordinate 18,301,438 downwards.
TGTGATCACATTCTATTGAAGCAAAAATTTATGTAAGACAGTTTTATAAAATAAAAAATTATAAGACGGGATCTTTTTTATCCGACTCATTATGTATTAATAAACTGAATTATGAGAGAGTGAAACTCCGTCTTACGAATTAATATCGGTAAGACTTTCAATAGACTCTTCTATTGATACTTGACGAAGACATCTCAATATTTCCTCACTAACAAACACATGCACTGAAATTCAAAGTCCAAAGAAATATCTACTAACTTGCACCTTTTCGCTTTCAACTTGTACCTTAACAGATGGAGCCTACTACTTCACTAAATTTACTTGATAAGGATGGATATGCTTTTTCAAATGTTTTTTGTGATGGGGGTATGAATTTGAACCATGTGCTAATTATGAACTTTGAGTCTTTTGACTTGGAATAATTTATTTCTATTTGATGATGCATCAAGGCCTACATATTAAATAGATATTGGTTGGTGTAAAGTAAATGAGATCATACAAATAAGTTGCTTACAAGAAACCAAATAGGGGACTTGTCAATGGGATACGTATCGTCTATCTATTCACGTGTCCATTTATCTTTATCAAAAACTTATGTAAAATAGTTTTATGGTCATTTTTTATTAGACATATTCTTTTTATTTAATTCATCGTGTGTTGATGGGTTGAGTTGTGAGAGAGCGGAGCTCCGTTTTACAAATTAAAATTCGTAAAACCATCTTACATGAGATTTACTCTTTATCTTTTTCTATTCATTTATTTCATGGGTTAATTGCACCATTAGTCCCTTAACTTTAGACTGTTCTTTGTTTTAGTCCCTTAGAAATTTTAGTAATAATTGGATCCTAAAAGTTTTAAGTTTGTACAACATCAGTTTTTTTAATGGATGTCGTTAGATAAATATATTTAAATTGTCCATATGTCTCCCACGTGCATTTAGTAAGAGCTAAAATGAAATTTTCAAACCTAATTTATATCACAATTTGCAATCGAGTCCCCAGGGTTTAAAAAATGACCAAAAGGTCTTCTTCCCAAAATCGAACCTAATCTTGATGGCGTTCTTTATACACACATTATTGCAGAGGGCATAGTTTGGAGCAGCTATGGGCTCTTTATTCCACAACTTACAAAGTGGAAGAGGAGAAGGAGCCTTTCTAGTCTCCCAATCTGAATAGAAAGTGTCGTGTGATGTTATTGGAGGTATGCACAAAAGACTCTCATCTCTCTCCCTTTACATCTAACCTTCAATGATCTCTACCAACACTTATGTGCAACCTTATTTGCTCTCTGATCGAAATCCGTTTCGACGATGGGGAAAACTGTCAGCACTTCCATCCGCAACTGGTGGGACTAGAGTTAGGGTTGGATTTTATCCAGAAATCCCACTTTCACCCAAGATCTGGAAATGAACGAGGAGGATTCGACGCTTTTGGGATGCCACAACAAGGATAACTATAGATACGTGTTCTATAAAGTTAGATCAAAGCTAAGGGAACTCGTGGAATCTGATCATGTTGGGCTCCCTCAAACCGTCAGGTACGATTCCCCTTCCAAAACATTTGGGGAAGAAGACCTTTTGGTCATTTTTGAAACCGTATGAACTCGATTACAAATTGTGATATAAGTCAAGTTTGAGAAAATTTCATTTTAGTCCTTATTAAATACATGACCAACTTAGCAGTATTTCTCTAACAACATCCATCAAAAAGACCGGGACTGTGAAAATTTAAAACTTTTAGAACCTAGTTGTTACAAAAATTTCTTAAAGGACTAATAGTGAGAATGATATAAAGTCAAGGACCAATAGTGTTATTAACCCTTTATTTCCTTGACCAAACCAATTAAGATTACAATTAATATATAATTTGGTACTTAAACTTTGGGTAATATTTTATAATGGCCAACGGTTTTTGATTTCTCGATTCAATTTTTAGTCTCATAATTTCCCTATCATGCTAGAATTCAATTTCAAGTCTCAAATATTTCAAAGATTAGATTTTGCCATGATTAACATCTACTTTTTATTTTTAATGATCATACTGTTTGTAATTCTTTTTTTGATTTTTAATTACATGATCATATTACCCTTATTTAGTTATTTCTTGCCATTAGCATATCACGTGTTTTCCTTTCATTCTTTCATGCTTTAATTCTTCTTTAAAAAAAAACACAAAGAAGACTGCTAAGAATCAACAACGGGCGAGATTCACTCATCATGAGCAAGTAATCTAGAGAAAAAGTACAAGTATTGTCCCACGAGGATTAGGTCCTAAGTATAGTTGGTGAAATGAATTACCCGTTTTGATCAAAAAATATTAATGGGTAGGGTTGGGTAATTTTTAGGTTAAGTAGGGTGGGTTAATAAAATTCGGGTTATAATTGTCAGACCTAATCCTAACCACAAAAATCCAGCCACACCAACTATATTTGAGCAACAAAGTAGTGCGATATAACTAAAAGGAAGAGAACTAAACCTAGAATGAAAAATGCAAATAAGGAAATAGTTGGTTAATGAGGATTAATGCAATTGAAAATAGAGGGGTTGCGAATTCTCCTTAGCCTATTACGTTAATCTAACCCTATTTAATTTTTTTTCTTTAATTCAAGTCTTAGTATTCAGGGATTGATTCAATCGAGAATAGAGGCTAAGGGTTGCGATGTCTAGCCTATTACATTAATCTAACCCTCTCATAATTTTTCTCTAATCCAAGTCTTAATACTCAAGGACACATTCATCACAATTGCTATGGGTTTTCATAACACATAGAAAGTTTAATCGAAATCCTAAAGTATAGTCTTTTGCTTCGTATAGCCTAAGAAGAGTGATTGCATTAACATTCAAATCTTTGAATGACCATCTTCTACAATCCTAGGTTCAATTAATGGGTACCTAAGCCATTGTAAGCACTAAGCACATATTTTTTTTTATAAATACTATCTACATTTTATGTTTTCTCAAGTAATTAGTGTTGAAAATTTGTTAATTGAAGATGAAAAATTGTGCGTGGAATAGAAAAATGTGGAATTTGAGAATTAACCGTTTACATAGTACTCCCTTTGATTTCAAATAATTGTTTTTGTGAACCGATATACCGTTTAGAAAAAAAAGTAATGATTATATTATAAATATTGTTAAAATATAATATTTTTTTAATGTCCTTAAATATATGAATATAATTAAAATAAGTAAAAAAATAAAAATGAAATAATATAAATATTTTTTTCCTGAAATTTTTTCCATAAAAAATAATTATTTTAAAACGTTAAAAAAAAAAAAACAAACAAACAAAGTATTTGAAAAAGGATGCGGTAGAGTTTAGTCCGATGTTTCCTCGTACGAAAAAGTAACAAAACAAGTTAGAAGGGTCCTTCTCTCTCCTTTCCTCCCGCGGTCCCACCCATGCAGAAGATTCCTTTGCCCCAGTCAAATGATTTCCAAACGTGTCACTTTTCATTTTTTTAATTATAAAAAAACAAGCAAAATTAAAACAGATTTTATATACTCGGTGTCCCAAAATTGGAGTATTCAGTTTTCTTTGCGTCTAAAAATAATTATCTTTTTTATAAAAAAAATTAAATCATACTATTATCATTTTTACTTTTACTTTTTTTAATCATAGTTTAATTATAAGTCATATACACATGAACATTACAGATATTATATATCAAACTAATATTAATAATTAAGTCAATTATTTTTTCTTTATCCGTATGTTATGTCAAAAATAATAATAATTTTGAGACGGAATGAGTATTTATATTTTACTCCCTCACTTTCGAACACTTTATTATTTTTAGATATTTCATAAAATGGTTTACTTAAATATATATATACGATTTCCATAGCTTATCATCTTTACGTTTCATTTGTAATGTAAACATATTCGTTGTGAATAAGTATTTTCGTAATCTATACATGTATAATGACATAAGCACATATAACACTACTAAATAAGACAGTTTCTCGTTTAAAATAACTTGTCAAAATTAGAACATCATTTTTGTCTTATCTACCATGTGAGAATATGAAAATATATACGACTTTCTATGTCTCCAAAATCCAGATAACGTTTAATCTATTAATAAAAAAATTTAAAACATAAATTTATTGATTAGTCAAAAACTTTTGAAATTCACGAAGCCTCTCTATATTTAGTTTTTACTCTTTATTTCTTATAAACAAATTAATTATTCCCTTCATTCCAAGTAAAAAATTTACTATTTCATTTTTGATATATTTCACTTAAAGAGTCCATTTGAAAAAATTTAGGTATAAAAGTCTCATTTTATTAGTAATGAATTACTAAAAATTTCATTTTTTTAAAAGTTTTCAAACGGATATTCTTTGCCCGGAAAAGAGGAAGTATATGTTTAATGCATGGTAAATGAGCACACAAAAGCATTTCTTGAACAACTGAAATCACTTCTATTAATCTATTTTCTTATTTATTTTGATTATTTATGATTAAGTTGAAAAATATATATACCTTAGGTTTAATACACGGATATCAAAACTAATTATAACTAACTTCACCATCATTAATTTATTCCTTAACTATTACACGTTTTAAATATCATAATAAGAACACAACATAGTTCTTGAATAAAAGCCGTTAATTCCACGCGACATCCTTAGTAAGATTTTACATCTTTCTGGTTAACATACGACTCAAATCTCAATGTCACACAATGGAACTTTCAACAATTTTGTCTGAAGATAGTGACAGACTCAAGAGTCCAATCTCCTGTGTCACTTATGTGTATCATTAGTGTATTATTTTTCATCTTCATCATTGAATTTCAATCATCACATCTCAATCAATAATTGAGATGAAAAGTAATACACCAATGACACACAAATAGTACATGAGATCTGGGCCCCAAACTCAATACCATGTAACAAAAATTAGACTGCCATAAAAAAAAAACCCACGCACACGCGCGCACACACAAACTCACTTAGACCTCACTTAGACCAGACCAAACCGCGTCAATTACAATTAACACACCCCCTTATACCACTAGTACTTACACATACTAAAAACACGCACAGTCAATTCCAAATTCTCTCTCTATCTATCCGCGTTCATATTTTTCACAAATTCAACTCCTCACCCTCATGTATATATATAGTTAGATACCTTTCACTCTTCATCTCCTTCTCTTCAATTCATCTCCTCTGCACCCATTCAACGAACATCACTTCATTCACATCGCCCTTTAATCTCTACTGGGTTCACAATAAGTCAATCGATCAGTACTTTTACTTGACCGAATCCCTTTTCCTTACAAAAATGGAAATCGGTCAGATCCCTTTTCTCAACCCAGACGATTACTCCAATTTCTACAATTTATTTCAAGAACTAGACATCCCTACTCTCGACACTGACACTGTTTCAAACACTAAGAGGCGAAGACTCGATTCCGATGGAGTTGTTGAAGAAAATTTTGAAGAATTAGACACCACACTATTCAACGACATTTTCAACACATTCTTCTCCGAAGAAAAACCAACACATGATTTCGAATTTCCCAATCTCCAACCCAATTCAGTCTTGGAATTCAGCTTCCAACAAACCCAACCTCAAATGAACGAAATGTCCGAAATTGATTCCGGAAGAGCAAGGAAAATCCGCCGGCAGCCCGACAACAGCCCCACCATCACCGAGGATTCAATCCAATACCCAATTGGCGGAATCGGCGGTGGCGAAGGAGGACAGCAGCAGCGGAGGTTATGGGTGAAAGATAGGTCGAAAGAGTGGTGGAAACTGTACGGCAGCGACGACTGTCCGGACGAGGAGTTTCGAAAAGAGTTCCGTATGAGCAAAGCCACTTTCAATTTCATCTGCGATGAATTGGATTCCGCCGTTACTAAAAAGGATACAATGCTGCGTTTGGCTATTCCGGTTCGCCAAAGGGTCGCCGTTTGCATTTACAGATTGGCCAGCGGCGAGCCGCTCCGGTTGGTTTCTAAACGGTTCGGGTTAGGCATTTCAACTTGTCACAAGCTGGTTCTTGAAGTTTGCGCTGCTATAAAGGGTGTCCTAATGCCCAAATATCTGCAATGGCCTGAAGAGAATAAGTTGATGGAAATTAAGAAGGATTTCGATGGCGTTTCTGGAATACCAAATGTGGGCGGGTCAATTTACACGACCCATATATCCATTATAGCTCCGAAAGTGAGTGCAGCTGCTTACTTCAATAAAAGACACACAGAAAGAAACCAAAAGCCTTCTTATTCAACTACTGTTCAAGGGGTCGTTGACTCACGTGGGGTTTTTACAGACATTTGCATTGGTTGGCCTGGGTCAATGCCAAATGACAAAATATTGGAAAAGTCAGCTTTGTTTCAAAGAGCAAAGTGTGGAATGTTGAAGGATGTTTGGGTGGTGGGTAATTCGGGTTACCCATTAATGGATTGGGTTTTGGCTCCTTATACCCATCAAAACTTGACTTGGGGTCAACATTCATTTAATGAGAAAGTTGATGAATTACAAAAGGTTGCCAAGGATGCATTCATGAAGTTGAAAGGGAGGTGGACTTGTTTACAAAAGAGGACTGAAGTAAAGCTTCAAGATTTGCCTGTTGTGCTTGGGGCTTGTTGTGTATTACACAATATATGTGAGATGAGGAATGAAGAAATGGATAGAGATTTGAGGTTTGATTTGTTTGACGATGAGATGATAGCCGAGAAGGCGGTGAGATCAATTAAAGCAATGCAGATTCGGGATAACATCGCCCGTACTATCTTACATCATAGATAAAAACAATGTATTTGTGATCCATGATGTTAGAGAGCGAAAGATGTTTTTTCATAATTTCAAGTTTTGTTTTGTCTTTGTATAAACATCCACAGTAATTTAATTTATTTATTTTTTATTTTAGTCTAACGAGATTGTATTGGTAGTTTTTATTTTTATAGAAAGAGAGAAAATTGTTTATCGAGTTTTGTATAATAACTTCAAAAACAAAATGAGACTCAAAGATTCAATTTATAATTTGAAAAATTGATGCCAATAAGTGTTTAATACACCTTTAAGATCACATATAAACGAATTAACTTTAATCAAAACTTGGGATGAAGAAGATTATATTTGTTGATCACCTAAAATTTCCTAAAATATGGCTATAAATAGGTTTTTTTTTTGTTCCAAGTTTAATACTCCCTCCGCCCAAAAAGATAATCTCATTTAACAAGTTTATGTGTTCTTCATTTAGCACTCAATTCTTTATTCATATTTAAAATCTGGAACTATTTCTCAAGAATAAGCTAAAGAAAAATGAAAGATTATTTTTTTGGGACGAACGAAGACAAGGATAAGAACTTGGGAAGCATCACTTATGTTCCTTTTGAGCCAATCATAGCTATACAAACGACTTTTCATGAAAGTTGTATAAAAGAAGTTCCAAATATTGGTAGCGTTCTCCCAATTCATCAGCATATGATCAATACCCTCGACCAGTCAACCATTTTACCACATTTATCATCCGACATATGCCTTGTAATTTTGACGTTATCATTGGTTAATTTATCGTAAAAAATAAGTGTTTATTTGTTGAAGCGTTTTAAGTAACGCAAATAAAAAATGCAACGTTTCTTTTTTAAATTGTTTTAATGTAGCGTCTTAAAACGCAATATTTTAAAAATGTGCAGCGTTTTAAAACGCTAAAGTTTGGAACGTTTAAAAATATGATGCATTTATAACTATTTTGTTTATGAAAATAACATTTTGAAATAGTTTTCCAAAAGTCTTTACAAGAAAAAATTGTGTTTTAAAAATCTTGCTTATTGAAAAAGCTGTATTTTTAAAACGTTGCACCAAGCAAAACCTTAGCTAAAGTTTCTATGATATTAATTTCTTCTTTTTTTTTTTTTTATAAATATACTATTGCCCACCCCCTTCCCTCGAGAGTGGTAATTAATGGATCATTAGTCTCGTGTAACATAATTCAGATCTAGTGCAACTCCTTTTTTATCACCAAACAATTTGACTCACGACTCATATTCAAATTTTCTTTGTGTCACGGGCAGAGACGTGTATTAGTACATGAGTTCTCAACTCCCTCTAGAAGATGACACATTTTGAACTCGTACGAGAAGGTGGTTTGTTAAGGAGCTTGCAAGCTACGTGAACAAATCACATTTTGTTAAGTAAAATATTATTATTATTATTGTTATTATTACTCCCTCCATTTAATAAAAAGTGTTTCATTTTTTTGAAGATAATAATAAATTTATGTGCAATGAAAAAAGTACAAGTAAAGCTAAATCCTAAAAAAATTGATTTATCAAATGAGAATAACTTTAGTTTTTTTGTGACAGAGAGTGTTTTTATAATTTTTATAATGAGTAATAAAAATAAATAGATGATAGCAATAGTAATAATAATAATAATAATTACTATAGAACATTAACAGCTATGATAAGATTTTTCTTAATAAGAATAATCTTAATAATAATAATAAGGCAAAGACTTGTGTAGGACGGTCTTACGGATTCTAAATCCGTAAGACGGAGCCCCATTTAAAAATTTGCGGGTTAATAACTAAATATGTTAATAAATATTTTAATAACCGGTTGGTCGAGTTGGTCAAAGTCGATTTAAGGTTTAGCACGTTGTCAATGGTTTGAAATCTCACAGCCTTATTATTTTGTTTTAATGCTTATTAATGAGAAGTTCCTCTATTTGCTTCGGTGTCCCTACATTTTCAATATTTGTCGTCGAAATTTTTATGTTTCTCACGCCTTGCAGTTTAATAATTTGTCAGCTCCGTTAGCCATCAGTTAGCATCAATTGCCTTGGGATACTTGATGGATCCTAACGGACTTTGATGAAATGCTAAATGACACATTTAAAGCCAAACGTGACACATTAAAAACACAAAAGTGACACATTTTAATGTTAAAAGTGACACTATAAAGGGAAATTTATTATAATTCTCATTAAAATACAAAGTAACACTCTTAATACTAAAATGTAGCACTCTTCATACTAAAAAGTGATACATTTAAATTATTTAATACTATAAAGTGTCACTTAAAAACTAACATTGATTGTCAAAAGTGACACATTTAATACTAAAACGCAACACTTTCAATGCTAAAAAGTGACACTTTTAAAATCAATAGCGACGATTTTTAGTTATAAGGTAAAATGACACTTGTAGGGTCAAAAGTAACACATTTAATGCTAAAAAATGACACTTTTAATGTTATAAAGTAACACTTTAATGTCAAACGTAATGATTTTCATTTATAAAAAAATGAGATACTTTTTAATGTGACAGTAACACATTTAAGACTAAAAGTGACACATTTAAGCCCAAAATGTAACACTTTTTTAGTGAAAAATTATAATTTTCATTAAAAATGCAAAGTGACACTTCTAAGGCCAAAAGTGACACATTTTATACTACAAAAGTGACATTATTAATAGTAAAAAGTGATACTCTGTATATATAAACATGAGGGGTGATACTATAATTTTCAAAAACTAGGGGGTTGCATTGAGATTTCTGAATTTTGTCTCATTTAACCTGGATAGATCCGTCTTACGGATAAGGATCCGTAAGACCGTCTTACTGGAGACCACCTCTAATAATAAAATCATAAATGTAACTATGGTTGTGTCACCTCACCCTCTTTTAGATAAATCTTAATTCTCAAGCATTTCTTAAACATTAATGTGTGACTTTTTGTTTCTCAATCATTACCTATTAATAATAAATGTTAATAATTAATATGATAATGAGATATTAATCTCTTATATTGTTAATAGTAGAACTCTTATATATATAATTTTTTTATACAACCAACATTACTTACGAACCAATGTGGGATAAAACTTTTTTATTGGTAATAAAATGTGATATTTTTAATCTAATAAATTTCAAAATCAAAGTCAATTTATAACCAATATGAAATACATCTTTACTAATATTACCAATAGAAAATATGTAACTTACATTGTTTATAATTTGATGTTAGTTTTGAAAGTCTTTTGATAAAAAACTTCTACTTTTATCACCATAGATGATGTTTCTTACATTGTTTAGAAAAAGATTTAGTTTTTAATAGTCTTATATTAAAAACTTTTACTCTTATTATCAATAAACGATATGTATCTCACATTTTTTTAAAAAAAATATTGGTTTAAAAAGTTTTTAAATTAAAGACTTCTTATTACAAATAGAATAAATACATATATATCACATTAGTTATGATGTATCCAAAAAAGCATCATACCGGGGGTGCCGAAGATAGCAGTGGTCGTGGGTCGTCGGAGTTGCCGTTCGGCGGCCATGTTGTCATCGGTGGTTGATGTCTAACTATATTAAATGTAAAATAAACACTGTGAGTCGGCGGGGAGGGCCCCCACCAAAAACTCTCTGGTGTGTCTATCAATACACTGATTATGAAAAGAGAGGGTGCGTAGCCCTCAAGTGCATGTGTGATTCTAAATCAGAAAAAAGGGAGAGAGAGCCTTCACTATGGACAAGTGGTGTTATTTATATCTGGATTAAATGGGTCTAGCTTGTGGACTATCTGCCCCGCCCAAGCCTTCCGACATTATGTAAAATATAATGGGTCATTAGATGAGGCCCACATGCTATTGAGGCGGATCCAAAATATGCACATCAGTAGCCCCCTACTCATTATTCTTCGAAATTCATCTCGAGAGTAAGGAATACTATTCACTCGTAATCTTTTTAAATTTCTCGGGATGACCAAAGCTTAATCACTTTTATCTTGGCAAACAAGATAACAGAAGTGCTGGGATGAGTCACAGATTTAGTCGCTTTTGACCATCATTGTATATTTTAATTAACCATTATGCCTTAGAACTTGACTGTATAAGTCTTTCTATTGCGAGCAGAGCGCTATTTGGGCCAAGGTCAAGTCCTACAACTCGACTTCGCGAGCGGGACTACCTTCAAAAGCTAGCGAGCATAACGCCACTTGGGCCAAGGTCAAGTCCCAGTACTTGACTTTGCGAGCAGGACTACCTTTAAAAGCTAGCGAGCATAACGCCACATAGACCAAGGTCAAGCCCCAGTACTCGACTTTGCGAGCAGAACTACCTTTGATAAGCTAGCGAGCGGAACGCCACTTGGGCCAAGGTCAAGTCCCAATACTCGACTATGCGAGCAGGACTACCTTTGATAAGTTAGTGAGCAGAACACCACTTGGGCCAAGGTCAAGTCCCAGTACTCGACTATGCTAGCAGGACTATCTTTGATAGACGAGTGAGAAGAATGCCACTTGGGCCAAGGTCAAGTCCCAGTACTCGACTATGCGAGCACAACTACCTTTTATAAGCTAGCGAGCAGAATGCCACTTGGGCCAAGGTCAAGTCCCAGTATTCGACTATGCGAGCAGGACTACCTTTGATAAGCTAGCGAGCAGAACACCACTTGGGCCAAGGTCAAGTCCCAGTACTCGACTTTGCGAGCAGGACTTTCTTTGAAAAGCTAGAGAGAAAAACACCACTTGGGCCAAGGTCAAATCCCAGTACTCGACTATGTGAGCAAGACTACCTTTGATAAGCTAACGAGCAGAATGCCACTTGGGCCAAGGTAAAGTCTCAGTACTCGACCATGCGAGCATGACTACCTTTAATAAGCTAGCGAACATAAGTGCAGGCAGGAGCTGTGTACAACTCTACCGCGAGTAAACTCGAGCGGGAGAACAATATGAAGTTTAGCCGCGAATAAACTCGAGCAGGGAGCATAAGCGCATGTAGGCGCTGTGTACAACTCACCCGTAAGTAAACTCGAGCGGGAGGACAATGTAGAACTCAGCCGCGAGTAAACTCGAGCGGGAGGAAAATATGAAGCTCAGCCGCGAGTAAACTCGAACGGGGAACATAAGCGCAGACAGGCGCTGTCTACAACTCTACTGCGAGTAAAGTCGAGCGGGAGGACAATGTAGAGCTCAGCCGCAAGTAAACTCGAGTGGGGAGTATGAGCGCAGGTAAGCACGGTGTACAACTCAACCGCAAGTAAACTCGAGCAGAAGAACAATATGAAGCTCAGCCACGAGTAAACTCGAGCAGGGAGTATAAGCGCAGGCAGGCGCTGGGTTCAACTCAACCGCGAGTAAACTCGAGCGGGGAGCATAAGCGCAGGCAGGCGCTGTATACAACTCCACCGCGAGTAAAGTAGAGCGGGAGGACAATATGAAGCTTAGTTGCGAGTAAACTCGAGCGGGGAGCATAAGTGCAGGCAGGCGCTGTGTACAACTTTACTGTGAGTAAACTCGAGCGGGAGGACAATATGAAGCTCAGCCGCGAGTAAACTCGAGCGGGGAACATAAGTGCAGGCAGGCGCTGTGTACAACTCTACCGCAAGTAAACTCGAGTGGGAGGACAATATGAAGCTCAACCGCGAGTAAACTCGAGCGAGGAGCATAAGCGCAGGCAGTCACTGTGTACAACTCTACCGTGAGTAAACTAGAGCAGGAGGATAATATGAAGTTCAGCCGCGAGTGAACTCGAGTGGGGAGCATAAGCGTAGGCAGTCGCTGTGTACAACTCTACTATGAGTAAACTCGAGCAGGAGGACAATATGAAGCTCAGCCGCGAGTAAACTCGAGGAGCGAGCATAAGCGCAGGTAGGCGCTGTGTACAACTCTCCCACGAGTAAACTTGAACAAGAGGACAATATAAAGCTCAGCCACAGGAGTTCATCTTGAAGTCGAGAAGTATCACTGGTAAATATTGTTTGGTCTCGTAGTGTGTTCGAGAACAGTGGAAGTAATGGGGAAAGCCTAGGCTTTGTTGACATGTACTTTATTCCTGACACATTTGGAGCATCATTAATGAATCAAATATATTCTCCCATGAAATATAATTGTAACAAGTTTCATGCATTTAATTTATTCGAGCAAGAAAGTAATCACATTTCCACGCATCACGGCCAAAAAATAAGTAATATAATTACTTTGATTCATAATAAAATAAATTACAAGGTATAATGAACATATTTAATGCAATTTTATAAGACAATAATGTTTGTCATAATATCATTTATTGCTCATCATAATGGGTGATTTAAACACATTCAATTTACTTTATATTTTATGAGTAATTATCTAAAAATTAAATAATCCATTATGTACCTCTCACCCCATAATTATAATCATCAATTGTGTGTGTGTATGTGTGTGTGTGTGTGTGTGTGTATAATAATAATTATTATTGATTACTTTATGCTGTAGGTGCAAGCATAATAATCGTTAATAACCCACATGTAGTTTAGTGATAAAAAACATAAGAAAGTAGGCAAAAGAATTTAACTGAAGCATAAGTTAGTTTCAAGTAAACGAGTTGTTGTTCAGTCGAAATAGCGAAAAAGAATCATTCACAGCAATAAGTGTGAGTGCGATGAGTAAATATAAAACTCACATGGCTAGAATCAAACATTAACAAATTGTGCATATGAATGCGTCATGTTATATCACATTTTCATAAATGGGCGAACATTTTTTCCTTTTTTCATGATGACTAGGGATCATTAAAAACCATAAGGCACATGTATATGATCGCAAACGCAAAACATATTTAATTACATGCATCGATGTAGTACACCATAGCATACATCATTATAGCGGATACTTCAAAGTAATTATAACATTTTAATTTATAATTAAATATAATACAACAATCTAAATATTGTATTTACTTTGCATTTAATTCATATTTAGCATGCTTTCAATGCTGGCGGTTTCAAAGCCAAACAAATAGCATGTATCCAGGAGTTTAGATATAAAATATTGCAAAGCAAAACTTATGATCATGTGTGTAAATCAACACAAAACTGAGGGTATAACTAGAAAAGAACACCCGATTGTGGGCATCATAGGTGATATCAGCGGAGAGGATGATTGTAAATATGCACATCACGTCATTTTGGGTCACCAGCGTATAACCAGCGTGTGAAGAGACAATGGAGTCATCAGCAACCGATGCGTGATTAGAAGGTACCGCCTACAACATATTTGGTGGCTGTTGTGGGGACGTTAGAGCTCCAATGACATTGTTTCTTGTGCCAGCTTGCTCGTCTGGCCAAGTCGAATCCACATGTGTTGTTTTCTTTCAGTTTGGTGTTGGTTCGCATTAAACGTATCAATAACACGATTCCCGACACCTATCAAATGTATCAATAATTCAAGTTTTTTGGCAAAGGAACCAACTGATGTATCCAAAAAAGCATCATACCGGGGGTGTTGAAGGTAGCGGTGGACGTGAATCGTCGGAGTTGCCGTTCGGCGGCCATGTTGTCGTCGATGGTGGATATCTAACTATATTATCTGTAAAATAAACACCGTGAGTCGGCAGGGAGGGCCCCCGCCAAAAACTCTCCGGTGTGTTTATCGGTACACTGAATATGAAAGAGAGGGCGTGTAGCCCCCAAGTGCGTTTGTGATTCTAAATCAGAAAAAGAGAGAGAGAGAGAGAGAGAGAGAGAGAGAGAGAGCCTTCACTATGAACAAGTGAGGTTATTTATACCTGGATGGAATGGGTCTAGCTCGTGGACTATGTGCCCGGCCCAAGCCTTCCGACATTATGTAAAATATAATAGGCTATTAGATGAGGCCCACACGCCATTGAGGCGGATCCAAAATATGCTCATCAAATTACAAAGGCCAAAATACGAAAAATACCCTGAAGTTTCCACCAAATCTCAAAACGGTACCAAACCTAAGGTTTGTGTCATACGCATGCCTGACATTACAAATTGTCCCAAATTGCACCTTAGCCCTAATGGATGTTAGAAAACTAACAGAAAGTTAGCATGTGTATCTCACATGCAGGGGTAATTTCGTCATTTTCATCAAACAATTTTGGGGTGCTGGTAATGCCGCGGGATAAAATTTTGGGGCACATGTTAGAACGAGCCAGTCATTCCGTTTCTGTCCCCAAATTGATAAACCTTATTCCAAAGAAATCCATGACAACAACCACCGTCCTTGCCTCTACACCTCCTCATCCTTCTCCGCCGTGGTCCGATAATCCAACCCCAAACCCTAATTCCAACTCCTTCATGGCCCAAGACAACGACGACCACTCCTTTCCTTCCGGTGCCCTCGACTCCCCTACCAATTTTACCGATTCCCCCTCTCGATTACACCCCTCTTTCAACGACCCCCTCCCTTCGATCTCTCATTCGACGAAACCTCTTCTACTTGCTCAATACTTAATTCCGCTGAGCCCCCCCCCCCCGACCCTACCACTCACTCTCCTTCCCCTCTCGTCCTCCCTATCCTCTTCCACCTCTCTTTCAATCAAGATTTCGATTGCTTCGCCGCCGGCACCGACCGCGGTTTTCGTATCTTCAACTGCGACCCCTTCTACGAGATTTTCTGTCGTGACTTTGATTCTGGCAGCGGTATTGGAGTCATCCAGATGCTTTTTCGCAGCAACATTCTAGCCGTAGTTGGTGGCGGTCCTGAGCCTCAGTACCCGTTAAATAAGGTTATGATTTGGGACGACCACCAGAATCTATACACCAGTGAGCTCTCCTTCCGGCCTGAAGTCAAATCCGTCCGCCTCAGACGAGACCGAATTGTCGTCATTCTATTGCAAAAGATATTCGTATATAATTTCACTGACTTGAAATTGTTGCATCAAATTGAGACGATTGCAAATCCTAAGGGGCTATGCGAGGTATCTCATGTTTCGGGGTCCATAGTGTTGGTGTGTCCGGGGTTGCAGAAGGGGCAGATTAGGGTGGAGAATTATGCAACAAAGAGGACCAAGTTTATAATGGCTCATGATTCGATGATTGCCTGTTTTAATCTTACTAATGATGGGCGGTTGCTAGCTATTGCATGTGAGATGATGAAATTACCCCTGCATGTGATATGCACATGCTGACTTTCTGTTAGTTTTCTAACGCCCGTTATAGCTAGGGTGCAATATGGGACAATTTGTAATGTCAGGCATGCGTATGACACAAACCTTAGATTGGGAACCATTTTGGGATTTGGTGGAAATATCATGGTGTTTTTCGTATTTTGGCCAGTTACAAAGTATTCTATACTTTTGTCACCAATGAAGAGATGTATTTTACATTATTTAAAAAGAGATGTTAGTTTTAAAAGTCTTACATTAAAGACTTCTATTCTTATTACCAATAAAAGATATGTATCTCACATTGGTTAAAAATAAATGTTTGTTTAAAAAGTGTTTAGATTAAAGACTTTTTATTACAAATATAATAGTTACAAAGAGATATATCTCACATTATTTAGAAATGTGTATTGGTATAAAAGTTACTAGATAAAAGAATTTTTATTTTATTACCAATATAAAAAATACACATCCCACATTATTTAGAAAGGGATGTTGGTTTAAAAGTCTTTATATAAAACACTACTATTATTACTAATTATAGAAGATATGTATCTCACATTTGTTAGAAATTGATGTTGATGCATTATACACTGGTTATAAATTGATGTTGGTTTTCAAACATTACTTCTAATGACTTTTAATGATCCACTTCTAACATCATACTTTAAGACCAACTAACATTACTTATAATAACTCACTTCTAACACCATACTTTAAGCTTTGATATCTTATTCATCCAAAACTTGATTTTGACAATTACTTTTGCTAACAAACAAATAACACGTAAAGAATTTCGTGCCTCAAGTTACACAATTTTTTCACTAAAAACACTAATTTTTTAACAAGTGTTATACTTTAAGTTTTGATATCGTATTCATTCAAAACTCGATTTGAACAAATAAATATATCATTTTGATACTCTCACCGAATAAAACATATTTGCGCAATTACCTTCGCCAACAAACAAAATGACACGTAAAGAAATTTGTGCCTCAAGTTGGACAATTTCTTTCACTAAAAACACTAATTTTTCAACAATAGAAGAGATGTATCCCACATTGGTTAGAAATTGATGTTGGTTTTAAAAATGCTATTATTAAGTACTAATAGAAGAAATGTATCATACATTGGTTGGAAAGTGATATTGGTTTTCAAAGTCATTTGATAAAATACTTTTACCATTATTAATTACCAATAGAAAATGTATATCTCACATTGGTTAGAAAATGATGTTGATTTTAAATTATTTTATATTATTATCAACAAAAGAGATATATAACACATTGTTTAAAAAGAAAATGTTAGACTTTAAAGTCTTTAGACTAAAGACATTCACTTTTACAAAAGATGTATCTCGCATTGGTTACAAAATATTCTAATATTATTATCAATAGAAGTGATGTATCTCATATTGGTTAGAAATTGATGTTATTTTAAAAATACTATTATTAATTAACAATAGAAGAGATGTATCATAAATTGGTTAGAAAGTGATATTGGTTTTCAAAATCTTTTGATAACAGACTTCTACCATTATGTTTAAGAAAACACATTTCACTGGATTATTAATATTGATATTGGTGTCAATTTCCACTTTTTCCCCTAGGCAAAACACACCTCCGGGCCACTGTACTATACAAAAGGTTGCAATTAGGCCACTGAGACTTCAAAATTTTCGGGATGGCCACTGTACCAGACTTATCTTGCACGTTAACCCTTTTTTTGGATGGACGTTAAGTTAGGTTAAATGTCTATTTTACCCCCGTCTTCATCATCAACATCTTCAAACCCAGAAAATCAAACCTAGAAAATCAAACCCAGAAAAGAAAAAGGGAAAAGGCGTCTACATATTTTTCTCTCTCATTTCTCTCTCTTCTCCCATCTCTCTCTCTCATCTCTCACCGATACCCCCATAACCCAATCGGCGATTTCCCCGCCTCACTCCAGTCCCCGCCCATCTCCTCTCTCTCCCCCATCACAACCCAAGCGATCCCAGATCTCCATCAATCCAGCCTGCATCTTCTCCCGAATCCCCAACCTCCGTCTCTCATCCAAAGCCTCTCTCCGTCCAAAGCCACGCCATCCAACCTTCTCCTTCATCTTCTTCGGCGAACTAGTCGCCTCGCCGCATCCATCACCGAATCCCTCCGCTCAAATCACCAACCCCAGATCGGCCCGCCCGCCATCCTCGGCTTCATGGCAAGAAGCCGATTCCCGCCTCACATCGATCGAATCCTCCTCCTTCTCCGGCGAAGTCTCCGCCATCTTCACAAATGACATCCATTTAGATCCGCCGTCTTCGCCCAAATCCTCCATGTCCGCCTCATCACACTCCAGTATGGCCTATCCCCATCAACCCCAACCTTCGTCTCCATCACCAAGCCCACTGTCTCCAACCGCCGGTGTCCCTTCATCTTCCCCGCCTCCGCCAAACAACCCATGTCAAACCGAAAATCGAATTTGGGATCGAAAAATCCGACCGATCTGCTCCATCTTCGCCTCCCTCAGATGCGATCTTCATCTCCAAGATTTCGACATAAAACTCACCGCAAAAATCCTTCCTCTCACACAGCTATCTTCCAATGTCGGATCTCCTCATCTCTCAACTTCATCAAAGCCGCCCTCGTTTTTGCCTCAAACCCAATGAGCATCCAACTCATACAAGCTTTGGAGAATTTCTGTCCTTCTCCCTTCAAATTTGGGTTTGATTTTGGTTTTGGATTTGGTGTCTATTGGTTTGATCTAAGCATTCAAATTGCTTGTTTGGGTCTATTGGTTTGATCTGCTCATCTGTAGCTCCAAAGAAATGATGTTTAAGTGATGAAGAGAGGGCAAAAAGGGTATTTCACTTAAAGATAACGTCAAAAGGTAACGTCCGTTAAAAAATGGGTTAACGTGCAAGATAAGTCTGGTACAGTAGCCATCCCGAAAATTTTGAAGTCTCAGTGGCCTAATTGCAAGTTTTGGGTAAGTACAGTGGCCCGGAGGTGTGTTTTGCCTTTTCCCATATGAATAAAAGAGAGATGACAGGAGTACTATGTTTTCTAAGTTCTAGCAAAAGCAACACCACCATCATCATCATCAGTCGCTCTATCCCTCCACCGCCCACCACTTCCAACTCACTCGTGAATGTCAAACCTCGGAAGAAGCCGATAGTCGTAGCCCAACCCATGTTACCACCACCAACCAGAAAGACCCTGGCAACAATGATGGTTCATCCATTGAAGTCGTCCGACGACCCAGAGGTCCGCAACTATACTCTCGTCAATGACATCAGCTTCGCAATGGCTCCTTTCGCGAACGGGCTTACCATATTAATCGTCGGTCCACAAGTCCAAATCGTGGGAGGTTCCATGGTGGGTCCCCTGTTAGCAGCAGGTATGGTGTACATTATAGGGACATCGTTTAATAATCCCCTTTACCATAGGCTTTGTTTTGTGCAGATGACGATTTGGTTCGAATTTCGAACTTATGCAGTGGTGGTGGGAATGAGGGAAGAGGCCAGTCATCGTGGACTGTTTCCAGAGGTGGAGACAGTGGCGGATCCAAAAATAAATCTCAGCGGTGTCACTAATGTTAATTATTACTTAAAATTAAAATTATATCATTTTGTAGTGTATAAATTCAAAAAAAAAAAAAAAAACTTCAGCGGGGCACTTGCACCCCAAGTGTTGTGCATAGATCCGCCCCTGGGTGGAGATAGTGGACGACTGGGGTTAAGGAGTATAACTGAAAAGAATAGCTCTAGAGAAGATGGGTGGGTCCCACGAGTTGGCCCATGATTTAAAAAGTATACTATTAAGGATAAGGGGTATACTTAATATAGCATCTATAAAATGCTTAATACATCACTTTTAAAAAATGTTTGACCAAAATACCCTTTACATAATTAATTTTTTTGTTTTTTTATTAAATTTAATTTAACAAATTTTAAATTTAAAAATATTTTAAACACAATTAATTTACTAATTAATTTGATTTATTTACTAAACACAATTAAATTACTTATTTATTAATTTTTTTAGGGTTTAGGACTTGTTTGGCAGCTGTCCTAACCCAAAAAAAAATATTAGGGTTTAGGACTGGTTTAGCAACAGTCCTAACCAAAATTTTATTTTTATTTTTAAGGTTTTGGACTGGTTTGGCAGCAGTTCTAACCAATTTTTTTTTTTAGGGTTTAGAACTGGTTTGGCAGCAATCCTAACCAAAAATTTTTTTTTAAAAAAGTTTTGGATTGGTTTGACAGCAGTCCTAACCAAATTTTTATTTTTTAAAGTTTTTGGACTGGTTTGACAGCAGTCCTAACCAAAAAAAAAAATTGGGTTTAGGACTGGTTTGATAGCAGTCCTAACCAAAAAAAAATGTAAATTTTTTTTAGAGCAATTGGTCCACAATTTGATTTTTAATTAATTATTAAATTAAAATAAAAAAATTAACATTAATTTAAATTTAATAAAAAAAACATTAATTTAAATTTAACAAAAAAATAAAAAAAAATGAATTTAAGTAAAGGGTATTTTGGGAAAAAAAATTCAAAAATGCTGTATTAAACATTTTATAGGTGCTGTATTAAGTACCACTGAAGGATAAAATGGTAACACTTTTCCTAAAATAAAGTTTTAAATTGGATAATTTTTTTAGAATGGACAAAAAAAAAAAAGGATGATAATTTTAGGACAGAAAGAGTATTATTAAAAGCTCATAGTAAAATAAATGTTAAAAATAAAATTTTACGTAAATTGACACCCTTTGTTACAAAAATAAATTTTTTTTTGAGCTTCCAAAAAAATATAAGTAGATATTCTGTAAAATCGTCTTACGAATTTTAATTCGTAAGACGAATATCCATTCTTTCACAGCTCAACTCATTAACACATGATCAATTAGATAAAAAAAATTCATTTTATAAAAAATATCGATAAAATTATTTTACATAAGTTTTTACAAAAAAAAAAAAAAAAAGATAAGTACCGTCGTTTGGGGTAGGGATGCTTCCCCCTTCTTTCCTCGCGCGCTTGACAGAACATTCCTTCCAGTCAGTCAGTTAGTCAAAATGTCTTTGATTACCAAAACGTGCCAATTTCTGTTTGTTCTAATAACAAAACGCACGACACCGCAACCGCGTAAACAAGCACTCGTCATCATCAATTCAGTACTGGACAAAACACTCATATATTATCCAAAAGGGCACACGGTATATATATTTCAATCCTTCTCTCCATTTCTTCATTCAATTCAATTGCTCTCCTCCGTTCACATTCCCAATTCAACAAACTATCACTCACTTCATTCACATCTTCACTTTCTTGACTTGATCTCTCTTTCTATAAAATGGAAATCGATCCAATTCCTTTTCTCAACCACGAAGATTTCTCTAGTTTCTATAGTTTCTTTCAAGAACTAGACTCTCCTAAGATCAACAATGGTCCCAAGAGAAGAAAACTTGATTTTGATGGTGCTGCTGAACAAGAACTCCAAGAATTAGACGCCACCCAATTGAAGGATATCATCAACACATTCTTATCTTTCGAAGAATTCGAAGAAAAACCCAATTCTGATTTCGAATTTCCCCATTTACAACCCAATTCGGTCTTGGACTTCAGCTTCAATTCAAATCCACCTCAAATGAATGAAATCTCCGCGATCGATTATTCGGGGAAGCAAACGGAAATCCACCGGCAATCTGATAATATCTCAAGCACCTCCACCACCGACGATTCTACTCGGTACCCAATTGGCAGAAATGACGGCGGGGCAGGAGGACAGCACCAGCGGAGATTATGGGTGAAAGACAGGTCGAAAGCGTGGTGGGAACAGTACGGCAGCGACGATTGCCCCGACGAGGAGTTTCGAAAAGCGTTTCGTATGAGTAAATCCACCTTCAATTTCATCTGCGATGAGCTCGATTCCGCCGTCACTAAGAAAGATACGATGCTTCGTTTGGCTATTCCGGTTCGCCAAAGGGTCGCCGTTTGTATTTACAGATTAGCCACCGGCGAGGCGCTCCGACTAGTTTCTAAACGGTTCGGGTTAGGCATCTCAACTTGTCACAAGATAGTGCTTGAAGTTTGCGCCGCTATAAAGCGTGTCCTAATGCCCAAATATCTGCAATGGCCTGAAGAGAATAGGTTGAAGGAAATCAAGGAGGAATTCGAGGGCATTTCTGGAATACCAAATGTGGGCGGGTCTATTTACACGACCCATATACCCATTATAGCTCCGAAAGTGAGTACAGCTGATTACTTGAATAAAAGACACACCGAAAGAACCCAAAAACTTTCTTATTCAACTACTATTCAAGGGGTCGTTGACTCACATGGGATTTTTACAGACATTTGCATTGGTTGCCCTGGGTCAATGCCGGATGACAAAATATTGGAAAAGTCAGCTTTATTTCAAAGAGCAAGTAGTGGTTTGTTGAAGGATGTTTGGGTGGTGGGTAATTCGGGTTACCCATTAATGGATTGGGTTTTGGCTCCATATACCCATCAAAACTTGACTTGGGGTCAACATTCATTTAATGAGAAAGTTGATGAATTACAAAGGGTTGCCAAGGATGCATTCATGAAGTTGAAAGGGAGGTGGACTTTTTTACAAAAGAGGACTGAAGTAAAGCTTCAAGATTTGCCTGTTGTGCTTGAGGCTTGTTGTGTATTGCACAATATATGTGAGATGGGGAATGAAGAAATGGAAATAGATTTGCGGTTTGATTTGTTTGACGATGGGATGATAGCCGAAAATACGGTGAGATCAATTAATGCAATGAAGACTCGAGACAACATCGCTCATACTATCTTACATTATAGATAAAAGACGATATTTGTCTATATATGAACATTCACATCAATTTAGTTAATTTTTTTAAATTTTAGTTTAACGTGATTGTATTGGTAGTTTTTCTTGTTATAGAAAAAGAGAAAATTATTTATCAAGTTATGTAAATTAACTCAGTTAAATTGAAAAACAAAATGAGACTCAAAGCTCCAATTTATAATTTGAAAAATTGATGTCTATATATGTTTAATACACCTTTAAGTTCACATATAAACGAATTAACTTTGATCAAAACTTGAGATTTAGAAGACTATATTTGTTGATCACCTCAGTGCTCCTAAAAGATAATCCCATTTAACAGATATTCCAATTTGTTCTTCTTTAGCACTCAATTATTTATCCATTTTTAAAGCCGGGAACTATATTTAGAGAGTAAAGCTAAAGAAAAATGTGAGACTATTTTTTTGGGACGGCATGAGTGACACCGATTGGAACTTGGGAAGCATCACTTTTGTTCCTTTTGAGCTAATCATACTGATTCATACCTATACAAACCGGTTTTCATGAAAGTTGTATAAAAGAAATTCCAAATGATCACGCCACAAAGATGGGGTGACTATGCTGGTATTCCACGTAATGGACCAGAGTTGACGTATCTGAATTAATCGCCCACGTCGGTGTATGTGGACACTCGATGTACCGGAGTTGATAGGATATCTGGGCTTTGCGCTTGCTCTTGATCTCTGGTTACCTGAAAAGAGACTACCGTTAGGGTGTCGGGGTTTCTCAGCTACAACTCTCAGATGTGAGAGTTAGTAATCAGGGAGTATAAGTACTGGAGTTGGGTATTCCCTAATGCTTCCGATGATAGCGTATATGACTTGTTGTTCTCAATGTAATTTGCATGTTGGATCAAGTGAGTCTACCTTTCTTGTAAGGGAAGGCTTCCTTTTATAGTAGTGTCACTTGGGGGGGATCATGATTGATGTAGGGGTCCTTGAGCATGGGGACCTGTTGCTGGTCGGCTGGCTGACAGCTTCCTACTGGTTGATGGGTAGCGTGTGATGCATTTATTGTGGGCGGTTGATAAATCGTTGTATTACATCGGCTTGCATGACTTGCTCGCATCCTGATAAGATGACATCTGGAGGCTACGTTACAGGCTATATGTCAAGTCTATCACATCAGAGAAAGTTTGTCGATCAAGCATGATCATTCCTCGTATGGGTGGTCGGAGTCATGCTCGTTGTTTAGAATGATCCTCTTTATCGAGGATCGTAATCGGTTCGTTGATGATCACTGGTCTTGGTGGACCCTACCCATGTCCAACTAGAATCCATGTGGTCGCTCCACGTAAGAGGACCCAGGTCAGGTCCCTTCACCAAATATTGGTAGCTGTCTCACAATTCACCAGCATATGATCAATTCCCTCAACCTGTCAACCATTTTACCACATTTATCATCCGACATATGCCTTGTAATTTTGAAGTTATCATTGGTTAATTTATCGTAAAAAATTAGTCTTTGTTTGGTGAAATGTTTTTTTACCATAATACTGGCAAAAAACAAGCGTTTCTCTTTTAAATTATTTTAATGTAACGTTTTAAAATGCAAAATTTTAAAAATATGATGTGTTTACAATTATTCTGTTTATGAAAATAGTGTTTTTAAATAGTTTTTCAAATGCTTTTACAAGAAAAAAAATTATGTTTTAAAAATGCTGCATATTGAGATATTTTGTATCACATAGTGTAAGACTCTTTGTACCACCAAACAATATGACTCATAATTCATATTCAAATTTATTTTGTGTCACAGGAAGACATTATTAGTACATGAGTTCTCAACTCCCTCTAGAAGATGGCGCATTTTGAACTCATACGAGAAGGTGGTTTGAATGAGGAGCATGCAAACTACTTGAGCAAATCACATTTTGTTAAGTAAAATATTATTATTATTGTTATTATTATTACTCCCTCCATTTTAAAAAAAGTGTTTCAGTTTTTTTTTGGAAGATAATACTAAATTTATGTGCAATGAAAAAAGTACAAGTAAAGCTAAATCCTAAGAAAATTGATTTATCAAATGAGAATACCTTTAGTTTTTTGTGACAGAGAGAGTGTTTTTATAATTTTTATAATGAGTAATAAAAATAAATAAATGATATCAATAGTAATAATAATAATAATAATTACTATAGAACATTAATAACTATGATAAGATTTTTCTTAATTAGAATAATCTTAATAATAATAATAAAATCATAAATGTAACTATAATACACAAAATAACAATAATAATAATAACAATAATCTTTGAATAAACAACATTTTCCATTAACCAAAAAATTACTATTATTATTATTATTATTATTATTATTATTATTATTATTATTATTATTATTATTATTATTATTATTATTATTCTTTCCGTCTAAATATATAGTTCCTTTTTTTAGTTTGTCCCCTAATAATAGTCTCATTTCTAAAGAAAGTAATAATTTTAGAGCAATTTGAGGAGAAAGAACAAAAATACACTATATTTATCTTTTGCATGTCATTGTGAAATTTATGTCTACAAATATCTGTTTTATGATTTTTAAAATAATAAAAAAAAATTACGTCAAATTGTCATTAGCAAAAACAACTAATTCATGATTTTTAATTGATCAAATCAATGTAATTGACTCTTATTTAATCTTTTTTTGAAAACATAATATTTTAGGTAATTGAAAATTGTTAGAATTTTTAATAAAAGGAAAAATCCAAATATAAAAAACATTACCAAACATAACAATTAATTATGAATCAATAAGAGTATTGGTAATGTTCATAAACACGGTGGAAAAATTCGGACTTGGATCCTCAATCTTCATTCTTCTCTTTTTTCCTCACGCGCTTGACGGAACATTCCTTCCAGTCAGTCGGTCAAAATGTCTTTGATTTCCAAAACGTGCCTCTTTCTGTTTCTTCTAATTAAAAAACGCACAACACCGCAACCGCGTGAACAAGCCCTCGTTATCATCAATTCAATTTCAGTACTGGACAATATATTATCGTAAAGGTCAGTGTCACACGGTATATATATTTCATTCCTTTTCTCCATATCTTAATTCAATTCAATTCCTCTCCTCTGTTCACATTCCCAATTCCCAATTCAACAAGCTATCACTCACTTCATTCACATCTTCTTTTATCAATCACTTTCTTGACTCAAATCTCTCTTTCTATAAAATGGAAATCGGTCCAATTCCTTTCCTCAACCACGACGATTTCTCTAGTTTCTTTCAAGAACTAGACTCTCCTAAGATCAACAACGGTCCCAAGAGAAGAAAACTCGATTTCGATGCAGCAGCTGAACTAGAACTCCAAGAACTAGACGCCACCCAATTGAAGGATATCATCAACACATTCTTATCTTTTGACGAATTCGAAGAAAAACCCAATTCTGATTTCGAATTTCCCCATTTACAACCCAATTCGGTCTTCGACTTCAGCGTCAATACAAACCCACCTAAAATGAATGAAATCTCCGAGATCGATTATTCCGGGAAGCTAACGGAAATCCACCAGCAATGGCAATCTGATAATGTGGCAAGCACCTCCACCACCGACGATTCTACTAGGTACCCAATTGGCAGAAATGACGGCGGCGCAGGAGGACAGCAGCAGCGGAGGCTATGGGTGAAAGACAGGTCGAAAGCATGGTGGGAACAGTACGGCAGCGATGATTGCCCCGACGAGGAGTTTCGAAAAGCGTTCCGTATGAGCAAAGCCACTTTCAATTTCATCTGCGATGAATTGGATTCCGCAGTTACTAAAAAGGATACAATGCTGCGTTTGGCTATTCCGGTTCGCCAAAGGGTCGCCGTTTGCATTTACAGATTGGCCAGCGGCGAGCCGCTCCGGTTGGTTTCTAAACGGTTCGGGTTAGGCATTTCAACTTGTCACAAGCTGGTTCTTGAAGTTTGCGCTGCTATAAAGGGTGTCCTAATGCCCAAATATCTGCAATGGCCTGAAGAGAATAAGTTGATGGAAATTAAGAAGGATTTCGATGGCGTTTCTGGAATACCAAATGTGGGCGGGTCAATTTACACGACCCATATATCAATTATAGCTCCGAAAGTGAGTGCAGCTGCTTACTTCAATAAAAGACACACAGAAAGAAACCAAAAGCCTTCTTATTCAACTACTGTTCAAGGGGTCGTTGACTCACGTGGGGTTTTTACTGACATTTGCATAGGTTGGCCTGGGTCAATGCCTGATGACAAAATCTTGGAAAAGTCAGCTTTATTTCAAAGAGCAAGTAGTGGTTTTTTGAAGGATGTTTGGGTGGTGGGTAATTCGGGTTACCCATTAATGGATTGGGTTTTGGCTCCTTATACCCATCAAAACTTGACTTGGAGTCAACATTCACTTAATGAGAAAGTTGATGAGTTACAAGGGGTTGCCAAGGAGGCATTCATGAAGTTGAAAGGGAGGTGGACTTGTTTGCAAAAGAGGACTGAGGTGAAGCTTCAAGATTTGCCTAATGTGCTTGGGGCTTGTTGTGTATTACATAATATATGTGAGATGAGAAATGAAGAAATGGATATGGATTTAAGGTTTGATTTGTTTGATGATGAGACAGTGGTCGAGAATGCGGTCAGATCTGCTAATGCAATGCAAATCAGAGACAGCGTTGCTCACAATATCTTGCATCACCGATAAGATGAATTGTTGGGATTCTGGAACGTTTTTAAAATATAGTTTTTTAATAAATTTTAGTTTCACATTTAGGACTTACGCTGTGGGGGTTCATTTATTCCCAATACAAATTCTTCTTTTTTATTTTTTCCTTGGCTTGTTACAGGGCTCACAAAATTTATAAACATCCACATAAATTTAGTTATTTATTTATTTATTTTAGTCTAACGTGATTGTATTAGTAGTTTTTATTTGGATAATATAATTTTTTTGGTCCCTGAACTATACCAATACTATGCGTTTGGTCTTTGTATTTTTTTTGTAATGTGTTTGGTCCTTAAAGTAGGTTTTTGCTGTGAGATCTCCCCCTCACGAAGTTACCATCAATTTTGCCGTCAATATTTAATTAAAAATCCCGAATTTACCCTTATGTCTTATGGTAAATTTTCCCATTAACTTCGCTGTTGATCAATTGATCTTGGGTCTTCTGGAAGATTCCCAAATTGTGGAGCTACTAAAAGAAGCTGGGGTTAGTGTAGCTAGAGTGAAATCTGAGTTTGAGAAACTTCGAGGGAAGGAAGGGAAGAAAGTAGAGAGTGCTTCTGAGGACACTAATTTCCAGGCTCTCAAGACGTATGGCCGTGACCTTGTACAACAAGCTGGAAAGCTTGACCCTGTCATTGGCAGAGATGAAGAAATTCGAAGGGTGGTCAGGATACTTTCTCGAAGAACTAAGAACAATCATGTTCTTATCGGTGAGCTTGGTGTGGGTAAAACTGCTGTGGTTGAAGGATTAGCTCAGCGGATTCTAAGAAGGGATGTTCTAACTAATCTTTCGGATGTTAGGGTTATAACTTTGGAAATGGGAGCGTTAATTGCTGGAGCCAAGTACAGAGGGGAATGAAACCCCTTTGATTCTCCACCATACCCCCTAGCCTCCTTCTCTAATTTCTTTCTCCTCCGACCATCCTTCGTCTTCATCGCCGACCCCAAATCCCATAGCCACCCCAAACACTTCTCTCACCTGCCACCTCTGCGCCATCGATCCATTCTTTTTCTCTCGCTATATATGCGCCTCACCCACAACACTGTCCCATCGCGATTCACCTCTCTACGTTCGCGTTCTCCGGCTCCGGCTTGGATGCTTCATTGGAGTTTTGGTAAGAACCGGAGGCCGGCTTTGTTTGATTCTTTCATCGTGGCGTGGCAGCCGAGGAGAGATGAAGGGGAAGTGAGAGAGAGAGAGAGATGTGTGGTGTAGATCGTGGTCGGATCTTGAAGTAGAGGCGGCGATGGGCTTGCTTCATAGATGCAGGCGAGGACGGAAGGGGATGGAAAGATCTGAACTCGGGTTTAGGAGATCGACGAGATGGAGTTCGAGCGCCAGAGATTCAAGCGTGAGAGATGAGGGAGAGAGAGAAAGCGCAATTGGGCTTCCTTTATTGCCATTGAAATCGTGAACATTCATCTTGTTCACTGAAAATCATTAACATTAAAAAAAGTTCATTTGCTGCTTTTCCATTTCTTTTTTTTAACCATTAATATTACTAAGGGTATATTTGGGTTTTCAAAAAAAAAACATAACGACAAAACTAACGGTAACCCCGTCAGGGGGTAATCTCTTACCAAAAACCTATTTTAAGGACCAAACACATTACAAAAAAAGTACAGGGACCAAATGCATAGTATTGGTATAGTTCAGGGACCAAAAAAATATATTATCCTTTTTATTTTTATAGAAAGAGAGAAAATTATTTATCGAGTTCTGTAAATTAACTTCTTAGTTAAATTGAAAAACAAAATGAGACTCAAAGCTGCAATTTATAATTTGAAAATTGATGCCTATATACGTTTAATACACCTTTAAGTTCACATATAAACGAATTAACTTTGATCAAAACTTGGGATGAAGAAGACTAAATATGTTGATCACCTCAGTGCTCCTAAACTATGGCTATAAAGAGGTTTTTTTTTGAAGTTTAATACTCCCTCCGTCCCAAAAGATATCCCATTTAGCAGATATTCCAATTTGTTCTTCATTTAGCACTCAATTATTTATCCATTTTTAAAGCCCGGAACTATTTCTCAAGAATAAGCTAAAGAAAAATGGGAGACTATTTTTTCGAGACGGAAGGAGTGACACCAATTGGAAGTTTGGGAAGCATCACTTTTGTTCCTTATGAGCTAATCATACCTATACAAACCAGTTTTCATGAAAGTTGTATAAAAGAAATTCCAAATATTGGTAGCTTTCTAACAATTCACCATCATATGATCAATACTCTCAACCTGTCAGCTCCTTCTAACCCTAGTTCACTACACCGGTATCTCTTCTTCTTTATATCATCTAATTGTTTTTAGATTTATTTAACTTTCTCATGCAAACTTCTTCTTGAATGATAACAGGTGCAATGGGTGATAATACATCTATGGGCTGTCTTTTAGACATTTCTTCTCTTAACACAATTAAAATGGGTCTAGAACTAGTTCACCTATTGACATTGATCGATGTATTTTATACGTCGATATCATGTACTTTTATGACTTAAATTGAGCGATTCCACGAGGCTTTTGGCTACTGATATGTGTTTTCCAGTTGTTTTATGAGTTTCATGGTTTTAGGTGGAATTATATGAATTATGAGGCTTTTAGTGAAGATTTCGAAGAAGGGGCCAAAGTGTAAATTGAAGAAAAACGACAAAGATCATTATGAGGA
This sequence comes from Codonopsis lanceolata, assembly GCA_013146195.2. NCBI lineage: Eukaryota > Viridiplantae > Streptophyta > Magnoliopsida > Asterales > Campanulaceae > Codonopsis > Codonopsis lanceolata. Next base: position 18,271,406 of record CM028382.1, on the reverse strand, counting down.
CCTTGCGGCCGCAAGGTATCCTGACCTTGCCTTCGCAAGATAGGCAATAAGTCAGCCCCGAAATCAAGACCCTTGCGAACGCAAGGGGTAATGACCTTACGGCCGCAAGGTACCCAGAACCGCCTTTTTGAGGTCTTCAAGATGGATCGAACCTCCTATTCCCCTACAACTCCATGGTATAAATAGAGGACGGTAGCCAAGGCCAAAGGACGTCCAAGAAGTAGTTTTATACAGTCGTAGCGTAGGATTTAGCTTGTATAACGTAGTTTAGTTGTTGTAATTACAATTTTGAAGATCGATCCATGTATTCATTCATCTCCAAGTGCAGTTCATCTTCAAGGATGAACTAAACATCCATTAATCTAGGAGTTGGGAGGTAACTTGTATCGAATCTATGACTTAATCTATTTTTATTCATTCAGTTCTTGTTGATCGTGGTGTTTATCAAACCCTTTATTATCTCGCTTTGAACAAATGAATGTAATCGTGAGTAATAAAGGCCTAGAGGTGCGGATAACTGTATGACCAATATGCATATGTCGTACACTGATTCACCATCATGATAAATTGAACCTATCGATGCATGAAAGTGATAAGTTAGGGTCAGGTAACATATATGACCTAAGTGACAGTTAGGATTCATATGTTCTTGTGCCTAGGATATAGAATGGACGAATTATTTGGAGATGAAGACTGAACGGTAATTCGACAGGCTATATCTATATTTTGTGAACGAACCCAATAAATTGAATGATATTATAATTTAATAGGCTATAGAGGAGATACAAGTGAAACCCTAATCCTAAATTTCCCTCCACCATAAGATCTTCATAACCTGTAATTGCTGCTAATTTAGCTAACTTTAGAATAATAATTAGTTTAGATAAAATCAATATAAAAACCCTTCTTAGTTTAATAATTGCTACCGATAATCGTGCTATTTGTGATCTTGTCTCTGTGGTTTGACCCTTGCTTCCCAAGCTATTCTACAATAGTCTTGTCCACTTGCAAGGAATAAATTTAAAATAAAACATCGATCAGACATCTTCCGGAGTACTTCCACTACTGAACTTTGAGATTTGTACCTACAATACTTAGTTAACCGAAGAATTTTTCATGTCTATGTTGGAAGATCCATCCGATCCCTTTTCTCTCACTGGAACCATTAGAGGGGTCAATATCATCTTTGATGCAAAAACCATCTCTGAAGCCTTCCCTAACCTCTCTAATGACGGGTCTTCAATCTATACTATTCCAGAAGACACACAGCAAGCCGGATGGATCTCTATGCGTGGTGAAGTTCCGGTTGAACTTGCCTATGATCCACACAAAAATCGTTTTCCTCATCTATATTATGCCCTAGCCACAGTTTTTGACAAATGTTTGCTCATCAAATCTGGTGGATATGACAAAATCATTGAGCCTCAACTGTTTCTAATGGAGGGCATTGTTGAACACTGCGAAATCAACTGGGGGGTTGTGCTTGTTGAATGTGTCAAGGCTAACATAGACAAATACAAGGAAAACATGGAGTCTAGTAACCCAAAACAAACCCACCATCTCATTATTAATCATTTCTTACGGTCGAATGCTGCTCTTCGCCCTCATCTATTTGCCCTTAGTGACATGGTTCCTGTCAAAGCCAAAGATATGTAGCGACTGATGTCAATAGAGCACTTATCTCAAGAAGATATGGTCAAAACCTTTCTACTGCATCTACTGGATGTGGATCTAGAAGATCTCGAAATCAAGGTCCCCCTCAGCCTGCAACATCATCCAATCAGCCAGCTGATGCTGGTCAGCCAACTGACAACTTTCCTCCACCTGTTGTGACTCGAAGAAGAAGAAGAAGAAGAAGGCTGATAACCAATGATGATTCAGCTGAAGAAGGAATAGTCCATAATCCTCCCGTTATTCAAGAAACAAACCAACCAGATGCACCAACTCCCTCTTTGCCTCCTCAATCAAAAAGACAGCGAATAAATCTCACCTTGAATCCAGGTCACTTCATTCCTTTTTCTCCAACCAGAGCTCATGAGGTTCCTATCAATGCTCCTATCTTAAACTCTCCACCACCCAAGCCTACTTCCCCCAATACTGAACCTATAACTTCCCCCTAATTAGAAACCCTACTTTCCATCCTTATCATACTCCATGCAGTGTAAGTCCAAAACTCATACCTGATAACTGGTTATTTTCGATCAATCATCTTCCTTACTTTGTTCAATTCCTCCTGAGCTTTCATGAAGTAAAGAAGGAAGATAAGCTTCCAGTCAACCCAATCAAGTACATTGATCATCTCTACCAACGCAGACTCTATATGTTTTATCCAGTCACTCCCAACCTCTCTTTGAAGACTTGGTCGTAAATTATGTGAAATATCTTATGAGAGATATGCCCTCGAATTATTGGCTCTTTTCAAATTCCAAATATGTTCCAAACGGATTGCAATTCAAGAATCTCTATTTATATTCACAGAAATCACTTGAAGAAACAACTGAAGCATTCATACTCTCTCAAGCAGAATACTCACTTGAAGTACCTCAGCTTTAAACTTTAGCTAGATAGCCATAAACTCCTATTCTTTTCTAGTTATTGTTTTAGACAATCCATGTTCATTTATTCATTATTTCTTTCAAATCGTTAATGAATCATTTGATTGTCCCACGAGTGTGATTTACTTTCAATCATACTCCCCAAACACCGATCTTTGTACACTGATGTGGTGGATTTTATGATATGTAATTCCCTAATTTTCTAGACATTTTTATTATTATTTTAATGTATTTTAGTTTAGTTTGATGTAATTTTGAGTAGTTTATGATTTGGTAAGTTTTTGGGTAACTTTTGTAATTTTGAGACTTTTTGTGAGTATTTTGTGATGTCACAAAAGTTGTTATTGTGGAAGATAAAATTGCTAGTATCAGTGCGAGGGGATCAAGCGTCAAAAGCTGAAAGTTCAAGGATCGATTTCAAGCAGTAGTTCGAGAATCAAAAGAGAAAAGTTGGAGGTTCGGGGTCAAAGTGAAAGATGAAGATTTGGAAACTATTTATTTTTGGTAATAGATGGTAGGAGGATTTGACTACTTTTTATTAAAGATTCTCTTTCCTTTTTCTTTTAAGATTTTCCTTTCTAGTTTAGGATTAGGTTTTGGAAAACAAGTATATATACTTGTTTTGACTCCATAATTTGTTTCTTCTTCTCCTACGAATTTTCTCTAGAGATTTCAGCTGTTTGCATGGAAGCTTAATTACATTGCTTTGGATTTGAATCCTGAACCGTTTGTTTAATTCAATTGAGGTATTAATTTCTTTACTTCGAATCCTATTCATAGTTTTACTTGTTTGAATTGTTAGATTGATTCGTAGGGTTTTGAGATTTGATCACCCTCTTTTCCTTGCAATTGATTTAATGCTAGTTTAATCTTAAGTCGTGTCGATTATGATTTTACACAAGTAGCATCTTTGAGATTTATGCATGTGTCATGGTAAATTGAAAAGGGAGTAAAACTAGTTTTCTTTCTATTTCTTGAAAGAATAGAGAATTCCTTGATCTTAATTTCTCAAAGTTTTATCAATCGTTATTGTGAACCTAGGCGTGTCGAGTTAGGTTTAGATATTGATTAGGGAAATAAGTGAGTGTGTCCTTTGCTTATAACCATCATTAAGGAAGAAATATGGATTGAAATATATCTCGGATCAAGTGAATAGGGAGAAAGAGAGAGAAATTATACCGATGATATTGAATTGATAAACGGGAACGGAGACAAATCTGAAGTGCTAGACTTTAATTGTTTACAACTTAGTTTTAATTTCTGTCGTAGATAGTTAATTAATCACAAATCGAGACCCCAATCTTGTCAAGTGACAATTGTGCAACCGAATAACCGTTCTTGATTGGATCGACCACTGGACTTGCCCTAGGCTGGGTTAGCCATGGAGTCTTGTCTTGGTAATTAATTTGTAGGCGTGCGACTTTAGCCTGTCAAATTTTGGCGCCGTTGCCGGGGAGTAATGAGGCGGGCGCCTGGATTTCTGGCCAAGATTTCTCTTCCTCCTTGCTTTTCCTGCACAACACTACACACAAAAATACCTAAGTAGCACCTATTTCATAAAAATAAAATAAAAAAAAAAGAAATAGAAACCCCGGGTTGCCTCCTTCCCTTCTTCCGTCTTTAGCTAGACCAAATGCTGGGGAAAGACCTAGGATAGCAGGGATTAAGCATAATTAGGATCGTAGAGATCCATCATTTCCACATCCTCTACAATAACCTCTCCCCCCTCAAAATAGGGTTTTAATCTTTGCCCATTTACCTTAAACTCTTGGTTTCCGGAGGGACTGGAGATCACAACCGCACCATGTGGAAACACCTCCCTCACCATATAAGGACCGGTCCACAGGACCTCAATTCTGAGGAAACAAGCGCATGGCGGAATCAAACAGAAGGACTTTTTGACCTACCTTAAATTCTTTCCTCAAAATCATTTTATCATGCCACGCTTTTGCTCGTTCTTTGTAAGACAAATTATTTTCATACGCTTCTCTCCGGATTTCATCAAGTTCATTCAATTGCAATTTTCGTTCCTCACCGGACCCGTCTAAGTTCATATTGAATTTTTTTATTGCCCAAAGGCTTTGTGCTCTAATTCAAGGCGGAGTGACATGGCTTCCCAAACACTAATCGGTATGGGGACATACCAATAGGTGTCTTGTAAGCGTCGATGCGATAAGCCCATAAAAGCATCCTCTAGCCTAAGACTCCAATCTTTCCTATTCGGGTTTACGGTCTTTTCGAGGATGGACTTGATCTCCCTGTTTGAAACTTCTGCCTGGCCATTGGTTTGGGGATGATAGGCGGTGGAGACCTTATGAGTGATGTTATACTTTTTGACTAAGGCCTCAACCAACCTATTGCAAAAATGAGTTCCCTATCACCGATCGAGGCCAGGCATCCCAAATCTAGACACAACATTGCTCTTGAGGAAATTCACCACCACCTTAGCATCATCGGTGCGTGTAGGGATTGCTTCAACCCATTTGGAAACGTAGTCCACTGCAAGTAAGATGTACACAAAACCAAAAGAAATAGGAAACGGACCCATAAAGTCAATTCCCCAACATCAAAAACCTCGCAATTCATTACGATGTTTTGTGGCATCTCATTGCGGCGTCTATATTTCCAACATTGACAGGTCACAAGACTTCTGGCGGCGGCATCCATAAATAATTTTGGCCAAAAGAAGCCACTATCTAACACTTTCCTAAGCGGTGTTGTTGGCACCAAAGTGACCACCACATGCATACTCATGACGACTTAAGAATAGAGGCCATCTCATTTTCAGGGACACAACGACGAATAACTTGGTCAGTATGATGCTTCCACAAGTTTGGTTCGTCCCACACATAGTACTTAGCCTCAGCTGCGATTTTGTCTCTTTTAGATTTAGAAAAAACTTGGGAAGTTTATTAGAGACCAAAAGTTCACCAAATCCGCATACCAAGGCAACACGTCATAGCGCCCCAAAGCCTCATCGGGAAACTTCGTCCCTAATGGCAGGGGCTTACATCGCTTATGAGGCGTGCTATCCTACTCTCACCAAATCGACTCAAGTGGTCGGCCACTACATTTTGGCTCCTTTCTTATCCCTGATTTCTAAGTTAAACTCATCTGACAGAAGGACCCACCGAATGAGTCTCGGTTTTGCCTCTTTCTTTGACATTAAATACCGAAGAGCAGCATGATCGGTGTACACAATGATTTTGGTTCCAAGCAAATAGGACCTAAATTTTTCTAGAGCAAAAACCACCGCTAACATCTCTTTTTCTGTAGTGGAGTAGTTTCGTTGTGCCTCATTCAAAGTCATAGACGCATAATAAATCACATGAGAGGCACGATCCACTTTTTGACCCAAACCGCCGCTGAGGCATAATCACTCGCATCACACATGATCTCAAGGAGAGACCAATTGGGGGCTTGAATAATAGGAGTTGAAGTCAACCGATCCTTCAACTCATCAAATGCTTTCTTGCAATTATCATCAAATGTGAAATCCACCTCTTTTTGCAACAAGGTGCATAGAGGCGATGCAATTTTCGAAAAATCTTTAATGAAGCGACGGTAGAACCCCGCATGACCAAGGCGACCGCACTTCACGCACATTTGTAGGGTAAGGAAGTGTGGAAATAACATCAATTTTGCTTTATCACTTCAATACCCTTTTTCGAAACCACATGTCCCAACACATGCCTTGCTCAACCATGAAATGACATTTTTCAAAATTTAACACCAAATTCGTTTCAACACAGGTCAGCACTAAAGCAAGGTGAGCAAGACATTGGTCGAACGAGTCACCATGGACAGTGAAGTCATCCATGAAAACTTCCATAAAATTTTCCACAAAATCGGAGAAGATGCTCATCATACACCTTTGAAAAGTCGCAGGTGCATTGCATAAACCAAAGGGCATCCTCAGATAGGCGAAGTGAGAAAGAATGCTTAGCAAGGCAAGTAAAAGTAGTTTTCTCACGGTCTTCTGCAATTGGTATTTGAAAATACAGGAATACCCATCAAGAAAACAATAATACTCCCTTCCAAGAAGCCTTTCCAACATCGATCAATAAAGGGAGGGAAGTGATCTTTTCTAGTTACCTCATTTAGTCGCCGAAGATCGATGAACCATACACGCCATCCCGTTTGCTCCGGGTTGGCACCAACTCGCCTTGTGATTGATGACGACGGTGATCCCAGGCTACACATTGAGTAGGGCTCACCCACTCAGCATGCGATATGGCATATATGATCCCCATGCGTAGCAACTTCAAAACTTCTTTCTTCGCCCACCTCCATCATAGGTGGGTTCAACCTCCTGTGGTGGGCTGGAAGGCTTAGCACCCTCTTCTAACGAAATCCGTGTGTGCATACGAAGGACTAATGCCCTTGATGTCGGCAATAGTCCATCCAATCGCTCTTTCCGCTCCCGGGATCACATCCACTAATAATCGGCTTCTCTGCTCCTCCGTCGAACACTAGAGATCACCACGCAGGCGGTGTCTTCCCTTCACCCAAGCATATTTCAAATTCTCGGGAAGAGGTTTCAATTCAAGCACAGCGCCTTCTCAGCAGATGGCAAGGGTTTCTGTGGCACCTCCAACGGTAATTTACTAAATCCCGATGGTGAGACATACATAGCACTCTCGAGAGAGGCTCATCACGCCTCCTTCATCTCATCGGAAATTTCAAACTCCAACCCAGGTGTATCCCAGCGCATTCTCCAATGCAGACTTCATGTCATCATCTCTTGCGCACATCAAACACCTCTTGGGCTATAGGCTCCACGACATCAATGAAGTTCACGAGTGCACATCCTTAGGGTATGCTTGCAAAGAAAGATATTAAACTCCATTTGTTCCCCATCAAACTCCATGGTCATTGACCCGTTAGTAACATCCAACTTGGTACGAGCAGTCGACATGAAAGGTCGCCCTAACAGAATGGGAGCCTTAGGATCTGTATCCATCTCCAAGACATAAAAGTTGCGGGGAAAGATGAGCTTCCCAACCCGGGACTAGAACATCCTCAATCACCCCCCAGTGCGCGTTAGATGCGTCGGCAAGGTGGATAACCACCCGAGTATCTGTAGAGGTCCCGACTTTAGGGTCTCAAACAAGCGCATAAGGCATGGCGTTGATTGAAGCCCCCAAGTCAAGCATAGCCATGTGCTCACGAATTATCCCCTAGCGACAGGAATCACGAACATACACGGATCACTACACTTTTGGCATCCTCTTACGATAAGCTGCGGAACACGTGTTCACTAATCTTTACCTTCTTCTGACTCCGCTCCTTTTGATTCCTCTTCATAGTGCACAATTCTTTCAAGAACTTCGCATACCTTGGGACAGACTGCAGAAGATCAAGAAACGGAATGTTTACCTCAAGCCGCTTGAAGGTGTCAAAATAGCCTTATCGGCCTCAGGCCTTGTCATCCCTTAAAGCATACGGAAGGGGAGGCGGCTCATGAACGAAACAGTGCGGTGCTCTTCTCTTTTTTGAGCAGAGGGAAGTCAGTGCAGTGCTCTTCTCTTTCACCTGCACCTGGGTGTAACTCTCTCAACCACTAACTCGGGCTCCTCTTCAACAACCACTTCTTCTAGCTTTTTCCCACTTTGCATAAAGTCATTGCGACATTAGGCTTTGGATTCGGTTCCGTTCGAGATGGGAACTTTCCCGAATCCTTAGCCTCCATTCTCCAATGCATACGGTGACCCACATGTTTCTCCAAATTGCTAATGCTCGATTTAGTCTCCTGTTGAAACTCTTGGAAATTTCCATTCATGGTGGTCATGCTCTGCGCTAGTGATCGGACCAAGTCCTCGGTAGGCTGTCCTGTTGTTGTTCTTTGTCAACCAGGTGCTGTCTTGATTATATTGGTTTCCACTAGCTAGACCTGTTGACCTATTGAAATCCTTGGCGATTATTGATCCAATTTGCAATTTTGAATCCTGTTGTCCACAGGGTGGACCATACGAGGTTCGGATGAACATTATTGGCATTATTGTAATTGTCTTGTGGCGGCCTCCGCCTGGCGATTGAAACCTATAGCATTGACATACGCCACATTATGCATGCGAAGAGTAGGACAAGAGTCAGTCGGATGGGTCACATCAGCACATATACCGCATGGATGAGGTTGTTGACCCAAAACCAATGTCTTTAACAAACTCTTAACATCTGCCAGCTCAGTCTTCAAATCACTCGTTGAATCATTCGATCCTGCTGCACTGACTTGTCTAACGCTAGACCTCCTCCCATGAGTCCTTGTGCTTTTAGCTAGCTCTTCAATCAAGCTCTGCATCCACGGTAGTTTTGTTCGAATACTACCTCCTCAGCGAATCCACCCACCTTTTGTCTTGCTCGGTCAATCCCCATAGAAATAAACAATGAGGCTGCTCATCATCAAAGCCATGATCTGGGACAACTTACGTGAGCTTATAGAACCGGTTGTGGTAATCGTAAAGTGATTCATTTGGCATTGCTCCATGTTCTTGATATCCTCTTCATGACATTGATTTGATGCGGGGAAAGAACTCATCAAGGAATACCTCCTTCAACTCTTGCGAGGTAATCGTTGGGTGGCAAGTGATAGTACCACATATTCGCGTTCGTCTTGAGTAAAGGAGAACGCCTCGATAATCTTGCTCAAGAGGCAATGCAGCTGGCTTCATGCTTTTGCAAATCTGCACAAACTGAGCTATGTGCTGATTTAGATTTTCCCCAGGTATCCCATTAAAATGAGGCAACTGGTTCAACAATCCCGGCTTCAACTCAAAAGTTACCCCAGGTAAATCGAGAAATAACGCGCGGTTGCTCATTCCAGTTAGGAGCAATCCTTTGCCTCAATGTCCGAGGTGGAGGATTGTTATAGCCTCTGCCATTACCCCCATTGTTCACAACCTCGGGACCATTATTGGGGTTATTATTGCCTCTTCCATTACCCCCATTGTTCACAACCTCCGGGCCGTCATCGTTCTATTTGACAAAGTTTGAGGCGCCCGCCTCATGATATTCCATGCGGCCGCCTCAACTTCAGGCTGTAGGACAAAATTTTCAGAATTGAGGCGCCCGCCTCATACATACCCATGCGGCCGCCTCAACTACAGGATCGGGGGACAAATTTTCAAGTTTGAGGCGCCCGCCTCAGTCATATCCATGCGGCCGCCTCAACTTCAGGATGTTGGACAAAAATTGCCGCATTTGAGGCGCCCGCCTCACGAGATTCCATGCGCCCGCCTCGATCTGTACAGAAAAATTGCACAGCCTCAGTATTTGAGGCGCCCGCCTCATTACTACCCATGCGGCCGCCTCAACATCGAAATCTTGTTTTTGAAGTCTGACCCATGGGAGGAATTGCACGGGTTAAAACCAAGTCCGGGTCGGATTGGGTATGATTTGGGGCGAGTATTTAAAGAAGTTCAAAGGCTGAAACCTTCCCAAAATCAAAACACATCCTCACTCTCTCTCTTCTCTCAGTTCTTTACCCAAGAACAAGGATTCCGGCCACTCCCCTCCATTAATTCCGGCGATTTCTTCCTCTTCCATCCTCCAAATCACTACACTCCTGTTACAAAAGTTAGTCCCCTCTCCATAAGCTTTCAGATTCACCAGACATTACCAAATTCCGGGCACCTTCATCTAAAACCTTTGAAGATTCCGGCGAAACTTTGAAGATTCCGGCGAACTTTTGCAGATTCCGGCAGAGTTCAAATTTTCCGGCCACAATTTTTCCAGAATTTGTTTTCTTCAAGGTTAGGAGCCTCTTTATCCATTCTTTGTGGTTTCCATTTGTGTTGAAGTTTGGGTTAATTTTGATTGGAATTATATTATTGCTTAAAATGAATATGGGAAACACAAAGGATCATTCGAAAAAAGGAGGAAGAAAATCTAACGAGTCCCGAAAAAAACATAGGCATGATGAGAGTACGTCTAGTGCCCCTCCCCTTGGAACCTTTCTCCGTAGTGGAGACCCCCATGACTCTTCCCGGTTTAATTACTACTTGTCCCAAAATTACTTCTACTTTCATTCGAATAGGGCCATGATTGCTGAAAGAAAGTTTAACATAGGATCCTTTGGCCTTACTGAGAGATTTGGGTTTAGACGTTGGCAACAATTTTGTGATGAACCAAGGGAGGAAGGGAACAGTTTGGTGGTTAAGGAATTTTATTCGAACATGAATCAAATCCCCCCGGTGCCAGGACATTCCTATGTAAGGGAGCGTACGATAAGATTCCGAAGTGAGGACATCAATAGGTTCTACGGACTTCCTAGGGTGGCTCGAGAGGATTGTGAGTATGTTCGAGCTATGCATGGCGATTGGCGGGTATATTTTGCGGATGTGGATAGGACTTTGATGGGGAACCAACTTCAGTGGACCAACAACCCGGATGGTTCGCCCAAGTTTGTGATTGAAACTCAGTTTAATCTGGTGGCAAAAGGGGTAAACAAATTTGTGTGTTCGAGGTTGCTTCCGACATCGCAGCATGTGAAGGTTCCATGGCATCATGCGTTACTCATTCATCTGATTATCAACGGGGGATTGATTTCTGTGGGGCATATGATTTCAGAACATATGCAAGATGTGGGCGCAAGTAAACGGAATGGGTTTCCATACCCATCACTGATTACGGGATTGGTCAAGGCTGCAGGTGTTCGGTGGAATTTTGGGGGCGACAGAGTGAAGATCATTAAGCCCATCTCTCGAGATTCCCTTGAAAGCTATAAGAGGGAAGTAAGAGGGATGAATGCTCGAATTGTCGAGGAGCAGGTCGAGGAAGAAGCTGAGTTTGATGAGGAGGAGGATGACGATGCAGATGATGACTTTATGGAGGAGGCTGAGAATGTTGATTCTGGGGCGGCGAGTCTGGGTGCTAGTGGTGTGGATCAGCTGATTGTTCGTATGGATAGGCAGTTTGCTATCTCTATGGATCGCCAGAGCGATTCACTGCTATTTGGTGCGCATGGCACCACAAAGATGATGATGGCGATGGCAAAGTTGGCCATTCCTGCAGAGCGCCGGCAGGTCCGTGGGACTATCAGTTCAGGCCGCCCCAGTAGTGTCGAGAGGTATCCCTATCCCTGTCTCACTTCTATTTTACTTTTGTGATGCATATGGGGCTATGCATGATTTTGTGAGGGGGTGGGGTGCTTAGGCTTGCTGGTTGTTGTATTTGTTTAATTGCTTTAAATAAAATAAATAAATAAATAAATAAATAAAAAAAAAAAAAAAAAAAAAAAAGAAAAGAAAAGAGAGGCTAAGTGAAAACCCGAGAGGGCGCTTAGGCAAAAGGAGAGAGTGTGAAGAAAGAAAAGAAAAGAGAGGCTAAGTGAAAACCCGAGAGGGCGCTTAGGCAAAAGGAGAGGGTGTGACAAAAGAAAAAAATAATAATGAAAAAAAAAAAAAAAAAAAAAATAATAATATGAGAGTCTAGGTGAAAACCGGAAACGGCGCCTAGGAAAAAGGTGAGTGAGTGAATCTCTTTCCATCTTTTATATCACCGGCGTGGAAGTTATAAGGGAGGATTGGAGCATCGGGTAGGTTTATTTATTTTTGGTGTTGGAGGTTTGGTTTAGAGGTGTTAGGATAGAAAATCCTCGTTTTTCTTTTTGGTGATATAAGGGGGTGTTGGTGTGATTTACGAGGTAAGTCTTTGCTTCGGAATAGACTTTATTTTTGAGGGAGTAGTAGTGCGAGAATAGCGTGGGGGAAACTTAGGACATATTTAGTTCCCCCTAGCTTTTTGTTGTGTGGGCCTTAGCTTGGATGTCCCGTTTTTGCATATTTGGAGTTGGGGTCGAGCTAAGGTCATTGTTATCATTGCTATTGTTGGAGTGATAAGGAGCGGAGTTTCATTTTCCGAGTTCGTTGTTTGTTTGGGTCGATGTGCGTTAACTGTTGTTTCAGAGGGTTAGAGGAGATTAGGGGTCATTTTCCTCCCATGCTACGCTGATTAGACCGGTGCTTAGAGTGGGGATAGGATATTACTCAGGGACGAGTAATGGTCTAAGCGTGGGGGAATTTGATGTGGTGGATTTTATGATATGTAATTCCCTAATTTTCTAGACATTTTTATTATTATTTTAATGTATTTTAGTTTAGTTTGATGTAATTTTGAGTAGTTTATGATTTGGTAAGTTTTTGGGTAACTTTTGTAATTTTGAGACTTTTTGTGAGTATTTTGTGATGTCCCTGCAAAAGTTTATTATTGTGGAAGATAAAATTGCTAGTATCAGAAGTGCAGGGACCAAACTGTCAAAAGCTGAAAGTTCAAGGATCAGATTTCAAACAGCAGAGTTCGAGAATCAAAAGAGAAAAGTTGGAGGTTCAGGGGTCAAAGTGAAAGATGAAGATTTGGAAACTATTTATTTTTGGTAATAGATGGTAGGAGGATTTGACTACTTTTTATTAAAGATTCTCTTTCCTTTTTCTTTTGAGATTTTCCTTTCTAGTTTAGGATTAGGTTTTGGAAAACAAGTATATACTTGTTTTGACTCCATAATTTGTTTCTTCTTCTCCTACGAATTTTCTCTAGAGATTTCAGCTGTTTGCATGGAAGCTTAATTACATTGCTTTGGATTTGAATCCTGAACCGTTTGTTTAATTCAATTGAGGTATTAATTTCTTTACTTCTGAATCCCTATTCATAGTTTTACTTGTTTGAATTGTTAGATTGATTCTTAGGGTTTTGAGATTTGATCACCCTCTTTTCCCTTGCAATTGATTTAATGCTAGTTTAATCTTAAGTCTGTGTCAGATTATGATTTTACACAAGTAGCATCTTTGAGATTTATGCATGTGTCATGGTAAATTGAAAAGGGAGTAAAACTAGTTTTCTTTCTATTTGCAAAAGAATAGAGAATTCCTTGATCTTAATTTCTCAAAGTTTTATCAATCGTTATTGTGAACCTAGACTGTGTCAGTTAGGTTTAGATACTGATTAGGGAAATAAGTGAGTGTGTCACTGCTTATAACCATCATTAAGGAAGAAATAGGGATTGAAATATATCTCGGATCAAGTGAATAGGGAGAAAGAGAGAGAAATTATACCGATGATATTGAATTGATAAACGGGAACGGAGACAAATCTGAAGTGCTAGTCTTTAATTGTTTACAACTTAGTTTTAATTTCTGTCGTAGATAGTTAATTAATCACAAATCAGACCCCCAATCTTGTCAAGTGACAATTGTGCAACCGAATAACCGTTCTTCAGTGGATCGACCCTGGACTTGCCCTAGCTGCAGTTCTGTAGCCGAGTCTTGTCTTGGTAATTAATTTGTAGGCGTGCGACTTTAGCCTGTCATACACTATAATCCATTAGTGATCATCTAGATTATTAATAATATTGGTGTACTTCAAAAATCCAAGTTTGACCAACTTGGTAGTAGACGTAGTAGTTTACACTATGTGCCACTTTATATACTTTCTTTTGTTCACCAGCTTACACAAACTGTACTAACACTTAAGTAGCTTCAATCTACTTAAGTGTCAACCAGTTAGTTTCATCAGTTATTTACTTAGTTATTTTATAAACTATTTTTCATTTCATTCTACACTGTTAAGTGATCAGCCAAATATTCTTTTCAGTTGACCGTGTCAGCTACTTACCTCAAAATAGTTTTCAACTCATCGGCCGGCTGACGTCATATCAACAGACTGAAAAAAGTTGTATTTTTCGCTGCAACTTTTGAAGTTTTACAAAACAATCCTCAAATTTTTCAAAAGATATTCACCCCTAGCCTTATTTGTTGCCAACTGGACTTACATTATTATTATTCCTTCTGCCTAAAAATATAGTTCCTTTTTTTAGTTTCTCCCCTAATAATAGTCTCATTTCTAAAGATAGAACTAGTTTTAGTGCAATTTGAGGAAGAAGAAGAATACACTATATTTATCTTTTGCAGGTCATTTTGTAATTTGTGTCTACAAATATCTGTTTTATAATTTTTAAACTATTAAAAAGATTACGTCAAATTGTTATTTGCAAAACCAACTAATTTGACAGAACAAGTCAAACAAAATAATAATTTAAGAACGAAGGGAGTGTCTTTTTTCCGTGTGCCCGATCGAACAAAACAATCTTTTAAAAATAGAAATATTATTTTATTAAAAGCACACACTAAAATAAATTTTAAAACTAAATTAATTAAATTTTATGTAAATAGACGCCCTCCATTCCTAGATAATTGTTCAGCCTTTTTTTTAATTAGTTCCAAAAAAATTATTTTGTTTCCAAACCTTTTTTTTTAATGAAAAATACTTTGTTATCATTTAACCCTTTTATCATTTAACCTTACTTGTTCTTCTACTTTAAATATGAGTTATATTTACATGGACTTCAAAAATAAAACTACATATTATACAAAATATTTATTATAAAGTTAATTAATGTTTTTTTATTTTGTATGTTGAGTGAACTAAAATAATTATTTAAAAATATTTGTGAAACATTTAGGACTTGTTTGGTAGTCGTGCATGGATAAACAGTATTATTAATCTCAGACTATTAGCACCATCGCTATTAATCCACACTCGTATTATCGAGTGTAGTTTTGAAATTAAAACTCTTAGTTCCAAATTTTTTAGCGAGACACTAATAATACCACCATCCTCCTTCCTTGGTATAATTAGTGAGTGGATAATGAATATATCCGAATAAGTCGTGCTATTAGTCCAAACCACCTATTGCGTACTAAACATCAAACAACTCGGCTTATTAATTATATCCAACCTTAATCTCGACAACTAAACGGCGCCTTAGGGTGTTAATAGGATGAAGGGTAAGTAGGTAATTTCATATGCTAAGTAGTGTTATGTTTAGTAAATTGGTGTTCCATTTAACGGTTTAAGCAAAATGTTTTTTAAATGTAGATTAATTTGGCGGAGGCCCTACTGGTGTCTGACTGTCTGGTAGTTTGGGGTAGGGATCCTTGATCCTTCCCTCTTCTTTCCTCATGCGCTTGATGGAGCATTTGTTCCAATCAGTCAGTCAAAAATCTCTTTGATTTTCAAAAAGCCAAAATATGAAAAGCACTCCAAAGTAACCACTCAATCTCGGCTTCGGATCTCCTGTCCCATATTGGTGTCTCATTTTCTGTCACACCAATCAATTGCTGCCACGTGTTTAATTATTTTTAACCACAGTAAAGCCTCCTTAGCCCTTCTGTCATCTATAACGTTAACATTCCTAACCATTCGTTCTGTTAATCAAGTAGGGTAAATAAACATTTGGAAAATCCTATTATTGTGGCGGTGAAAACTCAGCCATTCTTCTACCTTTACATATTAACGATCAACGCAACCACCAACAGCCTCCCTTTCCCTTACCATGGATCACCGTTCTCCTACAATTGAATCCCAAAATCAGTCGTGTATTTGAATCTTATAAATCGGTTCTGCAAACTCTCTATCTCTCTCTCTCTCTCCCTCCCTCTTCCTCTCTCTGTAGGGCTGCTCCCAATCGAACCTAAATATTCAACCTCTCTATGATAAGGACGTAAATAATGCTTTCGGTGGTAATCTTCCATCATGCCGTCGGTTGGACTTTGAAGGGGTAGGGGATTCATCTAGAAAAGAAGTTAGCTTTGATAAAATATTTGACTGTGTATCAGAAAATATTGAGGAGATAAATATTGAAAAAATTCACATGAAAATGTCGAAGGAAGATATTCCGCAGATTGGGATGAATTTTGAAACAGAAGAAGCCGCTCATAAATTTTATAACGATTACGTAAAGAAAGCGGGGTTTGGTACTCGAGTAAGTAAAGCACACACAGACGGAAGTGGCAAGATATTAGATAGAATATTTTGTTGCAATCGTGAAGGCCATCGGGGAAAAGATAAACGAGATGCCAATGTAAAAGTTCATCGTTCTGAGACACGATGTGGTTGTCGAGCCATATTGAAAGTTAATTGTCGGATGAATGGTAAGTATCAAGTAACTAATTTTGTTGCTGATCATGTTCATTGTCTAACTACTCCAAGTAAGACTTATTTATATCGGTCCCATCAAAATATTGCTCCTGCTCAAGCAGCTGAAGCAAATATGGTCGATAGCTCGGGAATTCGTCCTAAGGAGGCTTATGAATATATGTCGAGACAAGTTGGTGGACGTGAGAATATTGGGTTTATTCCACTAGATTACATGAATTATTTAGGATCTAAACGAACTGTGGAAATGAAGGTAGGTGATACTGGAGGTGTACTGGAATACTTGCAAAGAAAGAAGACAGAGGATCCGAATTTCTTTTATGCGATACAAGTTGATGAGAATGACTTGATCACAAACATATTTTGGGCAGTTGCTATGATGATGGCAGATTATTCTTGTTTCAGTGATGTGGTTTGCTTTGATACAACTTACAGAAAGCATAAAGACGGACGGCCAATTACATTATTAGTTGGGGTAAATCATCACAAGTAGACTACTATTTTTGGTGTTGAAACTCACAAAACTTTTATATGGTTATTTTTCACTTTTGCGAAGGCTATGTCTGGAAAAAAAAACCTAAGACTATTCTAACCGATCAAGGTTCAGGAATAGTTAAAGGATTAGCTTCAGAATGGCCTGAAGTGTTTCATCGTCTATGTATTTGGCATATATATGAGAATGCAGCCATGAGTCTGAGTGTTGTATTCGGAAGGTTTAAAGACTTTGCAAAAGATTTTAGCAACTACATATATGATTATGATGAAGAGGAGGAATTTATAGGAGTATGGAATGAGATGCTTCATAAATATAATCTCTATGAGAATGAATGGTTGAACCGTTTGTTCAAGATAAAAGAAAAATGGGCATTAGTTTATGGTCGACAAACTTTCTGTGCAGACATGACTACCACTCATCGAAGTGAGAGTATGAACAGTGTGATAAAAAGGTATGTTAGTTATAAGCATGACTTATTGCAATTTTTCCATCATTTTGAAAGATTAATTAATGAATGTCGGTGTGAAGAATCCACTGCTAATTTTCGAGAGTATAGCTCTATTCCATCTATTTCATTCCCAATGGAAATCTTGAAGCATGCCGCGACTGTGTACACACTAGAAGCATTCAAGTGGTTTTAAGGAGAATTGTGTAAGGAACATGATTGCAATATGCACAGTTTATATGAGTCTGAGACAATTGCCAAATATAATATTACTCCTTATCGTAAGAATTATCTCCATATTGTCACATATGATTTATCAGAAGGCACCATTTCATGTAGTTGTAAGAAATTTGAATTCTCGGGTATTTTATGTTCACATGCATTGAAAGTTCTTAATTTGAAAAATGTGGTTAAGAATCTTGAGCAATATATATATATATATATATATATATATAATGACAAGGGTGGATTTTTCCCTCCAAATCTCATTTTTGAATAATTAACTTTTGAGTTACCATTTCACTCTTTCTCTCTCTTATCTTCTCTTCTCTGGTTGTATTTCTCTTTCTCTCTTCCGTCTCCTCCATATTTTCTCTCTTATCACCACCGTCTCCTCTCTTTTAAATATGTTTAAACATTTTCTCTCTTTAAACATAAAAAATAGTAACTAAAACAAAAATAATAATCCCGGAGTCAAGTAAACAAAAATATAAGAAGTTAGTAAAATAAAAATAATTTATGGAACAAGCAACTATAAAAAATAAAAGTTACAGAATCACAAAACAAAAATAATTTAATGCGGAGGTTAGTAAAATAAAATAATTTATGGAACAAAGGTTTAAAACAAATTCTTAAAAATACATATGTAAAAAAATACATTAGTAAAATAAAAATATTTGATGGAACAAAAATAATAGTTACAAAGTCAATAAAAACAAAAACAATTTAAACTAAGGTTACTAAAAAATAAAAATAATTTACGGAACAAAATTTGAAAACAAATTCTTAAAAATAGCTATGTAAAACAAAAATACATTAGTTAAATAAAAATATTTGATGGAACAAAAATAATAGTTACGGAGTCAATAAAACAAAAATAATTTAAACTGAGGTTATAAAATTATAAAAATAATTGAAGGAACAAAAATTTAAAACAAATTCTTAAAAATAGTTAGGTAAAACAAAAATACGTTAGTAAAATAAAAATATTTGATGCAACAAAAAGAATAGTTACAGAGTCAATAAAGCAAAACAATTTAAACAGAGGTTAAATTAGACTTTCATAAGGCAATTACCTAAGTCAAGCGAAACAAAGAAGATATGTTGGTCAAGATACACGACAGAGGAGTACCTAAAAAACGGGACTATAAGTTCAGGGGTACATGTCATGCTAGCCCACTTGTTCTTCCTCTTGGGTGATGACACAACCAAGGATAGTGCAAGCCTTGTCGACGATCATAATCAAGGCATTATATCCTCCGCCGCAACAATTCTTCGTCTTTGGGATGATTTGGGTGGTGCCAAGGTAAAAACTCGATCGATTGATCAATCTACAAGTTACTAATCCACGCATAAATCCTAACCTAACATAACCTAAATTACAGGACGAGAATCAAAATGGACATGATGGATCATATGTGACATGCTACATGAACGAACACAAAGGAACTTCTATTCAAATGGCTCGAGAACATGTTAGGAACAAGATTTCAGACGCGTGGAAGTGCCTAAACAAGGGGTGTCTTGAACCAACCCCGTTTTCAGCTACTATGAGAAAAGCATGCTTAAATTGTGCAAAGATGATTCCGTTAATGTACAACTATAACGACCTTCCTCTCCTTGAGAAAAAAATCATGTCAATGCTCCGCGATCGATCTCCGCCTGTGAAGATGACCCATCTCATCCGGACTCCCATTATTGATAACGTCATGGCCCTCGTCAGTTGTTTAATTTATTACTTTCTACCATCATCGTTTACCCGATTTGTATAATTATTACTTTCTATCGTCATGGCTTACGTCATTGTATAATTATTAGTTGCTTTACTTTCCGTGGTTTGTCTTCTGTTTTGCCCGTAGTTATATATAATGGGCCTTAAGTTTTCATTTGTAAGCAGAGGAAGAAATATAATTTCTAAGCTTTTAAGTCTTCAATCATCTTGTTCTTATTTGTCCATCTTATTATTCTACAATTTGTTCAACTGCCTATCCCAACAATTCATGAGACACATATTTCGACCTATCAAACAATGATGACATACCAAATGTTATATCGTGAGTTGGACTTATGCATTAGCACGTTTGGAGTGCGATTGTGTTATTTCTATGTTTTGAACTATTTATATGTTTTAGGTTGTGGACTTAGGTAATTGTCTTATGAAAGTCTATTTTATTCATAAAATACAAATATAATTTAATAAAAGTAATCATTCAATCAAAATGAAGAACTTATTTTAGTTCAGATTCAATTTACAGGGTGGAAAAAATTCAAGTTTGTTCGAAGACATTCATTTTATATAGTTTTTGAATGACATAAGTTGTCAGGCCATGAATTGACACTTAAAATTGATGTTCCATTAATGCTATTGAGCAACATTGACCATGCTGCAGGGTTGTGCAATGGAACAAGACTAATAATCATAAATCTTTGGAGATCACATTATTGAAACAATTTTTTTGTAAAAAAACCAATGTTGAAGAAATTTTTTTATCCCAAGATTGTCATTAACTTCATCCGATGTAAAAATGTCTTTCAAGTTCTAGAGAATATAATTATCATTGTTGGTATTATATACAATGATAATTAACAAGTGTCAAAGTCAATAATTGCACGTAGATGTCTTTTTTAAAAAACCAGTATTTAACCATGAACAGTTTGATGTCGCACTTTCAAGAGTAACAAATTATTTTGGTTTGAATATTTTGATATGCGGTGAAAAATGAAAAACCAACTAATAAGACAACAAATATTGTGTATAAGAATTTTTTTTTAGAATCTATAATGATTAGTGATATAATTATGTGTAATTGATAATAAATTGATTCTTCTTATTTATCCTCTAAGATTTTTTATCATCTTTATTTTGTTTATATACGATTTAGTTGACGTGCGTTTAACGCACGGGTTGAAAAAAAAAGTTTTCTTAACTTTAAAGTTAATTATGAGAATTTTTAAATTATTTTTCTGATTATTGAAACAATTATTCATTAATTTTTATTACAAACATATCTTAAATATCAAATGGTTAACTAAATGATAGAATTATAACTAAATCCAACTTTGCACTCAAGGAAAATGACCAAAATAATCCTCATATCATATACAATGTGTCATTTTCCATTAATATTATAAACTCTCATGGACGTGAGGGAGCAAAGTGAGATGAATAAAAAAATT
Organism: Codonopsis lanceolata; assembly: GCA_013146195.2. NCBI lineage: Eukaryota > Viridiplantae > Streptophyta > Magnoliopsida > Asterales > Campanulaceae > Codonopsis > Codonopsis lanceolata. Next base: position 18,250,585 of record CM028382.1, on the reverse strand, counting down.
ATGTATGAAAGTGAGACACGTAATTTACAGGTAATGGTGCAACATGAGATTTAAGTAAATACTTCCGGGAGCGAATCGTATTTTGGCCCTATAAAAATTAGGCCAAAAGAGCAAATATCTTATCAAAATTTCTATCAAATCTCACTTTAGTTTTTTATGATTAATTTAATTCTTAAGAGAAATATATATACACACACACACATATATGTATGTATGTATATATTTACATATATATAAATATATAAATATTTATTATTTTTGGTGAAAAATATACATTAAAATTTTATAAAGGACAATTTTCAAAAAAATATATAGTTTCTTCGTATATAAAAATAATAATTAAAAGTAAACAAAAAAATGAAGCGAAAATATTACCTAAAAATTATTAAGAATACGTGCAAGACACATGTATCTAACTAATTCAAAACAAAATATGTTGGGTAAGTCACAGTACATGCATGTCAATCCTACATATAAAGAGTAGGGGATAGCAACTTACATTTTTTTGAAAATATCGATAAAAACACGTAATATTCTAATAGAAATGTAGCCCTCAATACATATAACATCTATAAGGAGGCAAAATTAAAAATAAGTAACTTTTCGTTAATAAACTAAGCTAAGAAGATCGAAACTAAAAAATATACTTTTCAAAGCGGACAGTAGTGAGAAATGAGAGAGAATGGCGAAAGAACCGGTGGAAGGCTATCCCACCGTCCAAATTGAACATAGGAAAATAAAAGGAATAGTTAGTTCAATATAGGAAGGTACCATATTAGCGCTATAAATAGCATACCACACCAAACCATAAGCCCACACAGAGGAAAAGCATTACCTTCCAAACTTCATGGCAATTTCCAATGGTGGATCAGCTTACTTAAAACTTGCTACCCGAAACATCCCTAAAATTACAAAACCAACCACAACCACCCACAAATGGAGCATTTCTACTCTCCAAGAACCCAAAGCAAGTCCGACATGTTGAGGTTAGCTCATACTTTTTCTTCATTAATTTTCCATCATATTTATGTGTATTTTCGTCTCTCGATCTACGTTTTAATTTGTTTTGTTTTTTGTTCTATATATGGAAGTTTTCCAAACCTGTCTAATAAGTCAGAGCGTAACATAATAGGATGGATTTTACATCAAACACACGCAAAAAAGTTTTCCTAACGTGTAAAAACTAATAAAGTTTGAGAATAATGATATATCATTTATATTGATTTAATCATTTATTTATTTAGGGAGTTAGAATTAGGTGTACACTAGGAGTACAAAAAACCTTTACAAATAAGAAAATATAATAAGGAAAGAACTACATAAAATAATAATAAAGGGAGTGTATTGCGAAACATATCTGTGTCATGGTTAAAAAAATATAGGAAGGAACGATATTAGCACTATAAATAGCATACCATAAGCGCACACGGAGGAAAAGCATTACCCTCCAAACTTCATGGCAATTTCTAATGGTGGATCATCTTACTTACAACTTGCTACCCGAAACATCCCTAAAATTACAAAACCAACCACAACCACCCACAAATGGAGCATTTCTACTCTCCAAGAACCCAAAGCAAGCCTGACTATTGAGGTTAGCTCATACTTTTTCTTCATTAATTTTCCATCATATTTTTTTGTATTTTCGTCTCTTGATCCAAATTTTTGTTTTAAATATGGAAATTTTCCTAACCTGTCTAATACGTCAAAGCATAACGTAATAGGATGAATTTTTCATCAAACACACGCAAAAGTTGAAGGAAGTAAGGTACTTACTACACAAACTTAAAGAAGTTCCGTTTGAAGGTTTAGTTGCAGTTGATGCTCTGCAACGACTAGGAATTGATTACCACTTCCAAGATGAAATTGATTCAATTCTGAAACCGTATTACATGAAAACTACTTATGCTAGTGGCGTTCACGAGGGTCGAGTTCTTCTTGAGGTTTCACTTGCTTTTCGACTCTTAAGACAAGAGGGTTACTATGTCCCAGCAGGTTGGTTCTTCCTTAATTCTTCTCCTCTTTTTTTTTTTTTTTTTTTTAACCTTTTCCTTTCCTACTCATTAGAAAAACTTTGGATTTTGAGGGACATGTAGGGGTGGCAAAAAATTATCCAACCCATTGGGTTATCTATTATATCCATTATAAAAGACTTATTGGTTATTATCCATTAACACCCATTAACAAAATGGATAATTAACCGGTTATCCATCGGATTTATCCACTAATGTCACCACCGTCAACGGTCTCCACCCACCCGCCCGCCGCTACCCACCGCCTCCAACTGCCACCGCCGGAAACCGTCACCACGAGCTCTTTACTTAAAAATAATAATAATTAAATATATAGCTTACCATTAGCGAGATTTGAACTTGAACCAAATTGTCTTACAACATAGCTTGTTACCACTAAACTAGACCACTTTTTGATATATATTTGAAAGTTAATATAAATATAAACAAGTAATCATAAAAATTATTGATTATTATGAACGTATTTGTTATTTGTTTTGGATTAAGAATATTTGTTTGTTATTTATAATTTATAATAATTTATAATTATAATGAATATAAATTTTTAATTTTTTAATAAGGTATTTGACTTTTTTATTTTTTTTCTTGCTTTTACATAATCATTTATTAGTGTCAAATCAATAAACACGTATATTTTCTATCTCACAACTATGAAGACTATTATAGAATTTTGACAACTTTATATATATTAGGTGATAAAAATAGTGTGGCATTGCAAATATCACTTTTTATTTGAGGTGTAAAAAAAAGAAAGAAAAGATAAATATCAAAATTAAGAAAATATCTTGATCATTGTTGAACGTGGGGCCCATTAATTTTTTATTAAATGTGAAAAGTTGGTAAAAATATTATGATTTATGAATATTAAGGTATTAACTTATCATTGTGTGTATGTGTGTGCATGTGTGTTTTTTTGGCATGTGTGTGTGTTTGAGTGAGTTTGTGTGTGTATGTTATGCTTAGTGAATCAAAATATAAGTAGGCAAGTAATACTCAAAACAATAAATGATATTCCTTATTGGATATTATCCGGATAATACTCATTTATTAATGGATAATATTGGATAATATCCAAAACTACCCATTAATTATATTTGATAGATAATCATTTTATCCAAATTAACCGGTAACACCCGATTGCCACCCTAGGGACATGTCCCTAATTAACGGGTTTAATTTATTACAGATGTTTTTGGGAGATTCAAGAACAAGGCGGGCATGTTTCAAGTAAAGTTAAAAGGGGACATCAAAGGATTGATGAGTTTATATGAAGCTTCGCAACTAAGTATACACGGAGAAGATATACTGGAGGAAGCGGAAAACTTTAGCAGCCATCTTCTTGAGGAAGTGATGACATTCCTTCAACACGAGCAAGCTACCATGGTAAGAAACACACTGGCACATTCCTACCGAAAGAGCACAGCAAGGTTCGGGATAAAGAACTTCATCAAAGACTACAAGGGCACTACCATGCAAGAACTAGCCGAAATGGACTTCAACTTGGTTCAGTCTATACACCAAAGCGAGTTAAACCAAATCACCCGGTAATTCATAACTAGCTACAAAGCCTACAATGGTATTATGTGAAAGCAACTAATGGCTTTGCTATGCTAATAAAACCACCTCTTTGTTACGTCATTAACTTGCATTTAGATAACAATATTCTTTAGGTTTATTAATTACTTTTTTCAAATGTTAATTTGTCATGTTAGATGGTGGAAGGAGCTAGGCTTGGCACATCAATTGAAGTTTGCCAGGGACCAACCGCTGAAATGGTACATTTGGTCGATGGCTATACTCGAAGACCCTAGCTTGTCGGAACAAAGAGTGGAGCTCACAAAGCCAATTTCTCTTATATTCATCATTGATGATATTTTCGATGTCTACGGGACGCTTGAAGAACTCACCCTTTTCACTGAAGCTGTCAAGAGGTAAATATGTTTGAAAATAAGGATCGTACAAGCATTAACAATATTTCCTTTTCCTGATTATAAAGATTTGAGCAGACACCATCCTTAGAATGAATTGAATTGAAATTTGTATGCATATGAATAGTTGTTAGTTTTACATGCAGATGGGACATTGATGCTATTGAACAGCTACCAGATTACATGAAAATATGTTTCAAGGCTCTTTATGACATAACGAATGAAATTGGTTACAAGGTCTACAAAAGACATGGATTTAACCCTGTAGACTCCATTAGAATGACGGTAATTAATCATTTTTTACTTCCAAAACATATATAGTTGCGATTGTACGATCTCCTAATAGATCTTTGATGATTGCAGTGGGAAACTTTGTGCAATGCATTTCTAGAAGAAGCACGATGGTTTGCTTCTGGGAACTTGCCAACGGCAGAGGAGTACCTAAAAAACAGGACTATAAGTTCAGGGGTACATGTCATGCTAGCCCACTTATTCTTCCTCTTGGGTGATGGCACAACCAAGGATAGTGCAAGCCTTGTCGACGATCATAATCAAGGCATTATATCCTCCGTTGCAACAATTCTTCGTCTTTGGGATGATTTGGGTAGTGCCAAGGTAAAAACTCGATCGATTGATCAATCTACAAGTTACTAATCCACGCATAAATCCTAACCTAACATAACCTAAATTACAGGACGAGAATCAAAATGGACATGATGGATCATATGTGACATGCTACATGAACGAACACAAAGGAACTTCTATTCAAATGGCTCGAGAACATGTTAGGAACAAGATTTCAGACGCGTGGAAGTGCCTAAACAAGGGGTGTCTTGAACCAACCCCGTTTTCAGCTACTATGAGAAAAGCATGCTTAAATTGTGCAAAGATGATTCCGTTAATGTACAACTATAACGACCTTCCTCTCCTTGAGAAAAAAATCATGTCAATGCTCCGCGATCCTCTCCGCCTGTGAAGATGACCCATCTCATCCGGACTCCCATTATTGATAACGTCATGGCCCTCGTCAGTTGTTTAATTTATTACTTTCTACCCTCATCGTTTACCCGATTTGTATAATTATTACTTTCTATCGTCATGGCTTACGTCATTGTATAATTATTAGTTGCTTTACTTTCCAGACTGGTTTGTCTTCCTGTTTTGCCCCGTAGTTATATATAATGGGCCTTAAGTTTTCATTTGTAAGCAGAGGAAGAAATATAATTTCTAAGCTTTTAAGTCTTCAATCATCTTGTTCTTATTTGTCCATCTTATTATTCTACAATTTGTTCAACTGCCTATCCCAACAATTCATGAGACACATATTTCGACCTATCAAACGATGATGACATACCAAATGTTATATCGTGAGTTGGACTTATGCATTAGCACATTTGGAGTTCGATTGTGTTATTTCTATGTTTTGAACTATTTATATGTTTTAGGTTGTGGACTTAGGTAATTGCCTTATGAAAGTCTATTTTAGATACAGTTTTGCTGCAGTTAAGTTTTCGTAAGCAACTGAGATTACATCAGCATTAATTTTTGTTCAATTTTCGTAAGTAATTAAGTTTTTGCAAGCAATTAAAATTACAGTTTTGCTGGAATTACATTTGTGTACTGGAATTAAGTTTTAGGCATAAGACAGTTCTCTACTGCAGCGTACTGGAATTACATCTGTGTTCAGTACTCGTAGTTGCAGCACCTATTCTCTATTTGGTTGAATGGTTCTTTGGTGCATAATCAGGTGGTGGCCTGCTTGATTGGTATTATTCATATGTAGGTGATTAATTTGTGGTTGAAGGATTTGTGGTTCAGTGCTTGCAGTTGCAACACCTCTTTGGAAGAGACTTGGTTGGCACTTAAGTTTTCAGATTTGGTGATCCTGAGAATGATACAGCTTTTGGCTCCTTAATTTGGTAGAATAAGTTGGTGTTCTTAGCTCTTAATGGTCTTCAATTTCTAGAGCTATAAGTGTCTGATTTAGATTTGAGATGAATTGAAGAGCAATGGTGCTGATATGTTTCTCAGTTTCACTTTATTTTAGGACAACTCTTTAACAATCTTCAATATGAAAAGAGTTACTACATCAACCTCATTTTTGCCTACTGATCCTAAAAGATGATTAGAAGCTGCACACTATCCAATTTTAGTCTTACTCAAAGCCATACTTGTATCTATTCAAGTGAATTCAACAAACAAACCATGCATCATTCATTAATTCAATGTAACAGGTTTTATGGTGGTAATTTGAATGTTTTATTATTATTATTTATTTTGTATTTTTATTGTGGAATGCCAACAAACTTCTGTTGCATTCATATAGAGATACTTGTTAGAGAATAATATCTTTTAATTATTCTTGTTGATTTGTAATTAGTAATTAGTGGTAATTACCTTGTAGAGTTCTTTCCTAATTTTGTTTCCTTCCTTGTCTAGGTTACTTATATTCTACTCCAAGTATAATCCTAGTGTAACCCTAATTGTAAATCTCTCTATAAATAGGTGATTCATTCAATTGAAAGGCTATGCCATTATTCTTAAACTTTATCAGTTTCTACATGGTATCAGAGCTGCGTTCCTAAAACCCTCTTCCTCTTCCTCTAGCCGCCGCCCTAATCACCCTCTACAATGGCTAACGGAAATCACTCTCTCACCGTCAAAAACCCTCTTGATCCCACTCAAACCTTCGACCTCATCAATATCTCCCACCACAACATCACCAAACTCACATCTACCAATTACATAGCTTGGAAACTCCAAGTTGAGGCCACCCTCATTGGCTATGACCTCTACAAGTTTGTAGACGGTTCACACCCATGCCCGCCTCCCACTGTCCTCACCAAGGATGCCCAAACATCCAAGGACGTCCCCACCCCAAACCCTCACTACCAGCCGTGGATTCGCCAAGACAAACTCCTTTTTGGGGCTCTTGTCGGCTTCCTGTCTGCTCCCCTGGTTCCTCTGATCCAACAGGCCGCTACTGCTCGTGAAGCCTAGGACATCCTGGCTCATACCTATGCTCGCCCAACTCGCAGTCACATTAAACAGATCAAAGATTACCTCAAGCGAGCAACCAAGGGAACTCAGTCGATCACCGACTACATGCAGTCTGTCAAAAGTCGGGCTGATGAACTAGCGACTATGGGCAAACCGCTTGATCACGAAGATCTCATTGAGATCCTCCTCGGTGGGTTGGATGATGACTACCGTCACATAGTGGATGTTGTTGAAGGCCGTGATACCCCCATCTCTTTCGATGAGCTTCATGAAAAACTCATCAACCGCGAGCTGCTTTTGAAACAATCTCAGCCCGCGTCCTTCTCCCATCCGGTCACTTTGCCAATCCCGCTACTCAGAGGAACAACAACTCGATCTTCTTCGCATGCTCGTCAGGCTTCTTCCCAACCTCGGCATCCTTCACAGCAGGCTCCAGCATCTGCTCCTCGGCACCAACGTCCCTATCTTGGTAAGTGTCAAGGCTGCCGTCAACAAGGTCACACAGTTACTCGTTGTCCGATCTACCAGCTGGTTGCCACCAACAACCAAGCTGCCCCTTCCTCCTCGACTAGTGGCTGGGCACCTAAGGCCAATCTAGCGACCTCTACGGACACAGGGACTCCGGGCTGGCTTCTTGACAGTGGTGCCTCCCATCATGTTACCAGCGACCTTGGCAATCTCCACCTTCACACCTCCTGCACGGATGACATGGTTATTGGTGATGGTACCGGACTTCCTATCTCCAAAACTGGTTTCTCTTCCCTTCACACACCATCACACACTTTTGCCCTGCATAATATTCTCTTTGTTCCTGACATAAAAAAAAACCTTATTTCCATATCTCAATTTTGTCTCTCTAATCATACTTCTATTGAGTTCTTACCAACCTCTTTTCATGTGAAGGATCTACGGACAGGGAGCATTCGGCCGACCGGCAATCTAAAGATGGTGTGTATGAATGGCCGACCACAACTCCTCGCCGCCCTTACGCTTTGTCGGTTCTAAAGTCTCTCATCATGATTGGCATCATCGGCTGGGTCATCCCTCCGAACCAATTCGTCGATTCTATCTAGGTTAGGCATTACGTTAGACACTACTTGCATCAAACAAAAACATTGTAATGATTGTTTATGCAATAAAAGTCTAAAATTCCTTTTTCACAATCTACCTTAGTGTCTTCTTTCCCGCTCGAAATTATTTACTCTGATGTCTGGACTTCTCCCATTCCGTCTATTGATGGCTTTAAATACTATGTCATATTTGTTGACCACTACACTCACTACATATGGCTCTACCCGCTCAGCCGAAAGTCTGAGGTCGCCACTCTCTTCCCTCGCTTCAAAGCCTTGGTCGAAAATTATTTTAAAAGACACATTGTCACTCTTTACTCGGACAATGGTGGTGAGTACATGGGACTTGCCCGGGACACTGGCTTGGCCGCTTACTTGTCCACTCATGGCATCACCCATCTCACCTCGCCTCCTCACACCCCAGAACACAATGGGTTCTCGGAGCGTCGTCATCGGCACATAGTCTCTCTCTCTCTCGTGCATCTCTTCCATTTGCCTTTACGGTCGTTTGCCTTCCAAGCGCCACCTACCTCGTGTCGTCTACCCACACCCACCCTCGCTCACCTATCTCCCTACAACAAACTGTTTGGCTCTCCGCCCAACTACTCCAAACTCCGTGCCTTTGGTTGCCTTTGCTACCCTTGGCTTCTCCCCTACTCCGCCCACAAACTGGCTGTTCGTTCCACTCCATGTGTCTTCCTAGGATACTCGCTCACTCAGAGTGCCTATCTGTGTTACGATCCGAGCACCACCAAGCTCTTCGTTTCACGTCATGTTCGCTTTGTTGAGTCTGCCTTTCCTATGTCTACCTCGCACACCCCTTCTGTTCTCCCGGCTATCTATGACTGTGAACCCTGGTTCCCTCCACACGAGTTGCTCTCTGCTTCATACACACCGTCTGCTGCCCGCCAAGATTCTACGTCGTGGCTCACGCCACTAATCGAATTTGGTTGATCTCACCGCCCACAACCCAACCTCCCACCCCGCCATGTGACCGAGGATACCACCGCACCGCTCCTTGTCCCGTGCCGCTCCACCCTCCGGCCACCGGCCTCCTGCCGAGGATTGCTGTATCAGACTGCTGCCCTCACCTCCTCGACAACCGCATCGTGCCCGAGGAACACAGTGCCTGCAAGTCTTGTGCCCGCTACATCGGTTCCCTGCCCGCCGACCGCCCATCGTGCGCCTCAGCACGGCACCTCCTCCATAGTTACTCGCTCCAAGAACAACATCTTCAAACCGAAGATCAAAATGAGTCTTTCGGCTCAGCTGGCAGTAGATAGTGAACCCACATGTGTCACTCAGGCTCTCAAGGATGTGAAGTGGCGTCAGGCCATGTCTGAAGAGTTTGATGCCCTTGCTCGCAATGGGACTTGGGATCTCGTCCCTTCAGGAGATGCTCGCAATATTGTTGGCTGTAAGTGGATCTACCGCATCAAGAGACAGGCTGATGGTACTGTTGATCGCTACAAAGCTCGCCTAGTGGCCAAGGGGTTTCACCAGCGACCAGGGGTTGACTACCACGAGACTTTCAGCCCGGTGGTTAAACCGTCAACTGTTCGTCTTGTTCTCTCACTGGCCGTTTGTCAAGGATGGGATCTTCGCCAACTGGATGTGAACAATGCCTTTCTTCAAGGCAACCTGTCCGAGGAGGTATTCATGGCTCAGCCGCCTGGGTTCACAGATAAGGACAAACCTCACCATGTGTGTCGGCTTCGCAAGGCTATTTATGGTCTCAAACAGGCTCCCCGAGCATGGTATAATGAGCTGCGTCAGTTTCTTCTTGCCTCCGGCTTCAAAAACTCGGTGGCTGACACATCGCTGTTCATCCTTCGTACTGCGGGCACCATCATCTATCTCCTTGTGTATGTGGATGACATCATTGTCACTGGAAACCAGCCCGCTGCAGTTCAGACTTTCATCTCTCTGCTCGCCAATCGCTTTTCTCTCAAGGACCTTGGTGATCTTCACTACTTTCTTGGGGTTGAAGTGGTTAAGCGCCCAAGTGGTCTTCTGCTCTCCCAGCGTGGGTATATAGCTGATCTCCTTGCTCGCACAGGCATGACCGATGCTCGCCCAGTAGCTACGCCTCTTGCTACCTCACCTACCTTGACTCTTCACACCGGCACTGCTCTCTCAGATCCGACAGAATTTCGAGCAATGGTCGGTAGTCTTCAATATCTGTCCCTCACTCGGCCTGATGTTGCCTTCGCTGTCAACAAACTCTCCCAGTTCATGCATCGACCGACCACTGAGCACTGGATTGCGGTCAAACGAGTTCTTCGGTATCTCTGTGGCACAATTGATGCAGGCATCCTCCTTCATCGCAAGTCTCCTCCTACTCTCCATGCCTTTACTGATGCAGACTGGGCTGGCAACAAGGATGACTACACATCCACCAGTGCCTACATTGTTTATCTTGGCAGCAACCCGATCTCTTGGAGCTCTAAGAAACAACGTACTGTAGCTCGCTCCTCGACTGAAGCTGAATACCGGGCAGTGGCTGCCACTGCGGCTGAAGTCAGGTGGCTTGTATCTCTTCTTCGCGAACTCGGTCTCGCCTCCTCGACTCAACCAGTCATTTACTGTGACAATGTGGGCGCTACGAGTCTCTACTCTAACCCGGTTTTTCATACTCGCATGAAGCATGTGGCTCTGGACTTTCATTTCATTCGGCAACAGGTTCTGGATGGGCTTATGCGAGTCTGCCATGTCTCCTCGGCCGATCAACTGGCTGATGCCTTGACCAAGCCTCTTGCTCGCCAACGATTTCATCACTTACTATACAAGATTGGTCTCTCCTCTCGGACGTCCATCTTGCGGGGGCATGTTAGAGAATAATTTCTTTTAATTATTCTTGTTGATTTGTAATTAGTAATTAGTGGTAATTACCTTGTAGAGTTCTTTCCTAATTTTGTTTCCTTCCTTGTATAGGTTACTTGTATTCTACTCCAAGTATAATCCTAGTGTAACTCTAATTGTAAATCTCCCTATAAATAGGTGATTCATTCAATGGAAAGACTATGCCATTATTCCTAAACTTTATCAGTTTCTACAATACTGACACTCAAATACTCCTATTTCTTTACCAAACAAGTCAATGATTAGGAAATGCTCAATTTCCTTGCTAACTATAGTACAACAGTAGACTAATCCTAATACACATCAAGCTCATTCTCAAATCTCAATGCTTCATATAGTATTTTTCTATAGAAGTATAACAATAATGCTATTCAATATGATACCAAATTTGTTGATGTTATTTCTAGAATAGCAGTAGTGCTTTTCATATTAGCCATTTTACTGACTGCTATGTGATCTGTCTTTGTTGCATATTTGATTCTACAAAAAAATGAATAGTTATTTAAGGACAAAGGGAGCCAAGAACTCATGACAACATCGATCCACAATTATGTTACCTTTGAAGTGAGTATGCAGAGTAACACACACACACACACATATATACACTCATGGACTACATTTTTTATTTGGTTGGTGCTGTCAAATATCCAACCCATATGACAAAACCAGAGCACTGCAATAAGCAAACAACTACTCAAGCCATTTGGGAAGGTCGAAACTCCGGTGAGAAAGATTTATATGATAAGAAAGAGTACTACCAAAGAGACCTGTCACGACATATAGTAAAACAGTGATCCAAAAAGATGGCCAGGTGAAGGAAAACACATAGCAAATGCAACAATGATATCCCAGTAGCCAACTTGGCATCTATTGATTTCCATTTCCAGCTTCTTCGACCCACACCCATCAACAGGTCGTTTTGCCTCATTGATAAATTAGCTTTGTCTTGTTATGAGATAAAAACTCACTTGTTGCTAGCATGCTCTCTCATCTCTCTCTTTCTGTGATTGTACTGGGCACATATGGTTTAGGTGGTCAATACCCTTTTTTAGCAAAATATTAAAACACAACCACCAAAATGGGAACAAAATGGGAACACCAATCTTTATAGTCGAGAAAGAAAGACAATGAGCAAAAACAAACTCATTATTCCCTTTATAGATTTGGCAATGAAGAAACAATTAGCCGATAAAATGAAAAAAGAGTACATAATAAATTGAAACAATTAGCAAGATTAAGATGCATAAAAATGTTACCATTTAAGATAAGTTAATATATATGCATAAATACCATTAATAAAAATGAAAAATAACAATGAAAAAGGTGCAAACTCAATTACTGTTCCATAATTGACGGTATGAAAAATGACACACGATTTGCACTACACAAGGAAAAAGGTGCAAACTCAACTACACAGTCAACCACGTGTATTCAACATAAGCCAATTCATTTTCCTATGCATCTCAGCGTTGTTGAAATTAGAGAATAGTGTAATAGTTTAGAATTGCTACCAAGACAAGAGTTTCCTGCAATCAAAGTAGTGAATTGCATCAGGATGTGGGGAAACATGAATTCAATCATTTGGATGGCAGAGCTTTATAACTAGGCTGAATATAGGCTAACTCGAGACATTAATGTTATCAACTGCTGTATCAATCTCATCCTAATCTTCATATCATGGTGACTTATCTAACAGGACTACAAAAGAAGCAAATGAGGCTTTGTCAAGTAGATGATATATTATGGCTGACTCTGAATAAAAACTTTAGAACTATCATATGATTCCGTATGATAATTTCATAAAACTAAAGTGTAATTCATCCAAAAATTGGCTACATAATTTTAACCGAAGATTGAATAATAACAAATAATACCCACAAAACAATCTTTAATTTGAAGATTAGAAAGCCTATACATTAAAAAAAATGAAACAAAGTATAAGAGCTTACGGAGAAAGAATTGCAGATCTTGTTGGTTGTTCAAGACATCAATATCAGGAACCAAATTGAATCTTGAAAATCTATTGCAGAGTTTTATGCATCCCCACAGAGAGAAAAGAATTGAATTGAGAAAAAGTAGGACCGATTTCGTTTCAATTGAGCACTTCCATGGTAGATCGGCAAGGGCAAGGGAGGCTAGCGGTGGTTACACTAATGTAGACGATAGGCTGCGGAGGTAGACGATAGGTTTTCCCAATTTTGTTTTACCGTAACCAACCTAACGGTGAATGATGGAAATGTCAAAAGGCTTTACTGTGGTTAAAAATAATTTCAACACGTGGCAGCAATTGATTGGTGTGACAGAAAATGAAACACCAATATGGGACAGGAGATCCAAAGCCCTCAATTTCATACTGTCCCTAATGTTAAAAATTGTTGGGCAAAACCTATACAATCTTACAAAATTTAAATAAAAAGAAAACAAAACTGTTAAGCTTCTGGTTGCAGAGGACTTATGAAGTCTGCTGGTGACTTGTAACAAAGTCTGATGTTGGCTTTGTTCAAGTCTGCTGGTGACTTGTTGCAAAGTCTACTGGTGAAGGTCTGCTGGCGTAAGTACTGGAAGTCTACTGGTGAATGGAAACTGATGTCTGCCGGTTGAAAACTGATATCTGCCGGTGAAAAACTGATGTCTGGCAGTGGAAGACTGATATCTGTCGGTGGAAGACTGATGTCTGTTGGTGGAAGATTGATGTCTGCTGGTGGAAGGTAGTCGTGACCGAGGCCTGTGTAACGCACAGTTTCCTTGAAACGTTATTCGTCCCACTCCCTGTAAGTGCGTGGAGTTCTTACTCGGGACGATCGTCTCCCAGGATACAACGGTGGTACCGGATGACTTTGCACTGAAGGTCCGGCGAACTGAGTACGTGTCCGTAATCTATCACCAAGCAGGAGGCCAAGAAGAAGATGCTCAAAATGCAATGCAAATGCAGATGTATAAGAGGAAGAAGAATTTCGTGTTCTCTGTTGTGGAGAATGATTCCTTTATATAGGCTCAGAAATCAACACATTTTAATTACTAAAACCGTTTTTATTATGCTTATTAACCTCTAAATTAAAGCAGACATTAAGACATAATTAATCTATCCATTAAAACAGAATTAATCTGCTCTTTTCGTGTCCGCATGTGCAGGCACACGAGTACGTCAGTCCTAGCCAAATTGGACCTTGATTTGCACCCCCCCCCCCCCCCCTGCGGGCGCGGGAGGCATAGTTCTTTCTATACAAGCTTACCCAAACACAAGAGAGACTTTGTATATAAACCCTTCAAGCCTTTCATATTTTTTCAAAGTGGGATAACTCACTTCCAACATTTCCAATGTCCTACTTTAAACCTTTATAACTTATTCATCCGATATCCGAATTGGACAAATAAATATAGTATTCTTATGTACTCATGGAGAAGAACATAATTCCACAATTACCATAGTCATTACATAAATGCTTCACATATAAATTAGTGCCTCAAAGCCCCAATTTACTTTACTTAAAAACACTAGTTTTCCAACAAAATTTTCCCAAAGTCATGCATGACATTATCATTTGTCCCCATTTGCACCTTAGTCGTAATGACTATTAGAAAGATAACGAAAAGTTAATAAAAAGATAACGAAAAATCATCTTTTAAACTTTATAACGGTAGAAACTATACGACAGAAAAAAAAATTAGTAGATTGAACTAATATATACAAATAATACAATTTATATTAAAAAATTTATGGCAGAAAAAATATATACATATATATTAATAAATTAATATTATGAAATTTATAATTTTTAACCCAAACTCTTAGTATAAATAATAAACTTAATTTTTTTGTACGCTTAATAACATTGATATATATATATATATATATATATATATATAATGTAAATATGAGTTTTACATGTACCTTATTATCAGTGTTCTAAAAATCGTTAGGCGGGCGCTAGGCGCCAGACTATGGCCTAGCGTCTAGGGCGCCTGGGCAGGGTCAAGACGGGGTCTAGGCTGGGCCTAAAATTTAGACATAATAATCATATTTTGAATATTTTTCTTAATATAATATAATTAACAAGTATTAAAATTTCAAATTTATTAATAGCAAATATCACCAAATTATGTAAAAATAATTATTACAATATAAAGTTAAATTTTAAAAGTAAAACCAACAATTTAATATTATTACACGGTTCAAAAGAACAAAAATGTCAATTACCTAGTCATGTTTGACTCCTTTTTTTGTGCGCATTTTTTTCTTTCAATTTTGGTCATGTAACACGGTGCTGATTACCGAAAAAAGTAAGTTTACTATTTATACTAAGGGTTAAGGTTAGAAATTATAAATTTTATAATATTAATTTATTAATATATATGCATTTTTTTTTTCTGCCGTAATTTTTTTAAAATGTAAATTGTATTATTTGTATGTATTAGTTAGTTCTACGTTTATTTTCTGTCGTATAATTTCTAATATTATAAAATTTAAAAGATAATTTTTCGTTATCTTTCTAACGACTGTCGCGCTAGGGTGCAAACTGAAACAAATAGTAACATAAGGCATGAACTTAGGAAAATTTAAACATTTGGGAACATTATGAGATTGAGTGGTTACTTTTGGGTGTTTTTCATATTGACAAGCACTTAGGTAAGACGGTCTTACGATCATTTTTTGTAAGACGGATCCTCATTACCCGATCTACTGCGTGTTGATGGGTTGAGTTGTGAGAGAGTGAGACCCCTTCTTACGAATTAATGCTCCGTTTGTTCCACTGAAAATAAGTTCCGGAAAACATTTTCCTTATTTTCCGGTGTTTCGTAACTTTAGGAAAATGTAGTCAACATAAAAGCTTTTCCTAGTTAACGGAAAATGAAGTTTTCTTTTCCGAAAAATGACTTACGGATTTATTTTCCGTAAGTCATTTTCCAAATGTTCGAGTATCCCTCCGCGCTCTTCCAAAATTACACATATTTACATACACGCACAATATTTCACTCAACAAATAAATTGTTTAGAAATATAAATGGAGTTTGTGCACATTATTTATAAATTATAATTGTAAGAAATATTCACTACGTCCTAAAATTAGTGTCCACTATAGGAGTAGTATTATTTAAGAACGTCCAAACATTTTTTATTTTATTTTTAAAAACAATTTTTCATATCAATTATCAAAAAAAATTATTTGTGAGCTTGATAAAAGACAAACTTTATTGATTTGATATCATTAATGATAAAATGAGGGTTATTAAAAGAAAATACTTAAAATTCAACACTATTTTATATTAGACATGTGTATTAATATTAGAATATACTTTTTGTATTTATTCATATATTGTTTTCCGTAACATTTTTCGTGTATTTGCCAAACATCCAAAAATATTTTCCGATTTATTTTTAAAAGTTTTACCAAATACCTGAAACTGAAATCTTTTCATTTTTCATAAATCATTTTCCGAAAATCATTTTCTGTAAATCATTTTATGCGAAACAAACAGAGCCTAAGATCCGAAAGACTGTCTTACAGGAGACTTACTCTTTCATATTTTGGCTTTTCCAAAACATGATTATTTTTGTTAAGTTCCGTTTGTTTCACGGAAAATGATTAACTTCCGAAAAACGTTTTCCTTATTTTCCGGTGTTTGATAAATGTAGTCAACGTAAAATATTTTTCTGAGTCAACAGAAAATGAAGGTTTCTTTTTCCGGAAAATGACTTATGGATTCATTTTCCGTAAGTCATTTTCGAAATGTTTGCGTACCCTAAGCCCCCTTTCACAATTACACATATTTACTTATACACACAATATTTCACTAACAAATAAATTACATAGAAATAAAAATGAAGTTTGTGCGCACTATTGATAAATTATAATTTTAATAAATACTCAATACGTTAGTGTTAACTATATTATTTAGGGAATCCTAAACATTGTCAATTTTCTATTTTAAAACTTTTTTTTTCATATCAATTATCAAAAAAATAAAAAATTGTAATTGTGAGATTGAAAAAAGATAGACATTGATTTGACACAACTAATGATAAAGTGAGGGTTAGTAAAGAAAAATTACTTAAAATTCAACACTATCTTATATTCAATACGTGTATTAATATTTAATATTAGAATATATTTTTTGTATTTATTCATATATAGTTTTTTGTAACATTTTCTAAAAACATCCTAAACATTATTCATTTTCTATTTTAAAATGTTTTTTTTCGTATCAATTATCAATTTTTTTATTTGTTATTGTGAAATTACAAAAAGATTGATCTTATTGATTTTACACCACTAATGATAAATTGAAGGCAACTAAAGAAAAATTACTTAAAGTTTAACACTATCTTATATTAAATATGTGCATTAATATTAAAACATATTTTTTGTATTTATTCATATATTGTTTTTCGTATCATTTTTTTGTGTTTGTGAAACACTCAAAAATATTTTCTGATACATTTTCAAATGATTTACCGACTAATAAAAATGAAGCTTTTTTATTTTACGAAAATCATTTTCAAAAAGTAATTTTTAAAAATAATTTTCCGTAAAACAAACGAAACCTTGTTTTAATATATTTTATTACCGGAGAAAATATATTATCCAAAAGGTCACACGGTATATATATTTCAATCCTTCTTGACTCAATTCAACAAACTATCACTCACTTCGTTCACATCTTCACTTTCTTGACTCAATCTCTCTTTCTATATATAAAATGAAAATCAGTCCAATTCCTTTCCTCAACCACGACGATTTCTCTAGTTTCTTTCAAGAACTAGAATCTCCTAAGATCAACAATGGTCCCAAGAGAAGAAAACTCGATTTCAATGGAGCTGCTGAACAAGAATTCCAAGAATTAGACGCCACCCAATTGAAGGATCGATATCATCAACACATTCTTATCTTTCGACGAATTCGAAGAAAAACCCAATTCTGATATCGAATTTCCCCACCTCAAATGGAAGACATCTCCGAGATCGATTATTTGGGGAAGCAAACGGAAATCCACCGGCAATCTGATAATATCTCAAGCACCAGCACAAGTACCAACACCATCGACGATTCTACTCGGTACCCAGTTGGCAGAAATGACGGCGGCGCAGGAGGACAGAAGCAGCGGAAGTTATGGGTGAAAGACAGGTCGAAAGCGTGGTGGGAACAGTACGGCAGCGATGATTGCCCCGACGAGGAGTTTCGAAAAGCTTTTCGTATGAGTAAATCCACCTTCAATTTCATCTGCGATGAGCTCGATTCCACCGTCACTAAGAAAGACACCGCGAAACGTTTCTCTATTCCGGTTCGCCAAAGGGTGGCGGTTTGTATTTACAGATTAGCCACCGGCGAGGCGCACAAACAAGTTTCTGAACGGTTCGGGTTAGGCATTACAACCTGTCGCAATATATCGGTTGAAGTTTGCGCCGCTATAAAGAGTATCCTAATGCCCAAATATCTGCAATGGCCTGAAGAGGATAGGTTGAAGGAAGTTAAGGAGGAATTCGAGGGCATTTCTGGAATACCAAATGTGGGCGGGTCAATTTACACGACCCATATCTCCATTATCACTCCGAAAGTGAGTACAGCTGCTTACTTTAATAAGAGACATACAGAAAGAAACAAATATAAGCCCTCTTATTCAACTACTGTTCAAGGGGTGGTTGACTCACGTGGGGTTTTTACAGATCTTTGCATAGGTTGGCCTGGGTCAATGCCTGATGACAAAATCTTGGAAAAGTCAGCTTTATTTCAAAGAGGTAGTAGTGGTTTGTTGAAGGATGTTTGGGTGGTGGGTAATTCGGGTTACCCATTAATGGATTGGGTTTTGGCTCCTTATACCCATCGAAATTTGACTTGGAGTCAACTTTTATTTAATGAGAAAGTTGATGAATTACAAAGGGTTGCCAAGGATGCATTCATGAAGTTGAAAGGGAGGTGGACTTGTTTGCGAAAGAGGAGTGAGATGAAGCTTCAAGATTTGCCTACATTGATTGGGGCTTGTTGTGTGTTACATAATATATGTGAAATGAGAGGTGAAGAAATGGAGATGGATTTAAGGTTTGATTTGTTTGATGATGAGACGGTGGTCGAGAATGCGGTCAAATCTGTTAATGCTATGCAAATCAGAGACAACATTGCTCAGAACATCACCGATAATGTACAGTTTTTTGATTTTGATAATTTTTAGTTTCACATTTTGGACTTAGTTTGTGGGGATTCTTTTATTCTCAATACAAATTCTTCTTATTCATTTTTTTCAAAGATGTCATAGAAAAACGTGTAAACACTTTATACTGCCACGGATTTAATCACACCAAGAATTTTGCAAGGAGTGTTCCTTACAAGATTCTTGGTGTGTGATTAAATCCGTGGCAGTGTAAAGTGTTTACATGTTTTTACTGTTTTATTTGGGGTGAGGCTATATGCACCCCATAACTTACTCTTTACACCCCATTTACGCATACAAGGAATGATTTTTGTGAATGAATGGGTGTATATAGTAAATTATGTGGTGCATATAGCCCCACCCTTTTATTTGATTTGACTACTATTTGATTTTATTAATTTGCATTTTTTAAATATTTTTATTTGTGTATATTACATGCTTTATTTAAAATAGAAATTAAAAAAGAGAAAGTGGAAGTAATTATAATTAATGTTTTTAGCAAACGGTGTCTATTCTAAAAGAAGTCAAAATACTATCTCCGTTCCACCTCAAACTCCATGTTTTATACTCCATTTGTCCTAAAATATGTGATGTTTTGAAGCTTTTCACATAGATCAATGAAAAATATTATAAAGACTAAACTGTCTTTATCCAAACATTGATGGGGTGTCTTGATATTCTTGTCTAAAGAATCAAACACAAGTTACGAAGTCAAGAAATATGAGTAGAAATGGAAAAAAAAAATGTGAAAAAGTTCTTTGAAAATTGTGAAGTGTCATCTATTTTAAAACAAAAAACTCTCCCAAAACGTTATTTATTTTGGGATGGAGGGAGTATATTTTTTATAACTAAGAGATAACGTAATTACAAAAATATTTGATTGTAATCAAGATGTTTATATTACATTTGGGAGTACGTATCTTATAATACCATCTTACGGATCTTGATTTATAAGAAGAATTTCATCATCTCACAACTTAATACACTAACACACGACAGATAGAGTAAGGAAGATTCTATCTTACAAAAAAAAAAAAATACGTAAAACCGTTTTACCTAAATTTTTACCTACACTTGGACGATAAAATTGAAAAAAAAAGGTACCATTTTAAGTAAAACGTTCTAATAGACTCTTTATCTGAATATAATATTTAATTGACATGGTAAGCTCCCAAGCGGGTTTAAATAGGTTATAGCTTATGATCAATTTAAAAATAAACCATCTTTTCAAGATAATCCAAGTACCCAACTATTGAGTTAGTTCGTGTGAAAATCAATTAGAAAGTTTGTTATAAAATTAATTAGAAAGTTTGTTATCAACAGACTTTGTAGTTACAGTGAAATTGTGGTTTTACGAACCGTTATAAAATTAAAAGCACAACATCAAATGCCAACCTTTTAGGGGACATATGTCAAATTCAACATAATTTGCTATAGGATTAGCAGATTTTTTTGAACACAAACAAAAGCTCTATTAATTCTTTTTTAAATAATCGTCTTCTATAATTAGGTACTTTGTTTAAATTGCTTGTCCACTTTCTAAAAAAACAATCGATTTTCTTAGGTCTTTGAAATAAGATATTTGACCAATTAAAATCCAAAAAAGTCAAGCAAGATTGTGATTGGCATGCATCATATATTAAAAACATTTTGTGTAAAAAGATTTCACATCACTCAAGGATGAAATTTTTTTAATCATTAATTTATAGAGTAGCATAAGAAAAATGGGCTCTACTTCATAATCATGAATACTAATGGCTTGTTTACTAATCGTGTAGAGATAAGCAATATTATTAATCCTAATATTATTAGTATCTTTTCTATTAATCCTCACTTGTATATCAATGGTAGTTTTGAGATAAAAAATATTAGTCCAATTTTTTTTTAGTGAGGGCATTAATAATACCACCATCTCCCTTGGTGTTAATAGTGAGGGGATTATGACTTTATTCGGATAACTCGTACTATTAGTCCAGTCTGTTCAGACCATCTATTGTGGACCAAACATCAGACAACTTGACTTATTAATTATATCTGACCTTGATTCTGCCTACCAAACAACCCCTAAACGTTGCACCTAGACTTGTCAATTAGGTGGGCTAGTCGGGTTGGAACGACTAACATGTCGAAACTCATTAAAACCTGAATATCAAAGGTCGAAATGAGTCGGGTTTAATCGAATTAGGTTATAATTAGTCACGGGTCGTCCCGTCTTAACCCGAATTTTACTTTAAAAATCTATACATTTATAGAGTAAACTATTGGGTAAAAATGGGTAATGAGTCCGACCCGTTAATATTTTTGGGTCTAAACGGGTTACTCATTTCGATCCAAAAATATTAATAGATTGGGTTGAACAATTTTCCAGGTTAAATCAGGTGTGTTAATGAGTTCCGAGTTGTAATTATCAAGCTTAGTTGCACCACTTAAAAGGCCAATTACTTAATTGCCTTCTGAAAAAACACATTGAACCATTTATATTTTTGAATTTTGTCATTTTCAACTTCTACTCTCTCTACCATGATTAGTGCTATGATTAACGCATTCATCAATACATGAGAACTTAAAAAAAAAAACAGCGAGCGGCACCACCTCGTCCACTCAAAGCCGTGGGTGTTCCATTCCCGTTATCCTTCTCAAAAAATTAATAGTATTTCCTCCGGACCTATATATAAGTAAAACTAACCGATTTTACACAGATTAAGAAAATAAGTTAAATTAGTTAAATTGTCTTGATTTTATATAAAACAAAAATATACTTACTAAAATACCCTTAAGTATCTCACTAAAAACTGATGACAATTAATGCAATATTAAGTATTAACTTATTATCATCGATTTATTATAGCTCCTTTTATAATTAGCGACTCTTTGTGTTTATGGAATATACATATATCTTGAAAAACAAAAGAATTAACAAAGGGTATTTTTGGTACAAACTTCTTGGAAGTTATGAGTAGAGTTTAATATGACGATTTTTACTTATATTTGAGTCCACCAAAATTTGATATTTTTTGCTTATATATAGGTTTAGAGGAAATACCTTTTTTTGTTGAAAAATGTGTCGGGTCTCGAGTGTGCCTATGCAAAGTCGATTGGTGTGCTCGACCTCCCCCATTCAATGCCGCTTCACCTTTTTTCCCTTCTTGGCAGAAGAGAGAATTCGGAGAGAGGGAAAGAGATTGAGAAGAGATATTTCATATATATGAATGCAAAAACTTGTGTAAACGGTTTTACAGATGTTTTTTTATAAGACAAATTATCTTTATTCGATCAATCGTGTGTTGATGGGTTGAGATGTGAGAGGGTGAAGCTACGTTTTACAATTAAAATCCGTAAGACGGTCTTACACGAGACCTCATCATTTATAAATGATTTAAATTTTCAATCATCGATGATGTATAATCTTTATTACACAAGCGGTATTTGGAAGACGATACGTGACGAACCAACGTTTTTGAGATTTTTCCCTCGAAAATCTCACATTTGAATTATTAACTTTTGAGTTATCATTTCACTTTTACTCACTACTATCTCTCTATTTTCTCTCTTTCTCTTTCTCTCTCTCGTCTCTTCCATATTTTCTCTCATCACCACAATTTCTTTTATTTTTATTATGTTTAAACATTTTTCTCTCTTTAAACATAAAAAATAGTAACTAAAACAAAAATAATAGTTCCGAAGTCAAGAAAATAAAAATATAAGAGGTTAGTAAAATAAAAAATAATTTATGGAACACGTCACTATTAAAATAAAAGTTACAGAATCAACAAAACAAAAATAATTTAATGCGGAGGTTAGTAAAATAAAATAATTTACGGAACAAAAGTTTAAAACAAATTCTTAAAAATATATATGTAATACAAAAATATATTACTAAAATAAAAATATTTGATGAAACAAAAATAATAGTTATAGAGTCAATAAAACAAAAATAATTTAAACTGAGGTTACTAAACTAATAAAAATAATTTACGGAACAAAAGTTTAAAACAAATTTTTAAAAATAGTTATGTAAAACAAACATACATTAGTAAAATAAAATTAGTTGATGGAATAAAAATAATAGTTACGGAGTCAATAAAGCAAAAATAATTTAAACTGAGGTTAGTAAAATTATAAAAATAATTTACGAAACAAAAGTTTAAAACAAATTTTTATTAATAGTTATGTAAAACAAAAATACGTTAGTAAAATAAAAATACTTGATGGAATAAAAATAATAGTTACAGATTCAATAAAACAAAAACAATTTAAACTGAGGTTAGTAAAATAATAAAAATAATTTAAGGAACAAAAGTATTTTGAAAAACTAATTCTTAAAAATAAAACAAAAATAATAGTTACGAAGTCAATAAAACAAAAAATATAATGGAAGTTAGTAAAATCAAAATAATTTACGGAACAAAAATAATAGTTAACGGTAAAAATAATTTCGTTATTTTGATTTTAGCTTATTTTCTTATCAGAAATTCATTTATTCACAAAATACAAATATAATTTAATAAAAGTAATCATTCAAAATGAAAAACTTATTTGAGTTCAGATTCTATTTGCATGACGGAAAAAATTCAAGTTTGTTCGAAGACATTCATTCTAGAGAGTTTTTGAATTGTATGAAGTGTTCGGGGTTGCCAGGCGATAGATTGACAACTTAAAATTAGTATTCCAGTAATTGCTATTGAGAAACATTGCTCATACTTCATTGTGCAATGGAACAAGACTAATCATCATAGATCTTGAGATCACATTGTTGAAACATTTTTTTTTAAAGGAAGGAATGTTGGAGAAAAAAGTTTTTTATCTCAATATTGTCATTAACTCTATGTAACATAGACCCTAAGAGGTGTCTAGTGGTAGAGTTGAGACTTTACAAAATGTGAGGTTTCAGGTTCAATCACTTTCCATGTCTCCTTAGTGGAAAAGTCTACAAAAAAAAAAAAAAAAAAAAAAAACTTAAAAAAAAAAACTCCATCTAATGTTAGGCTGATTTTTAAGTTTCAGAGAACACAATTTCTATTGTTGATTTCATATGCAATGACAATTAACAAATGTTGTGTATAAGGAAATTTTTAAAAATCTATAATGATTATTAATAAACTGATTCTTCTAATTTTATCCTTTAAGATTTCTTATCCTCTTTATTTTGTTTATGTACGAATAAACAAAAAACTTAAAAAAAAACTCCATCTAATGTTATAATGGAACGTTTTCCTCATTTTTGAAGTCAACGTCTTATAATGATTTTTTCATTTTAAGTTACACGATTTCAACAAATAAATATATTTATAAATATAAATGAAATTTGTGCACACTATTTATAAATTATAATTTTAATAAATACTTAAAATTAGTGTCAACTATATTATTTAACGATTGTTTCTTAAAACATTTTTTTCATATCAATTGTCTATTGATTTGACATGATTAATGATAAATTGAGGTTACTAATGGAAAATTACTTAAATCTCAACATTATCTTATATTCAATAAGCATTAATATTAGAATATATTTTTGTATTTATTCATATACTTAATGTTTTTACATATTTTCAAAAGATTTGTTTATCATTTTTTGAAACAAACGGAGACTTAGTTAAGCATAATCGGGTTAACAAAACTAATTAATATAAATATTATGATCGACACGTGTCATTAGGTTTGACAATTACATCTCATTACCCATTAACCCACCCAACCCATTAATATTTTTAGGTTGAAATGGAGTAACCCGTTTCAACCCAATAATATTAATGAATTTGGTTGGGTTGAGTTAAAATCGGTTGGACACGTTACCCATTTTGACTCGTGGCTTTTCATGCTTTAAATTTATGTTTTTTTGGGGGGAAAAACCGGGTTGAGACGGATCGAACCGCATTAGCCCGTTACATGTTTCAACACGACCATTCCGACAAAATCCATTTCAATCCGTTTGACATTTGAGTTTTAATACGTTTTGACCCCTTACAACCCATTATCCATTCCAATCCAACCAAATCCAACCCAATATACCCAATTACCAGGCCTACATGTCATGATCATAAAACTGCTTATCTAAAAAAAAAAATTATACGCCTGGTGGATATAAATTTTACTTTTTGTGGATATAAATGCAGATTATTTTTCAAAATCTAATTAAAAAGAGAAAATAAATTTATTATCATTGGGCAAAGATAATTTAGTAATTTGTGTCTTTTAAGTGAGTGTCAGGTGTAGTGTTGGCTCCTTGTAATCTTTCTTGCACGGAAACTGTCAAAAGCTTCTCGAATTTTTGTTGGAGGAATAGAGACGAACACTTGGTGCTCCAGCCTGAACATACTTTAGGGTTCATCACTCTCCGATCGGTCAGCCTCCGACTCCTCAATACAGGTAAAGCATTACATTGAAACTTACCGCTGTTCATTTATATCATTTTCTTGCTGATTGATAACACTTACTTGTTCTTATTTCGAAAACCCTATAATTTTAGTTAACATATATAGTTAACAAAAAATCAAATATATTGGTCTTTTAGCATGCATTTCTTGCAATTTTACCTGTCATAGGTTATATATCTGCTCAGTAACTCTAGCATAACATAGGTCAAGCTAATTTCCTCATCATTTGGCAGCCATGGTAGTGGTAAACCCATGATTTTGTGAAATTAGAGCTTGATTTGTGAAATCAGGGCTAATCGTTTTGTTTGAGATTGATGAAACTAGGGCTTCTTTGGGGAAATGCATTGGGAGTTTGTTAAATAGTTTTTATATCTATTGATTTATATCCAGTTATATATGTCAGTGTACAATCAATAAGCTCACTCAAAACTATTTCCGTCCATTATGTTTAGACAATTTTTTATTTTTATTTTAGCTATACCTTTGCCCTTAGGCTTTTCAACCTCTTGCAAACATTCTCTCTCTTCGAACCAGATTCTATCTCTTTGCTCGACCCAAAATGTCCCTTTTAAATCCCTTCTGCCAGCGAAGGATTAGCTATAGTTCCTCTCTAAGGTAATCTTAAAAGTTTTCTGTTATCCAATTTGAATTCTTTGTATTAGGGTTTGTTCGTCCTTGTTTCTAACTCATCTCTTTTTTAATTTGAATCTTTTTAGAATATTCCTTACCATTCTATATCTGTTGATTCTTGTTTTTCTCTTAATTTCTTTTTTCATTCATCCCTGGTCTAGTTACTTGAGAACTTAGGTTTGGGGTTTACTGTTTTGGGTTCCAAGTTTTTGTTTTTCGGGTGAATTTGAATTGCGTTTTGGGTTGCTGTTGAATTACCATTTTGAATCTTATTGTTTAAATTTTGGATTGTTGAACGTTTTGCATAAAGGAACCAAAATATTTTGCCTTCATTGTTCATTCAGGTCTAGGGTAAGCAATTTTATGGCATTTGAATGTGAAGTGAGCAAAGAGATTGTCTTGACGAAGAATTTAGAGGATACTGTAGAAGTTGATTTGAATCAAAATGGTATCAATAAGATTTTGTCTGTTGATCCTGAAATTGGTATAAAGGTATCGGAAAATAGAAAACTTTAGCTGATTTGCAGTGTAATAGGGTAATTACAACTTCATGTGGCAGCAAATCATTGCCGGTTGATGAGTGTATCTGTCGAATACTTTGGACTGTAACTGAGAGAAAGAAACAAGCTTTTGGGAGAATCTACTGCAGTTAGAAACTAAGTCAGACTTGGCTTTAAATAGGCCATTACAAACAATTGAAAGATAAATATGCAGCCACGTTTTCACAGCCTACAAACGTGGTAAGTAGTTGGAAGACTAAGTCAAATTAAACTAATGACCCTATCAAATAGGGATTATTAACATACAAGTAACTAAAAAACAACCTCAACAGTATCTAGTTTTCAAAGGTCGATTACTGATCTTCGTCCTGTATTGATATCTGAAATCTTTAATTGCCTTGAGCCGAAGGAACTTGGTTTGGTGTCTTGTGTGTCGACTGTCCTGTATACGATCACATCAGAACACCATGTTTGGAAAGAGTTCTACTGTGAGTGATGGGGACTTAAGGTGGCCCCTCATCTCTCGGTGCAGGATGTTCAGATGAGAAGTCATGGAAATAACTTTTTGTGTTGAGAGAATTCAGGAGCAAGACATTTATGGGCCGTTACAGCGTCGATGTTCTTGATGGGCACACTGAAGTTGTTCAAACTGTTTTTGTTCTGCCTTCTAACATTTCATAAAAGTTTTAAGCTTTCCATCCTCATATTTGGACAGAGTGATGAAGGTGATGTTTATGTCCAAGTAGAGTGAGCTTACTGAATTTTGGGTGAAAGTAGAGTGACGGAGTTGGTATTTAAGCCTTAATTTTTCAATTTGGTTAGCCTTGTGGAATAAAGCTGCATTTGATGAAATTGAACTTCCACTAGTTCTTCATAGAAGTCCGAATAGATTTCTTATGAAATTACAAATTTAATGTCAAATTTTATTTTTACTACTTATTTAAATACTCATCAATCTCTTTGAGTATATACCAAGAAACCTTTTGACTCAGAGCAGTGGAGGGGTATTTGCTACAAGATTCCTTTATGGTACCCGTTTTGGTGCTACAATAGTAGCGTAGTAGTGTATGGTATGTTGCCTTTCCTATGGCCTGCGGTTTAATGCTGCTTTTCTTCGCAATGATGGGAAAGACGCGGATTGTTCTACATCACATTTTTGGTTTTTGGATGAACTTTAGTGCAGATAGCTGTAAGAAATTAAAGCTTTTCGGTGTCTGTCGGTCTCTCATTAGTAAAGTAATCCATGGCCATTTATTGTTTTGTAGGTTTATAGTCATTTGCTCCTTGATTATTTAATACTGTCCATTATTCTGTTAGTGTCTCTTAAATCAACCTATTATCTAACTGCATCTGTAATCTTTCATTGTTTTGAACTCCAGGTTTGTTTTGTACCTTTAGCTGATCTGAAAGACACTTCTGCATATTGTTGTAAGCAGTTGCATATGGATCCAGCACGGACTGCCCAGGAATCTCTGGACCTGGTTTTTCACATGTCAAACATTCTTGACACAGGATTGGATCGCCACACACTTTCTGTCCTCATTGCGCTCTGTGATCTTGGTCTAAACCCCGAGGCACTGGCTGCTATTGTCAAAGAGTTCCGCAGAGACACTGCTTCCATGCCAGCTACACCATAAGTTCCATAGATTAACATTATCTTTTCATGATGTACAGAAGATATGCTATTAGTATTGAACAACGTACTTACACCCTTGTAAGTTCTTTACCATTTTGGTTTTCCTTTACTTTTCTTTCCCTCTTATTGTCTTGTTTTGCCAGGAGATTATAAGACCACAAGTTTTCTGTGATCTGTATTGTTTAAGTGATTTTTGTGCTAATGAATTACAATCATTTGGCAGTCAATAGATAAGGCTTATCTTATTTCGTTTTTACCATTCTTTGGATCTTGGTTTCCAATTCCCTTTACCTTGATCTCATTCTAATCACAGGTGAAGTAATGTCTTAAAGTCTGTTTACTACTTGCAGTTGATAGCATTATATCTCTATATTGAAATGGCTTTTTCACTCTCAAATACGCTCTCTGTTTTTGCAAGCCTTGTCAGGTTAGTATCATCCGTTTTCTCTTTTAATTAGAATGTAGAAGATATAATGGCTACATGCCAATTATAGCAGTGGTTCCTTATAGGTTAGTATCATCCCTTTTCTCTTTTAGGTAGAATCTAGAAGATATAATGGCTACATGCCAATTATGGCAGTGGTTCCTGAACTCACAAGTTATTGCTTCTTGGTGGTCTTGTCCACTTTTATCTTGATCTCAGCTCGTTAAGTATCCATGTGCAAGTTATAGGGTAGCAATTCCGGTAACAGGCAGGCGATGGGTGTGGCTCTGGTCCGCTCAACTTCTGCTGCTAGCATTAACGCCATTTTGATGGCAAAAATAGCATGAGCTGATGAGCGGCCATGAGTAACCGAGGTGTTTTGTCTTTGGTACAAACTACAAAGTATACGACTGTAATTTGCTATACATGTCAGTTTTTTAGCAATGAGCGAGCTCAGTTCATTTTTTTTTTATTTTCCTTTTCTTCATTTGGTGAAAAAGAAATATTCCGTGACATAACGGCCCTTTATGTTACAAGCATGAAGACATGAATTATCATGTCTTCTTCCCCTTATCACACGTTGAGCTGGGCTTTCCAGTTCGGCTAGGATGGCTTTGCAATCTTTAACAAGGGCTGCAAAGAGACGGCTAAAATCCCTTGCGTCTTGGAGCAGACCCACTGCAATGAAGGAATAATCACCTTCCAAATTATTCATCCATCCCAAAAAAAAAAAAGTCCTAATTTCATCTTATTCTTTCAATTTTATTATATTTTGAACAGAGATTCATACTTGATGATGCCAAAATATTGCTGATGAGTAGTTTGATAAAATGGTTGAGGATACATGGCTGGTATGGGTCACACTTCTTGATGGCAAACAAGACCGAGGTCACTAGGCTGGAGTGTTACCCCTCCAAAACAGCATAGGGTTGTTATCGCTTTCATGGAACTGTTATGTGAGTTGCAGGGTGGTGGAAAGGTGGTGATAGATTTTGAAGGTGTGACATTCATGAGAGAAGACAAACGAGTACACCTTGATGCTGACGTGTTTTCCGCGTGGCCACCATGATTTCAACTCATCTGGGCTTGGGTATATGCCGTACCATTATGCCTTTGGTCGGGAGATGTAAGCTCATCAATACTCCATCCATCCCAAATTTCCAAGAGGTATACTTTGATTTAAAGCAAAAACTTAGGAAATACCATGTGTTATGAATGTTTTACCTTAAGATGAATCTCTCTGGTCCGACCTACCGTGTGTTAGTGGGCTAACAGTGAAAGAGTGTGACTCTGTTTTACGAGTTATGATCCGTAGGACCGTCAACTACTCTTGATTTAATGCGCAAATTTAAAATACATAAATTAATAATAGTTATTTTTCTAAAATCTCTCATCATTGTGTGGTCAAAACTTCAAACTGTTTTTGGTGATATATGATAGGATTATATTAGAGATTAATATATTTGTACATATATTTGTATTTATTAAGATTTTTTTTATTTTTTTAGTAATTATCTTTTCTGATTCCTTCCTTATGAAGGGTTTTTTTGTTTGTATTTGTTTATATCTCTGTTTGGGTAAATTTGTATTTGGGTGTTTCTTGTCTATATCTCTTTTAGGTTAGGCCATTATTCATAGTAAACATAATCATAAGTTTCAACATGGTAACAAAGTAAAGGTCCTAAACCTTTTCTTCCACCGCAACATGTTCCCATGGCCGTCAACCAAACCACATCATCCAAAATCCCAATGACCCAACTCAAACCTTCCGACTCATAAACATATCCCATCACTAAACTCACCTCTACATGTTGTGGCTACCCACATAAGATATGATCTCTACAAGTTTGTAAGCGAATCACACTCATGTCCTCCCCATACCATCTTCTCGAAGGTTGTCCAAACCCCAAGTCTGAAATACCTACCATGGATTTGGTAAGACAAACTTTGCTTGGAGCACTCGTCGGATTTCTCTTTGCCCCTCTAGTTCCTCTCATCCAACAAGCACCAACCACTCGCGATACATGACAAACCCTTACTGACACCTATACTCCCCCGACTCGTGGTCATATCAAGCATATCAATGACCAACTTAAAATGAGTCTCAAAGGCTCTCAGTCAATCTCAGATTACATGTAGTTCGTTCAAGGGTCGATTTGATTAACTTGTTGCTCTCGGCAACCCTCTCGACCACAAGGATCCCATCGAGATCATCTTGGGAGGTTTAGATGATGACTATCACCATATTGTTGACGTGGTCGAAGGAAGGGACTCCCTCATCTCGTTTGATGAGCTTCATGAGAAACTTATAAACTTTGAATTAGTCATAGTTCGCCTCCCTTGTACCTTACCTTGGCCAACCCTATCACAACGAGCAACCACAGCTCCCTACACATCGTCTCCTCGGCAACCAACCTTGCCATCACCTCGGCAACCTTCCTTGCAATCTCCTTGCCCACGTCTACGGTCTACTGTCTTGTCCTCTCCCTAGTTGTTTAGTGAAGTTAGGTTCTTTAGCAACTTGATGTCAATAATGTCATTCTCCAGGGTACTCTTTTGAAGAAGTCTTCATGTCTCAACCTCTGAGATTTATTGACAAGGATAATCCACACCACGTGTGTCGTCTTCCCAAGGCAAACTACGGTCCCAAGCAAACCCCCACGCTTGGTATAATGAACTGTGTCATGTATGTGGATGGCATCATCATCCACCAGAAGTAACCCTATTAATGTTCATGCCTTCATCACTGGTCTTGTAGATCGTTTCTCACTTAAAGGCCTCGACAACTTTCATTATTTTCTTGGGGTCAAGGTTGTTCCGCGTACAAATGGTCTTCTCCTCTCCCAACGTGGATATATCGCTAACTTGTTGGCTTCGACATGCATGATTGATGTTCGACCTATAGCTATTCCTCTTGCCACCTCATTTAGTCTCCCACTTCAGTCTGTCTAGTAGTGCTCTCACTGACGACTGAGTTTCGAGTTGTGGTTGGAAGTCTTTAAATTCTCTCCCTTTACTCATCTTGATATTTCCTATATGGTCAACAAACTTTCTCACTTTATGCATAGGCTAACGATCGAGCATTGGAAAGCAGCTAAACGCCTTCTTCACTATCTCTGTGGCACTATTGACATAGACATCCTTCTCCATCAGTCTCCCCTAGCTCTCCATGCTTTCACAGATGTCGACTCGCATGGAATATATATGATTTTTCTTCAACTAGTGCCTACATTGTCTACCTTGGCTGAAACCCGATTTCTTGGAGCTCCAAGAAGCAACACACTATTGCTCACTCCGCGACTGAAGCTGAATACCGAGCGGTTGCCTCCACAACTACCGAGGTTCATTGGATCACATCCTTCCTCGGTGAGCTTGACATTTCCTCGTCCCAACCTATTATTTATGTAACAATGTGGGCGCCACCAATTTTACTTCAATCCTTGTTTATAATTCTCGCAAGAAACTTGTGATCCTTGACTTCCATTTCATCCATCAACAAGTCATGACGGTATTTTATGGGTTTCACATGTCTCATTGGCCGAAGCACTCACCAAACCATTACATTTGTAGTGCTTCCAACTGTTACTAACCAAGATTGGTCTCTCCTCACGGTCATTAACTTGTGGGGGTATGTATATTAGACATTAATATCTTGAGGTATGATATTACAAGCTAGAGCTTGTGATATTATTACAAGCTTTAGTGTTAACATCGTTTGATCAAATCTATTTGATTAGATCAAATATACTTTTTTAAGTAATGACACGGATTTTCCAAATCATCACCAACATCTTAAAGCTTGTAATAATACATAATATCATTTGCCTAATATCTTTGTACATATATTTGTATTCATTTAGTAATTATCGTTTTTGATTCTTTCCTTATGAAGAGCTCTTCTGTTTGTGTTATATATATATATATATATGGCTATGCCATTATTCAAAGCAAACGTAAGTTTCAATAGATTATTCTTGACCACTAATTAAAGAGTATTATTTACGTAAAGGAACTAAGTATTGATGTTTAAATTTCTTGTTTGAATCTAAATGACAAGCATATAAATGGTTAAAAGGTGACATCACATGTTAAATAATGTCATCTCTAACCAATCCAATACTTGCCAGCTATATTGTGATAAAAATTTCAAACAAAATATTTGGATCGCGGTCACCTGATTTCATTTGAAT
Organism: Codonopsis lanceolata; assembly: GCA_013146195.2. Taxonomy (NCBI): domain Eukaryota; kingdom Viridiplantae; phylum Streptophyta; class Magnoliopsida; order Asterales; family Campanulaceae; genus Codonopsis; species Codonopsis lanceolata. The sequence continues at coordinate 18,217,790 of CM028382.1, read as the reverse complement.
AAAAATGTATATACCATATATAAATTTTTATTCAAATTTTTGAAGAAAAAAAGTGGGTGGAAAGTTGAAATTTAAACTTAAACCATTGGATCAATTTTACTTGGAAGGTCAAACTTATGCGGATAATAAATGGTTAATAAATACTAATAATAAACAAATGTCAAACCTGGAACACCACCAGATCAGAAGTGAGTAAAAAAAGACCTAAAGATGAAGAAATTATTATATTTTCCCTTTCCCATTACTATTACGATACGACTATACGAGTAAGTAAAGGAAACAGCTGTGTTTTATGATTTCCTCAAATAGAAAGAAGAGAAAATAGTCAAGCAAACAGAGTAAATCTCCATCCCTCGCCTAGTCGCCTTTCCTCCCGGCTCCCATCATCCAGAACATTCCTTCGCAGTCCTTCTAAACACGTGCTACTTTCTGTTTGCTCGTACTATCAAAAAATATGAATTAAGTCCCTGTATAATGCAATTGTACATAAGTCACCAAAGTTGACCCTTTTTGCATGCCAATAGTTCCTGATTTGAGTCTAATGTGTTAAGTGAGATTAGAGGGATCAAGTTGTATATATTAAAATCTATAAGCTCAAGTTGAGCAAAATAAAAGCTAAGGGTGTTAGTGATTATTATTATTTTTTTTAACTTTTATGCTTCAATCCTTTATGATTTTTTTTAAAAGTAAGTCAAAAACAAATAAACACAAATATACTTTAGAAATCCAAAAAATAGAACGATTAAATCTTTCAGAATTTCTTTAAACAACTATCAACCAATTACAATTTCAAAAAGAAATCTTTCAGAATTTCTTCACTATTTTTTTACTCTTTAAATTGTTTAACTTATTTATAATAATGGTCTCTCTTTTTCCGTCCGTACCAGTACAAAAATAAAATCAGTATTCTAAAACTCCCGTTAGGCCTTTAGCCCTCTCTGACTTTCTTGGCGCTAATCGACAATTATGTCAAACCTCGCCGACCTTAATTTATTTTTGTAGCTTTGATTTTGTGGCATGCGATGAACGGAGAAGGAAGGGGGGCGAACTGGAGAAGGAAGGGAGATGGTAATGGTGAGGCAGACATGGAGGTAATGGGGGGCGAATCAGAGTAATATCTTTTTTGTTTTTAGTTCTAAACTTGACTGGATTATTGCTTTGAGGTTGCTGAGAATTGAGATTAATGATAGGTTTGTATATATTTTTCTTCATTTTACAAATATAGATAAGTGTTTGATAAAATGACAAAAAAAAAATTTATAGTCAATGTGTTTGATCTTTGATGTAAATTATCAAAAAAGTGGTAATTATGCCTTAATTCTAGAGCTCGCCTAAGCCACGATTACGCCCCGACTAGTCCCTTAGACGCTAGGCACTAGTGTGCCGCCTAGCGACCGCTTAACGATTTTTAGAACCCTGAATAAAATTATATCAAATAAAATGAGACTCTTGACAAACTAGACTAAAGAAAGGGGTCTATTTACCACTACAACTACTTTTACCGCAATCGGAACTGTATACATGAGAGAGTTTTGGTTAGAGCTACTGGCTTTGATTTTGCTTTATTAATATTAGGTTTAATTAACTATTTGGTCCCCGATTTGTCTCAATTTTTTTTGTTTGGTCCTAACAATTTCAAAGAAATTAGTTTGGTCCTACATGTTGCATTTTGTTATTGGATTCCCTCTATCCCCGTTAACGTTTAAATTTCTGTATAATGTATGAACGAAAATATTTGACATAAATTTAAACGTTAATGGGAAAGGGAGAATCTAATAACAAAATGCAATATGTAGGATCAAACTAATTTCTTTGAAAATGTTAGGACCAAACAAAAATTTTCGGACAAGTCGATGGACCAAATAATTAATTAAACCTTAATATTAATACATTAAAAAGATATTAAAGGATAAAAAACGTACATCATTAAGTGAGTTGACAATTTGAAGAATTCTTTTATTTTGGGTAGAAGTTATGAAAAATTTCTTTTTGGAAATTGCTCGACCCAACCAACCCATTAATATATTTGGATCGAAATGGATAACATGTTTCAATTCAAAAATATTCATTGGTCAGGTTAAAGTGGCTCAAACTCATTACTCATTTTAACTTGATAGTTGATACTCTATAAATGTATGAAAAAGTGAGGTGAAATTCAGGTTAAGACAAGACAAGACGGCTAGTTCGAACTCAACCCGTTTGATATCCGGGGTTCCATTGGGTTTCAACCCGTTTCCCATCTCAATCCGCCCATGCTCGACCTAATACACACAATTGCTGGGCATAGTTATTTGAGATTCGATCAAAATTATGAATATTCGTTTGATTTTAAGAATTTCTTGAGTGTATGTGTGTAATTTTTTTTTTATTTTCTAAAAAAACTCATTATTTAGCTTAACTTATTTAATTTCACTTAACGGACTAGACTTTAATAACATTCAGCTACGTCCAAAATTAATCAACTTGGATCACTAAGCATACAGTGTACATAGTCTGAGAACCAAATTCATATATGTTTGATAATACAGGGACCACTGGTTCAGTTAACCTAAAACAAACAAACAAATGTGAGCTCAACTCCCACAGTCCACACACTAACGTACCAAGCCGCGTAAACAAACATAAAAACAAAAATACCCACACAATCCTATATATATTCATTCTTCATCCCTTTCTCTTCCATCATCAATTCAAATTTTCTTCTCAGTTCACATTTCCATTCAGAGAACCCAACTATAAATTCAACTGGGTTCATATTTTTATTCAAAAAATCTCTGAACTTTTTTCCATTTATAATGGAAATTGGTCAGATTCCTTTCCTAAGCGATGATGACTACTCCAGTTTCTTTCAAGAAGTAGACAGTCTAGTCTCTGTTCCAAACACTAAGCGAAGAAAGCTCGATTTTAGTGAAGACAATGGAGATGAATTTGAAGCATCGGACACCACCCCATTAAAGGATATCCTCAACACAATTGAATCTTTCGACCAATCTCAAGAAAACCCGAATTGGGATTTCGAATTCCCACAATTACCACAGCAACAACCACCCAATTCAGTGTTGGACTACAGTTTTCAACGGAAACCACCTCAAATGAATGGAAATATCGGAAATTGATTCCGGTAAATTAAGAGAAATTAGCCGGCAACTCGACTATTCTCCCACCACCACCAACACGATGGAGGATTCAACACGGTACTCAATCGAGGATGGCGGCGGAAAGCATCAGCGAAGGTTATGGGTGAAAGACAGGTCCAAAGCGTGGTGGGAGCAGTACGGGAGCGACGACTGTCCCGACGAAGAGTTCCGAAAAGCATTTCGTATGAGCAAAGCCACCTTCAATTTCATATGCGACGAGCTTGATTCCGCCGTCACTAAGAAAGACACGATGCTGCGTTTGGCTATCCCTGTTAACCAAAGGGTGGCGGTCTGTATATACAGATTGGCCACCGGCGAGCCGCTCCGAATGGTTTCTAAACGGTTCGGGTTAGGCATTTCAACTTGTCACAAGCTGGTTCTAGAGGTTTGCGCCGCTATAAAGCTTGTCCTAATGCCCAAACTTGTGCAATGGCCTGAAGAGAATACGTTGATGGAAATTAAAAAGGATTTCGAGGGCATTTCTGGAATACCGAATGTCGGCGGGTCAATTTACACGACCCACATACCCATTATAGCTCCGAAAGTGAGTGCAGCCGCGTACTTCAATAAAAGACATACGGAAAGAAATCAGAAGCCTTCTTATTCAACTACTGTCCAAGGGGTTGTTGATTCGAGAGGGTTATTTACGGACATTTGCATTGGTTGGCCCGGGTCAATGCCCGATGAGAAGATTTTAGAGAAGTCAAGTTTGTTTCAAAAAGTAGGGAGTGGATTGTTGAAGGGTGTTTGGATAGTGGGAAATTCGGGTTACCCATTAACGGATTGGGTCTTGGCTCCTTATGCCCATCAAAACTTGAATTGGAGTCAACATGCATTCAATAAGAAAATTGATGAATTACAAGGGGTTGCCAAGGAGGCATTCATGAAGTTGAAAGGGAGGTGGACTTGTTTGCAAAAGAGGACAGAAGTGAAGCTTCAAGATTTGCCTACATTGATTGGGGCTTGTTGTGTGTTACATAATATATGTGAGATGAGTAATGAAGAAATGGAGATAGGATTGAGATTTGACTTGTTTGACGATAATATGGTGGTCGAGAATGCGGTTAGATCGGCCGATGCAAAGCTAATTAGAGATAATATCGCCCACAATATTTTGCACCATAACGGTGGAGGTTTCTAGGGTTAGTCGTTCAGAGTTGAAACTTCATTTCCATTCTCATTTAATACAAATATCTTTCCATAGTTTGTACATCTATGGTTATCAAATAATGACATGTTATTTTGGGTTTACCACGTTTTGGATTTTTCCATAGTAGAAAGATGAGTAATGGATCCACAATTCTTGTTGTTTTCTTAATTATCTATCTATTCAAATATAAATCTGAATAAAAGTTTGAGCATAGTCCATTTGCAAGCTTAAAATTGTTCTAGGGTTACAATTATATATAAGGATATAATACCAAGCCCTAAAACCCAGATTAAGAAAAACAGACAAACAAACTTTCCGCACGGATGCGGTCGCCTTCCACAACCAGATAAGACCGCATCATTGACGGGCGCGGTCACCTTCCCTGTTATAAAGATACACAAACGGTTTAAGGTTCACGGCTTGAATCGTCAACCGAATCGAATCGGAATCGTTTTCAAGTGAACCGGAATCGGAGGTTCACCGGTTCATTAAAGGTTCGAGTATTTAATATTTTGAGAACCGGCGGTTCTGAACCGTTAAGTGAACCGTGAATCGGCAGCTCACGGTTCCAACGGTAATTTTTGGTAAAACGGCCGGATTTTGAAATGGACAACCCAGATCTCTCTCAATGGACAGTCTAGATCCTCCTGGGCAGCTGAAACGATCTTATGATCGTTTGGGGAGGGGGTTTGATTATTATTATTATTATTCCTATTTTATTAATCTATAAATACTCTCACTCTTTCTAAAAAATTCCATACTCATCTTCTCTCCAATTCTCTCAATTCTAAAACTCTCCAATTATTATACAACTCTCCAAGCCTATTTACCAGTTACAAGTTACAACTCTCCAATTATTTAGTAAGTTTACTAATTATTTTTATTAATTACGTTTTTGTTATAATTATATATAATATTTATTAAGCATTATAAATTATAATAATTATGTTTGTAATTATCTATATTATTTTCAATTACTATTGTTTTTGTTATTTATTAATTATCTATAAATTATAATAATTTTGTTTTAATATTATACTTACTAGTTATTAATTGTTGTTAATTACTACGTTTAACATTATCTACGTTTACTAGTTACTATTTTAATTATTTAGCAGTTATTAATTTATACTATATTAACTACATTTTATTACATTATTTATTATTTTACAAAAAAAATGTCTTCTTCTCGATCCGGATGAACAAGGGAAAAGACAATGCTTCCCAAGGATCTCAAATCCCCAAGCCGAGAAGCGTTGGACCCGAGGATACTTTTTGGAAAAATTTAGACACTCAAATTAGTTTGGATTTTAGCGATGAAGAATATGATGTAAACAATCCAATGAGTGATGAGCCGGCAAAACCTCGCACCTCGGAAACTAATCCTCATTGTTAGTCCTAAAGGGCACAATAATAAGCTAGAAGGGGGGGGGGGTTTGAATAGCTTATTAGACACTTAAAAACTTTTCGTATAATTTCCTAAAACAAGCACTTGCAATCTATTAAGGAGATTGAAGTAGCGGAAGTCTTGTAAGGAAGACAGTTCAAGTCTGTCGGTGAAGCACTACCGGTAGACTTGATTGAATACTCAAGTCTGCAGTTGAAGCGATAAGTTAAAGAGATATGAAATGGAATAAAGCGGTAAACAACAGTAAAGAAAGTACACAAGTATTTTGAGATGGTTCGCACTATAAAGAGTGCTACGTCCACCACCAAGGCAGTCAACCTTCGATTTAAATGTGCAGTATATTTTCCACTAGTTCTATTACAAAGAATATATCAAATGGATCGTGTATAAAATATTTGACTTGCGTTTGGGGGTTTGGGAATTGAATATCTGGAAAAACAAGATATTCAATTGTGTAGAAGAATAGTTGAAGAATAACAATAAGAAGCTTAAGATAAAATGTTGATGCAGATCTTCTTGTTGTTGTTGAGGACTTCTTGATCAGTTTAAGATCTCTTGAATGCGCTGAGTATAAGACTTGAAGTTGTTGGAGAGTTTCAGTGCATTGTTTTCTTCAGTCTTTAATGACAATATTTATAGCTGGAGCATTCTTGAGATCCGTTGGAGAAGATGAAGTGTAACAGCTCTATTAGGTTGAATGCATTAAATGCATGGAGCTGACTTGTCGATTTCGTCTTCACTGATGCTGAGCATGGAATGGTGCAGAATTGTTGCAAAGAATCGGTAAGTGAGTAATCGAGTTGCGCACTGCAATAGTTGGTACGCATCGTAAGTGTCGACCTGTTCACTGTTTCGTCACATTCGTAAGGCGAAAGTCTTCTTGCTTTTCGGAAAGCTGGTCAAGCGTGTCTGAGAAGTCAGGAGATGGTTTAATTCAAATTCAAACTGATAAAGTCTGAATTTAATTAATCCACTAAGACTTGGTGACTGGACACGTCATGCTTGGATACGTGCAAACAAGGTCTGCCGCTGGATGCTGAGAGAGGTCTTCCGGTGAAGCTTTGCTGAAGTCTTCCAGTTGAACCTGTTGAAGCCTATAAAAACTATTCTATGGCAAAGTTCTATACACAGTTGTCACTCTAATTGATACGCAGCCCAATTAGCCACTAATGTATAAAACTTAATGTAATGTATGAACAAATGTAAATCAAGATACAAATGAGAAACAACAATCTCTTCCTATTTGCATCTGGTCATCATTACTTACAAGTGAGGGCTATAAAAACTATATGATAGATAATAGCATGTTAGAAGGTATTTTAATTTTTATAATGGTAGACATGCCTCTATCAAAATAGAAAAACACCTCAAGTGTAAAAACTTAATCTAAGTGTATACAACAAAAGATATGAAAAGAACATCACAAAGATTAGTAGTAAACAGTTCAAATAAGGATTTAAACTGAATGTTTAAATTCTAAGCAGATATATGAATTGAAATAGCAAGAATTTAAACAGAAGAAAATTTTTGAAAGACAATAATCTTCTGTATTCAAACGAGAAGTTTAATGTTACAGAGTTTTCAAAAACTAAGATAGATACAAAGGATTAGGGAGAAAAAGATACAAGCTACAACGGCCTTTTCCCTTTGCCTTTGTTTGTTTTGTCTGCCTCTTCTCTGCCGTTCAAGTTCTACGACTCTTCTGATGTACTCATCATCGGCAGAGGTAGGAGGTCTGGTGGAGCGAGAAAGGAAGTCCAATTCTTCACGTAGTCTGTTGTTCTCTGCCATCAAAGTTCTGTTGATAGACCTCAGTTGTCTCTCCTCCGTGATGGCCAGATCAAGATCACGCTCTATGTTGATCTTGTCATGAGACGCGTTGAGAGCGATGTCGTTGAGCTCGAGTACAGGAGGGCGCCTGTGGCCCAGATGAAGAATGATGAAATTGAAGGGCTGCCAGAAGAGAGTTGAGCACATCCTGACGCATTCTTTGCGTTGAGCTTCCACGTTAATCTTGATGTCTGTGGACCCGTGCTTCATCTGTCCAAAACGTGTCCACACATCGTCTTGAAACTGTCGAAGAATGGTAGCATGTCTCTCTGTTGCCTTGGACGTGGCAGCTGCAAGCTCAGCGGTAGCTGTAGAGATACTGGTGAGTTCTCGCAGTCTGTCGTATATTGCGTCCATGCGGTTCAAAATGTTTGAGTTGGCCGGATGAGATGGAGAAGGGTCTAGGCCAATGTATACGTGCTCAATGCCGGCAGAAGAGGTGGCATCGACAGAGGTTATGGGTCGGAAGGGTTGCTGGAGAGGTAGAGTGGCTGAGTTTGAAGAGGTTGAGTCGCGTGAGGGAAAGGTATGGGTAGAAGAGGAGTTGGATTTAGGGGGTGAGGGAGGAGGGGTTGGGGGTATTTCGATATTTGTGTCCGAATGATCACAGATATCGGAAGGGCTGGGTAGGGGTTCAGTGGAGAACCAGAAGGAAGGAGGTGGATAGGTAGGGTCTTCTGGTCACACAAGGGTAGGTTCTGGTGGAGGTGGAGTAGGTTGAGGGAAAGAGGTCTGCTATTGACGAGAGTTCAAAGATGAACCCCGTATAAGCAGAGGAAAGGGTAGGGGAAACCATGGGGTTAGGATTAGAGGGACGAATTGGGTTAGTTCTGATGTAGAAGGTTGGGTTTGAAAGGTAGTGGTTTGGTTTCGTTCAGATGGTATAGTTGGGTTGGTTTGAGTTTGAGGGGGTGAAGAAGGGGTAGATGGGTTTGAAGAGTAGTTGAAGGGTGAAGGAGGAGGTGGAGAGGGTGTTCTGGTAGGCTCCTCATGTGTGTGTGGCTCCTCCTGAGGGATAGACTCCTCCGGAGGGGTTGATTCCCTTTGAAACTTCATTTCCATTCTCATTTAATACAAATATCTTTCCATAGTTTGTACATCTATGGTTATCAAATAATGACATGTTATTTTGGGTTTACCACGTTTTGGATTTTTCCATAGTAGAAAGATGTGTAATGGATCCACAATTCTTGTTGTTTTCTTAATTATCTATCTATTCAAATATAAATCTGAATAAAAGTTTGAGCATAGTCCATTTGCAAGCTTAAAATTGTTCTAGGGTTACAATTATATATAAGGATATAATACCAAGCCCTAAAACCCAGATTAAGAAAAACAGACAAACAAACTTTCCGCACGGATGCGGTCGCCTTCCACAACCAGACAAGACCGCATCATTGACGGGCGCGGTCGCCTTCCCTGTTATAAAGATACACAAACGGTTTAAGGTTCACGGCTTGAATCGTCAACCGAATCGAATCAGAATCGTTTTCAAGTGAACCGGAACCGGAGGTTCACCGGTTCATTAAAGGTTCGAGTATTTAATATTTTGAGAACCAGCGGTTCTGAACCGTTAAGTGAACCGTGAATCGGCGGCTCACGGTTCCAACGGTAATTTTTGGTAAAACGACTGGATTTTGAAATGGACAACCCAGATCTCTCTCAATGGACAGTGTAGATCCTCCTGGGCGGCTGAAACAGTCATATGACCGTTTGGGGGGGGGGTTTGATTATTATTATTATTATTCCTATTTTATTAACCAATAAATACTCTCACTCTTTCTAAAAAATTCCCTACTCATCTTCTCTCTAATTCTATCAATTCTAAAACTCTCCAATTATTATACAACTCTCCAAGCCTACTTACAAGTTACAAGTTACAACTCTCCAATTATTTAGTAAGTTTACTAATTATTTTTATTAATTACGTTTTTTGTTATAATTATATATAATATTTATTAAGCAATATAAATTATAATAATTACGTTTGTAATTATCTATGTTATTTTTAATTACTATTGTTTTCGTCATTTATTAATTATCTAACAAATTATAATAATTTTGTTTTAATATTATACTTAATAGTTATTAATTGTTGTTAATTACTATGTTTATCATTATCTACGTTTACTAGTTACTATTTTAATTATTTAGTAGTTATTAATTTATACTATATTAACTACATTTTATTACATTATTTATTATTTTACAAAAAAATGTCTTCTTCTCGATTCAGATGAACAAGGGAAAAGACAATGCTTCCCAAGGATCTCAAATCCCCAAGCCAAGAAGCGTTGAACACGAGGATACTTTTTGGAAAAAATTAGACACTGAAATTAGTTTAGATTTTAGCAATGACGAATATGATGTAAACAATCCAATGAGTGATGACCTGGTAAATCCTCGCACCTCGGAAACTAATCCTCGTACGTAAGAGAGTATCACTCAAACCCAAGGTCAAGGTGCAATAACAAGAAGAGGTCGAATAACGGGACAATGCAATATATTCACGATTCATTATACAAAAACGCATATTGAAGATAAGAATTTCCTAGTCACATGCAACATTTTGTAACGCCATATTCAACTTCAAAACAATGAATACGACACGTATAAGAAGCACATAAGGAATAAACATCATGACAAGATGGGAATGGAAGAAGATCAAACACAAATCACGGGAGTTGCGAGTTCATCTCAACAAGGTACGTCTTCTCTATTTAAATTTACCAAAGCTATGTATAGAAAACAAATGGTAAATTTGATTTGTGCTAAAGGTCTACCGTTTAATTTTGCAAATGATGTTTTATAGGAAAATTTTGTACAATTGTCATTGAATCCCGCTGCTAAAGAACTTTATAGGAATATGGTTACTCGTGACACAAAAATTACTTGCCTAGAAGAAAAAAAGACATTAATTACTATGTTTATAAATTTATTGCAAAAAGTTTCAATATGTGTAAATATTTTGTAATACCTCGATTCCTCGTGTACTTGACTTGCGTGCAATGCTCGCATTTCTTCCTTTGATCTTGCATGGTTTGGTTTGTTAGAGAGTCTAGATGTGTGTGAGTAACCACATTGAGACCAAAACCTTGTTGATATATGTTCCTTAGTCGTGGACTAGTTGGAGTTACAAGGAATGACTCGACGTTGATCGTAACTTGACTCGGTTGGGAGTTGACTGGCTTAATTTGTGTCCGTGACCTCGATTGAACCCTAGGTCTACGCTTGATTGTTATTCACTTGTCTAGACACGATCTAGTTCATGTTAGAAGTGTTCTTTAGATGATTATGTGTTTAGGACGATTGTTGCATAGATTTTGTCTTCGTTTGATCGTTTGAGTTCGAGTTGTGTTAGCATCTCGTCTTTTGGAGTTTAGATACTCTTAATCGTTGTTCAACTTCGTAGAAGTGTTCAATCCTATTATTGAGTCCCTTGACTTGCTTATAATCTTATGTTCTTGCCCGTTGAATTGTTATTTCATTCGTTACATCGATTGTTAGTTATTGTGCTTTGTTCGGGGTTGTTTAAGACGTCGTTCACATATGTTTCAGACTTGTTTTGAGTGAGGAATCATCCTAGGTTTTTTGGGTTGAGTTGGGGGCCCTTTGGACTTGATTTCAAGCCTTTTTCTTCCTTCCAGGCAAGGCGCTCGCCTTGCAGAGGGACAAGGCGACTGCCCATTGGGCAGAACTGAGTAAGATGAGAAAGAAAGAGAAGGCGCTTGCCTAGTATAGGACAAGGCGACCGCCTTGTCCCATTTTCTGCTATGAGTTATTTTCTGATTTATGAGGTATTTACCCCCATGCCCTTAATGAATCATTTATAAACCTCCCTAATCCTCCATACTTAGTCTTAATTAAGTTCTAATATGTTGGTTTAACCTTATTGATCATCATTAAGCCTAACTAAGTTGTAATCTATCCTAAACCCTCACTAATTGTACCCATTGATGGACTATCCTACCCCCTTCTTTATGGATGTTATATCCACAAACCCAATTGAGAGTTCAATATTTCCTCTCATTTCCTTTGTGAGAGAGAGAGAGAGAGAGAGAGAGAGTCTAAGGCAGACCTTGGAGCCCTATAGAGTATTCCTCCGATCTACGAAGATCCAACCAATGTATCGTTGATTCAACTTCGGATTCTTGATGCCCTCGATGAGTAGAATGTCTTCGACCGATTGAAATCCATTTTTGGTTAAGGTTTGTGTCTTTAAGAGGTAAGGTATTATATCCCTCTTCCCCTCTTTGCATGACCTATAGAATTGTGAGTATGTTCATCCTTCCAATCTAAGTTAAATGACTAGATTGACATGTTCTACATGGGTATTTTGTGATATGAAGTATATACATGTATATTATGAGATATATATGTGATTTATGTGTTGTATGAAGTGGGTTTGTGTTTATGTTGAGTTCTATGGTGTTTAGGGCTTAGGAATCAAGCCCGGATGATTTGGAATTTTTTTATAGTTTCGAATTGGGTGACAATTTTGGGATTTATGAAATATGTAAAATATGAAATGTAGAATTAAGACTCAACATAGTCATTATAAGTTCAATAATATGTTAATGAACTTTTGGTTGAAGTCCTACGATGTTCGGGTTTCATTTGATTATGAGTGTGAGGACCCGATTATCCGGATTTGTGTCCAATTGTGACGCCGACGTTATAGAGATCGTAATGTCGATTATTAGATGACACTTTACTAAATTAGAAAGTCGTAGTATCGAGCTACTAGAAGTTCGAGAATTGATTAGTCAGTTTGTGACTCTTGGGATTTGATTTAGAGCGTGCTCGGTAGAGCACGTAACATTAGTGACCACTCAATGGTCTCGAACATCATTAAGAAAATATTATTGAATGGGTTTTAGTCTTTATGCGCTTGAGTATGGTTTTGAGGATGTCGATTATGTATGACGAGTTGGGCTATGATTTAGAGTCTGATATGATTTTGTGAAGACTAAGTATTAAGTCTCAATTTGAAGGTGTTATTAGACTAACATAGTAGTCTTGGATGAATTGTGAATTGAGTATCATTGTAGACCTCATGGTATGATTGTGAATAAGTTGATGTGCAATTCTTGTTGGGGTTTGTGACATGAGGATCATGAGTACCCCGATGTGTGATTACTTTGAAGAAACGTATAGTTAGCCATTAAGTATGTGCAATTATGTGCATTGAGATTTGTGTTTTGTAGAGCATTATGACCTACTTGATTTGAATGAGTCCACTCTTGTCGGACTTGATCTATGTTATTTTATACAAGTAAATATCTACTTGTGAACCTCTTTTTGAGTACAGTTGGCATCTTGGTCGTTGTGTCGGCAATAAGATGATTCATAGTCTTTGGGTAACCAATCCCTATGAGTTGCCGCATTGGTTCATTTTTCTCTTCACTCTTTGGCCAATAGTGGGATGTGGTCCTCGTATTAGCGCCACATAACCTAATAGTGAGCTCCTATTTCTTCATCCTAGGTTGGATGAAAGGCAACGTGTACTCACTAAAGAAAACTGATGAGTTATGATTATTCACTAAAGAAGACTAGTCAAGGATATTGGATATGGTTCAGTTATTGGGCCCGAGCACGAGATTTGGTTCGGTTGCAGTTTAGCTTGTGTTCAGTAATAGCGACACAGACAAACAGACAGTCGGATATCTATATCCTATTATATATGATTATTTACAAACACTTATGTGAAAAACAACGTGCTCTGTGGTTCATATGAGATTATGTGCCTTGATGACTTGGTTCATGTTTTGTTATTGGTATACTATTATGATGCCATGATTTATGTATATGCTTGAGCATTATGACATGCAATGTAGTTGCATGTAGTAGCTTACTGAGTCTTTGTGACTCATTCCACGCCTTTGTTTTCCTTAGTGTGTGCAGTGAGCTCGTTAGTACGTGTTGCGGCTGTGGGTTCGTGGTTAATAGCAGGTGGTCTTCCGAGAAATAGCTTGGAGTTATTCATATTATGTATTTATTATTCTTATGAGGCACGGATGTAAAGTTATGTAAACTTTACTTCGGTAGATTGTGTTTGTAAGACCCCGAACCTTCATGTGTTTGAATTACTTGCTTTGCGGATCAAATAACCATTTCAACTCGTGTCCGACTTGATAAGAGAATCTTTAGACGTGTGGGTAGGCTATTTAGGGGCCTATACTCTAGTTCTTTATGTTCCTCAAGACTTTAACTTGTTTAAGTTACAAGTCGTAACTCGACGATAGTCAGAAGCCAACTTGGTTGAGTGTTCTCGCGTAGTTCTTTCTTGTGATCTCGGTTATAGCCTAGGTCATTTATTGAGTATCTTGAGTAGATTGTGAATTAAACTTCCTAAGGAATAAATTCCCTAAATCTAATCTTGCTTTGATGCTTAACGCATCACATTCGTCTCTATCGCGTTGCGTGAAATCGAACCTTGCGTGTATCGTGTCTTTGGAGTTTCTATACTCGTGTATCATTGTTGGACCTTATAGGAGTACTCTAGTCCATATCATAACCCTTCTCGTATGTTTTATAACATCGGTCTTGATCATAGTGTGATTGGGGTGAGAGTATGGAAGCATTGTTACTCCGTTTGACCTTTTGACTCTTAGGGTCTCTCGGTGTGCCTTCCTTTACCTTATTTCGTGTCTTTGAGACTCGTAAGATGTTAACTAGAATCCTAGACCTTGTTTACTAGTCCTTAACATGATTAAGAATGTTCATTCATACTTGTAGTTTTGCCCTCTATTCCTTCTTGTTTCGGGTCATGTTCAAACCTGTTTCAGACATGTTTTGAGTGTGTTAAACATCACTTATGGTTTGATGTTTTGAGTGTGTTAAACATCAATTATGGTTTGGGGTTGTGTTGGACACATTTAGGACTTGTTTTCAAGTCATTTTGGCCTTCCAGACACCTGAGCGCTCGCCCAGCCAAGTGACTGAGCGAGTGCACAAAATCCAGCAGCTCCATAATTGAAAAAAAGGATCGAGCGATCGTCACCATTCCTTTGGGCGGCTCGATGTACAAGATTACAGATTTTTTCATTTTTGATTTTTGGCCTGAACCCTTGAACCCCATTCGACCCAATTCAAACCCCCACTTGATTTGTGACCTCTTTAGGTTAATTTCAACCCTTGGATGAGTTCTAATCAAGGGCCATCATTAATCAACCAATAGGAAGCTTAATAACTCAAGCATTGGCTTGACCCTTTGTGACTTCATCTTCCCTAACCTCCATCTATTCAGCCATTGTTCATCTTGTGGGTTCTCGGGAAAGGTGCTCCCGCGCCCCGCGCGCCTTTGGATAGGGGTGCGCGTACGTGCGGATGCGGTGACATCCACTGCTCTCGTTCCACCCTCCCTTTTCTAGGGGAAGACGAAATCAAAAGTGCGAGAGGAGTGCTGTCTATGTTAGCGCGTTGGAATGGGCCTCGGTTGCCTTTAGTGGATTTTATTATAAAAATAGCCTTATGGCCCGTTTCGGATCACTATGGGAGCTTTGAGTTTCCCGCCTCAAGTTATCCCTTGTTTAGGGGATACCAGGATATGGAAATACATCACTCTTCCATTCTCATTCTCCCTTTTTTAGGGGAGAGCGGAAAAGTGGAAAGAAAGAGTGTTGTGAGGCCCCACTGGATCCAAAAAGTTTAGAGTCACCATCTTTATTTTAAGGCAAAAAAATAAAGAAAAATCAGAAAAAGAAAACCAGAGATAAAAAGCAGGTTCGGAGGCTAAGTTATGAGTTGGGAAGGTGCTAGGCACCCAACTCGCCCTTTCGGTCTCAAAATAGTTTTTGGTTAAAGTATGCTTATTGTTATATTTATTTAGCAGATAAATAAAGCATTAAAAGACAGGAAAATAAAACAAATACATCCGTGGCTACATTATTTACGGACTTGCAGCCATTTCCTTACAATAATTACAAATGTATTTAAAAATATTTGGCCATTATAACGGCTCTATTACATAATATTTCCTAATCTAATCTAATCTAAAGCATAACGGCTTATATTGACTACATAGGGCCGGATTTAAATAACAACTTTTATAAATAAATATAAAAAAAACGCCCTTAAAGGCTATTACCTTTTAGAGCGGAGTGTGTTCGCTCTGTCCTTCTCGGGAGAGGGAGAATTTTATTGCTGCTGCTGCTGTGATTTGGGCAGAGTGACGGCTTATTTGTGGTGTTTTTGGCTCACTCACTCGGGCAGAATGACGACTTATTTTTGGTGGTTTTGGCCTATTTGGTTGGGCGGAATAACGACTTATATGGGTTGATTTCAGCCTATTTACTCGGGCAGAGTAACAGCTTACTTTATGGTTTTTGGGCCGGGGAAATAAGGTGGATACCTAGCTGGGGGGCTAAGGCTCACTTCTACCGGTTGGTTTTGTGTTTGGAGGAGGTTTGGCAGGGTTTCGAGGCTTTTGAGGTTATCGCTCACTATTTATTTCTTTAGCGTAACGAGAATGCAGAGAAATTTTATCGATGATAATCTGTGCTGAATGTCGACCCCAGGGTCTTTATTTATAGGATGGATTGAGGACACAGAGGGGATTTAATTTCCTTCTTCACGCATCAATCGCTTGTACACTGCGCAGACAAGTTTGAGCTTTGCGGCCACTATTGAGAATTCTGGGAGCCGGGAAGCCAAAACTGGGCGCTAGGAAGGGAATCTTGGCGCCACCCATTACAAAACTTGGCATGGCTCCAAGATTTCATGTGGGTGGAGCCAGCACTATTCACAAGTTTGATTTTTGACGCTTTGAACCCTGCATTTCACTCTTTTGCGCATCCTGCTTTGTCCTTTTGCACTTTTGACCCTGTAACTTGACATTTGTTAATGTTTTAATAGGTCTTGATATTTTATGTCATGTCACATACTAGAGGTACGAAATTGGGGTGTCTACACATCCTCCATTTTATTTGCTGGGTTCTTAGAGAGAGAAAGAGAGCTTGAAGTTCCTTCACCTTGTATGCATGATTGCCGGAGATCCGGCCATCCGATTTTCGATTGGAGACCACCAAATCGAAGCCCTTGGGAAGTAGCACACCTTCCACCGATTCAATCTTCGATCCGAATAGAGTTGTTGACCGATATAGGTACGTGACTACACCCCTACTTTCCCTCTCTAGCTTAAAATAATGCTAATTATTGAGGTCCACTTTATAATTGTCAGAAATAGGATGAAATGGATCGGTCACTAAAACCAGAAAACACTCTGAATTTGGGGTAGTCACTATACGGAATACTATGTATCACCCCGGCTCGTTCACTTAGAGCATCCCCATTGTTGATATTTTGGTATTCTTAACGAAATTCTTGGTTAAGAATACCAAGACTCAACAATGACAGCAATTCTTCATTCAATTCTTAGGTGGGGAGAGAATTTTTAATTCTGATGGAAGAATTAAACAAGCCAGGAGGAAGCCCAGCTGCAAGGAGAGAAGGTGTGGTGCACGACTGCTGTTCGTAAGGTGCGTGCACCACATGCGCTGGCTGGGTGCGTCAGAGTCGTGTAGAGGTGGGTCCCAGCTGTCTCCCACTCAAGCAAAAAAATGATTTTTTTAAAAAAATAATCTTTTTTGACCGTATGGTTGGAAAGGAAATCAAAACAAAATTTTTTAATATCCCAGTATAACCGTTGGGTGGGGGGGTACAACGGTTTTTTTTTTAAACCTTTTTTTTTCTTCCTTCTTCCCTATAAATAAATCACTTCAACCCTCTTTATTTTCTCCACAACTTCTTCATTCCCTCTTTTATTGTAACAGCCCGACCCGGACTCCAATGTGAAATCCCAAGGTCGTGCTGTCAAGACAAGCTAAAAGATGGACAAGCACCTGCTAAGCATCATGGTACGAGTCAAGAGTTGAGCCATAAAGCTCAAAACAGGAATGTAAGGCCATAACAGCGATACGGAATAATAAAAATCAACACCTGCGGAAGCGAATCATAAGTGGGACCAAAGCCTATAATTATAAACTAAGGAATAAGGCTGAGAGATGACTATCTCTCGACAAATCTACGACTCGCGTGACGCAACATTGCGCACGGGCAACAAACCATCGGCAAACCTAAGGCCGGCGAATCAACAGAACACCAACCTGATAAACAACCACTCAACGGCTACAACATGCCGGAGGGACAAATCAACTAAACGAATAAGATATTAAACACCAACAACTAAACCAAAATCTCATAACTATACTTGACGGAGATAAAAATAACCAACACAATACTAGAATACGCGAGCTAACCTTGCTCGGGAAGACAACAAAATAAACTTCTAAATAAATACAACATCTCGACCAAACAAGTCGGCTACCAAAATAATACGAAATGAAATACTAACATAACTACCCAAGTAAAGTTTACATAACTTTACATCCGTGTCTCACAAAATAATAAATACGGTAATAATAATAACTCCAAGCTATCGCCCGGAAGACCACCTGTTATCAAACACTCACCGGTAGTTGCAACGCGCACTAACGAGCTCACTGCACACACTAAGGAAAACAAACACACGGAGTGAGTCATAATGACCCAGTAAGTTACTAAATGCAGTTGTATGGCATAGCATGACGTGGCATGGCATAATGCATAAGCATGTACAAAATCATGGCATCTTAATAATATACCAAAATAATCATGTACAACCAGAATATGGGCCTAGCCCTCAATAATAAAACCATGGGTCTAACCCTCAAATGATCACAAATTTGCATTTAGCACGTTATTCACATAAGTGCGAGTATTAAACATCACAATAGGATATGTTATGGGCCCGGCCGCTACGTAGCTCCTGCAAGAAAAACATTGTTACCCAATATCGTGACTACGATGCTTGTGTCTTCGCATCGATATACCGAACTTCGCCGGCTAATAGCGACTGGCGCACGTATTGTTACGGCAAAGGGGCTACTTCCCCATTGCGGCCTACAATGGAGGGGTGTGTGAGGTCCCAGGTACGGCGATCCATAGCGAATACGAATCTGACGATTCGTATAGGCGATGTATCGTCCCACCTTGACATAAAAATCATACCAAATAATGCCAGCTGGACTCAATGCAATGCACAAGTAGATATTTACTCGTCAAGACCAAATAAGGATCGGATTCGACAAGAGCGAACCCGTCCGACCAAATGCTCAAGTATGTATTTACTCAATATAAACAAATAAGGAATGAATTCGACAAGAGCGAACTCAACCGACCAAATAGGTTATTATTCTGTACCATAAATCAAGTCAAGGCAAATACATTGCTCACAGCCAATTAATCTTAAAAGATCTCAAGTCACCAATTAAATCAAGAATAGTATAAACCCACCAAGAATCATATTATGAGGTCTATAATGGACCTCTACTTGAAATCGAACCAAAGACTACACCGTAGTCATAACCCACAAGTATATTCATGTGTAACCGATCAATTTTCCCTAAAAGTGAGAATTCGCTCAATAATTATTCTTCAACCATACTCGAGCCCATAGGTTGGCCTTTAATGTACCGTGCTCTCTCGAGCACGCTCTAAATAAATCCCCTAATAAATCTCTATATCGTAGGTGTCTCAATTGGGCACAAATCGAGATGCTCGGGTGCTCACAATCATAACCAACCAAAACCCGAACATCGTAGGTATTAACCCAACGTTCATTAATATATTATTGAACTTGTAACGACTCCGTTGAGTCTTAATACTAGATTTCATTATTTATACATATCATAAATCCCCAAATTATCACTCCACTCAAATATATATCAAAATCCTAAAATTCATTCGGGCTTGATTCCCAAGCCTAAAAATCCAAAAACTCATCGTAATCATAATCCCACTTGAAGTTTAGAAACTAAGTGCACCACAATCATAATCAAACAAAACCCAAACAACGTAGGATTTCAACCCAAGTTCACTAACACATTATTGAACTTATAATGACTCCGTTGAGTCTTACTATTAAGTTTCATTATTTACACATTCCCTAAATTCCAACATTATCATCCTCTTCAATTTATAACAAATTCCAAAATAATTCGGGCTTGATTCCCAAGCCCCAAAATTCATAAAAACCTTAACAAAGGGATAACCCATTTCTTACAACACATAATAACATTCAAATCATCCTACACATGGCATTGACAAGTTCATACCTCCAAAAATTCACAAAATAGGCATAAATGGCATACAAAGTGTTCATTGCCCACAAATAGCACATAGATTGTTTTCCTTAGGGCCAATGAACCAAAACCAAAAGAAAGTAACTTACCTAGCTCGGATGAAAACTCCAAAGAACGCAAATCCGATCGGTGAACTTGTTCTACTCGTCGAGGGCTTCAAGATTCCGAAGTTTGAAGGCAATCGGACGGTTGGATCGTCTTGGATCGAAGAGAGAAGAAGGCTAGGGCTTGAAATCTCCCATGGACTCTCTCTCTCTCTCTCTCTCTCTCTCTCTAATACATATGGAAGAAGAGAAGAAATGAAAGGATTTTCTGAAAATTGCAAAGGGTTTGAGCTTTTATACCTCCACAAACCAAGAGGGCAAAATAAGGAATTCCTTGGTACAATTAGTATAGATTAGGATTAATCAATCACTAATATAACCTTAATTAACTTCCAAATAATGTTAGGACATGTTTAGGGCTAAGTATGGGAGGTTAGAAAGGGTTTAGAGGGGGTTTGATGAGGGTAGGATAGGCATTTCTCGTCAAAACACAAAACAGGGCAAAACAGGATCGGGGCACCTTGCGGTCGCAAGGTCCCCTATAGCTTGCAACCGCAAGCTCTCTAGAAACTCTAGGAGACTTCTTCCATTGACCTTGCGGGGACAAGGCCATTCCACCTTGCGAGGGCAAGCCCGGCAGACTCGAAATGGCTCAAAATTCAATCGAAAAGACCCCCAAACACTTAACCAAACCTAACAAGGTTCAAACCTCATCCAAACTAGGTCTAGAACTCCCTTAGAACATTCACAAATAACCCCCGAAACAACTCCCGAAACAACTCGGCGCGAAACCGGGAAGAGGTGCAACAACGTGCAACCGGAACGACGAATGAACTAGCAATTGAACGAGCAATGAAAGGAGACTTTTAAGGCAAGTCTAAGGGCTAATGAAGAAGCTTGTATACTTCTAGAAAGTTGAATAACAACTAGGTAAATAAGAACTCCTAAGGAGAGACGATTACGCGACTCAATTCCCGAACTACGCGATAGAGACGAACGCTATCTCCAAAGCTTCCAAATCATCGATAGACTTAAGGAACACCTCCAAATTGAAGTCTAATACATCTAAACATGTTAATAAACCATCATATAAAGGTCTAGGACCAAACCGAGGTCACGAACGCAAAATGCAAGCAAACTCTCAATCGCGTCGCGTTCCGACTATCGTCGAGTCACGACTTGTGACTTTAGCAAGTCAACAACTATATGGCTTCTCTTAATAGTGTTTTGGTCTTAATGTGGTCTCTCATACACATCTAGACTCTCTCGCAAACCAAACATACAACCCACAAAGGAAGAATTGCGAGTATGGCGCGCAAACCGGCCTAACGAAGGAGCGGGGTGTTACATTTATTTCTCTATAATCTCTTCTTAAAAATAACTTTCTCTACATACTTATATTCTAAATTAAATAGATCTAAGATGTACTAATTTTTACCAAAATTTATTGAATTCTCTCGATATTGAAGCAAATCACAGTTCACAAAACTCTTGTGTTCCCGAGAATGTTCAACATTCTCAATTTTCATCTACTCCCCAATACCCCAAATACCTGCATAATTTTTCCAAAAATCCAAATGTTACAAATTATCCAAATTTCTACATGCCTCCAAATTTTCCAAATTTTCAGAGTTTTCAAGTTCCTCAAACAATTGGGAATTCATCTGGTAACATTCCTTTTACTCCGATTTATTGGCAACCAACGGGAAATCAATTTTTCACTCCGCAAGGTACGTCACGTGCATTTTCTCAACCTTACATATCTTCAAATGATTCACGTCCAACAAGTGTAGATGAGACTTCATCCGGTAATTTTTCGGCAATGCCGTCATCGGTTTCCAAAACGCAAATCAATTTAGAAACAATTGATTTAGACGAAGAAGCAGAACCGAAACCGGGAAAAGACAAGGCTAAACGTGCAAAATGGACCAAGGATGAAGATCTTGCGCTTATGGAAGCTATGCAGACTATTGGTCAATGTCCAGTAGTTGGTAATAATCAAAAGAGTACGCAATATTCGAAGCGTGTAGCTGATTATTACAACGAACATCACCCAAGTAATTCAATGCCAATAGATAAAGCGAAGTTGACACCACGTTGGTCAACTAGAATTGTTCTATCAGTGAGAAGCTGATGAGCGCAAGATTTTCATGAATTTTTCCGAGAATTTTCTTTTATTTTGTGCTATTTTTGAATTAATTATGCTTTGGAAATATTATTATTTGTGTTTTTGTGCTTAATGTAGGTTTCCAAGCATAATCGAGCTTCTATACGGTGTTTAGCACAAAGTTTGAGACAATTCCGGGCTCAAAAGTTAATTTGGAGAGTATTTGGTCAACGCCCGTTAAGTCCGTCAAGGTTCCAAGGCATTCAGTGAGTAACGGAAGCTAACATGACTGATGGAGGACCATTCTGCAAAGCTGGGAGAAAACTGGAAGGCGACGCCAAATTCAGAGACTTCAGGGTCACCGGAGCAATAACAGGAAGTTCAGTGGAGCCGACACAAGCCCGGGGCGTTATCGATCACCCGATGGCGCCAGCGCGTTGTCGATCACCCGATGGCGCCCCCACTAGCCGGCCCGCGGTCATTCTCCTGGATCCGGGTGACCCGCGATCCCTCCGGCCCATCTACAGCCCATCAGCCTTCCATCTC
Source organism: Codonopsis lanceolata (assembly GCA_013146195.2). NCBI lineage: Eukaryota > Viridiplantae > Streptophyta > Magnoliopsida > Asterales > Campanulaceae > Codonopsis > Codonopsis lanceolata. The sequence goes on along the minus strand of CM028382.1, from coordinate 18,195,386 downwards.
ATCCGCTCCATCACATAGCCTCACCCGATTACCCATGTCTGGACCCGCGTGCCTTCACCTGGTTTGCCCCTTGCCCAGCCGCGACCCAGCTTCTCTTTTCTTCCCAACTTGCCCCTCAAACTCTCATATCCTTCCTAAAATACCCCTCAGCCTTGGTGCCATTTGCTGCCTTCTTCATTTAACCCCGGCCAGCCTCATTTTCGGAACAACAAGTCCCCATTTGGGACATTGCTCCCAAATGGGGCACCAACCTCCATTTCCACCCAAAAATTATTTCCTTTCTCAATTAATTGTTCATCAATGAAGGTTTGGAGCATCATTTCAAGAGCCAACGGCGCGTTTACAATTGATTTCAATCCCGGAAACGAACTTTGCTCGGTTTTTCTATCTCTATTTTAGATAATTGTTATAATTTCTTGGGTTGATTAATATTGTAAATGAAGAATTGGTTTATGCTTAATTTAATTATGGAAATGCAATTATTTTTCTATGTCCAATATAGTGATTTAATTTAATTTATCTCTTTATTTAGTACACATTCATGTTGGTTATTATTTTGTACACTTAATGCCTTTAATTAATTGATCACTAATTAAATGATTTTAGAAATATTTAGGATCCGTGAAAGCTACCTTTATATTTCGGACCAATCAATTTAATAGTTGGTGTTTTGTGACGCACACCGATAGCCAAAATGAGACTAGGTTTGACACGCGATCGAACCACCTTAGCCATTCACGAGGTCGGGGAGATTAGGGTTGACTATAAGATGCGAGATCGAGCCCGTAGTTAACCAATTTTATTTGTCTCGGCTACCAACATGACTTGTAGAAAATTATAGAGAGTTTCTTTTTGCGAAGTATTACCCATGTGTTTGATTATTATTGTGTGATCTTCATGCTTTTAATGGCGTAGCGAACCATTAGATGATCATTAGAATTATAGGATAAGATGCGAGAGCCTGTCCTATTAATTCTGAAAATCACAATAATTGTTTACGTTACGTGAGACCGACAGGAGATCGTGCGTAGATAGTCATAGGGTGTTTGTTTTGTCACACATCTATTTTCTCCTATGTTATAAGAAGCGAGAGCCCGTAGCTAGGAGTTGTAGCTAGATTTGCTATACGTTGCGAGAGCCCGTAGCGAATAATATAGTGCACCCGACTACCAAAACTTGAGTTAAAGAAAAGTAAGAAGAGGATTAAATTAAACACCGGCTGGACTAGAAATAATGCATTCCTATATGTGAGAACCCGAAACCTACTTGTATACTTGTCTTCCATACATGTTTAACATGATTAGAATATGCTTTTAACATGCTAGTAGTATCCCTAACATGATTGACTCGATTGCATTCCTTGATCGAACCGTAATTGTCGTATCGAACGCCTATTGCCTTGTATGCTCTAGATTGACTTGTTCTTGCTCGGGCTTTGATATTTGGACTTAGCCAAGACCTTGAGAGACATTTATAATTGTTTTTAGGACCCTTGATACTCATTTTAATGCTTCTTGGAGTTGTACATGCCTTATACTGGCGTTATACGTGCAAATCGGACTGTTTGACCGAACGTATGGCACGAGGAATCGTTCTACCACGCCAACCGAACATTTTGGGCTTTGTTCGGCCATGACAACCGAACCTTATGAAGGAAGTTCGGCCACCACAAATCGAACGATTGCAAATTTCCGCGAGCGATTTTTTCGAGCTTTTGGCCGACACGTTTGTGCCCTTACTAAACCTCTACCATTAGTGACTTAAACCACTTGTATTAGAGTCTAATTAGCCTAATCTAAGCCTAATCAAGATTACTAAACCTATTTCTACCATTCACCAAGTGACAAGTGTTCCTCATTAACACATAATTGAGGGTATATATCTACATCGGCAGGAGACTTCCATTCTACGACTCATTTCTCTGCGTCTTCTCTCGGCCTCAGCGGCATGCGTGAGTGTGTAGGTGAGATTAGTGTGTGAGGGGTTGGCTTCCCAAGAGATTCGAGACGCCAGCTTGCGATTCAGAAAGCCTACTGGCCGCCGTCCGAGCGGCGTTCGACAGCAGAGCTTTTTTCTTGCTTGATCATTGCTTGGCTTGAGGTAAGCTATCAATTTCCCCTTAGGTCCATGTTAGAGATAACATGTTACCCTTTCTTGCTTCCTCTCTCATGCCCAAATCATTGTTCTCCTTGTGTTCTACCATGATATTGATACATTTTAGAGAGTATGAATTTTTGGGAATTATAGACCATGAATGTAAATGCTTTGAATTGGACACTAAGCCTAGAAGTAAAAGTGTTCTACTCTATATTAGGAATAATTATTATTCTTGGGTCATAGAATTTCGACCATTATTTGGGGAAAATGTGATTCTAGGGTTCCATGATTTAGGAACTTGAGTTTATTGTTAGCTATGGTTATAAATTGGATTAATGACTTAGATTAATCAATGCGATGACTTAGAAAAGAGTTGGAAATGCAAATAGTGTCTAACCCTATTTGGTTTGAATTATAGGAATGACTCAACTGGTCGACATTTGTGAGCTATTGAACAATACCGGCTCAATGATTAATCCCTCACGACGTTATTACATGCTACACTAGAAAACTAATTCTAGACTATTGAAATGAATTGATTGTCATGCTTGTATCTTTATGACATAATGAATGCATACTTGATAATTGATATATTGAGTTCGCTCTTGTCGAGCTCAATCTTGATTGTTTATTGATGAGATTATATACTAATCTTGAGCGAGGCCATTTTGTCCGACTCGTTCCATATGATTGATTGTTGAGTAAATACTACTTGGCATTGCATAAGTCACCGGGCATACTTGTTATCGCACACGCCCTCCTGGCCACTCAAGGAAGAGCTCTCCTTGGCCAACCACGGCGCCCATTGAGATTGACTATTGTTTTCTCCAGCATCTCTCGGAGATCGATGTATTATCAACCATCGATTATCGCACGCTATAAAAGTGTCTTGCTTGTGTCTACGTAGCGTGCCCGCCTCTATATCCTCATATTATGTGAACTATGGCATATATGCATCTTAAATAATTGATATACATGATTGAAATAATGTCTTGCCTAACGTGTTGCATAATGCCATGTCATGCATGATTGATAGCTTACAGTCATTATGACTTACCGGCCTCTGTACTTTTTTAGATCCTAGCGAGACAGACCTTCTCGTTGAGGCTCGCATTGATCGTTCGCCTTAGTTTCTCTTTTTGATCAAGCTTTGTAGCTGAAGAGGTGGTTTATAAGTCTCTTCTCTTCTTTTGTATTTTGTGAGGACGATGGGTATAAGCTAGTCATCTAGACTATGCTTGGGATTTATAGACTTGTACTGTATTCATGTTAGCTACTTGTAGTATTAACTCTTGTAGTATATACTTTGGGCAATGTACTAGCCGTAAGGTTCTTGTATATCTGTGTTGCTTCTGCCACGTATAGACTT
>CM028382.1:18156533-18191820 GCA_013146195.2 Codonopsis lanceolata | reverse complement strand
AGATAAACCCTTCATCTTCAATCATCCATTCATCCTTTGCCCAAGAGCCTTTCATTAAAGTTGAAGAGCTCATCAAGGAGCATTTCCATCCGAATAGTTTCTATTTCCTTCTTGGTGAATAACTTGTAAGTTACCTTCTTTATCTTCTTCTTTCTTTAGTTCTCATTGACCCTAAGGAAGCAAAGTCTATGTTGGTTGAGGTCAATGAGGGCACTTGTATGCTTTCCATGCTATAATCTTGTATGTTGAAATTATGAGCTTGCTAGAGCATGATTAGATGATTTCCTACCTATGAATGTTTTATACTACTCTTCCATCTTGTCTATTTAAGGTTTTGAGCATGTTAAAGCACATGTATGATATTTATGTTGGAAGTGTTGACTTATGAGAATGCCCTAAGTTATGCCTTCTTGAAATGTTGTAAAAAGTGTTATGTGTTCTATCCTAAATTTTGGACTCTATGATGAACTTGAATCACTTTGCATTGCCTTGGTGAGTTTAATACCTTGTTGAACCTAGAATTGACCTAGGTTGTTATGAAGCATATAGCTTCAATTTCTCCAAATTTGGGAATTTAGAGCAAAGACTCAACGGAGTCGACTTTAGGGAATATTTGAACGTGTTGAACCCTAATTTCAATCCCTACGAAGTTTGAACACCGTTTGATTTGGTTTACTCAAGTATGAGATTGGTTTGATGGTTTATGCAAGTTTTATGAAAGGTTGGTTTGTGCAATTTATTTGCCTTGATATGATTTTATAGTAGAGATTGATACCCTACTTGGTTGGTCGAGTTCGCTCTTGTCGAATTCGGTCTTTGATTGGTTTAGTCAAGTAAATATCTACTTGTGCATCACATTGAGTCCAGCTGGCATTATTTGGTTTGTTTATCGGGTCAAGGTGGGACGATGCATCGCCTTCACGAATTATGGGATTCGTGCTCGCTATGGATCGCCGCACCTAGGACTTCACACACACCTCCATTGTTGGCCGCAATGGGGAAGTAGCCCCTTTGCCGTATCAGTTAAGTGCCGCATTGGCTTGCTATCTAGATCGAGTGGTACTTGATAAAAGTTGATGCATTCACAGAGCATCAATGTTGCACGATAAAGTATAATAAAGTTTTATTGCAGGAACTACGAAGCGGCCGTGACTATATCATATCCTACTTGTATGATTTACTTTCCCGCACTTACGTGAACTATGTGCTATGTGCTATATGATGATCATGTATGATAAATGAGATAGATGTCATGCTATAACATGAACATGCATTTTTGTAACTTACTAAGTCTTTCGACTTACCCTATTTGTTTGCTTTGTCTTTCCTTAGATCCGAGCCGAGGAGACGGTCCGGGATAGACTCGCCTTATTCCTGTTTGGTTATTGTATTCTAAAGGTTGATATTTTGGACTTGTTGTTAGCCTTTTATTTTGGTAAGGACGTTGGGAAGCAAGTCATGTAGACTTGGCTTGGGGTTTATGTTGTTTTTAATGATGTTGTAACTTAACTACTTAAAACTTGTAATCTTTTGGTAAGCCGACTTATATGTCGAGCCTGTTTATATGTGTATGGTTCACTACGGTTTTCTTCCGCTAAAGCTCGTTATTTATTGTTGTTGTTATTGTCTCCGGCATGTTGTGGCCGTTGAGGTTATTATAAGCATGTGTTAATAATTGTAGGAGTAGTTGTTGGGTTCCGGCTGTAATGTCGCCGAAGACTTGTTTAAATTAGGTTGTTTTTTCCGGCCAAGTGTAGCCGAGTTGTTAATCGTATGAAATGTTGCGCCACATGAATTTTAAATCCTACTATGCATGCTATGTGTTTAATTTGATTATTTGGACGGTGCCATTCGATCTCGTGATTGGGGTCCCAAGGTCGCCACTATATTCATAGTAATAGAATTGCCGGTTAGTATCAGATATTAACAAATTGGTAGTAGTGTTTAGTTATTACCCATGAATAAAATAAGAAAATAAGTTTAAAGAATGTGTCATAATGTCAAGAAGATGAAAAATGAAGTATCATTTGATGAATTTGTGCCTTTGTTAAGGACAATACACATAAATTTATCAGTGCCAAATAATGATTAGAAAAAGTGTCATAAATATTATAAATCACTTGTCATGAATTGCTAAAAAGAGTAAATTTGTCATAAACAAATTAATTTCGTGAATAATTAAATAATAAATTGAAATGTTGCCCAATATTTTCAGAAAGACAAAATACCCTCTTTACTCGGTTGAGAAACTAAAACTTTATTTGAAACTAAAATGTAATATGGTTTTACTTCTTTTTAAATATGTTCGAGAAAGTTACATTATAAGATTTATATTAAAAATTATATCAATAGTAATACAATTTAATTTAATCTAATCTAATCTAATCTAATCTAATCTAATCTAACTACTTATAAAAAGACAACATAATGTATGGACAAATGTATCTTTAACATAATAAATCACTCACCATTATTAAGGTCAAAAGAGTAAATTTGTTATAGACTAATTAATTCAATGAATAATTAAATAATAGTTTGATCCCTTTAACTGTACCTATTGTCAAGTTATGTCCTACATTATTTAATTCAATTCATTTCTTCCTATTTTTATTTTTTCAATTTTCCCCACCTACAGTGATCTACAAATATCGCCCAATATTTAATCGAAAAGGAAAAAATACCCTTACTCTGGTTGAGACATACAAAACCTTATTCAAACTAAAAATAATATAGTTTTACTTTCTTAAATATGTTCGAAAGACATTATAAAATTTATATGAAAAATTATATCTATAAGAATTATCAATTACAAGATCAAAGATATTAAACAAATTGGTAGCATGTTTAGTTATTACCCATGAATAAAATAAGAAAAATAAGTTTAAAAAAATGTGTCATAATGTTAAGAAGATGAAAAAAAAGTATCATTTGATGAATTTGTATTTTGTTGGACACACATAAATTTATCATGCCAAATAATAATGATTAGAAAAGTGTCATAAATATTATAAATCACTTGCCATGAATTAAGGCCAAGAGTAAATTTGTCATAAGCAAATTAATTTCGTGAATAATTAAATAATAAATTGAAATGTTTCAATATTTTTCTGAAAGACAAAAATAATTCTTACCTGGTTGAGAAACTTAAACTTTATTCGAAATTAAAAATAATATTGTTTACTTCATAAATATGTTCTAAAAATACATTATAATGATATATAAAAAAAATTGTATCAATAGTAATACAATTTTAATTCTAACAAATCTAATTCTAACTACTTATAAAAGTGTAGGTTGTCTCTACAACTTAATGTATGGATGAATGTACCCTTTAACTTAATAAATCACTCACCATTAATTAAGGTAAAAGAGTAAATTTGTTATAGACTAATAATTCAATGAATAATTAAATAATAGTTTGATCCCTTAACTTGTACCTATTTGTTATGTCCTACATTATTTTATCAATTCATTCATCCTTATATTTTGATTTTTTTTTCAATTTCCCCACCTACCAGATCGTTAAATGTCGCCAATATTTACAAATGACAAAAATACCCTTACTCTGAGGAGATTAAAAACCTTATTCGAAACTAAAAAAATAATATGGTTTTACTTTCTTAAATATGTTCTGAAAGACATTATAAAATTATATAAAAAATTATATCTATAGTAATAGAATTGTCGGTTAGTATCGAGATATTAAACAAATTGGTAGCATGTTTAGTTATTACCCATGAATAAAATAAGATAAATAAGTTAAAAAATGTGTCATAATGTCGAGAAAGATGAAAAAAACGAAGTATCATTTGATGAATTTGTGTCTTTTGTTAAAGACAATACACATAAATTTATCATGTCAAAAAATAATGTTTAGAAAAAAGTGTCATAAATATTATAAATCACTTGCCATGAATTAAGGCTAAAAGAGTAAATTTGTCATAAGCAAATTAATTTCGTGAATAATTAAATAATAAATTGAAATGTCGCCCAATATTTTCTGAAAGACAAAAATACCCTTACTCGGTTGAGAAACTAAAATTTTATTCAAACTAAAAAATAATATTGTTTTACTTTCATAAATATGAAAAGAAACATTATAAGATTTATATGAAAAATTGTATCAATAGTAATACAATTTAGTTTAATCTAATCTAATCTAATCTAATCTAATCTAATCTAACTACTTATAAAAGTGTAGGTTGTCTCTTACAACTTAATGTATGGACAAATGTACACTTTAACTTAATAAATCACTCATCATTAATTAAGGTCAAAACAGTAAATTTGTTATAGACTAATTAATTCAATGAATAATTAAATAATAGTTTGGTCCCTTAACTTGTACCTATTTTAAAGTTATGTCCTACATTATTTTTTTCAATTCATTTCGTCCTATATTTTGATTTTTTTTCAATTTTCCCACCTTCCAGATCGTACAAATGTCGCCCAATATTTACCGAAATGACAAAAATACCCTTACTCTGTTGAGACACAAACCTTATTCGAAACTAAAAAAATAATATTGTTTTACTTTCTTAAATATGTTCGGAAAGACATTATAAAATTTATATGAAAAATTATATCTATAGTAATAGAATTGTTTTGTTAGTATCGAGATATTAAACAAATTTGTAGCATGTTTAGTTATTACCCATGAATAAAATAAGATAAATAAGTTTAAAAAATGTGTCATAATGTCAAGAAGATGAAAAAATGAAGTATCATTTGATGAATTTGTGCCTTTTGTTAAGGACAATACACATAAATTTATCATGCCAAACAATAATGATTAGAAAAAGTGTCATAAATATTATAAATCACTTGCCATGAATTAAGGCAAAAAGAGTAAATTTGTCATAAACAAATTAATTTCGTGAATAATTAAATAATAAATTGAAATGTTGCCCAATATTTTCAGAAAGACAAAAATACCCTTACTCGGTTGAGAAACTAAAACTTTGTTTGAAACTAAAAATATAATATGGTTTTACTTTTTTAAATATGTTCGGGAAAGACATTATAAGATTTATATTAAAAATTATATCAATAGTAATACAATTTAATTTAATTTAATCTAATCTAATCTAATCTAATCTAATCTAATCTAATCTAATCTAATCTAATCTAACTACTTATAAAAGTGTAGGTTGTCTCTTACAACTTAATGTATGGACAAATGTACCCTTTAACTTAATAAATCACTCACCATTAATTAAGGTCAAAAGAGTAAATTTGTTATAGACTAATTAATTCAATGAATAATTAAATAATAGTTTGATCCCTTAACTTGTACCTATTGTCAAGTTATGTCCTACATTATTTTATTCAATTCATTTCGCCCCGTATTTTGATTTTTTTTCAATTTCCCACCTACCGGATCGTTACAAATGTCAATATTTACCGAAAAGACAAAAATACCTCTTCCTTGGTTGAAATAAAACCTTATTCGAAACTAAAAAAATAATATAGTTTTACTTTCTTAAATATGTTCGGGAAAGACATTATAAAATTTATATGAAAAATTATATCTATAGTAATAGAATTGTCGGTTAGTATCAAGATATTAAACAAATTGGTAGCATGTTTAGTTATTACCCATGAATAAAATAAGAAAAATAAGTTTAAAAAATGTGTCATAATGTCAAGAAGATGAAAAAATGAAGTATCATTTGATGAATTTGTGCCTTTTGTTAAGGACAATACACATAAATTTATCATGTCAAACAATAATGATTAGAAAAAAGTGTCATAAATATTATAAATCACTTGTCATGAATTAAGGCAAAAAGAGTAAATTTGTCATAAACAAATTAATTTCGTGAATAATTAATTAATAAATTGAAATGTCGCCCAATATTTTATGAAAAACAAAAATACCCTTACTTGGTTGAGATACTAAAACTTTATTCGAAACTAAAAAAATAATATTGTTTTACATTCATAAATATGTTCGGGAAAGACATTATAAGATTTATATGAAAAATTGTATCAATAGTAATGCAATTTAATTTAATATAATATAATATAATATAATATAATATAATATAATATAATATAATATAATATAATATAATATAATATAATATAATATAATCTAATCTAATCTAATCTAATATAATATAATCTAATCTAATCTAATCTAATCTAATATATATATATATATATATATATATATATATATATATACTTATAAAAGTGTAGGTTTGTCTCTTATAACTTAATGTATAGACAAATGTACCCTTTAACTTAATAAATCACTCACCATTAATTAAGGTCAAAAGAGTAAATTTGTTATAGACTAATTAATTCAATGAATGATTAAATAATTGTTTGATCCCTTAACTTGTACCTATTTTAAAGTTATGTCCTACATTATTTTATTCAATTCATTTCATCCTATATTTTGATATTTTTTTTCAATTTACCCCACCTACCAGGATCGTTACAAATGTCTTCCAATATTTACCGAAATGACAAAAATACCCTTACTCGGTTGAGACACAAAAACCTTATTCGAAACTAAAAAAATAATATGGTTTTACTTTCTTAAATATAAATAGGAAAGACATTATAAAATTTATATGAAAAATTATATCTATGTAAGAATAGAATTTCAAGCAGTATCTAGATATTAAACAAATTGGTAGATGTTTAGTTATTACCCATGAATAAAATAAGAAAATAAGTTAAAAAAATGTCATAATGTCAAGAAGATGAAAAATTAGTATCATTTGATGAATTTGTGTCTTTTGTTAAGGACAATACATATAAATTTATCATGCCAAACAATAATGATTAGAAAAAAATGTCATAAATATTATAAATCACTTGCCATGAATTAAGGCCAAAAGTGTAAATTTGTCATAAGCAAATTAATTTTGTGAATAATTAAATAATAAATTGAAATGTTGCCCAATATTTTGTCGAAAGACAAAAATACCCTTACTCGGTTGAGAAATTAATACTTTATTCGAAACTAAAAAAATAATATTGTTTTACTTTCATAAATATGTTCTGAAAGACATTATAAGATTTATATGAAAAATTGTATCAATAGTAATACAATTTAATTTAATCTAATCTAATCTAATATAATCTAATCTAATCTAATCTAATCTAATCTAATCTAATCTAATCTAACTACTTATAAAAGTGTAGGTTGTCTCTTACAACATAATGTATGGACATATGTACCCTTTAACATAATAAATCACTCACCATTACTTAAGGTCAAAAGAGTAAATGTGTTATAGACTAATTAATTCAATGAATAATTAAATAATAGTTTGATCTCTTAACTTGTACCTATTGTCAAGTTATGTCCTACATTATTTTATTCAATTCATTTCGTCCTGTATTTTTGATTTTTTTTTTCAATTTCCCCCACCTACCAGGATCGTTACAAATGTCGCCCAATATTTACTGAAAAGACAAAAATACCCTTACTCGGTTGAGACACAAAAACCTTATTCGAAACTAAAAAAATAATATAGTTTTACTTTCTTAAATATGTTCGGGAAATACATTATAAAATTTATATGAAAAATTATATCTATAGTAATAGAATTGTCGGTTAGTATCAAGATATTAAACAAATTCGTAGCATGTTTAGTTATTACCCATGAATAAAATAAGAAAAATAAGTTTAAAAAATGTGTCATAATGTCAAGAAGATGAAAAAATGAAGTATCATTTGATGAATTTGTGCCTTTTGTTAAGGACAATACACATAAATTTATCATGTCAAACAATAATGATTAGAAAAAAGTGTCATAAATATTATAAATCACTTGTCATGAATTAAGGCAAAAAGAGTAAATTTGTCATAAACAAATTAATTTCGTGAATAATTAAATAATAAATTGAAATGTTGCCCAATATTTTCAGAAAGACAAAAATACCCTTATTCGGTTGAGAAACTAAAACTTTATTTGAAACTAAAAATATAATATGGTTTTACTTACTTAAATATGTTCGGGAAAGACATTATAAGATTTATATTAAAAATTATATCAATATTAATACAATTTAATTTAATTTAATCTAATCTAATCTAATCTAATCTAATCTAATCTAATCTAATCTAATCTAATCTAATCTAACTACTTTATAAAAGTGTAGGTTGTCTCACATAACATTAATGTATGGACAAATGTACCCTTTAAATACATAATAAATCACTCACCATTAATTAAGGTCAAAAGATTTAAATTTGTTATAGACTAATTAATTCAATGAATAATTAAATAATAGTTTGATCCCTTAACTTGTACCTATTTTCAAGTCGTTATGTCCTACATTATTTTATTCAATCATTTCATTCTTTATCTCCAGATTTTGATATTTTTTTCACTTCAATTTCCCACCTACCAGATCGTTACAAATGTCGCCTAATATTTACCGAAAAGATAAAAAATACTCTTATTTACTGTTGAGACACAAAAACCTTATTCGAAACTAAAAAAATAATATAGTTTTACTTGCTTAAATATGTTCGGGAAAGACATTATAAAATTTATATGAAAAAATATATCTATAGTAATAGAATTGTCGGTTAGTATCAAGATATTAAACAAATTGGTAGCATGTTTAGTTATTACCCATGAATAAAATAAGAAAAATAAGTTTAAAGAATGTGTCATAATGTCAAGAAGATGAAAAAATGAAGTATCATTTGATGAATTTGTGCCTTTTGTTAAGGACAATACACATAAATTTATCATGCCAAATAATAATGATTAGAAAAAAGTGTCATAAATATTATAAATCACTTGCCATGAATTAAGGCCACAAGAGTAAATTTGTCATAAGCAAATTAATTTCGTGAATAATTAAATAATAAATTGAAATGTCGCCCAATATTTTCTGAAAGACAAAAATACCCTTACTCGGTTGAGAAACTTAAACTTTATTCGAAATTAAAAAAATAATATTGTTTTACTTTCATAAATATGTTCGGGAAATACATTATATGATTTATATGAAAAATTGTATCAATAGTAATACAATCTAATCTAATCTAATCTAATCTAATCTAATTTAATTTAATTTAATTTAATTTATTTAACTACTTATAAAAGTGTAGGTTGTCTCTTACAATTTAATGTATGGACGAATGTACCCTTTAACTTAATAAATCACTCACCATTAATTAAGGTCAAAAGAGTAAATTTGTTATAGACTAATTAATTCAATGAATAATTAAATAATAGTTTGATCCCTTAACTTGTACCTATTTTCAATTTACATCCTACATTATTTAATTTAATTCATTTCGTCATGTATTTTGATTTTTTATTTTAATTGAGGAAAGTACGATGTTAATAAAGTTTTGAATGCGACGTCCTTCTCATTCAATCGACATGGATACGATAAGTACAACAATATTAATCTTAGCATCTTATCCGTATTCGTACCTTAGACAATATTAATCTTAGCATCTTACATTCATATACATTTGATCATTAGACAATCGTTATATATTTAAAATGTTTACTTTCTCAGAATTTGAATAACTATTCATAACTTGTATTCGTATACATTTCATCATTGGATATTTTTTTTAAAAAATTTAATATGTTTACTTTCTCTTAATTTCAATAACTGTAACTTAACTCTCTTCCCCTTAACTTAATGAAAAATACATTTCACAACCAATGTCTGATGATTTACGTTTTAAGCAAATAACAATGCAACGATGCCGCTTTTTTAATTTCAATAAAAGGTTTTATTTCCACCCCATGTTTTGTCATTTTGTCCTCTTATACCTTTTCAAGTTCCTTTTGAGGTCTTGGCCCCCTTAAACGTTTAAAAGAGTAACGTTCGTTATTCCAATTAACTAAAAATAATATTTTCCGACAGTCTGAAGTGATCATGACGTGGCCTACAGGTTTACAAAGTAATCAACATTGTCTCCGATAGTCTGCAGGGTTGGTGGTCGGACCATACTAAGAAGACATTCTTTCTATGACTGATTGGCACTCTTGCGTGTTACAGCTCTTTGACACATGAGCAGTCTTCCAACTGCCCGCGGACTATGCAGGACCTTGTCGTATCTACTGACTTGGGAATTCCTTAGTTCTCAATCAATACAAGGAACTAGGAAGTTCTCCGAGGATGATAATAAAGATTAAGGACGAGATGTGGATCATTTTGACGAGGTGTGAGCACCTCGGTGCATGATAAGACATCGATTTGTTTAGAGATAACTGTGGGTTCCACTTCAGCTTGTTCGGTGTCCCGCTAGTAGTGGGCCCGGCTATCCTCCCATCCTTATGTGAACGACGGTAGTACTTTCTAATTTTCGGTCCCATGTCAAATAAACGTGAGAAATATGTTTGTCTTACTAAGTCGTCACCTACAACTAACTAGATACCGATATCATTTATGGGTTTTCTTTGTGGCGTTGTGATGAGCCTAATCCCCATTTACAGATTTACTACACAACTCATTAAAAATAAATATAAAATTCTATTTAATATTCATTAGCTACCCAAATAAAAAAAAATTCAAACAACAGCTTGGCACAAACCTAAACCCCAATAATTTCACATACCCTACTATCTTTATCTTCAACAACTTTACATATCCCACCATTTTTATCTCCATTAATTTTATATATTTTTTCAATATATATTAACAAATTAATTTGATATTGCATTAATTATTAAATTCGAAATTATGTTAACATTCATTATTAAATATTAGTTAATTATTATAATTCGAATATTATTTATTATAATTCAATATTAATTATAATATAATAAAATTTGAAATATAATCCATTATATATTAATATTGTTAACTACTTAACTATAATTCAATTATTGTTTATTTATGATATAAAAATAAATACAATAATTTGAAATATAACGATTGAAATGGAAATTCTTACAAACAATAATACAACGACTATAATAAAAATTATGGAAATACAACGACAAACAAACCATAATGTCCATATTTGAAAAATACAATAATGATAAAAGCGAGGATTATTGAAACTTTTTTTAGATAAACATGAGCGGCACCTGCTAGAATTTATTGATAAGAAAAGAAATATACAGAGAGACAACCAAGCGTGATCCCGGGAGAAGAAGGGACAAAGGATTCGAACCTAAGCCAAAAACAGTAAGGCTTAAAAAATAATTCCCAAAACAAATAAAGAACAAGCCAAATCTAATAAATTCTAATAGAAGGAGTTCCATGTGTTGTCAAGATTGATGAGCCCTCGGATGCGGTTTGGGATAGAGGAAAGAGTCACTGATTCAAAATCACAGCTTGGATCACAACTAAAGTTAGCTAAAGCATCAACCACCGAATTCGCTTCTCGAAAACAATGCAAAAAGGTGAAATTCTTGGTAGCCTGAATGGGAGGATTATTGAAACATCAACATACTAATTGCCAAAAAAGTTTTCATATATTTTTTATCAAATCATGCGGCAGACGTCGATGTGATTCTTTATCTCGAACGAGACACCTTCTTCTAAGATATCTTTGTGCTCTGGAATAAGCTCGTTAAAATATTGACATGTTAAGTTACCATCAGTAATGTCAGTTTGATCATAGTCAGAAACATTTTACACACGGTTGGAAGTATCTCGTTCATCTTCGACAATTATATTATGTAATATATATGATACAAGATTTCATAATTTTCCCAACATAGATGTCTCCCACATAAGTGATGGGGCTCGTATGATTGCAAATCGTGCATGTAGTATCCCGAATGCACGCTCAACATCCTTCCTCGTTGCCTCTTGATGTTGAGAAAAAAGCTTATGTATTTCACATTGCAGGTGACGAATGGACTTGATGAATGTAGCCCATGAAGGATATATACCATCGGTTAAATAGTAACACAAGTTATACTGATTACCATTAACATTAAATGCTACTATTGGGGCTACACCATTATAAATATCCTTAAAAACTGAGGATCGATCAAGGACATTTATATCATTACACGTACCTGGAGTACCAAAGAATGCATGTCATATCCACAAATAATAAGAAACGACTACTTCAAGAACAATGGTCGCCTTTTCATCCCCTCAGGTGTGCTGGCCTTGCCAAGCATTGGAAAATTCTTCTATTCCAAGTGCATGCAATCTATGCTACCTTACATACTAGGAAAACCATGTGTCTCCTCAACATGAAGCAAATGTTGGAGGTCCTCCTTTGTTGGCTTTCTTAAGTATTGTTCTCCAAAAATACTAATCCATATTCAGCAAACTTCTTCACACATTGAATAGATGTAGTTTTTCCAATACGGACATAGTCATCACATGCATCACCGGACATTCTGTAAGCAAATATTCTTATAGTAGCATTGCATTTTTGAAGCGATGATAAACCATGTTTTTCATTGGTTTCAAATCATTGTTGAAAATATAGAGTATGAGCACCAAGAGCTTCCACTACTCGGAGGAAGACATGTCTCCGCATCCGAAATCTTGTGCAAAATTGTTGGCCAGTGTACGTTGAAATAATTATCGGCAAAATAGTCTGAATACATGCGTTGATGGCCATCAACACAATTTTTATCTATGTACATACACTGACGAACTTATGTTTCTTGATCTTGAGATGTTAGTTCTCTTATGATTTGACGCTTGCGACGTCGACGACCAGAGATGTCAAACATATGATCTTCAAGACTTTTTTGCATTTATCTTGAAATTTCATTGAAATTTTCTTCATCTTCATCTTCAGTGTGAGAATTGAAACTAGAACTCGAAGACATAATTGTCGGTGTATGGTAAATTTTTTTATGAAGTGTTGGAGATGTTTGAGATGATTGGTTGATTTATGATTAATTTATAAATACAGATATCACTAAGTTGGTTGATGTATGGTTAATCTATGGATGAAAAAAAACTACTCCCTCCGTCCTTCAATTATCGTCCTTTTTTCTATTTTCGTTCGTCCCAAAATAATTTTTCAGTTTGAAACTTACCTTTTTAGAACATCACTTTTACACCTTTACCCTTACTTTTTCACCATACTTTAATTATAGGCTACATACACATGGGCTTTAAAAGGAAACAATACATTAAACCAATATAAATAATAAAGTCAATTGTTTATTCTTAATCCGTGCGCCGGGTCAACTATAGGACGATAATTTAGAGACCGATGAAGTACATATATTTGATAGATGCATGACAAGTCTACATAATTGGTGGATGTATAAGACTTGACATAAATGATGGATGATAAAAAATTATGGATGACAAGAAAAGACTTGATATAAATGATGGATGACAAAAATTTATTGATAAGATTTGACATCTTTTTGGCAAGAAAAGTCTACATATTGATTATAAATGAAAATTTTACGGGATTGATTTTTATTTTCTTCAATTTATAGATGATAAAATTGATCAAAGATGATAAGTATTTATCATCTTTGTACTTGATAAGCCTTGACATCGTTTTTGGCCAGAAAAGTTTACATATTGATTATATATGCAAATTTTACGGGATTTGTTTTTATTTTCTTCAATTTATGGATGATAAAATTGATCAAAGATGACAAGTCTTTATCATCTTTGTACTTGATAAGACTTGACATCTTTTTTATGAAGAAAAGTCTACATATTTATTATACATGTAAATTTTACGGGATTGATTTTTATTTTATTCAATTTATGGATGATAAAATTGATCAAAGATGACAAGTCTTTATCATCTTTGTACTTGATAAGATTTGACTTTTTTTTTTGCAATAAAAAGTCTATATATTTATTATAAATACCAAATTTACGGGATTGATTTTTATTTTTTCTTCAATTTATGGATGACAAAATTGATCAAAGATGACAAATCTTTATCATTTTTGTATTTAATAAGACTTGACATCTTTTTTGGTAAGAAAAGTCTACATAATTAATTATACATGCAAATTTTAAAGATAAATGAATCTAGGGTTTTCATAATTTGTGATAAATGAATCTAGTGATATAGTTAGTCAAGTCTATATGACAGTAATTAGTTGTATAATTAGTCTACATGAGATGTGGTTTTAATATAACTCTACTAGATTTTGTGTTCGTACCTATGACACGTTATTAGTACGAAGATAATCAGTGTATGAAGTGAGTGAGTATGATACGAATTAATATATGCTTGAGATATTGTAGGGATCAGATTAATGTACACTATACAAAGCAAAGACGACATCCCAAAAAATAAAGAAAAACACATTTTATTGGCTGTAAAATTTTGTAACTTATCCAAAAAGAGTATAATTAAACATCTAAAAATATTATCTCTTACACACAGCAACTCAACACTTGTTACTTGAAATAAACTTCAAAATGGAAATCTCAGACAAAAACCATAAAATAAATTGAATGAGATTAAGTGAACTAACAAAAGACTATTCGAAATCGAAATCACAAAGATTTCAAACAAATAAGGGAAAGTTAACACACATTTTTTAAAATGAAAGAAATTAAAAAGACGAATATTTAAAATTACAAAAATTAATTAAAAAACTTCCTAACAAATTTTTAAAAAAACTAAATCTAAGCCGGACAAAAATTAAATTGAAATTTTAGTTAATTACGATAACAATCAATTAAGAAACTATAAACTAAATATTTGTAAAACGGTAAATTTAGAGCACATGCTTTAGTTACAATCGTAAAATCTCAGTAATTAACTGTTGCTAGATTTAATTCTGATCAATAGTTATATTTGATAAAAATAAATTATAGTCGATAGTTAACTTTTCAGAAAACGTGAGAAGTTATAATATTGATTAGTCAATGTGTTCGGTTTAGAGTGGTTTTTAAAAGTTTAACGTCATCATTAAAAACATATTATTTATTGGAGAAAGGGTTAACTTGTCTGTAGACATTGTAGTATTACTGGAACTTGAAAGATTCGTTGGAAAGCAAGTGGGATTAAATTTTCTCATCACACTTCATTTATTTATTTATTCAAGTGGGTGGCTACAGACCGATGAGGGTTTAGGGGGTCGGAATCTTTTCATGTGGGTTTTTCTTTGTTTTCTCAATTTAAATTATAGTGGTTTTTAATTTAAGATTTGTATTTTTATAGAAGTTTGTATTTTTCAACCTAAATTTGGCTCATTCGATATATTATACTCTTTACGTTTTAGATAAAAAGTCTACTATTTTTCAACCTAAATTATAGTGCTCAGCCCCGTTTTTTAGGTTTTCGCTATTTATCAGTTTTTTTTTTCAAGGGGTGTCTATAATAAAATTCGACAGTCCATTCCCCAATCTATCTCTTTTCTTTGTGATTGATCCTATTATACTTTGTTAATTTGTTTGCTAATCTTTCGTTGTGCACAACAAAAGGTTACCCTCTCGAATTTTTAAGCTTTACTTAAAAGTGTATATATATATTTATGTATTTATATATTTATGTATACTCTAACTCTGTTAACTCCATAGCAGCAAAGACAGAAAAAAATGTATTCTCAACTCAACACACATGTTGGCTTTCATCAGCATTCGCAGGTACCACGCAACAAATTAGCAAAGTCTTCTGTCAACCTTTTCCGAACGGGTACTTACATTCATCAACTTCTTTAAAATGTTCTTTTTATGTGTTAGTGATCGATTACTCAGACCACTAAGCACAATCCTAACCCAGTTTAACTGAATTGTAACCCTCTCCCCATCCTTACGTGAACGACGGTATTGCTTTGTAATTTTCCGATCCCACATCGAATAAACAGAAATATGTATGTCTTATAAGTCGTCATCACCCACAACTAACTAGATACCAATATCATTTATGGGTTTTCTTTGTGGGGTTGTGATGGGCCTAATTGACCTAGTAACTTGGTTGATTGTGGATTTTGTGTTTAAGGTATGCCTAGCGAACAATATAGAAGTCCGGCATGCCGATCTCAATGGGCTTTGGCCTTGGGACGTTATACACATGCTCTCCAAACATACATATACATTTTTTTTACTTATGTATACTAACAAGTTTGATTTTAACAGAAGATACGTAGGTACATATGTGCCTTTTTCGTAGCAAGGTATGAATGATGTTCCAATTTACTTAAGGGTGTGTTTGGCTACATCAATTCCATGACTTGGAATTGGAATTGAAGCATAAAATTCTAATTCCATTGTTTGGATGCTAATATGAGGGATAGAATTGGAATTGAATTATAATTCTAATACCCCCAATTCCATAAAATCAATTCCATAATAAAACTAAAAATTTACAAAACCAATTCTAGCGATATCGGGATTTTTCTCTAGGTCGTTCGTTCCTCGTGTTTCTGTCTTCATCTTCCGCAAACCCCCTCCCCCGAAGTCGCATCGAAG
The DNA here is from genome assembly GCA_013146195.2 of Codonopsis lanceolata. Lineage (NCBI taxonomy): Eukaryota > Viridiplantae > Streptophyta > Magnoliopsida > Asterales > Campanulaceae > Codonopsis > Codonopsis lanceolata. The sequence goes on along the minus strand of CM028382.1, from coordinate 18,175,497 downwards.
AGGCCGAGCAGAATGGATGCTCCATAGTTGGATCCCTCCATTTCTCTGATTATTTCAATCTCTCTACAGGTAAGTTCATTGATCCCATCTCTCTATTTCTCACTCCCTCTCTATTTCTCACGATCCATCTCTTCGTCTATGGTGGATTCAGTTGTGTGATTAAGATCATATCCCAGTAGTATATTGGTTTTCAAATGTAAGGTTTCCTTTGAATATTGTTTTCAAAGCATTGAAACCTTGCTCTGTGTGTGCTTCGACTCTTAATTACTTCTAGTTGTTGTTCAGTAATCAGTATATCTCAGTGGATCTGCCTCAATAGTATGTTTAATTCAAAGCATCTTCTTACCCGTTTCATTTGTGAGTGGGGTGGGAGGGGATATAGGAATGTCAAAGATTTGTGTATTGGGTTGCTATACATCTTGACTTCCAATTTCATTGTGCCACGGTATCTGTGTTTGACTATTGAACTTATATATAGTGACTCAATTAACTTACTCAATTTCTGTCTGAGCTCACTGCTTCTTGTTTATATCCAGCCAAGCTCGAGTAATTTGGGTTAATGTAAAGCTTACAATGATAAATGATTTGTAGGGTGAGTTTGGAATGTGCTTACTCTTTACTGGGTTCCTTTTATATGAGCTTTTAACATAGTGTGCACTTTCTAAGTTTGACCATATTATAGAGTCCTATAGATGGAGTTCTAAGGAGAGCCAAACCCCTCCAGTGTCATTGAAACATTAGAATGCTCCTGATAACTAACTTGAAGATTTATACACCAGAATCAGTTAGTTGTACACAATTACTAGACAAATATTCTGTGGCTTCACTCTTGTACACATTGAATTATGGGACTAAAAACCATACAACTTTTTTTGGTTATTGAGTTGCAGCTTTATGTAATTCTGTTGCTTCCCTATTGTCTTGAGATCAACTGAAGCATCATGTGTGTGTGTGTGTGTGTTCCAAGTAATGTTTGTGTGTGCGTGCGTGTTGCAAGTAATGTTTGCATTTGCTTGTGTGTGCTTGTGAGTTGCAAGTAATGTTTGCGTGTGCGCACTTCAACTGCGAAATTATGATTTTTTTTGACATGTCCTTGGTTAGTAAATGGGATTGGCTACACTTCTCTATCCGTCTTCGTGGTGGTGGCGGTGATGATGGTCTTGGACTAGTTGTAACATTCACATTTGAACCATCACTTTGAACACGACCACAATGGTTATAAATCCTGCCATTGCAAGTAGCAGCTCGATACTCCATATTATCCCCTCATATCTTCCAATGCTTTTACGACTACTACTACTACTACTACTACCCGAAAACAAATTCGTTGCCCACGCTAACAACATATTATCAAAGACTAGAGAATATTTAGAGGAGGAATGAATTAAGCTGTCATAAAAAAATCTTGAAGCTTAATTACGGAATGAAAGGCTGTAAAAAGATGGCCTGAAATCCCCCAGGGACAAATAAAATGCCAAAGTATTTAAATATGAAACTCCTGTGAAAGAAAATAAATAAATAAATAAAAAGATTGTTGAGCTGCTTGACTATTGCGGACCGGTTGAATGGTTGATAAAAAGTTTTATTCTGAAAAATTAAAGGGAAAAGAAAGAGAAAGAGCGGTCTTCGTATTTCATCTGGACAACCATGCCCTGTCCCTATTGTCGTTGGTGCGCACCTCTTTTCTCTCTCTTCTCTCTGTCCTACACTAAATGAATTGAATATATATATATATATAGAGAGAGAGAGAGACTTAGAGAGAGAGGCATATGTATATTATATATAAAGGACATTGTTGTTTGGGTATATGTTTTGGTTTTAATAAATTTAATAATTTGATATTGTGGTTAGTTACGGGTATCCTTGGGAAGGAATATCTTAGGAGGTCAAGTTATGAAAAAAGTAGCATTACCAGTTGATGATAATCATTAAAGATTTCTTGAATTTGATTTCCTCTGCTCTGCGCATACCATACGGATACGGCATATCATTCTCTCTCTGGGTTTTGGTTTTACACTTTCCAGTTTCCAGCCATTCTTGAAATTAATCTTTCTTAAATATTTACTTCCATTTTTGAAGGCATATATGTCTCAACCACCAATCAGGCATTTTCCTATGGTTGGGGGAGGGGGAGGGGGAGGGATTCATTTGCATGATTATAATACTAGTTTTATTGACACCACTTATACAAAACTATTTGTTGGAGGATTGGCATGGGAGACTCAAACTGATACAATGAAACATTACTTTGAGCAGTTTGGAGAGATCCAGGAAGCTGTTGTCATCACTGACAAAAATACTGGCAGATCCAAGGGTTATGGCTTTGTAAGTTTCACTACTCACAGTCACTCATCATCCTATTTATTGATTTTCATTTGCATTTTGTTGAACTATAATATTATATAGGTAACATTTAAGGATCCAGAGGCAGCCGTGAGAGCTTGTCAGAATCCAGCTCCAGTTATTGATGGAAGGAGGGCAAACTGCAATCTTGCTTCACTTGGTGCCCAGAAGCCAACACGCCCACCACTTCCCCACCATGGTCTCTCTCTCTCTCTCTCTCTGCTTTTCGTTTCATCGGGTCTTAAACCTAATCAATGATGGATCAAAACTCAACTTGTAAATTAATTCACCCAACGTCAAATAAACAATGTGTTCTTGTTGACATTTCTTCATCATATCAAGTAGGAGTAGTTGCTTCAAACGCATCCTTTAGTTAACTAATCCATCCATGTAAATTAATTTTAATCTTATGTACAGGCAGGTTCAGGGCAGGATCTGCTTATCAGCCCTCTCCAGCTTCAACTTATTTCCATCAACCAACAGATCAAGTCCCATATTCACCTTATTACGGGTAAGCATTAACTTCAAATATATTACCCGCCCTTTCTCGTTCATGATCAAATAACTCCTACTAGATTGTTTCTTCTTCATTTTATGATTTTTTTTCTATCTTATTTACAATTCTTGAAATTTACAAACTAATAGGCACGGTACTGGATATTCACAAGATACCATGCTTCCCATGGTTAGTATGATCATTTGATTTATGCATACAATCCAATGTGTCAAAACTCAAAAAGATTATAAATTCGCAATGTCATTTTAATTCCTGCAGAATTATTACGGTATGTATGGAGGTCAACAATATTCACCTTACTACACAATTGGGGCTTCGGGGGCAGCTGGAGTTTATACCAATTACTACCTATACTATGCTCAGCCTAGTCAGCCTAGTCAAGGTCAGGGGTTCGGGGCTCCATATCCTTTACAATACCAGTACTTGCCTCAGCGTTATGCCTCCTCTAGGATACTATCCCGTCCTCAATCAGCATTGGTCACTACTGCCTCAGGTAATGGTAGAGAAACTCTTAGCGGATTAATATTTTGTTAAATTTCTGTAGGTAGGTACCTAATGGTGATATGAAGTTTACTTATTTTCTCAGCTGGGGTCAACAAAATTTCATGGCAACTAATGTGTTAGGAGTTTGTTCTCGTGATATGAAGTTTACTTATTTTTTACCGGGTTGGGAAGGTTCAGCTGCTGATGGTAGGATTCTTCGAGATGCATTGATAAGGCAGTATCCTTTAATCGTCCCTAATGGTGTGTTGTGATTCTTTATACAAGAGAAGTATAATAATTTATTTTTCTTTTGTATTCTTATGAAAAAACGTATGCATTTTATTGTGTAGGAAAATACTTTCTCGTTGATGCGGGATACACAAATTGCTCAGGATTTTTAGCTCCATATAGAGGAACACGATATCATTTGAATGAGTGGGCGACATGTGGAAATAATCCGAGAACATATAAAGAATTGTTTAATCTTCGACATTCTAGTGCAAGGAATGTGATTGAAAGGACCTTTGGTTTGCTAAAGAAAAGGTGGGCCATTCTAAGAGATGCCTCATCTTTTAAAGTGAAAACACAAGTAAGTATTATTAGTGCTTGTGCCATCCTCCACAATTTCATACGAGATGTGCAACCAAATGATCCTTTATTGGATGAGGTTGAAGCTGATCTACGTGAACAACAACCAGATCAACATGATCAAGATGAAGTAGATGATGAGGAGGAAAATGGGATTGATGGAGACCATGCCGATTCTTGTCGATGCGATAAATGGGAATAGAATTAGAGTAGTTCGAACAACTCGTGCATGGACTGAAAAGAGGGATGCACTAGCAAAAGCAATGTTTGCTGAGTATCAAATTAGACATGGTCGAGTTTAAGGATCCATAGTACAAGTTATTTGCCACTAAGGAAGTAGTTCCATTTAGTGTCTATGCTACATAAGTTGTTTGACATTTATTGGTTTTACTATTATTATGAACTATTTACTTCGTATCAAGTATCTCTCATTTACTCCCTTCATCCCACTCAATATGAAGTGACTTTGTTACTTATTCTTGAGATTGTTTGACATTATTATATGTTTTCATGCTCCTAGATTTCCCTCCCAATCATGTCCTCCTCTAATTCAAAAGACAAGGATGTGAAAAAACGTTACTTTACATGGACCCCAATGATGGACACGATTCAGTCGGAAGTTTTCATTAATCAGTTAAACGAAGGCAATAGGCTAGATGGAAAATGTGCATGGAAATCGATAGCTTGGACAACAGCTATAAATGCTCTGAACAAAGAACTTGGTATTACTGTGACCAAACAGAACATTCAATCACGCCTAAAGACATGGGAGAAGCACTATGATATAGTGAGTAAGATGCTTGGTCAATCTAGCTTTTCTTGGGACTTCTTGAAAGGAAGAGTAGATGTGACTGAAAGTGTGTGGAACGAGTATGTGAAGGTATGACTTTCTAATAATCATTAAACTTCCCACTGATTTCCATATTATTTTTAGTAGTGTTTGTACGTGAAGGTATGTGAGCAGTAATGCTATTTGCCATAATTTTTTTGTTTTTCCTTGTCACAATCAAACATTTTCTGCTACTTATTTATATTTGTTTTTTTGGCATCCTTAATTTAGCTTGATACAACCATCTATTTTAGATTTTATCATTTTACATACGCATGTCATTATCAGATTTTTTTTTATTGTGTTTGTTCTTCTTTAGGTTCATCCTGATGCTGCCCCTTATAGGACAAGAATTGTTATTGACAACTGGGAAGACATTTGTCAATTGTTTGCTCAAGACCGTGCTAATGGTGAGGGTGCTCAAACAGCAGCAGAAGTAGAATTAGAAATGGAAGTGAACCAAGAGTCTTTTGACTTAGAAGAGACCATTGGGACCACCGAGGGAAACGTGAGAAGCTTAGGAGATGATGCTATGCATTCACTCGGAGGGGAAAATAGACAAATGAGTTGAAGGCACAATATGTTTTGATGCAACTTGATCTTGTGTAGTGGTGTTTGTTAGTTTATTAGAATTATGTGGTTTTTTATTATCATGAGTGGTTAAACTTGTTGATGGTAGTAACATTACTAGTTGGTTAAACTTGTTGATGGTAGGAAATTTAGTTGTTGGGAGAATAGTAATATTAAACTGTGTTAGCCTTTTATTGTGTATTTATGAAAGTTAAAACTTGTTTGGTTATTATAATTTTTTTATTATTCAAAACATTACTTTTTTTATTAAGTATATATTTTTTATAATTTGATTTTATATTAAAATGTGTTAGTTTTTTGTATTTTATACTTTATTGCATGGAATATAAGAGGAAACACATATAAGTGATAAATTCATTTCCGTGAGATTGCATGAGTATCCAAACAATTGAATTGGAATTGTAAATCAATTCTAATGGAATTCTATAGATTAGCCAAACAATAGAATTGAATCTCTATGGAATTCGAATATGTTGAAATTCAATTCCACAAAATTGTGATTCCAATTCAATTCCACAAAATTGTGATTCCAATTCAATTCCAATTATGTGTATCCAAACAGACCCTAAATAATTTTCATTAGCACAAGTGATATGAATGAGTTTGGTTTTGCATATCACCTGCCAAATGTAGAAAACTACTTTTTACTAACAATACCATATTCTTTTTCTCTGTTGGTCAAATAGATCATGTTTTGAAAGAGTATTTAATGATAGAAATACTAATTTATGTTTTATAAGATTTATCAAAACCCTTCCAAATCAATACTGTAGTGTGCATCTTTAGTTATATATAGGTTTTTGTTTTTTGGTCGACAAGGTGATTCGTTTGTATTAGCTTATATGCATCTCAACTCAATCCACATTTCAGAACATTGTGTACTATACCTCTCTCTCTAGACATGATACATGATATAACATTAGGTGAGCACGCAAATAACCTGAGACATTGAGCCTAGCTAGCCATTAAAATAACCCCAAAAATACTAGTTGTCGTGTCACGTCACTCAAGATAATTGTCACGTAATTACCTAGTCTTCCCCAAACTATGATGTATCGTAAACGTACTAGGCATCGGGAGATAACCTAAAGGAGGAGCGAGATTGAGCGTTTTAGCCTAAGGGTAATGACACTCAGATCTCTACAGCCGCACCCCGACTCTATTAAAAGTCTCCACAAGCAAGTTGGTCAAGGGTTAAAACCCTCTGTCACGATGACATCTTGCCTGACTTTATGAGATTGAGTTAGCTCTTGAGCCTGAATCTCCAAACGTTAGGTTTCTTAGGAATCAACTCTACGACTGAGATAATTAAGTGGCAACATCTTATTACGACTAGCACTTACATCTCTCATGGATGACTCGGCTTAGTGAACTACCGACTGATCTTGTCTAAGTGCAACGGTAGGCCTAGGGTCCTTGAACCCTCAAGAGGCCAAGCCAATTTTTGGGAAACCCAAGGTTATTGGTTTGACAACTCAAGTCAAGAGAAAGTCTCATCTATTGAACGTGTGCGATACCGCACGCGTGGAACGCATGTGACCTAATTACTAAGAGACAAAGAGCAGATTGTGGTCCTCGCCTATGAGAGATTTGTTCTACGATGACACCTAGTAGGGAATTGTTGAATATACACTGTGTCATCCCATATTCACTATAAATAGAGGTCACAAGCCTCCTTTTCGAGGATCTAAAGTCATTGATTGAGAACCTAGCGAGTACTAGAGAGAACGCTCTCTATCCTCAGCTTTTGCCCTCTTTCTCTTCACCGAATCAGTTTTGACTACCACCACGTCCTTTACTCTTTGAGGTTCATTGATAGCAACGTGTCACGCCTAACATTTTCCCAACACACCCCACACCTTTGGGGACACTCACATTATACATTTGGTGACCCTGTTAGGGAGGTATTCATGTTGAGGCATGCCTCCAAAGAACTAGAACAGAATGGTGAGTTAGACTACGGGTGCTACAGCACGTATCGGAAACAACGACAACGCTTATGTGGTTAATTCTCGGAATGAGATGATGTCACCAGTGTCTAAGTGTTTTGTTGTTGCGGAAACTAAAGCTCCGATGAAGGACGTAGCTAGCATTGTTCATACCTACCTCACTCTACATCTTTAGAATTACTCAACATATTATCTCAGCTAGCAACTAGGCGTGCAGCTCCTGGGTCCTTATATTCAGGAACCATTGCAAACAACAACGCCTTGCCCTGCAGTAACCAGCACCACCGCAGGTCCTATCCCTCCACTAGAAACCAGTAGTACTAAGTACCCAGATGTTACCTCATCTAACAAACTTACTTTAGTCAATCTAACAAACTTCTTGCCTCAAGTAACTAGCTTAACACCACAGTTATAACAAACCACATTCAACACCAGCACGTTAACAAAGGTTGTTGTGTTAATTTTTTGTGCACACTAACTTGAATGTTTTGCTACTAGATGCATCTTACTACCGCCGTGCAGTTCATGAAAGAGGTGCCAACATTGATATCGTAAGCACAACTTCCTATTATCCTTTTATGATAAAATATGTAAAGAAGAAAAAAGAAAAAAGAAAATAGTATATGATAGAAATATCTTAATTATTAGTCAATATTATTTGAACGCCATGGGTTCTTCACTAATTAGCAAAGCATTATCGCTTTTCTAGAGTGATGATGATCAAGATCGAATTACAAGAATTCGTAAAATGTTTGGGAAGGTTGAGTTATCGATTTCTTCATATGACACTGCATGGGTTGCTATGGTCCCGTCCAGATCCACGAGAGACTTACATAAGCCTTCTTTCCCACAATGTTTGGATTGGATTTTGCATAATCAGAATCCAAATGGATCATGGGGACTCTACCCAACCCATCCATCACTTGTTCAAGACTGTCTCTCCTCTACACTGGCTTGTGTACTAGCTCTCGAGAAATGGAAAGTTGGCGAACTAGTTGTTAACAAAGGTAAGATTTTAGCTTTTCCTGCTTGCCTCTTTTTTCTTTTCCATGTAAATTGACAGTGTTGTCCTGTTTTATCTTGGTTTTTGCTTTAGGCCTCAACTTTATTAGGTCAAGAAGTTGGGCTGTCAACGACAAACATCAGTATTCTCCAATTGGGTTTGACATAATATTTCCTGGAATGATTGGTATTTCCAAAGAAATGGGTGTGAATCTTTCTCTTGACCCAGTTTTGATGGATGTAATGCTTCAGAACAAGGATCACATCATTGCAAGGTGCATGGCTTGAGCCAATTTTATCAATCCCTTAATTTTCTATATTAACGATGAAGAGAAGCTTTGTCAGTATTTTTTAGCATCTATTTGCTCCCTTTAATGGATTTATATATTCAATTTATGTTTACATCAGAGTCGGTGTAAACAGTGTTGAGGACGTCTATCTAGCATATGTTGCAGAAGGATTGGGAAAATCCCATGCATGGAACGAGGTAATAACAATGCACCAACGAAGAAATGGGTCGCTTTTTAATTCACCATCCACAACTGCAGCTGCTCTTATTCACCTTAACGATGATAAATGCTTGGACTACTTGTGCTCACTCTTGAAGATGTACAAAAATGCAGGTAACCAATAACGGGTTGTCTTTTTCTTTTTTCTTTTTTGTTATCTGAAAAGAGTTATTTGATAGAATATTTCTTACTAATCAATTCTGCCTCGTATGATATGCTTGCACGATGCAGTTCCTGCAATTTATCCATTAGATATATATACAAGGCTCTGCTTGGTTGATGGTCTTGACAGGTTGGGCATAGGTCAATATTTCAGCCATGAAATAGAAAGCGTTCTCATTGAAATATACAGGTAATTTTCATGGAAAATCATGCTGCCAATTGGTTTACAAGACTCTAGATAATTATAAGTAGCCTTACCCTCTTTTGGCATTAGTATCAAACAAGGCCCTTAAACGAAAAATCAAAGCTGTTTGTGAACTTAATTCAGCTCGGATCCAGTTCATTCATTATATAAACGACTTGGACTCAAACTCAAACATAAGGATCATTAGAAGAATGAGCCGAGATTGAGCGCAATAGTGAGTTTAGCTAGGTAAAGCTCCAATTGGCTCATATTTGTAAATCTGAAAAATAAAAATACTAACCTCTGCAAAATCTCTTAGAATTTAGTATATTTCAAGTTGTAGAATTTAGATTTAGCAATTGTTTCACTACATAGTTTTTTTTTTTTTTTATCATTTTATTATTTTGATATTTTGCTAAAAAAGTATATATTATTTTCCTAACTTTGTATGGTACTATATATTATAGTTTGAACCTTGAAAAGTTCAGCTCATGAGCTCTCGAGCCGAACAAAGGTATTCTTTAAGGCTCATTCATTAAGCAAGCCGAATTCAAACATCTTAAAACTCGACTTTGTTGGTTTGCATCATATTCCCAAAAGCGTTTCTATGGGCAATCAATTAAAATAAGTTTCCGTCAACAGGCTTTGGATGGAGAGGAATGAAGAAATCGTTTTGGATGTTGCTTGTCGAGCCAAGGCGTTCCGGCTACTGCGAATGAATGGCTATGAGGTTCCTTCAGGTGCGTCAAATCTCTGTAACATGCTTGATTTGGATATCTCTGCCAATGAAAAGAAACAGAAAAAGGAAATTTTAAGTCTTTAGAGGACGAATCTCAAGACTTGTACTTACAAAACATAAGTTCAAGTATAATAATTAGACGAGTATTTGGGGTAGAACTATACCTGAACCTCTGTTCTCACAGAAGTTTTCATCTTAAGAAACCATTAGTGTCCTTTACTCATCACGTTGTACACTAAGCATTTCGAGTCCGAACCTAAAGTATTGCTAATTTAGTTATACATGTATTCCATAGTGATGAAGTTACATGTGAATGCAGAGTCACTGGAAGAATTTGATGAACAGGAAAAGTTTCTCAAAATTATTAGCCCACAATTTACAGATTCGAATACAATTCTCGAGTTATTCAGGGCATCACAAATTACAATTTCCCGTCAAGAACCCATATTGGAGAGATTAAATGGTTGGACAAGCTCTTTTCTAAAGCAGGAAGTGGCAAATCAAACAATTAAAGGACAGAGGCTACACAGTGAGGTATTATTCATAAAATTATATTCTATCATATTCTCCCTCCATCCCATAAAAAAATAGACTCATATGACAAGTCAAACTTTCATAAATTTTAGTCCTTTTGATACCGGAATCCACTGAAGAGATATAGATTTAAAGGCTAGTTCATCACTCTAAGGAATTCACCTAAGAGATACTGAAATAATTTAGGAGAGCACAAAGATACGATCCATGTTTTATAAAGAAACGCATAACTAATCTTTACCATTCCATAGTGTCACATTACATGGCTTTTATAGAAGAAAATATTACATTTTGAAAACATATCCTTAGAAGTCTTCGAGGAATTCTTTTTATATTCCCGATGACCCCTTTGGGTGATGCTACGATTTCCGGTCTCATCTTTTTAGTATTATAGAATTGAAACAATTTTTTATTTACTCTTTTGGAACAAACCAAAATGGAAATTGGGACAATTTGTTCGGAACGGAGTATAAGTAACCATTATTGAAATGCAAAAACATGGAGTTTTAGTATTCTTCTTTTTTCTGTCCGTATAACTCTTAGGTGAAGAATGCTCTGCGCTACCCCAAATGCCAACTGGAACGACTAGAGACCAGGAAAAACATAGAGCTATGTCACAAAGAGGCTCTTCGGATAGTTAAAACATGCTATATGTAATTGATCTCTCTCTCTCTCTCACAAGTTTACTTACAGATTAAATCAATACAAAACAACTTTTAATTTCTGTCCTCGCTCAAGGTGCCCCAACATTGACAACCGAGATTTGTATGAGCTTTCATTAAAGGATTTTAACAACTGTCAAACCATATATCATGAAGAACTTAGATCCCTTGAGAGGTATATTATACAAAATTCAAAATATTTTGCTTTAAGGAAATTAAATAATTATTATTAATTTGGGATACATTTTTACGGTAAAAAATCCTTTTGAATGTTTATATGCAGATGGATGAAAGAAACAAGATTAGAATTGACACCTGCAAGGCAGATGCTAACTTCCAGTTATTTTTCAGTTGTTTCTGGCCTTGGCGCTCGAGAATTTTCTCAGGCTCGCATCTCATGGGCTAAGAATCTTGTGCTCTCAACAGTTGTGGATGATTTCTTTGATTGCAGTACTTCAAGAGAAGAATCACTGAACCTCCTTGAATTAGTAGAAAAGTAAGCCCAAGACTTTCAAAATCCAAATAGTCCCTCTGTACTGAAAGACTAGAAGAATCACAGTAGCAGAAATCCAGCCCTGTGGCTCTTCCAAACATACCACAGACTGAAAGCCGAATCAGTCTCCACCTAGAAAACTCAACTGTCCCAACATTGATCAAGAATTGACTCTATGGATTCTCATATACATTAATCTAGTCTCCATGTATCTTATATATATGTATGTGTTATCAGAATAATAAAGAATCTTGGGCAGTCAATCTCTCCTTCTTTTATTCAAATTTACATGGTATCAGAGCCATGAAAGGCTCACGCCACAACTGAGGCCTCCTATCTCTGTACCGAAGCCGCCGTCGGCTCCTTCTTCACTACCCGTCGGTCACTTCCACAAACTTCGGATTTTCCAGTTTCTTCACCCAGATCCAGCAATTCCAGTTCAAAAGTGCACTGGTGCCAATCATCTCCTCCGGCCAAACAGCTCCAAATTAAAGCCGCGCCAACTCCAGTGTGCTCAGGTCCATAGACTGAACAATTTCTTCTGCCATCCTCCATCACCGGTGAACGCCTCCATCTCCAATCTTCCTGCTTCTCTCCATCTCTCGTCTCACAGCAAGTAGCGCTTCATCGCTCCAACTTCTCTCCTTTTTCTCTCCACTGTCTCCAAAGCCCAAAGCTGCCCCTCTTCTCTCTTTTGGTCGGCCAGCACACACAGCCCCAGCGCACATTCCGACTGGCTCTCATCCACTAATCCAAGCAGCTTGTTCGATCCTCCCTTGGTGGATCCAATTTGCCCCAACCCAATTCTAGCCCAGACCACTCCGCTCAACAAAGAAACACGTCGTCTCCCTTCTTGGACCCAAGTAATGGACAATTATTCTTCTTTGTCCACTTCTTTCCTTTCAATTTCGAATTGGTATATTGATCATCTGTTCGATCAACTGTACTCAATTCAGCAAAGTCCTAATCAATCTTTACAAAATTATTTTTCTGAAGTAAGTTCTCTTTCCTATGCTCTTGACATGGCTGGAAATCCAATTTCTGAAATTGAGCTAATTGACTTTCTTGTTGATGGACTTGATCCATTATTTAACAAATTTGTCAAGTATTATTATTTTCGAAAACCACAATTATCATTGAATTTTCTTCTCGATTATCTTCTTGACGAGGAAAAACGGTGTAGGAAGTCATCTTCTTCATTTTCTACGGTGCGGCATACAAGTGAATGTATTATTTCTAGTCAAGACACAAGTCATTCCACAAATGCCAATACTAGTATCCTTGGGGCCAATGATCAAATTAAATCTTCTTCATGTTCTCCTTTACCCTCTTTAACCATAAACCCTATTTTTCCTATGTTTGATGGACTTTGCCTTGCGATTCCTTCTCATCTCCATCTTCCCTATTCCATTACCAAGACTGAGCTCCTAAATCATTGCTTTTCTTCTTCCGTCTCCGACATTGTTCCCAATTCCTACTTGGTTAGTTCCCAATTATCGACTTCAATTTCTACTATGATTCCTCTTTTTGAACATTATCCACAAGGCTCATTAATTGGTGTTCATGACTTTGTTACAAGTCCATTTGTTTCTCGCACAATGGCTAACTTAGGTATATCTTATCCATTGCTCCTTGGAAAGTATTCAAATTTGGTATTTGGGGAGACATTCTTTTTCATACAACCATGTTTTTTAACCAACTACAAGTATTCGTTTGGCATCAATCATTTATTGCAAATGTTGCTTTTCAATCTCAACAAATTGATGTGCCTATTTCGCATGCTTTATGGATTTATCATCTCACGATGTTACAATTAAGAGGGCACTCCAAAAATTCAAGCTCAAGCTCCACTTCATTCCGTTTTGCTTGAGGGGGGGGGGTGAAAGACTAGAAGAATCACAGTAGCAGAAATCCAGCCATGTGGCTCTTCCAAACATACCACAGACTGAAAGTCGAATCAGTCTCCACCTAGAAAACTCAACTGTCCCAACATTGATCAAGAATTGACTCTATGGATTCTCATATACATTAATCTAGTCTCCATGTATCTTATATATATGTATGTGTTATCAGAATAATAAAGAATCTTGGGCAGTCAATCTCTCCTTCTTTTATTCAAATTTACATGTACGAAGATTACAAGTAGCTGATACGTTCTTAACTAGAATGGAAGGTTTTAAGGGATTTGGGAAGAAGGAAAAGTTCAGGTGCAAAGTGTTCAAACAAGGAAGCTGAAGGGCGGTTGGAGGGACTGTCAAAGCGCTCGCATTCAAGCATGAACGTGCACGCATGCGATTAACAAAGCAGTCAGTAAATTGGAAAAATAAAACGTCAAAATGGCGAAAACGACAAACGCTAATATGTTGGCGCCTTTTTTTTCAACTTATTGCCTGCTTCCTTAATCACATGTGTGCACGTTCATGCTTGAACGTGAGCACTTTGACAATCCCTCCAACAGTCCTTTAGCTTCATTGTTTGAACACTTGGCACACTGCACTTTTGCCTTCTTCCCAAATCCCTTAAAGCCTTCCATTCTAGCAAGGAACGTATATATAAGCTACTTGTTCTACATCAACAATCAACAAGTCTTGTTTGATTTCTATTTTCAGTTGTATCAGAAAGTAATTTCACTGTCAATAATGCATCGTCTTCAAATTTTTGAAAGTCATATAAATAAGATGATCACTAGCTTAGAGAGGCCAAACGTGGAAGTGAAACTTTGAAATGCTAAAATTTTTGGATCAAGGAATTACTTAATCATACTTAGTTTACAATTCTGAACCATAGGTGGGACGATCATGCAACAATTGGTTACTCCTCCGAACATGTCGAGATCATCTTTTCTGCTATCTTTAACTCAATAAATGAGCTTGCAGCGGAGGCTTTCAAAGTTCAAGGGCGATGTGTCAAACATCACTTAATTGATTTGGTAAGAGTTGTTGAACATTAAACGCATTCTTACATTTTGATTTACCAACTAATCTGTTAGGCTTGTCGATAGAGGCCATTACATTGTACCTATCAACAGAAAGATCATAATTTTGTTAGTTCTATACCACTTTGATTAGCTTAATTGTAGTCCTAATGAGGCTTCATACTAATATGCAGTGGGTACATGTAGTTAAGTGTATGATGAGAGAGCAGGAGTGGGCAACCAAGTTCAAGCCCATGCCCACGTTTGATGAATACATATCAAATGGGGCTGGATCTGTCGCCTTGGGAGTAATTGTTGTCATTGCATCGTATTTTGTAGCATCAAAATTGTCGGATGAAGTTCTAGAGAGTGCAGAATATAAAAAATTGTATACTCATACAAGCTTGATCTCGCGACTTTCAAATGATATCGGCAGTTTCAAGGTAACTAGCAGTTTGTTTTTTTGTAATTTAATTTCTATATTTCAAAGAAATGTCGGTAAAGAAGTTTAGAGGATCACAAGCTAACTTGAAGTTTTCTATGATTTCCTAGAGAGAAATGGCACAAGGGAAACTGAATTCTGTACCATTGTACATAATCCAAAGTGAAGGGAAAGTATCTGAAGAAGATGCAGTGAAAAAGATTGCAGAAATGATTGAAACTAATAGAAGAGAACTGCTAAGAATGGTGATTAACACGAGAAATGGACTTGTCCCGAAAGTGTGCAAGGATTTTTTTTGGCATACAAATGTCGTGTCTCACTATTTTTACAAGAGCGGAAAGGATGAGTACACATCTCGTACTGAAATACTTGCCGACACAAGTGCAGTCATTCAAAACAAAATCGAAAGAATGTAAAATTCATGGCCTGGAGTTCAATCTCACATTGCTACTTAGCGAGCTTAATGAAGCTCTCAGTGTAACGCCCCAAACTCGGTACCGACACCGCGGTCCCACAATTTGGCCAAGTCACCGTTACTAAATACTAAACCACAAAATATTCAAAATAAAACATTATAATTTTCCCATCCAAAATACATAACTGTCTAATACAAACTCCAAAATGTAATTAATACCATAAATCCCAAACAAATGTTTATTCCTTAAAAAAAATAATTGCCAAAGCTAAGAAAATTATTCTTGTACGAGTCACCCTTCAAATGGTCCATCAGATCCCAAAAGGATTTCAAATTTACTTACGACCTGAAGAAAATAGAAAAAGGGTGAGCGGACAATGCCCAGCAAGTTCATATACAACCCCTCCGGTTTCTAAAAAGGAGTTGACCACAAAAATATTTCGCCAAAGGTCAAACAAATTTAACAGGACCAAAAATGACATTAATCAGATATAGAAATAATAAAATCGAACACAACATAAATTAGGAATTCCAAATGAAAGATTGAGCTCAAAACAAATACGAGATATTTAATTGCCGTCAACTGTCTCATACCAGTTGGAAACAGAAAACACCCGTAGACTCCATGATCACTTAAGTGGTCAATTTGACCTGACTAACTGCCCCAATGGGCCTGAGCCCAACGGACCTAAACCCGCAACGGGCCTGAAGGTATATCCGGATAACCTCACCATATGTCCAGTGATGTCAAATAATTTATTCATTTCACTAATGTTACATATTTCACGTAATAAATTTATTTTACTTAGTGATCACGGAGGAGTTCCAAATAAAGTCAAACGTCGAAAAATATGTAATTCATTTTTTTCCAACGGATTGATATTTCAAAAAAAAGTCAAACATGGGTTACAAAAGTTTCAAAATTCGGGTTATGAACAAAATAGGTTCGACAGAGTTCAAAGCAAATATCGGCGAATGCCGAACACGGGTTTACAAAGAAAGTGTTAAGCCAATAAAGTTACAACGGAAACCTACTGAATAAAATATGATGATCAAATAACTTTAAAAAGTATAATCCCTTACCGAAAAGTGGTGAATAAATAACTTGTACGTGTAAGGCACCGATGCTCGTACTGGCCCAAATCTAACAACAAATACAGAAAAGACACCACATTATTTTAAACAACATTTTACCCGAATCTAAGTAATTAAACTAATTTTATTTTATAACTTTGTTTTATTTAATTTAATCTTATTTATTTACTTCCGTTTAGGAACCAACTTGATAAAGGATCAAAACAATACCCAAAACCATACTCCTACCACCAAATTAACTTATCCCCAAATTCTTCCATTCTCTTCCTTTTCTTTGTTTTTGTTTTTTTTTACTTACCTTGAAAAGGCTTCCCCACTTTTTCTTTTCTTCTTTTGCATACTACTTCCTTAGTGTACTAACTCTCCTCACCCCACTCCACTCCGACTTCAAAGTCAACCACCCAAAAACAATTCTTAATATTTTCCCCCTTCCCTCGCCTTCCCTCGATGTGCCTAGCCCAAATCTGGTCACGAGCGGAGCACGAGCTACCATCACGTGCCGATCACGAGCATAAGCCTTGAAGGGCCCACAGTCCCAGCGAGCATGAGAAGAACCACATCTAACAGCGAGCATGGGAATTGATACAATCACAGTGGCCTTTACGAGCATGATGTTCCCGATCCAACTTTGGTCGGCACGTGCCCGGCTTTGTCTCGACTGTGGCCTTGCCCGGGGACTATAACCGGTCCAACACATCACCCATCGTACAGGCGAGCAGGGGCCCCCGCCTCAGCCCAAATCGAGCAGAAGACACCAGTGACTTGCCCGCCAAAAGTTACCATATGTAGGCGAGTGACACTTGCCTTATCTATTCCTCGATATCGCTGCAAGTCGTATATCACCATGAAATCCAGAGTTTCACTCCTTGTGGAACAAGATGACTAAAGAAACCAAATCCTACCCGGATTCAACCACACAAGGGCCAATAAATACCCCTCCACCAAACATCATAAAGGTACATGCTCTTATACACTCTGCCTCTTCCTTGAGTTCTGGTATTCTGTTCTCATACACGATACTTACTCTCACGCCGGAGGGGTTTCGCGAGGCCCCCGCCTTGCACTTCCACTCAGTTTTCAGGTTTCTCAGGTTTCTACCTGTGTTCAAGGAAGCGATTCAAGCCCGATATCCTACCCACGAGCAAGTGAAGGCCCAAGCCGAGGATTTTGCCACATCGCTTGGTTCCATTGCCTGCCGAACTTTTCTCAACATCCCACCTTTTTTCAAGTCTTACTTGCAAGTTTTCAACAACCACCCATTGCAATGGGCCGGTAAGAAAAAAAAACACCGCGCTACGAGCAACAACCGGCCGGAAGCCGTTGGCGGCGATCTTCCACCAAAAGCACCCAGGGGTTCAAACCAAGCAAGAAGATTGGCGCATGGCAAGCGCGCAGGAAGGGCGTGCACATGTGGAAACGGTCCCAAAGATGCTAGCCGAGCCGTGCCGACCAACGTGATGCTAGGGAGATCATCAATGAGCGGCTTAGTGCCCGGAGCGATCTCGTGACACAATTGAATCGCCAAAGAGAGAATGGCCATAGCGATCATGTGAATCCACCGGCCAAGCCCAGGACAACAAGATGTGCTCTCCAAGTCCAAGCGGACTACTACACAAAATGTACAAGCTCAATCAACAACCACGGCCTTGGGCCATGCCCAGGTTCCTGGTGATTTAGAATTGCCAACTCTTAGCGCCCCTGCTGTTGGTGACGACCCACGCCACAACACTGCCCGCTCCAAGCAAGCGCCTTCAATCGTGATTCGCATACCGTCGAGAGAAGGTTGAAGAGGTGAAGCGGCAGTGATGACGCGGAAAGCGTATATAGCCGCCAAATTTTTCACACAAACGGAGCCGCGGGCAAAATTATCATGTCCGGTGAAAATACGATCACCGCAGAGCTCGCGAACACGCCGAGAAGGAAGCATACCGGGCTAAGCGTGAAGCGGCGAGTAGACAGAGAGGGAAGCTTCCTGGCGCCAACCTCGCCCGGCCTCACGCATGGACATCGGTCGAGATCGTGCCCGTTCATCCGGCATTACTGCGGATCTTGGCGCGTCGGCGCAAGGCTATGAAGCGCGACATGGCAAAACAAATGGCTAACGGCCGTGGCCAAGCAGCTATGGTGCCATCAAGCCACCGGAAGGAAGCCCTTTCACTCTGAATCGAGAATGCACCGCCCGCCAAGGTATCATATTCCCCGCATTTGAGAAATACTGGGAGACGGCGGGCTGAATCGCCGGCTCATCATTCGAGGCACAAATTCGAATGGTGACAGATATTGGCTCTAAAAATGCGAGCATTCGAGGGAGCTCTACAAGGGAAAGCATGGCATGGCTTGGAAGGGTTCCTCGTGGATCTATAGGCGGTTGGGAAGTGTTGAGGGAGAAATTCCTTGAAGAATTCGACCGCTGGCCAACACAAAAATCGATTCGATCTCGCTAAAGTAAAGCAAGGCGAGCATGAGTCATATGGAAGCTATTTGAAGAGGTTCGGAGATGCTCGACGGTGGCC
>CM028382.1:18014879-18156433 GCA_013146195.2 Codonopsis lanceolata | reverse complement strand
AAATAAACTTATAAAGTAAACAAATAAACTTATAAATACCAATAACAAAAATTAAAATCTTTTTTGTGAGGTGACACTATTTACACTCCTCACATAAACCCACAAACTCAAGGAGACTCTTTGAGTGACTCGACTATGCGGAGATAAATACAAAACAAATAAATACAAAACTAAATACAACTACAAATAAAACATAATTAAAACATAAAATCTTTTTGGTTTCATCCTCAAGTTATAAGTGTATGGCATGCATGTAATCTCGGTTGGTGCTCACCACATATATGCGAGCTTAGTCATATAAAACCAACTAGTCTTTTCTTAAGAGTGCTACTACTTTTAATTTCTCCGTGTGTGTGTGATCACGGTCTTAAAGAATATCTTGACTAAAACGGTTTTATTGAGCTAAACACCACATTCATATGAAAATCACAGTTTAATAGAAAATCATGCATTAAGAAGTATGAGATCTACCATCAAACCAGTCGATTCTAGACGAGAAAGGTCCCAAGGATTCAAAAGATTTATACATCCATCCCATGCACTTCTATGTATGTATGACATTGCTCTCTATCCCAATGACTTGTAATAGCTAAGATTATGCTAACAACTAAAGTGAGCTTTAAAGGTGAATAATAATGAATATGAAGTGTGTGATCAATTTCATGTTACTCACTTGACAATAAAACAACATAAGCATTGGCAAGAAGATCATTAGGACTTTTAAGCTTGTAATGTAAGGCCAAGGTGTTGGGGATATGAAGGAAAGGTATTGGAATTCAAAGTGAGAGAGTAAGACTACCCTTTATCCCTCATACTTCCAAGCAAAGGAAGTTTTCCCTATTTAGGCTAGGACCTGCAAAGACCACAAGTGGAGGGGTGCTTTGTGTTACTTTTCACTTTTCTTCTTTTCCCCCAAACTTGTTTTGGGCACTAAAAAAAATATCATCATTCTAATCAGCAGAATTTTTCTAACATATTTTCTCTTGAAAGCTATGCTTTCATTTGAATCTTTGTTTACACTCTTCTTCTTTCGTTTCATTTTTCGTCGACACATGATTTTTTTTTTTTTTTTTTTTTCGACGACGGAAAGAAGAAGTCTTCTGAAAAATAGCCTAACTGAAAAGAAGTGGTCCTCCTAGAATCAATTTCCCACCCAATCCTACTCTCTCAAAGGGTAGGCTAAAAGTGTATAGGCTTTAGGGTTAAGTTAATGTGGGTAAAGAAACGATGGCGAATGGGGGTTTAAATAGTGTGCTTAGCACACTCCATTCTTTTTCATTAGGCTCAAAGGGGACACTAGGGATATATTTAGTATAGGTCAGGGAATATTTAGGCTCTAACGATCCAAAGATGGCCTAAATCATTTCTTAATGCCAAATGCTCACAAAGTATTTAAAGCAAGTACAACAACACAAAATATCATATCAACTATGGGAATTGGGGTTGAGTGTTTAGCATCACCGGATTTCACATAAGCATTCGCTAAGACAGATGGTAGGGACAATTGAGACTAACATGCAGACACGGTTCGAAAGTGTGCTTGAGATATATAAATGAGAAAAATCCAAGGGATCTATTTATCATGCAATTGACCCTAAGTTACAATTTAATGCAACAATCATGTTCGAATGGCTATGCATCATATTCGCATGCATATCTTGTTGAAGATAAATCGGTGTTATAAACTTTATAAAACTATTCTAATCAATCCAAAGTTATGACTGGTGTGAGTGCATGAAGAATTTGGAGAAAAGTAAAAGTTTCGCAAAATTAAGCAAATTCCAAAGGGATCTACAGACTAACTATGCGGTTCATTGCACTAATCTCCTCATGGACTACGACTAGCATTACCACACCTAAACTCGAGGATGAATATTTTGAATTTAAATATTTTTTTTTTTTTTTATATATTTTTTTAAGAAATTGCGAAAATTGGAGGTGATGACGATGACACAATTGATGATGGGTCCCCATAAGAGGAACCCACGAGTATCCAGAATAAGTGTATTCCCGGTCAAGGCAACACCTCCAGAAAATCGAAAAAATAAAAACAGGATAAATAGGGTGAAGAGTTAAATGGTCATCTAAGAAAGAAATTCTCTTTCACCCTAACGACATAGCCCAACTCCATTCCTCGTTAGGGCTAGGGACCCGCTAAGACCTAAAATTTTCAATCCCCCCAAACTTAAGTTCTATTTTGTCCTCAAAATAGAGGAACATATGAGAGGATTGATGGGGTAGGACAAATATCAAAAAGGACATAGGCGGTCCACCTAACTAACGAGGCGGAACTTGGGCCTCGACTCAAGGTGAGCTCAAGCGAGATAACGAATGAGGACGAAACTCGGGGATCGTGCCTCGGTGGCAGCCCATAATAGTTGGACGGACTGCCCCACGCCGTTGGCCCAACCGAAAAATTTCACCGGTCAAGACGCATTCCGCATCTGGCCAACTGGCCGACTCACCATATCGCTTGGAGGATGCCTTCCTCCAACCCTGTCTGAGATCCCAACGAGCGATCCTCGTTTTCCTCTTCTCGGTTCCTCCTCTTGAGGAACCCTCACTCCCTGGCCGGTGATGCTCAAACAAAATGGCCCTAGTAATGACCGGACCGGCCTTCACCTCAACAGCGTGTTTGGGCATTCTCACGCTTGCCCCCCTACACAAGTCGTAAGAATCAAATGCGGAACGCGAACCCCGCATTCGTCCTACCTCTAATAAGGGTCTTGATTTGGCCGTTGATCAAACGGCCAACATCAATAGACCCATTAGTCATGATGGTGTAGGTCAGGACAGCCCTCTCCCAATTCACCGTGTTTTGGTGACTTGAGGGCATGAGACGGCCACAAACAAATTTATACACGGGCTTGGCCGTGTCTTGAAGGAAGGACTCTCTCATGGTGCGAGGTCCATATGGTGGTTACGGCTATAGGACCACTCCACACCGTGGAGAGCAATGACAAGATTCACCACCTCGACAGGATACGGGGTGGAGGTGTGTTATAATCATCGGCACCAACCGCAGTTGGAGGTGCCGAAGTGGGTGTTAATGCTTTGGGGAAAAATCAACTATTGTGCCCCTAACTAACGGTGTCTAGCACACCGCCATCCATGCCAATGTCACCATTGGCGTAGAATTCTCGGACAATAGGGACTACTGGCGCCCTTGGCGGAGAATCTAACAAAGCGCCCCACCTACGAGCCATCGAGCGGGGACGATACCAAAATCTTCAACCTTGAATCCCTTTCTGCACCAAGGACTTGGAGAGTTTGTTGGTGTATTCTCTACGATGCTTCGTAGGACACGAAGCGGGTGATGTCAAAATTTTGTTCTTCCTCCTGAACTGGGCCGGAGGATGAAGAACCGGTATTTCTACGCTTAAACATTTTGTTTGATAAAATTTTAAAAACTAAAAATATAACAATTAAAATTCGATTTAAAAATTTTAAAACTAAAATTTAATCTAAAGCATGCAAAAATATATCTACGTTAAAAATTAACTAGCACCCTAGCATGCAAATATTTTACGTACAAAATTAAAGAGGGTGTTAGAAGTACTAGTTTGCGGCGATCAGTGAATGCAAATGAGTGGAGATGATCTTTGACAGCAATGGTGATTCTCTTCTTTTTCCTTCAAAAGCTTCAACTTGGAATGGAGTGTAATGGGAGATGGGTGAGGGAGATGAAGGGTTTGAGGGAGAGAGAGAGAGAGTATCTTGAAGTTTATGCTGGAATTTTCGAAGATCTGCCGGAATTCTTGAAGGGATTTGGCTGCCGCTAACGCTTGAGAGAGATGAGTGTTTTACGTGTGATTTCTGCTTGAAAACCCGGCGGCCTTAAATAAGGGGACCTTGCGGTCGCAAGGTCTGCCACACCTTGCGTCCGCAAGGTGGACAGTCAAAGCGGTTGGGATTCCTTCATTCATTCCCCATGTCTGACACTTCGCTGCCCGAGATTCGCATTTCGGGACCTTAGGTCGCAGGTCCTCACCGTCCGCAAGGTGGGATGTAAACTTCACTTTGTTTTTCTTTCCAGCTTTTCAACAGTTTGCAGTTTAGCCCTTTCGTTAACTTCCGTTATGTCTTTGATAATTCCTGTATGAAAAATCTAAACAAAAATTCTAAACTAAAAATTATTAGCAACATATAAATACAACACTAAAATGTTTTTCTCCCCCAAACTTAAATTTTGGCATATTTAATTAAAAATTAAATGTCCAAGAATAGAATTTAACGGAGAAAAACATATCTAAATAACTACTTAATAAATAACTTTCAAATTAGTGGGTTGCCTCCCACTTAGCGCCTTTGTTTAACGTCTTTGGCTCGACCAAACTGCAAGCCTAGTCTCTTGGTGGTTCATTGTCGGCCAAACGGATTAATTCAATTGTTCGTTCAACTGACATTGGCTCAAAATACGGCTTGAGTCGGTGTCCATTTACTTTAAACACTTCATTATTTTTGGGGTTTTGTATATCAACATCCCCGTGAGGATAAATTGTATTATTCTAAAAGGACCGGACTCATTTGATTTTAACTTTCCCGAATAACCTTAACCTAGAGTTAAACAATAATACTTTCATACGGATGAAGCATTTTGTTGGCTAATCCCATGTCATGATACTTTTTGGTCTTTTCTTTATAAGTTTTTGCATTACAGTACGAATTGAGTCTATGTTCTTCTAATTCATTTAATCGAACAATCTTTCTTCTCCAGCCTAATGTCAAATCTAAATTCAATTCTTTAATTGCCCAATAGGCTTTATGCTCAATTTCCACTGGTAAATGGCAAGCTTTACCATATACCATTTTATATGGACTCATTCCTATGGGTGTCTTAAAAGCAGTTCGGTATGCCCATAAAGCATCCTTGAGTTTAGATTCCCAATCTTTACGATTAGGCCTAACGCCTTTTCTAACACCGCTTTTATCCGCCTATTGCTTACTTCTACTTGTCCGTAAGTCGTGGATGATAAGGTGTAGCTAACTTGTGAGTTACACCATGCTTTCTAAGAACACTATTTAACAACTTATTGGTAAAATGAGTTCCCCTGTCACTTATTATGGCCTTAGGGACTCCATATCCTAGCAAATAAATCTTCTACAAATTTGACTACTGTTTTACCATCATTAGTTTTAGTTGCTAATGCTTCTATCCATTTAGAGACATAATCAATCGCTACCAAAATATATTCACAATTATTGGACACGTGAAAGGGACCCATAAAATCAATACCCCAAACATCAAAGATTTCAACTACTAAATTAACATGTAAGGGCATCTCGCTTCTCTTTCCTATACCACCTGTTCTTTGACATTTGTCGCATGTTCTGTAAAACAGTTCACAATCTCTAAAAACAGTAGGCCAATACAGACCTGATTGCAAAATTTTTCGAGCGGTTTTATTACCACTAAAATGACCACCACAAGAATATCCATGGCAAAATTCCATGATACCTTGTTGGTCTTTTTCTGGAATACATCTTCTTATTAAAGAATCAGAACAAATCTTGTATAAATGAGGAGCTTCCCAAAAATAATTTTTCGTTTCCGCTAAAAATTTCTTCTTTTCGTAATGATCAAAATCCGGATTAATTATATCAGACACATAGTAGTTGACAAAATCAAGCATACCAAGGGTCGAATCTTTAATGGCTAGGAGTTGTTCATCAGAAAATTATCATTAATGGGGACAGATCATCAAGAAATTGACGCTCCAAAGGGTGAAAATTCTAACCTAGACAAGTGGTCACCACAACATTCTCGGTTCCTCTTTTATCCTTGATAGTTATGTCAAATTCTTGTAACAATAACATCCATCTAATTAATCTTGGTTTAGCATCCTTCTTGCTTAAGAGATATTTTAATGCAGAATGATCAAAAAAGATTATCACCTTTGATCCTAGCAAATATGATCTAAATTTTTCTAAAGCATATACTACTGCTAAAAATTCATTTTCAAGAGTGGTATAATTCAATTGAGCATCGTTCGAGTTCTACTAGCATAATGGATCACATGAGGCTTTCTATCTACCCTTTGTCCTAACACGGCTCCAATTGCAAAATCGATGCATCACACATGATTTCGAATGGAAGTGACCAATCGTATTGGATAAAATTGGGGCAAGAGTCAACTTTTCTTTTAATAGATTAAAAGCTTCCAAACATTCTTTATCAAAAATAAACTATGTATCTTTTGCTAACAAATTACATAGAGGTTTACGATTTTGGAAAAATCTTTTATAAATCTACGATAAAACCAAAGATGACCAGAAAACTTCGAACTCCTTTAACCGAAGTGGGAGGGGTAGTTGTGAAATAACTTCAATTTTAGCTTTGTCAACTTCAATTCCTTTATTTGAAACAACATGCCCTAAGACAATTCCATGTTTTACCATGAAGTGACTTTTCTCCCAACTTAAAGTTAAATTAGTTTCAAAAGATCTTTCGTGACGATGTAAGGTTTTCTAAACAATGATCAAAAGAATTTCCGAAAACCGAAAAATCGTCCATGAAAACTTCTACGCATCTTTCAACTAAGTCGAAAATATAGAAATCATGCATCTTTGAAAAGTAGTCGGTGCATTACACAACCCAAAAGGCATTCTCCTAAAGGCAAAAGTACCAAAGGGACATGTAAATGTTGTTTTCTCTTGGTCTTCAGTGCAACAGGGATCCGATTATACCCGAAAAACCATCAAGAAAACAATAGTATTCATGGCCGCTAATCTTTCAAGAATTTGGTCAATAAATGGCAAAGGAAAGTGGTCTTTCCTTGTTGCCGCATTTAATTTACGCAAATCGATGCACATTCTATAACCGCTAATAGTCCTTGTAGGGACTAATTCATCTTTTCATTTTTGACAACAAGTAATTCCCGACTTTTTGGAACTACTTGAACAGACTAACCCATTTACTATCCGATATAGGGTAAATTATACCCGCGTCTAAAAGCTTAAGAACTTCTTTCCTAACAGCTTCTTCCATGTGAGGGTTAAGTCTTCTTTGTCTTTCTCTAGAAGGTTTACTACCTTCTTCTAAATGAATTTTATGTGTGCACATAGAGGGACTAATTCCTTTTAAGTCAGCTAAGGACCATCCTAAAGCTTCTCTATGTGTCCATAAAACTTTTAACAAACTTTCTTCTTGTTTTTTTCGATAAGTCTGCTATAATAACAGTAAAGTGTTACCTTCCCTAAAAATGCATATTTTAAGTGGAATGGTAATGGCTTTAATTCTTCGACTTTGGGAGAATTAATGGAAGGCATAAATTCAGAATTTTCTGCTTTAATTGTTTCTTTTATTTTAGCCTCATTATTCTCTTCTTGTTTTTCTTCCTCAATATCTTTTATCTCAATTTCTTCAAAGAGAGATTTCAGAATCTCTACTTCATCATCTTTGATTTCATAACTTTCTTCAACTATTTTCT
Organism: Codonopsis lanceolata; assembly: GCA_013146195.2. Classification (NCBI taxonomy): domain Eukaryota; kingdom Viridiplantae; phylum Streptophyta; class Magnoliopsida; order Asterales; family Campanulaceae; genus Codonopsis; species Codonopsis lanceolata. The sequence continues at coordinate 18,149,003 of CM028382.1, read as the reverse complement.
TTGACTCATCAGAATTATTTTCTGATTCTACTTTTATTTCTTTTTCATCTTTCTTTTTACTAGCTTCTAGTTTTTCTTTTTCTAATCTTTCTTCTTCCTCTATTTCTCTTTCAATTTCCTCAATGTCAATTTTTATGGGAGGAATAGGGCTATCATCATAGACAATAAATCTATCTCTCTCATAATCTTGCTCTTTTTCAAAAGTTTCAGTTGTTAATTTCTCAATCTCATCTATTGAGAAACAGGCACTCATGTCACTAGGTCTGTTAATAGCATCAAACACAGAAATTTCAACTGTTTCACCTAGGACTGACATTGTGAGTTTACCATTTTTCACATTTATCATTGTATTAGCAGTTGCCATAAATGGTCGCTCTTAACAATATTGGGACTTCATTATTAGTGCATATCTTCCTTTCCATCTCAAGAACCACAAAGTCTACTGGTATGATTAATTTATCAACCTGAACTAGGATATCTTCCACTATACCCAAGGGATATTTAACTGAGCGCACTACAAGAAAAAGCACTATTTGTGACCCACCATTTTTGGGAGGGTGAAAAAACCGTCCCAAATATTGTTATTTGGCAAGGCAAAAATAACCGTACCAAATACCAAGTAATTGGTACACTTGTGTACTAGCCTTCCCAAATACCAAGTATTTGGCACGCTTGTGTCGTAGCCATCCCAAATACCAAGTATGGGCACTGCTGATGTTTTGAGATTGGAACGATTGATGCACTAAAGTTTCAATTATAAATTAAGATAATACCATTTGTATCCCAAAAAATTTCCCCAAAAGTTTCCCCCAAAAATTTCCCCCTCAGCTCTTAGTTTCCCTCCCGCCTATTTCACGATACAGAGCTAAAGCTCACTCCTTCGTCTTTCTCTATTGTTGCAATCTTATTGTTATGTCCAGCCGGTTGGAGTTTGTAAGCATCTCTCCATCCTTCCCTATTTTGTGCCCTGGCCTTGCTTACACACTTGTGCCCTAACCTTGTTTTTTATTTGTTAAGCAGTTATGGTTTGGTCTTTTTCATCTTGTGTAGTTGCTCGTCAATTTTAATGGATCGTTTGATGCGATTCAAGCTTTAGAGGAGGCTTTGCCGTTCAGGTTCCTTGCTTTCTCTCCCCTGCTCGTCAATTTTAATGGATTGTTTGAATTTCACACTTCTTTTCTGCAACTCTACTTGGGTTTTTGGTCCTAGAGTTTGAGAATAATGAATAATGGAATTTGTATGTCGATTTCAGCTTTAACTTTCTAAACATGAAAACTAAAAACAACAGTGCACTCAATGTGTTTGATAAAATGCCCAAAAGAAGAAATTAGGGAAATTTTCAATAATTACTTAACCTTGAGCCATGAATTTTGTTTGTGATTTGTTTGAGGAATGTATATACAGTGTTGTGATTGGTTTTAGGGAGCGAAGTTGCTTGGGTTCTTACACTTTCTCTCACTACATTTGGAAAGAAAACTCAATATTTGGTGTATATTTAGGCAATCTGTAACAACAACAAATATGTTCATTTGTAGCCTTAGGCACATAAGTATGCCCTCAACTTTATGTTTTACTAAATGACATTTTGTCTATCTTTTTGTCTGCTACACCATTTATATGTTGTAGCATGTCCTCAACTTTAGTCACATAAGTATGTCCTCAACTTTATGAAGTACTAAACAGACATGCTACATTTATATTCTTGGTTTAATCATGCTACACCATTTCTTGCAGGTTGCAGACATGCCCCCAAAGGTCTCAGAGCAAGATTTTTCTGGAACACCTTATGTTCTTGTATATGTTATGTTACCAGTAAGTTATGTATCTTCTCGGCTTTTTGTCGATTCTCATTCATCTTAAGTTATGCTTATTGTCATCTGTTTGTTAGTGACTTCTCTTGGTAAGAAGCTCAATCTTGAAGCTTTCTTTGCATTACTTTGCTTTTGCATGGAGATGGAGTCATTGTGCTTGAGTTCTCATTATTTCTTACCATAAAAGAACGTGGACACAGAATTTAATTTATTATGGCTCAAAAGCCTTATTTTCCAGAAGGAAATTTTCCCTAATCCATTTATGGGTCTCGGACACTTTAATTGTTCAGATCTTGACAATATCTGATAAGTGTGGGGAGGTCAACAACTCAACAATGGAGGTAGGTTCAAGGGTAGTCAATGAAAGTTACACCCGTAGCAAGAGGGAAGAAGGCTGGGGGATTAAAATCGGGCTGGAAAAGAGGATAAAGGGGGGCGCGGGCTGGTGTGACAAGACTAAGTGGACTCAAGATAGTGTCGGGTTTGACAAGTTGGGAATGCAAGAGAAAGGAGGAACCAACTTGGAGGCCCAAGGGTTTGCATGGCACGGGTTCAAGAGAGGCAACATTGGTGCAAGAGGAATCGGTTGACTCAATCCTTGAGACATAAGGATTTTCTTGGATTAGTGCTCTAAGAAAAAGCTGCTGGAATAGAGTCCAAGGAGGATTGTTTAAATAAGTCTTTTCTTTCTAGTAATTTAGGACTTCCTTTTCTAAATTAAAGTAGGACTTTTACTTTCCTAGTTTGTTAGGAGTTCCTTTTTATTTTGGTAAGTAAATTAGGGTGAATTCTTGCAGCCTTTATAAGGCATTTACTTTTATTGAATGGGACTGATTTTGTGAACGCAAAGAAACTTCAAAGAACGAGTTCGTTCTTCTCTCAAACCGGATTAATCATACCAAGGTGAGTGAAGCCTAGGTTGATTTCTTCGTCGGATTTCTTTACGTCGAGCGAGTGAAACTCGACTGGTGAGTCCGCCTATCCGTCTTTATTTTCTACTGTATTGTGCGTGTATTCAGGGCTGTTACGGGGCTGTTTTGGACTTGTGTTTGGAACAGCCTGCTCGTGTAGTTCGGGGCAGATTTTTGGCTGTTAAAAATTGGTGTTTCGAGGCTATATTCAGGACTGTTTTAGAAGGGATTTTGAGCAGGTTTTGTAGCTGAAGTTGGGGCAGTTTTGAGCAGGTTTTGGACAGACTAAAGGGCTGGGAATTATTGGTTAATTGGCTAGTAATTTTGGGGCAGGTTTGAGTCGGGTTTGGGGCTGAATAAAGAGAGCTGAATCAGATTTGTTGGTTCAGTTTTGACACCGTATCAATATCCAAAGTAGTTGTACCCTTGGACTTGTTTGTTTGATCAATCTCATAGTAATCTAAGTATTTCATTCCACGATAGACGGTGGATTGTTGTCATCTACCAAAGCTGGTGCCGAGCCATGACTGTGTTGAATGAAGGTCCATAAAGCGTAGCTATGGACATTCGAGTAGTTTTCTTGTTAAGGGTTGATCGGTGGACAAAGCTCTTGTACTTCCCATTCGTTAGTATCTGTCAATACGAAGAACTCGATCAATCCTTTGATACGTAATTAGCAATACAAACAATTTAGTTAGCTCATGAACGCATTATTATAAAGATTAACTTAAAACACCTAAACAAATAAGTAAAGCTTTAGAAACGCGATCTTACTACATAGTTACAAATAAACAACATAAGGAAAACTAGAATAGTAGCAGCTAGTACCTCCATTTGATCCCCAAGGCCAACCATAATAGAATTGGATGGAGCATTAACATTGTACCATTTTCCCTTGTGTTGTATTTGAAGACCATCAACTCCATTCTACATACCGTAAGTCCGAAATTTGACAAGCCGACAAAGAAGGTTGGGCCGTGGACATGGTGGGTATACGCTCACACCAAAAAATCGCTCATCTCTCTCTCTCGTTATCTTGCTTATATAGCACTCTTTAAATTCCGTGCTCTTGATACCCTTTTCGTAATTCCTCTACAATTTCTCTTTGTTTTGTGTTCTCCATTAATGTCTCCTTGATGCAATAAACAAAAATTAATTGTGATCATATTGCTTACATTCATTATCTCCTTTTATCCACCAAATAAATTTCATTTAGCCTATATACACATGTCAAACTTTACATAACATCCATGTTAGACCTTAAGTTATAGTCTTGTTTAGCTTTTTGAGGTCAAATTGACTTTTTTTTAATTTTAATGCTCTCTCCCTTTCTAAATTATTGTCCTGCTCTTATCAAAAAATAAATAAATTATTGTCTTGTTTATCTTTTCTTCTTTTACTCTATATATGTTGGCAAGAATAAAACATAGACTTTTAATCTTTTATTAATTATTAATTATTAAATATTGATTAATAATTTATTAATTCTACTTGTAAATTTCAATGAAAAGGGGAAACAAAAGCATTAAAACAGAAACAAAAAACTATTACCAAACGAGCCCGGAGTTTCTGTGTTGAACAAAGTATGATAATTTATTTCCTCTTAGATTTCCTGTCTTTTTATCCTTACCATCAAACTTTTATTTTCTTTTATGAAATAGTTGAAATAAAGTCGTCCACCTACACTACTGGACGGAAAGAAGATTATGCTTCATCTTCGTTTACTACATCGTCTCGTCGAGTATGAAATGAATAGTTCCGCTCATGGGAAAGTTCGAGACAGAAAAGGAGGATGCCACAACCAAGTTGCCAATGTTGTTAAGAGGGATGATGCATGAACTGGGATATGAGCAGCAAAGGGTCTTGTGTGAGCCAAATATTGTAACTGACAATGACCCGCCAAACAAAAGTAGTATTATTCTTTCTCTTTCCTCCTTTGAGCTCTCTTCTTGTCTAACTAAGCTTTTGTATGCTTTGCATTTGCAGTTGAGTGATCTGCCAGCTTTTTCTGAATTCTTCACTCAATACAAACTGCATGGTTACAGGTATATGTCAGCATTGCAATGTTTCCTTGGTCTTGAGTCAATATGAATCAAATGTAATTTGTCACAATATGGATATGTTACACAAATGGCTCTAGATCTAGTGTAGAGCACCCTTATTTAATGTGTACACCCTTTTGTGAAAAGTTGAGTTTTTTGTGTGATTTACGCTAATTATATTATTTACATTGTAGGCTCGGAACAACCTTCCAAATTCTCCGATCGATGACATCAACTAGCGAATTCTGAGGAAGATATTTTTGTTTTTGAACAGATGTTGATACAAATTCCTAGTTTTTATTTGGATACGTAGGTTTGAGTTACTTGATATGACTTTGTATTGAGTATTCTTAAGATAATTAATCATATATTTTTTAAATAATTGTATGGTGATGCTTATATTGATTACTATAACACACACTAAATGGTGGACTTAGTGTTATTGTTATTGTGTTTGTTTAAATTGAAAAAATTGAATGGTAGTGGGTAAATATATTATAAATAATATAAAAATATTAAAAGTCCGTCAAAGTATTTGGGAAGGCATCAACCGTGCCAAATACTATGTGGGAGGCCAAAGACAATCGTCCCAAAATCTTTTTGGGAGGGCAACCAAACAGTGCCAAATACTATTTGGGAGGGCACTAAAACCGTGCCAAATACTATTTGGGAGGGCACCAAAACCGTGCCAAATACTATTTGAGACGTTTTATCCAAAACCGTCCCAAATGTGTGTTAAATGGCACCACGCTGCCCAACCGTCACCCTTGCCGTGCCAAATACTTTTTGGGACGGTTTTGGCCCGAGACAAATGTATTTGGCACCCTTGTATTTGGGAGGGAGCCAAAACCGTCCCAATGCCGTCCCAAATACCTTTTGTGACGGTTTTGACAGTATTTGGGACGGTTTTTGGCCGTCCCAAATACCCAATTTTCTTGTAGTGGCGATCAGCTAATTGTAATTGCATATTAGTGGGTTTTAATTCTCCTAGACCTAATTGTTTATAGACCGAGAAAGGCATCAAGTTAATACTCGCTCCTAAATCTAGCATTGCTTTCATCTTTTTAGAGTCTCCCAAGGAAACTTGGATATTAAAGCTGCCTGGGTCTTTCAACTTAGGTGGTAATTCGGGTTGTAAAACGTAACCGACGCTTTGTAAACAACAATCTTTTCGTTGTTTTCAAACTTGTGTTTCTTAGAGTGAAGATCTTTGAAAAACTTTGCATATGTGGAATATTTTTAATAACATTAAGCAAAGGTAAATTTACATTTACTTTGGATAACATATTATAAATTTCCGTGAATTGTTTGTCCATTCGGTTTTTCATAAGTCTTCTTGGAAACGGAATTGGAGGAACATAAGGTGGTGGAGCCACATAAGGTTCCTCTTCTTCTTTATCTACTTCAACTGTATTGTCTTTATCTTGAATTTCTTTTTCTTTTTCTTGTTCCTTATTTGGAACTTCTAACTCTACTTCTACTTCTTTTTCTACCTCTTGATTACTTAAGTCATCAATCACTTTATCACTAACACTATCTTTCTCAATTTCTTTTTCTATTACTTTTTCAGAATTTTCTACTGAAGCATGCATATTAGAAGGAGGATCGAATCACTTACCTCTTCACCTATCACCTTACCACTTCGCAGACGGTGATTGACTTAGCTTGCTTCGCTTGACTAGGAACTTCCCTTCTTCTCTTTTATTTGTTTCGAATTTTCGATATGTTTCTTCGATTTTCAATTTCTTCAAGCATGTACTTCATCAAAGCCGCTTGACCTTTACTAGCTACTTCTTGCTTGGGAACTTCTTCAATTCTCAACTGATTTTGATTTGGTATTTGATTTGGAGGTTGTGGTGGTTGAGGTTGAATTGTTGAGGTTGCAAAGGCTTATTTCCTCCCCAAGAAAAGTTAGGATGATTCCTCCAACCAGATTATATGTATTGGAATATGGATCATTCCTTGGCCTTTGAGGGTACATATTCATAGCATTAGCCTGTGCTCGAATACATAGCACTTGACGGACAAAAATTAGTAGCATGAGAATATAATCCACATAGAGCACATGCTTCTTGAATTTGCCAATTTTCAAATTGAGCTTGTGTATTTGAATTATCTTGCAATTGATATAGGCTCCTATTTTTACCTCTAGCACTTTTCTCGTTGGGAATTAATACTTAGCATCTCAAATAATTCTTCTAGTGCTTCTGGTGTCATTCTATTAATGGAACCACCAGCTGCACTATCAACCATAGTTTGTAAACCTGGCGAAAGACCATGATAGAATTGAAGCACTAACACATGTTGAGCCAAATTATGATGAGGACACATAATAAGCAGATTTTTAAATCTATCCCATGACTCATGGAATGTTTCACCTGGTTCATTTTGGAATGACATGATTTGTTTTCTATACTGTAAGAGATGCATGTTTGTAAAATTTGCTCATAAACAAATCATATAATTGTGCCCAAGTAAAAACACTGTTTGGTGTTAAGTTCATAAACTATCTCTTTGCCAATTCTTTTAATGCACTTGGAAAGTATTTCATTTTAATTTGATCTTCAGTTAACCCTCCTAAAGGAAAAGTACTCATCATGTATTCATATTCTCTTAAGAAACTGACAGGATCTTCATTAGGCATCCCATGAAAAGATGGTATGGCATTAAAATAATGTCCTTTTAGCTCAAAATTCCTAACAGCATCTGGCAAGACTAGACATGATGTTACCACATTTAATGAAGGTCTACTAAATCATTAATAGTTCTTTGATTTACTACTACTTCCATATTTCTTCTTGCAGTGCTCTTCTTGTCTTTGATTCCTATTGACGGGTCAACTAGGTTTTCGTGATTACGATTATTGTTATTATCTTCCATTGTAGGATCAACCGAGGATCCTCTTGATTAAGGTGGTCTTGATTATCGTGCTCGAAAGCTAGATTTTCAAAATATCTTTGGTATCTTTTAACAATATTTATCTCTTGATCTAAGTCTACCAATTCAGATTTAAAGATCTACGACCTTGCATAAAAATAAATTAAAGCAATTTAAAAACAACTAACTATTAAGGCAAAATAAAATAAAATCTTTTTGTATTTTTATTTTTATAAAAACAGAAAATTAAACTAAAAACTAAATTAAATTAAAAACTACGCTACCTACAAACTAACTACGTGAACTAGCTTGTCCCCGCGCCAAAAACTTGATCGATGTTTTATTTATCTATTTCCTTGCAAGTGTACAAGACTATTATAGAATAGACTCGGAAGCAAGGGTCGAACCCACGAGACAAGTGATCACGAACAAGGCGGTTATAGATAGCAAATTATTAACCTAAGGGGGTTTTTATGTTTAATTCTACTCTAAATTACTAGTTATAGATGTTTAACTAATTAGACAAGTAATAACGTATATGAAGATCTTATGGTGAGTGGAAATCTAGGATTCGGGTTTCACTTATATCTCCTTTATGTTCAATTCATAATAATGTCATTCAATGTCTTGGGTTCGTTCACTAAAAATAGATATGGTCGTTGAACAATTGGTTCACCTCCATCCCGCAAAATTCACCATTCCATATCCTAAGCACGAACTATAATCTAGTCTGTCACCTAGATTTATGATCTATCTGTCACCTAGATCATGTAAGAACCTGGTCCTAACTTATCACTCGTGCTTCGATAGGTCCAATTTATTGTGTTGGTGAGCCAGTGTACGACATATGCACTTGGTCATGCAGTTATCCGCACCTCTAAGCCTTTATTATTTGCGATTACATTCATTTGTTCAAAGCGAAATAATAGAGGGGTTGATAAACAACACAATCAACAAGCATTGAATAGACATATATATAAAAATCAAAACATAAATTCGATACAAGTTACCTCCCACCTCCTAGATTAGGGATGATTTAGTTCATCATAGACGATGAACAGCACATGGAGATGATGGAAGACATGATTTGATCTTCAATACTTGAAATTACAAAACCTAATTATGTTATACAATCTAAAACTACCTAAAATCTATGTAAAGAGAGCTTCCAGCCGTCCTCCTTATCTTAGGCTCGGCATCTGACTTCTATATATACTTGGGAGTTGTGATTGGATCGAATGACTGTGTGAAAACCCGAAATTTGAGCATTCTCGCCTGCGACCGCAGGTCTTTGGATACCTGCGTCGCAAGGTCTCAGGTGTGTGTGTTTTGACTCTTCGATTCTTTGGCGGCTTCGGGGACCAATCTTGCCTACCTTGGTCGCAGATACCGAGGCACCTTGCGTCCGTCCAAGGTGTCGAGTAATGACAACTTTCATTTTCTTCAATTTTTCTTTCTTTGCAATTTGCACTTAAAACCCTGGAGTTTCGCGTATTTTCACGAACAATCCTGAAACTTACAAAACTCACCAAAAACATATATTAGTACTCAAAAGACTCATGAAATAGCCTAATTCAAGTCACGGAAGCATATAAAATCGACGTATAAAATACATCGATCAGGGGGGAAGAAATAGGTGTAATTGAAAGACAAAAATATCATTCGTACAGTCCTTTCGTTAATCCACGTCAACATGTTCGCTATAAAATTGGATGGAGCGTTAATGATAAGGACCATATCGCACTTAATTAATGAGTACATTGGTCACATTCGGGATATTGTAACATGGTTAATCAAATCTGTTACCTACGAATAGTACGATGGTTATTTAGATAATTTTCCCTGAAAATATTACATGAAATTAAATACTTTCTTAGAACTTGTGTAAAATTAATTAGAGACTCATATTTTTGGATCAAGAAAATATATGTTTGTAACTTTGTATATATAAGAAGATGCCCATTGCTGTCAACAAATCATAGAAAGAGCAATTCATCTTGGTGATTTTTGGATGACTTTGGCTTTGTAGTTTTAGATTCTGATATACCCGGCCCAAACCGGGTCACGAGCTAGGCACGAGTTAGCATCACGTGCCAATCATGAGCACAATACCTCTGGGGCCCACAGCCCAGCGAGCAAGATGAGAGAGCCGAGCAACCGCAAAGATAACCTCACTCAAACCTCAGGCGGGCAAAGGCCTTGCTGTCGACAGGGGGGAAATCATACATGCTTAGCAAAGGAATCAGACTTACCTTGCCCAAACCTGGTCGAGCACCGGCCTTGCCTGCCCGACCAGGGGCCGATCTTCGGACCTACAATAAGTTCAGGAATCAATACAAACAGAATAGTCGGGCAGAGCCTTGCTCGTGCGAGCACACATTAAGCATGAGACGCTGGTAGCTTGCTTTCCAAGGCAAGTCAAAGGTTTCCATGATTAGGCGGAATACTTGCCTTATCAACTCCTATAACTACGCGGTCAACCGCCTGTTTTGCCTAGAATCAAGGGATTTCCTCCTTGATTATCTCGCCAGCTATGGAAACTGAATCCTAGACGGATCCAATCACCTTGAAGGCCTATAAATACCTCTCCACAATCATCAACAAGGTACACACACACTTTCTTGAGCCTCGTTACTCTGTCAATTCATCTTTTGACAATCACTCGATACTTACTCTCACGCCGGAGGGGTTTCACGAGGCCTTGCCTTGCACTTCCACTCAGGTTTGTTTGTGATCTTAACAGGCTCAAGGAGGACGATTACAAGCCCAGATATCCTATCCATCTCAAGGACGGCCCAAGCTGTCTCTTAATTGGGAAGATCCTTTCCGAGTTACCGGGATCGTAAGAGAAGGCACTTACACACTCCAGACGCCGGAAGGAAACGACCTGAAGCATCCTTGGCATGCAGATCACCTCAAAAAGTATTATCCCTAAGTTAAGGGAACAAACGGGCAAGACCTCAGTCATATTGAGGGTCATCGATTATTTATCAATAAAAGGCAAGTCGTTGTCGTGTTTATCAGTTCAGAATTTTAAAGTTATCAATGAATTGTCGTTCTGCAGTTGTTCGTACTTGTTTGACTAGATTCTGCTCGCCGGGCGAGCAGACGAGGCCATGCCCGGTCAACAATCCTAAAAAACCCTAGTATCTGTGAATTTATCCTCTATGGGTGAGATGTGGCCATGCCCAGATTCACGTACTAGGATGCTCGCCCCGGGCGATAGAGGCCATGCCTACAAAGATAGTGGTTAACTACCTCGGCTTCCTATAGTGACCGAGCAACCCTGTTGACTGTATATCTCAATACTCGGGAGATATACCAACAACCGCTTCGAGCTACCCACATCGAATGAAGGCCATGCCCGGTTATTGGTTGCCAACTGAGAGCTGGGCCCTGCCCGCTTGGCGATCTTCTGGAAGCTCACCCGCTCTAAGCCTTGGCTAGATCCAAGCATTCATGCCCGGTGTTTGTTCGGGTAACATCTCAATTTAAGTAATAAGATTGCTTTGTTAGTCTTGTTATTTTTATGTTAATAGTCATACTTGGTCAAATTTATTCGTACATTTGTGCTCGACATAGCACTTGTACTAACAAATGACAGGTCGAACAAGCAAGTCAGAAAACAATTATCGAGCAAACAAACAGCTAAATAGAAAACATATGAGGAAAACATATAAGCATCTGTCAACAAAAAAGAGAATTCCATTATAATTGAATGCGGGGTTACAAAAGAGAAATCGAAAATAGTGGCATGCAGGCCAGATAAAGCTCTAAGCTTGTTCAGGAGGAGGAGGGGGGAGCTCTTTGGAGCTGGCCCGATATTGTAACTCGTATTGGAGGTTCAGCTCCCTTCGAGCAGCCTCATCCTCAGCGGCTTTCGCCAGGGTCTCCGCTTCAATCTGCTCGCCTTCCTTCAAAACCTCATCCTCAGACTCCAAGGCTTCAATCAACGAGCAGACATTTACTTACGTCTGAGGCGGGGGAACCAGGCGCCCTCCCCCGGTATCGCTATCTGCCAAAGTGGCCAATTCATCTGGAGTGTAAGGAACTAGCGAGTGGAAGGGACGAGCAGCCTCGTCGTAAGGGTTGAGCACGGCCCATTCTGCCATTGTCTTCATCCCCACTCTGCCATGGCCGGCGAGCATTCTCAGTATATGATGGGTACCGTGAGCAAAGTAAGGAAGGATGGCCGCATCCACAGCGTTCTCAAAAGCCTTGGATTTTTTGTAATCCTCCACTGCGGACTTTTCAGCTTCCTTCAGCTTCCGCATCAGCTCCTCAATGGATTTCCCATCCTTCACGGCTTGTATCCTAAGGGAACTTCTCTCTGCCTGCAAGAGATCCCTTTGCTTGATGACCGCGGCCAGCTCGCTCTGACTCTTCTCCAGGGCAGCCTGGTTCTTCTTCACCTGGCCGACCAACTCTGTCTTGGCAGCAGTTAAGTCAGCATTGCAGGCGACCAACGGATGCCTCGAACAGTTCAGCTTCTTTCTTCTTGGCCGCCGCAGTTTGGGTTTCCAGTTCATCGGCCAGGCGAGCCACTTGCTCGACTTTTTCTTTCACCAGGCTCTCGCCGGCCCGGTTGTCAGCTTCCGCTTTCTTGCGAGCTGCCTTCTCTTCATTGTACCTATCATAGAGATTGGCACAAGTAGAGGCAATTTGCAAGCAGGGAATGTGAATCAGAAACATAAAGCAAAAACAAAGAGGGAAGAGGCGAACTTCAGTTAAAAACTTTTACCTCGCTCAAGCAGAGTCCCACATTCCCGACCAGAACGTGGCTGGCTGTATCGCGATCTCGGGCAAGATCATCGTGCAGAACCCTTTCTATAACACCCTTACCTACCAGGCCACCCGGGCTCCCACGGGCATGAAGGTCGATACCCCCCAACAAGGGGGCGTCCCCAGAAATTTCCTTTACAAAGCTTGGCGGCGGTAGTAGAGGCATCACAGGCTTGCTGCCTCCAAGTTGCAAGCTTGCAGTGGGGCGGATGGAGCAGGTCGGGCTTGACCCTCGATGGCGGACGTCACGAACAGGAGGAGGGCTGGAGCTCTTCTTCCTCTTGCCTTACGCCTTAGCGTCCTGGGCGGCAGGCACCACAGGGATGTTGGCAGTAGGCGGCTTGGCAGCATCACCAACAGCGACCACAAAAGTTTCTTTTGGCCCAGCCTTTTAGGCGGCGACAACTTAGGCACCAGGCTTTCTTGGCCGGACTTGCGGCCCGGCCCAAGTCCGGAGTTCTCTTGGTCGGTGGGCAAAATGGCACCTTGGGCAGTTCGACAGGCTTGTTGACTTTTAGGTCAGTTGCCCATTGAGTCGGCTTCTTTCTTTTGCCAACGGCCGGGTTTTTCATTCCTGAGACGGGACAAAATAAAACGAGATTAGAATGAACTCGGGAAGGATATGAGCGAAACAAAAAATTATTAAGGATTGGCAGGCAACCGTCATGATCTTCATAAACTGGTCGACAGTTGCCACCCGGGCCTAGCCGTTGGCACTCTACGCACTCGTGCTTAAACATTCGGCCGTGACAGTCACCCCAGTAAGGGTGAGGATTCTCAGGCACGTGGATCAAAAGGGGCTCCACTTGAGGGGACCTCTCTTTCGCATAACCAGGCCAAACACAAATAACGCGGATTACAAACCGGTTCCTTCCGGTCAAGAAGGAATTCTTTGGCGACAGCGTCTCTCATTTCTTCCATTACACCAACGGCGGCCTTCAACGCGTTTAACCGGGCGGTCTCTCCCGAGCTGAAGTCTTGTTTGGAAGCCTTGGGGATTTTTATTTCGTTGGTCGCCGTGGGCATAAACGGCCAGCCAACCCGGGATTCGATAAACAGGGCCCTCCTGTCCCAAGACTCCACCTTCCCGGGGACGTCAGCCAGCAGCCTCAAAAAGTTGGAGTTTGCCCTCACTCCGATCTTCCCTCCCGTACTCGGGGCAAAAATGAACAATTTAGAACAAATACATATCGGCTCAAATCTAACGACTACTCGCTACGGATAAAAATTTGTAATAACAGACGGTATTCAACTTATCGGATCCAGGGGCGGCCTTGGTCTCATCTGAAGTCTACGAGAAAAGGCTCGAGGGAGGCGTAGCCCAGCCTTGAGGAAAAAATCGGCAAAAAACAAGAGCTCGTTCCCCTGCTCGCGGGAAAGGTTGATCCTGGCAGGAACGTCCATTTTGCTTGCCCGATAATAAGCAGAGTCAACACCAAGAGAAGTGAGCCAGTGTCACCTTGTCGTAGTGTCTAGAGTGGCCCGGATGGCGGCATAACGACCTTCATCGGCATTAACATACCAATCGGGCTCCTCCTCCTCATCTTCTTCCTCTTGATCACTTCCTCAGCGGGAACCACTACTTGAGGGCCACCTGGTTAGAAGCGAGCGATGGGAACTACTGTCTGGCCGGTTGTTTTTTCTTGAGGGGCCACTACACTGAGGCGGCAGTTTTCTTAAAGCGCCGAGCAAGCGGCAGGTTGTCTGCCTCATCGGCCTCAGAAGCCTCCCCGGCCAAATCTATTTGCTCAACCATTACTCGCCCGGCTGAATTCCCCGCACAGGCTGCTTGCTGCTCGAGGCCTTGCCCGACAACAAAGCCACCGATCACACTCTCCTCGCCGGAATCTTCTTCGCTGGAAGAATTTACTATGTCAACCACGGGGTCCATTACCCGCCTCCGAACCGTTGGCCCGGCCACGGACCTGGCTCCTTCCTCACGCTCTATGCTAATTGAGGGAGACTTCTCGCTGCTTAGCGAGTCATTCTTCCCACCATAGCTGAAAGCCTCGCGGTCATTCTCGGACATGTCAGACATCTACAAAGAGATCGAGGAAGATGGCTATTAGAATTCTGCCCGAGTAACTAATGAAGGAAAAAGGAAAGAAACCCTAAGTCTAGGTCAACCCAAAGAGGCCACGCCCGCCTAACGAGCAAGACCACGGGTTCTATTCCTCAATCTCTACCTAAGGGCGGTCCTACCCTCTTAAAACCTAATAGAATCATGTAGAGATGAAGAAAGAAAGCAAAAATCCATACAGAGCCCACAGAACTTCAGAAAAAACAAGAAATGAAAGAGCGTGACAGAAAAAGGGGGAAGGAACTTACTGTTTTGAGAGATGAAGGCGATTCTACGCAATCTGAGGGACAAGCGGAATCGAACCAACACGAGATTGCAAGCAGGGAGCGAATGAGCGGTAGAGGGCCGACCAAGTTCCTTTGGAGCACGGAATGCCTTGGACACCGAAAATATAAGCTCTCAAAGAAATCTCTCTCTAAAACCTCAATGGCGTAAAAAGAGGAGAGAGAGGATGGGTTACCTTTATAAGTGAGTCTTGGTGGCGGGAAAAAGAGGCCGAAGCGTCTAGATGGGCGGCCCATCATCACCGAGGGCACGTCGCATTAAATGCGCGTGGTCGCGCCTGTCACGCCTCGACTTCGACGGCTCACGCGCTTTCCACACAGCGTCGCACGCCTTAAACAATAAGCTTCCTTCCTTGGGTTTTCCCAGATGAATTCCTTGTCTACTTGAAGACTCACAAGTGTTGAAGCTTGTGCGAATATCAAATTTGAACGCTCCCCGCTCCGAGCATGAATGCTCGCCGGACAGGAAGCTAGGGGCCACTGATATACCCGACCCAAACCGGGTCACGAGCAAGGCACGAGTTAGCATCATGTGCCAATCATGAGCACAATACCTCTGGGGCCCACAGCCCAGCGAGCAAGATGAGAGAGCCAGCGAGCACCGAGCGATAACCCTCACTCAAACACAGGCGGGCAAAGGCCTTACTGTCAGGCCAGGGCCATGGGGAATCATACATGCTTAGCAAAGGAATCGGACTTACCTTGCCCAAACACAGTCGAGCAGGCCTTGCCCAGGCCGGGGCGATCTTCTTGAGACCTGATAAGTTCGGGAATCAATACAAAGCAGAATAGTCGGGCAGAGCCTTGCTCGTGCGAGCACACATTAAGCATGAGACGCTGGTAGCTTGCTTTCCAAGGCAAGTCAAAGGTTTCCATGATTAGGCGGAATACTTGCCTTATCAACTCCTATAACTACGCGGTCAACCGCCTGTTTTGCCTAGAATCAAGGGATTTCCTCCTTGATTATCTCGCCAGCTATGGAAACTGAATCCTAGACGGATCCAATCACCTTGAAGGCCTATAAATACCTCTCCACAATCATCAACAAGGTACACACACACTTTCTTGAGCCTCGTTACTCTGTCAATTCATCTTTTGACAATCACTCGATACTTACTCTCATCCCGGAGGGGTTTCGCGAGGCCTTGCCTTGCACTTCCACTCAGGTTTGTTTGTGATTTTAACAGGCTCAAGGAGGACGATTACAAACCCAGATATCCTACACATCTCAAGGACGGCCCAAACTGTGTTTTTGCCACATCAGATTCTCTCTATCATCTTACGAGTTTATGAGCTTACTTTTTAGAGAGATTATTTTTATTACATTTTTTTTGTTTTTTCACTATATTAATAATAATTATTCTGAACAAATTCGTGACTAAACCACCCTTTAAATACTTACACATATTAAGTTGACTAATAAATTTTACTTTTCGAGATTACATTTCTAACATCTTTATTTGAACAATATAGTTATTCTAATTCTATTTTTCATTTTCCTAAAAAAAATTGTCTGATCAGCTTAGCTTATGAATAGGGTCAGGTTGCATAATTTAAAAAAAAAAAAAAAGATCATAAGAATATCTTTTGTTCGCCAAACTTTAAGGTGATTGACAGAAAAAAATTCACAATTAAGATTTAAACATGTCAAGTTTAGTGAATGATGAGGGTTTGAAGAAGGTTGCCGCACCACCACCATGGTGGTGGCCGGAGGTGAGGGAGAGAAGATGAGAACACAGAATAAACAAAAGAAGACAAACTAATTTGTTATTGAATTGAATTAATTTCTAAAACTATTACATGAGATATTTATATCTAAAGTAAAATGTTTTAATGGGCTTGAATGGGCCCAATTGGGTTTACATGTTGGATCTATTTCTTTAACACTCCCCCTTAACTTGTACACGCTATTTTGTAAAATGTGCAAGTTGGAGAGATTAAAAAAAAACGAATGAGCCTTTCCGACAAATGTGCCACTTTTGGGCCTGAATCAATTTGTGCCACTTCGGGCCTGAATGTTGTTGTACCACTTCGGGCCTGATTGTTGTTTTGCCACTTCGGGCCTGATTGTTGTTGTGTCATTTTGGACCTGAATGTTGTGTGTATCACTTTGGGCTTAATTGTTGTTGTGCCACTTTGGGCCTGAATGTTGTTGTGTGCCACTTTGGGCCTGAATGTTGTTGTGCCACTTCGGGCCTTTTGTATAAAAAAAAAATTGTCGGAGAGCTACACTACTTTCTTTGCATAAGAATGTTGACTCTACTTTACAGCTTGCAGATGCCTTCAAACTGCTATAACTCTTCACATGGTTCTTGGGATTGAAAGTTGCAAAGGCCTTTGCCTGTGCATGTCGGCTCCCTTTAGAGAGCCATAGGATACTATTGATCTAACTGAAAGGGTAGTTCAAGATGTTGCAGCCATTACTACTCTGAGAAACAAAGAGGATATCAAAATCTCCCCAATAAACTTCCACATCAGATGACTTTGATGACAAAATTCCCTCAGTTGCTGCTCTCGGTAGTTGTTGCTGAGAGAATGGGTTGAGAGGGCAACCGACTGTACAACCGCCCACAATCATGTAATCGAAGAATCCTTCCAATGGAAACTCTGTACCGTTGAAGACGAAATTCAAATTGGCCAGACTTTGATGATATAGAGATCTGGAATGGGTCGTAGGTCTGTTGTTGTGAAACCAAATCTTGAAATTGTTGTTGTTGTTGGGCTTCGAATTGTTTGAAGCCAGTGTTAACGATGATGGGTTTCTTGGCGAGAGAGTGATTTGATTTTGATTAATGATGATGCGTTTCTTGAAATCATTGTTGTTGCTTGGCTTCTCGCCGTTCATACTTGCCGGAAGGGGTGGATGTGAAGATGGTATATGCTAATGCTGGGATGTTCCAGTGTGCTGTTGCAATTTGGGTGTCTTCTGGCCACCATGGTTTCTTCCACTTCTTGAAATAATCAGCTGCCTGTCTAGCATGTAAAATTTTGTAACAGAAGAAAGGTAAAAGGAAGAAAGGTTTAGTAATGGATTAAAAGTCTAAAGAATTGCGGGGCTGAAACAGCGATGTTGGGATTTCTTGTTTGGGGTTTGCTCATTTTGGGGTTTCTGTGAATTGAGAAGATAGATTGTGTTTTCAGAATGAATTTGTAGGGGAAGAACAAATAGATGAGGGTATGGCGATCTATGGCTCTGATATAGAGATCTGTTGGTGGAAACGTAATCTTGAAATTGTTGTTGCTGGCCATAATCTCGGACTCGTCGTTGCTTTTTTGAATGGCCGTTGACTCAGACATTGACCTGGTTGATGAGAATTTGTTGAGGTTCTCGAAGGTTTTGGGGTTCGATTTTGGGTTTTGGGGAGGGATTGATTATTAGAATCTCTTGCTTTGATACCATGTCAAGTTTAGTGAATAATGAGGGTTTGAAGAAGGTTGCCGAACCACCACCATTGACGATGGTGGCCGGAGGTGAGGGAGAGAAGATGAGAACGCAGAATAAAGAAAAGAAGACAAAGAAGATAAACTAATTTGTTATTAAATTGAATTAATTTATAAAACTATTACATGAGATATTTATATCTAAAGTAAAAGGTTTTAATGGGCTAACAATGTAAATGGGCCTAATTGGGCTTACATGTTAGATCTATTTCTTTAACAAAACATTTTTTTTTTTTTAAAGGTTGGAGGGGACATAGACCGTACCCCAACCCTTAATATTTTTATTATTATTTTTAATGTCTTGAAAGGCTACAATTATATAGATATGATGCCTTTGGTATGGCTCGAACAATTGGTGCCTCTAGGGAGGCTTTGAACACCCGACCTCTCGGTTGAGAGTAGTTAAGTCCCAGGGTGCCTTTGCTAGGACTTGAATACTCAACCTCTCCGTTAAGATAAGTGAGTAGCTAAATGGGGCCTTTGGATAAGGCTTTAACAACAACGATGCCTCTGAAGAGGCTTGAACACCCGACCTCTCTACTGAGAGTTGTAAAGTCCAGGGTGTCTCTAGTGAGACTCGAACACCCAACCTCTCCGTTAGGAGAAGTGAGCAGTACCAGTTGAGCTAGAGCTCGTTGGTTAAACAAAACAATATAATTGTAAGAAAATATATCCAATAGTAAAACTTGTTATAATATTATAATGTTTTTAGTACCTCTTTGCCTACTCACAATCAATTCAACACATAGAGCTGTCAAAATGGATTAGGCCCGTTGGGTTAGCCTGCCCCGCCACCTAAAAGAGATGGGTTGAGTTGGTATTTCTTAGGTCCATCACTTTTTTAGGCTGGCCCACCCCGCATCGCCAAATGACGGGTTGAAATATGTTGTGGGTTGGCTCGCCTAGAGTTGTTAAAAAAGGCTTGGGCCCGTTGGGCTATCCCGCCCCGCAACCTAAAAGTGGTGGGTTGGGTTGGTATTTCTTAAGCCCGTCATGTTTTTGGGTTGGCCCGCCCCGCCCCTCCAAATGACGGGTTGAAATGGGTTGTGGGTTGACTCGTCCCGCCAACCCATTTTGACAGCTCTATCAACATATACAATATTGCTATTCTTAAATTGATTTTGAAGTAATATGGCTTAATTAAATTTAAATTTTCACTTATTCGTACCATTTTTAAAATAGAACATGACACAAGCCATAATCATAATTAACAAAACTTTTTTTTTCAAGAAAACGTAAAATAAATAAATAATAACTACCTTTAAATATCAAGTATTTAAAGGGTATATATATGTGTCTAAACATTTATTAATTTAAAGTTAGAATTAATAATGTAATAGATAAGAAAAATTGTAATAGAAATAGTTCACCCTTTTTAAAATTACTCCGTCTATCCCAAAATGGTTGTCAATTTTTAAAATTTTCACGCACCGAATGAGTGTCGATTTTTGTTTAATATTCACTTGAAATATCATAGCGTACACTAAAGAACAGTAATGTACTATGTGCTCTTAAGATGGCCGAAAAGTCAAATTCCTTTATTTCACTCAAACCGATTCACTTAAAGAGTGTGTATTTAAAAACCCTAATTGTAATACCTTAATTTTACATCGGGTAGATGTAAGGTTTGTGTTTGATTTATAAAGTAGTAATATCATCATAGACTAATATCATCATGTGTTATTATTCGATGATTGACTAATATCATCAATTAATTTTTATGCGAAGTGATTCGCCAGTGTGTCAGTTAACGTAACGGATCGAATTTTCGGGCTTTGGTCAGTACACTAATAATATATTATTGATGTTTTTAATAGTTACACAATTATTTGAGCCTAACTAAAATATTTATAACGTAAGGTGTGAAGTTAAAAAGTTCTAAAAATTATAAGCATAGCCGAACAGTGTAGTTGTTGTTCAACCAGTGGTTGGCCGAACACGAGAAGCCAATATTTTTCAGTTTTCAACAAATGGGCGATGCATGCTAGGGAGAAGGAGGGAAGATAGAAGAGGAAGGAGAAAGAAGGAAAGAAAAGATCCTCGTAAGGAAGGAGAGACCAGGTAGCCTGTTTGTTGGAGATGGCGACGCTATGAAGGGAGCTGGCAGATGCGAACGGCAAAGGAAGAGAAAGGGTAGGAGAGAGCGTGGGTTATTTGTCATTTCACACAATATCATTTTTATAAAAAAAAAATTGTGGGGTGTAGTGAGCTATTGTTGGGGTGTGGTTAGTCCAACCAAAATAGATACCTATTTTGGAACGGGGATTGTGACAACTGAAAAAAAATAATAATAACCCCGTAAAATACTCCTGGGCAAAGAGTCCATATTTGAAAGTAAAACTTTTTAAGAAAATAACACTTTTAGTAATATATTAATAATAAAAATGATATTTTTATGACTTAAATTTTAAAAATTAACTCTTTAAATAAAACATATCAAAATAAAATAATAGTCTCTTTATCCGAAACTTAAGAGTAATTCATTAAATTGCTGATACTAAATACACCATTTATTTGTTTGAGCCATTTATTCTTGAGCTTACAAATTGGATAAAAACTCAGCTTGTGGTGGCATTCAGTCGAGAATGGCGAGCCACGAACTTTGAAGTGGGCTTGGGGCATTTTCCATTAACAAAAATACAAAAACAAATAAACAATCAATTATTCCATTAGCTTTTCCTCAATGGCTTCGCTTCTCACTCCATCGCCAACTCTTCTCCCTCGCATCAAAGTATGTTTTCATTTTCACTCTCTGTAAGCAAGATCTGTGTTGGATTCTGTTTTATGTGTTGATTTTCACGATATTTCCTCTGGTTTTATTTATATGATAGCATATTTATTGATCTGTTTTTTCTGTATCGATTGATTAAAGCCAGGGCAAATTCAAGCTCAAATACTGAAATTTCTTCCCTGGTTCTGTTTAATCGCGAAAATAGGGAAATAAATCAATATTGGGACATAAACAACATGTCATCTGTATCACTTTTTTGTGTGTGGGGGGGGGGGGAAGTTGACTTAATTTCAATTACTCTTGATAACGAGTATGATGATATTATTTTAAATTATATATTCTCTCCGACGTCTCCGTCCCGATTAAAGAGTCCATCCAGAACAAAGCCTCCACGAATTATTGTATTGTCGTTGGATCTAATTACAAAAATTGGTTATATGGCATGTGGAATGTGGATGGTGAAGTTGAAAGGTTAGGAGATTGAAGGGATCATGTTTTGAAAGTGGACTCGTGGAACATTTCAAAAATTGAATAGTAAACTTTTTGATCGGAAAGAGTGAGTTAGTACATAGGTTGGTGATGCAAGTTCCGACTTTGCGATGTTGGAATTTTGCAGATAATTAGTTTCGATAAATTAATGTCCTGATTAGTGCATGTAAGTTGTTTTGCCTCACCCCTTACTAATTACCAAAGCTCATCATGCCTTTTTTTGTGTGGATACTTGCATTCTCTCTAAAGAAAAATATGGTGTGTTGTTCTTCCTATGCTAAACTTTCAATGAAGGATAAAATTCATATGGAAAGAACAGCCAACTATCTGACTGTAGAAATTGGTTAGGTTCATGGTCCCTGAATTGGTCAATTTGTTCCAATGAATCATAACTCTGGTGAATAATGGAGTTCTCCATGCCCTCGGTTCCTTTCAAGTTTAGTTTATGATGCAGAAGGGATTTGAATGTGTTTTGTTACTTGTAAATGAGTAGGATTCACGAAAATGTAAATAAAGCAAAGTTCTATGGCACGTTAAGGAAACTAGGGGCAAAAAGAAAGAAGCTTAATTTTAAATGTTCTCAGTTCGTATGAAGCAGGTTGTAGAACGAGGTTCTACTGAATTACCTAATTATACAACTTAGTAGTTTGACTCCTTGTGTATCTCTCATGGCCATATAAAAATTACTTTGTTTAACCAATTATTCTACTAGACTCCAATACGTTGTGTGGGTATCAATATGTTAATCCTATTTTGTTTTTAATCGCAGTATATTTTTCACTGATAGCTTCCTTTTTAGGTAAATGGTGCTACTATTGATGCCCTAGTTACGAGTGCACCACTACGAAGAAATAGCCTGACTGTTCTTAGGAATTGTACAACTCCTCAGTATTATTTTTTGAGAAAAGGAAAGATGTCTTTAGAGGCCAACGTACTTGTGAAAGAATCAGCAACAGTTGAACCGGTTGATGATGAAAATGGTAATTCATTTATTCCTGTTTTACTTGAGTTTAATAGTAAGACCAATCGCCCCTAAGGGGGTGGCCCAGGGGTAGGCATGGGGCTTCACAAAGTGTGAGGTCTCAGGTTCGATCCCTTCCCATGCCTCCCTTAGGAGGAAAAAAATAATAATAAATAATAATAATAATAGTAAGACCAATCACTGAAATTTGATGTTGTGCAAACGTGAAAGTTAGTATTATAATGACACTGCTTGGAATGTGGCCAAATCGCTTTAAAAGTTTCAGTGCATTGAAACTATGATGAACATCAGCAGTAAACAATAAACATTGATTAATTCAGCATTTGTGCTGGTGGAAATATTGGTAAATGCTATCCTTACAACCCAATGTTACAACTTTCCTTACAACTATCCTAGAAGTGGCAAATTTGTTTTGGAGAAAGACAACTTTGCCCTTCTTCAAGGCTTAGTTGTAAGGCCTGCAATATTGGGAAATATTTACCAACCCTTACAATCAATGTAGCATCATCACCACGCCCATAGTTGAATGGTTTTAGGTGTATTTATAGAAATTGTGGATTGGCTCAATTGAATAGAGTAACCATTTCTTTCTTTCTGATCGCCTGACTTAATTTAAGGTATGGCCTTTTAGCTGGAATAAAAGGAGAGAAATTGTCAGCTTATTCAGTTTATGGTAGAAACACTTTTAACACATGTCAAATTGTCAATACCTTAGTGGATTAATGTTTCCTGTTCCTCTTTCTTGCGGGGTGTGGTTGTGTAGGAATTACACAAGACCATTCACGGAAATGGTGATGTGAACTTGGACCCTTTATTTTAAGTACTTATTTATTTGAATTATATTTTCAAAAATTGATGCAGATTTTGGAGTTGTTGGTGTACACCACGTGGGATTATTATGCGAAAACCTTGAGAGATCACTGGAATTTTACCAAAAACTCCTAGGTACAATATTTCTTCTGGCTGAAGATTTTTGCTTTCTGTCATTTGTTTGATAAAAATGTTAACGTTAAATTAAGACCAGGTCTTAAAATAAATGAGGCAAGGCCACATGATAAGCTCCCATATAGGGGTGCATGGCTGTGGGTAGGTTCAGAGATGATCCACTTGATGGAACTTCCAAATCCAGACCCCTCTACTGGACGGCCGGAGCATGGGGGCCGAGATCGTCATGCTTGTATTGCAATTCAGGATGTATCGAAGCTAAAAGCAATTCTTGATAAAGCTGGTACGAAGACTCGCTCCTATATTTTACTTTGCTTGCAGCTTTTAAGGCCCTCGGAACCCACCGTGTTTTCCTTTTTGGACATCGGATTCTCAAAAATGTATACAACTATATTTTGTTATTTTTATATTTTAAATTTCAGGAATTCCATACACCCTCAGCCGCTCAGGAAGGCCAGCAATCTTTACACGAGATCCAGACACCAATGCACTAGAATTCACCCAAGTCTGAAATATTGTGTAGTTTATAGCACAGCTCTGAAATATCAATGTAGTTGCTATCGATAATGCTTCCCAATAAACATATTGGATGTACATAAGTTACTGAAATTGTCAAATGCAAGGAACCATGGTTTTGTATAGGCGATGCTATGTAATAACTGTTGAAAGTAATCTACTAGTTTTTGCACCGTCCACGACATATATTTTTTTCAACTAAACTATACATATGCAAAAGGAATATGAAAATAAATCAATAGAAGTGATTTCAGCTGCTCAAGAAATGCTTTAGCTTCTGTATTCATTTATCATGTATCAAACATATAATTAATTTCTTTCCAAGAAATGAAGATTAAAAACTAAATATTAAGAGGTTTCGTGAATTTCAAAAGTTTTTTACTAATCAATAAATTAACGTTTTATGTTTTTTTATTAATAGGTTAAATGTTATTTAGATTTTGGAGACATAAAAAGTTGTGTATATTTTTATATTTTCACATGGTAGGTAAGATAAAAGTGATGTTTTAGTTTTGACAAGTGATTTTAGATAGGAAACTATCTTATTTAACAGTGTTATTTGCTTCTGTCATTATATATATAATGACAGAAGCAAATAAGTTCCCATTTCTACCGTGATAGGCATAGCAGTGCAATAGATTTATTCCAAGTGCTTTACTGCATAAGGATAGTACTTGTCTATAGGTATTAAAACCAAATTTTGATATATATTGTTTATTATTCATAGGTATCAAATGATCATTTCCAACCATAAGTATCAAAATAAAGGGTATTAAAATTAGGTGTGGTACTGTAGGGGGTATCAAATTTGGTACTTTCCCTAGTACCACACCTAATTTTGATACTTTTTACTTTAACCATTGAAGGACCTAATACTCTTACGTATATATTAAAACTTGGTTTTGATCCCTACCATTGGACTTGCCCTAAGCCGTGGAAACTTGTATACTCATTGCATCAATCAAGGTCAAATTACTTTTTTACCCCCAAAAATTTTCACCAAATCTCTGTTTGTCACCTAAACTAAGGTTTGTCTCACTTTAGCATTCAAGGTTGTCATTTGTCTCATTTAACCTCCTCTCATCCATTGTCATTACTAAAATGACATTAACTTGTACATGCTCTTCCACATACGGGTTATTTTTGTCTTTTTACCTATTGTCTCTCTCCTGTTACAACTTCCACGCCTCCCTTTCCACCGCAGACTCCTCCTTCCCAGCAGTCACAACCTCATTCAAACCTTCGGGATTCTAACTATGTAAAGTTGTATAACCATCCTCAACTTCAACCCCAACCCTCGATTCATCTCCTTCCAATTGACCATCCCGAACAATACTTTCATCCTTGTCTATCCTTTCAATCAACAACTTCACATTCAACCCATTACCCTGAACATAAACCCGTTCGAAATTCTTGTCATTCACACAAATCTAAATATATGTTGAATATTTGGCAGTGTTTAACATTAATCGATGACAAATGGTGGTAGGAAAGACCGTAACTTGGCCCCAACTAGAACTGGGGGTGGAAAACTGGTGGTGGGTCCGATCAATTATGGATCGAAAACTGAAAACTCGAGGTGGGCAAGTATGAATTATACGAGTTTTGTCTAAATTGAAGTGAGGAGACTGCAAATTGTTGGGGAAAGGATTGTGGTGGCATTTTGAGGGATTGATGAGGGAGAAACTTCAGCTTTGCATTAAGAATCGGCAAGAAAGTCTCATTGGAATCGGATCAGACGAAAGGAAGCAAATAGGTTCACAAAAGAATAAAACTCCTCTTATTTATGGATTGCAAGCATATTTCATCTCTCTCATAGGTTGTCGTTGACATAGATGGAGAAGCGAAGTATGGAGGAGCGGGAGAAGATCTTTGTCGGATCTGGCCGGAAGAGATCCAAAAAGGGGGTCGGATGAACGGTGCTGGGAGAGCGAATTGATAATGACAATTGAAGATGAAAGAGGTTTGGCAGGAGATGGAGGATTTGGTGAAGTTGGAGCCGGAGATGGTCGTTAGGTCAGATTTTTAAGAGAGAGATAGCGAGAGCTGACAGAACTGAGAAGGGAGAAGGGGATTTTTTTTCCATCTGTTTTCTCTCTTGGTTGATGGATTTGAAGGGAGAGATACGATGGATAATAGAGAGGAGAGAGAAAGGGAGGTGGGGGAGTGAACTAGGATGGAAAAAAACGAAAATAACCCGCACGTGGAAGACCGCGTGCAAGTTAACGTCATTTTAGTAACGATAATAGACGAGAGGAGGTTAAATGGGATAAATGGCAACCTCGAATGCTAAAGTGGAACAAACCTTAGTTTAGGTGACAAACTGAGATTTTGTGGAAACTTTAGGGGGTAAAAAGTAGTTTGGCCTCAAATCAATAAAATAGCCTCCCAAATATTTGCATATTCATATGTTATTTTTCAATACCCAACATATTTTTGGTATCAGAGCAACCCTCGCTTCTGATAATCCCTCCATATCTACCGATGGCGTCTACAAATAACCAAGAGTTGGCTTTCACATACTCCCATCAAGGTGTTCCCATTTTCGTTGGCCAAGACTACGAGTTATGGAGCGTGCTTATGAAGACATTGTTCGTGTCTCGAGAACTATGGGATATCGTCGAAGAGGGGTTTAATTCCCTTACACCGGAGGAGGTAGATGCGTTTACAAATGCGCAGAAAAGTGAGCATAAGGAGAACAAGATGAAGGATGCAAAAGCCTTGTCCGTTATGCACCAAGGGGTGAATCGATCAATTCTTCCACGCATTACGAGTGCCCAGACAACAAATGAGGCATGGCATATTCTGAAGAAAAAAAAAGTTCGGAGGCCATGAGAAAGTGATCACAATCAAGTTGCAAAACCTATGGTGAGAGTTTCTCTCTAGAGTTTCTTTTGTGGTAAATCAAATCAGAGGATACGGAGATACTCTGGAAGAGAAGAAAATCATTGAGAAAGTCTTACACTATTTAGCGGCCAAATTCGAGCATATTGTTGAGGCGATTGAAGAAGCCAAAGATTTATCAAGGTTGACTTTGAATGAACTCATGGGTTCTCTTGAAGCCCATGAAAGAGGATGAGTAGATTCTCAACTTCAAGCTTGGAACAAGCTTTTCAAGGAAAGATTAATATTTCTTAAAAGCAGAATGAAGATCTGCAAGAAAAGAAGAATACGTCGACGCAAAGAGGATCACGAGGAAGAGGTCATGGAAGATATCAAAATTTTCGGGCTCAGGGTCGAGGCTGAGAAGGAAGAGGAAACTCTAGCTCGAGACCTAATAATCAAAACTCATATTCTTATTGTTGCATCTGTCGAAAAAATAGCCACAATATCAACATTTGCTGGCGCAGATGCAAAAAGTGCAAAAATGCAAGTCATTCTCAAAGAGACGGCTGGTATCAAGATGAAGGTAAGGTGAAGGAGGGCAACTTCTCGGAAAAGAATGAAGTTGTGTTTAAATTCTCAAAGAGATTGTTGGTATCCGCATGCACCAGCTCAAGAGGGGCTTTGGCTCTATATGAAATCTTTGGAAATGGTAGGCGATGCATTTTGCCAAAAATGCATCCTTCATACAACCTATCTTGATCAAGAAAATCTGGAAGCCCACACAAGCGAAGGTAGTTGACAGTTCGATATAGCCCACAACAAAATGGAGTGATCGAGCGGAAAAATCGTACCATTGTGGAGATGGCTCGTAACATGATGGCAGGCAAAGGACTTCCAAAATCATTCTGGGCAAAAGATGTAAATGCAACAGTATATATTCTGAATCGGTCATCGACAAAAGTTGTTCTGAATAGAACACCTGATGAGGCATGGCATCGGAGGAAGCCTAAGGTAGATCACTTTAAAAAATTTGGTTCGCATTGCATACTCTCATATCCCATCTCAGCAAAGGGAAAATTTTTATGAGAAAGGAGAAAAACTTATATTTGTCGGCTCTAGTGATGAGTCCAAAGGGTATCGATTATTGGACCCAAGGACAAATAAACTTGTCATTTCTCGAGATGTTATTTTTGATGAAATGTGTCATAGAATTGGGGTGAAGATAAGAAGATGAAAACGAAGATTGTAACTCAATCGACACCACTAACTATTGATCAACCAAGCACAAGTGCAAGTGCATCAGGTGATGTAGATTTCAATTAGAGTCAGAGGAGAGTCCTATTAGAAAAGTTCGAAGTTTAAGAGACATCTATGAATCATGTGGTGTCGCTTTTTTTGCAAGTGAGCCGCAAAATTTTGAGCAAGCTATCAAATAAGAAGTGTGGCAAAAAGCAATGAATGAAGAGATTACCAGTATTGAAAATTACAAAACATGGGAGCTCTTGGACTTTCTTGTAGGAAAAAGTGTGATCGGAGCGAAATGGATCTACAAGACCAAATACAAGGAAGATGGTCCAGTTCACAAGCACAAAGCCCGACTAGTTGCAAAAAGATACTCTTAGCATCCGGGAGTGGACTTCAATGAAACTTTTGCACCGGTTGCTCGTATGGAGACTATACGAATTGTTCTTGCAGTTGCAACACAATTGGAGCTACCAGTCTACCAGCTCGATGTAAAATCTGCATTTCTCAATGTCGACTTAGAAGAAGTTTATTTGGAGCAACTGGCAAGCTATGTCGTAGAAGGAAAAGAGGAAAAAGTTTACCGGCTTCGAAAAGCATTGTACGACTTAAAACATGCTCTGAGAGCATGGAATAGCAAGGTTAACAACTATTTTCAAAACTGTGAATTTCTACGAAGCCAAAATGAGCCGTCGTTATACGTAAAACTGGGAAAGACTTTCTAATTGTTTGTCTTTACGTTGATGACTTGATATATGCGGTCACTAATTTTTCTATGGTGAAAGATTTGACGGAAGTAATGATGGAAGAATATGAGATGACTGTCTTGGGTCTCATGAAGTACTTTCTTGGGATTCAAGTTCGCCAATCCAAGGGAGAAATTTTTATTTCTCAAGAAAAATCTGGAAGAAGTTTTGAAAAAGTTTCAGATGAGCTGCTGCAAACCGATCTCAACTCCGTTGGCGACTAATGAGAAGTTGCAGTTAAATGATGGAGCACCAAAAGCTGATGAAAAAATTTATAGAAGTTTAGTCGGTTCATTGATCTATTTGACAAATTCAAGGTGCGACATTGTTTATCCAGTCAGCTTGATCTCAAGGTTTATGCACGATCCAAGCAAGATACACTATGCAGCAACTAAAAGGATACTGAGATATCTTCAAGGTACGAGGAAGCTTGGCATCAAATATGTCAAGGAAAAAGAAAATCAGCTTGTTGGATACACTGATAGGGACTGGGCAGGATGGCTTGATGATAGCAAAAGTACATTTGGGTATGTATTAATTTTCTTGGGTTCAAAAATCATTTCATGGGCATCTAAGAAGCAGAAGACAGTGTCGCTCTCATCCGCAGAAGTGATCCGTATAAGTGGAATATATTGCTGCCACCGATGCTGCGTGTAAAGGAATTTGGTTAAGAAGAATTTTATGTGATGTTGAGCAAAAGCAGGAGGCCCCCACAACAATTTTATTTGACAATATGCCTACCATTGCCATTACAAGGAATCCCGTCTTTCATAGTTTCATGCAAGGTCTCCCACAACAATTTTATTTGACAATATGTCTACCATTGCCATTACAAGGAATCCCGTCTTTCATGCAAGGTCGAAGCACATTGAACTCCGTCATCACTACATCAAGAATCTTGTGAATAATCAAGAAATTCAGTTGGAGTTTATCAGCACTAAAGAGCAGCTAGCAGATGGCTTCACTAAAGCTGTGAGTTCGGAAAAAACAATGAGATTTATAGTAAGTTAGTCTAATTTTTCGACACCCGTGGATTATTCCCTTCAACAGCTATGGGATGGCTTCATGCTATGATGCTATTGATTAATGCAGTTAGTAGAGGGTTGTCTTTGATCATTCGCCATGGCTTCAAACAACAACACAAGGCACTCCAGAAATTACCCAATGATTTATGATTTTGGCTTCTTTGATTACCAATGAACACGGGAAAACTCACAACCTATTCAAGGTCAGAACAGACTGAATCCAAAATTTGTGAAGTTTTGTTTTTGTTTTTTTCATTTCATAGCCTAACAATTACAATTTCAGAATTGAGTTTCTGTTGACTGTACATTTGTAGTGGAAAACACAATCTGCTTTGTAAAACGATCATTACAAACTTCTCCAAATATAGGATACATAAATAAATATACACACAAAGATGGTTGTAAGACTACCTGCACATACATACGAGAAACAATTTTGTCTCGTGTTCAGCTCTTCGAGGATGTTGCTAGTGATCTCCACTCTTGTATGGCAGAGCGTAATGTGTGGTTTGGAGTTAACATCTTATGTTGTAGTGTATGCCTTGTCACTGGTGATATGTTGTGTCTTTGAAGCCATACCTCTATAGCTTTATGATCGTATGTAAAACCATCCGCTGCGATGTGTGGATCATCCATTACCTCCTGCATTGACCATTTTGAGATTGCACACAGAAAAGCATAATGAGATGCATGCGTGAATATAGAAAAGATGTTATAATAATTGCTGAATCCTCTAGTTGAAATCAAGTTCTCTGAGCAGAATAACTATTGTGCATTTGAGATGGCACAACTCTACAAAACATTTTCAGAATATTCCTTAATTTCTGGAACCCTGGTCATAGGATGAAGCATGACTGGGATATGCCGGAATTCAAGCACAACTATTGGTGATGAAAATGCATCACTAAAACACGGCCTTACCTGAAGGATAGGGCAGTAGTAGTGGTTAGGTGCAGCCTTGTTATTTCTCTCTACATTTTTACTTGCATATGCAAAATCAGCGAGCCTCTTCAATACTGGAAGCACTTCCGTGTCAAGATCTGGTCTATCCCTGCATCTGAGGCTGGTACATTTAATTGCTAGAACAGCTAGTTCCTTCGCTTCGACTACAGGCCAATCTGTCACCGAGTTATCCAGTACACCTGAAAAAGAGTCGCAAGCAATTGCATTCTCAACTGTTGATAAAAGCCCTTTTGCCTGGCGAGAAGTCAAGAGCTGCAAGATTATGATTCCGAAAGCAAACAGATCGGATTTGGGTCGAACAGTGCCAGTTCTTAGGTACTCCGGATCCATATAATAGAGGGTACCAGCAAGAACAGTGTCTCTGTATTCTGTTATATTGTCAGGCACAACATCTGAAACAAGTATTGCCAACCCCACATCTCCTATTTTGCTCATAAAGTTTCTGTCTAACAAAATATTCCCTGGTTTCAAATCCCGATGTACAATAGGCTCTGGCTTTGAGTTGTGCAAGAATGCAAGTCCACATGCCACTTCAAATACTATTTGGAATCGGGTGGACCAAGGAAGCGAAGATCTGATAGTCTGGTGGGAAATATAATCCTCCAGGCTTCCATTCTCCATATATTCATAAACCAGACAACCAGTCTCTGGACAAGCACCAAGCAATAAAACCACGTTTGGATGGCGTAGTTGGCTGAGAACATCAATCTGTATAATCGATAAGCCATAGAAAGAATCAATGAAGTAACATTACTCGAAGCCATTTACTATACTCAGTACAGATGGGTATGGATAATTGGATAGCATAGACTTGAAGCAGGCACAAAACTTGAATAAGGATAAAAATTGAAAGAAACCTCTCTAAAAAACTCATTTCTCTTTTCAGATGCATCGGACCGAAGAACTTTGATGGCTACTGGGGTGTGATCAAGATTACACCTGTAGACTTTACCATATGCACCTTCACCAATCACCTTAGTCTCTGAAAAGAATTCAGTTGCTGCCTCTATTTCATCCATTGTATACCTTTTGTACCTTCTGTCACTAGAGAAGAGTGCATCAGCAATTTTTTGTTTCTCCAAGGACTCCTTTAGGGCTTTCCCTTCTGCTATCTCCCTTTCATAAGCCTCTTTGGCTAGCAAACTTCGAGCCATCTCAACCTCCTTCATCACTTCCAAATGCTTCTCTTTCTCTTCGGCAGCAATTTTTCTGTAATTCTCTTCTCGCTTTAAAGCAGAACTAACTCTTCTTGCTTCTGCAAGGACGTCTGAAGAAAGCATGTGGACCTGCACAATGCAGTACCTTAAAATTTAAAGGTTTCGACTACAGTGTCTAATACATTTATAAAAAAGAGAAAAAAAGAAAGAAAAAAAAAGTCTAATACATGCATGCTACAGAAAAGCTTAGTCCTCGTCATACTCTTAAAGCAGCAGACACCTCCTTCCCTATATTGGCTACTGTCTCTAACACATGCATGCTACAGAAAAGGTTACTCTCGAATCTTGATCATATTTTTAAAGGAGACACTGAAGTCCTTGTAACGTCTTTCTTATTAGTTATGTTTCAAAAAGTCATTCACTTCCCAAATAAGCCACCATGTTAATGATTGTCAAACTTAGCCTATATAGTAGAACAAGATGGTGAAATCCGTTAGCTTAATCATATGCTTTCATGCATTTTCGGTTTAGATCAATTGCAATCCCTAAGGTGTATCTGATAACGAAAACACTCATAAATCCGTTGGCTTAATCATATACTTCCTAAATGGGAGTATTACTGTGAGATGTAGGTACTGAAATAACTGAAATCTCTCATAGAGCGCTGGTGGCCTGTCGTGGCCTTGGGATAGAGTAACATATCCTACTCATTATTTATAATTTAAAAAAAAAAAAAAAAAAACTAACTGAGATGGCTTGAAAACGATATAGATCAACAGAAAATCATAATTCATGCATGAAATGTTCGGTTAACTGTAAACTTGTAAAGCGATCAACCTCTCACCTTGTTTTGTGCATGGACCAGTTCTTCACAAGCTTGATTGTACATGGTAGCAGTACTCTGCAACTCTAGGCGTAATTGTTCTACTTCAGTCTGCATGTATGACTGCACAGAGATGTGCATCTGTTAACATAAAGCACAGACTTCTGATTTGAATACACCTGAATTCGTTTTGTAGTTACGTAACCAGCAAATGGCTCAAAACCTACAAATGCTCCAGGAAATATATTTTTGGGGTGAATATATACATCTAGAAACAGTAACAGAGGAAGAAAAAAAACCTGGTCTGTAAATTTAGAAGAAACCGTAGGGCATCGGTTTACTGACTGAGCATCCGAAACTGTATCGCCCAAGTTTTGGTAACTGCTCTTCTGAGTGGCACTGGAATGGATTGAAGGGCTCTCACGGGTGAATGCTTTAGAGTTTGAATATATACGATCTGGCACTGATGATACTCCAGAGGTGCTATGGACGGTGGAATTTGTTGAGTAGGAATAGAGGCTAGATGATAGTTTACTGATGCCACGAGAACCACACCCACCAAAGAACCAATGCCTAGAACGGCTCTCTGAGCATAAAGGCAGCAAAAATGATTTAAGATTACATTAAAAGAACGTTTATGGATTGGAGAACTGTTTATTCATAAAGACAAGTAACGTCTACCAACCGGTAGTTAGCAAGAGGTTGGCTGAATTCGTGACAAGTCGATTGCTGGATACCACAAATATATTGCAATCCCCAGGAGCATGCTTAAGAACAGTTGAGGGTACTGCAGGACCTTTTAGCTTTCTACAAGGAGAGAAAAAGTATATTCAACAGAAGTATCTTACTTGAGAACTTAATTTTGTATCTTAACAGAAATCCGCACATAACTGTAGACACTGTGCGGTACAAAAAGATTCAACCACCATTATTGATACCCATCCATATATAATCACAAGGAGATGAAGCAGAAGTCATGAACATGGAACTACCAGTAAAAGTCAAAACCCAACATTGATTTTTATTTTGGCATTTATGATATTATACCTCATCAACCAGTTGGAGGAGCAAGACCCAAGCACTAAACTGGTGATTCCTGAATCAGATATATATTTTAGCAGCGCTGATGCAGGATTGTCCCCTTCAAGCACCAAAATTTCCATCTACAAAAAAACTTAGGAATAACACCGCATTTCTTCAAAAATAACTCGTGTCGTTTTTAACTTGTTTTCAACTCACCTTTCTTGTTTTGCACAATTTCTTAAATGGTATAAATAGCTCTTGGGATTTTGCCTTTGTGTCTTGCACATACATAGCCACCATATTCGGGTCCAGATCCTCAATTGGAATGAGATTTCCTGCTGCATTGATAAATAGTCCCCGTAAGAGCAGATGACAAGAAAGTAAAGTCTCATGACTATGCTGTAAAAAGCATTACCGGAGAAATGATATACGTTTTGATTAGCATTCAAAAGCGCAAAACTAAAACTGCAAGACTCTCCTCTAAGAATCAGGGGTGAAGGTGAATTGAATAGCGGAACAGTTGCCCACCAGTTAAAGAAGATCTTAATACTACTAGAAAATTTAAAATACATACAGTAGGTATTTTATTTACAGAAACTTTCCCACCTTTCTTTGAGGACAGTGATTTGTCTCGCCGTTAAGGTTATTTTGCAAAATATAAAATGTTGATCAGTAGTATTTTTGTCCCAAAATAAATGATTTCTCTTTTTGATGTTTATTATGTCCTGACATGAGTATCATTTAGAGTTGAAATTCATTAATGAAGTTCAGGTTATCATAGCAAGAGCAGATATCTTTTAGGATGGATAAGTATAGATTTTAACCTTGAACAAACATTTGGACTCTTGAAATGAACACTAGTAATTGTGTATTCGTCGCGTACTCATATATTGACCAGCCAAATGTCAAATTGTTCACACGTGTTAACCACTAACAGAAGTGGGCTTCAGGCTACAAGTGGGGGTTTGCCAGCTAATGAGATTGATGGACCTAGTGGGTTTATAGATGTACTAATTGGGCACAAAAATAGTATATGTAGACAAACGAAAGTTGGGAGAAAAGATGAGGAGGAAGACGGGAAAGAGATTGAAGAAAAGGGATAGAAAGGATGTAGGGAAGAATGTTTTAAGTATAGAAAGGATGTAGGGAAGAATGTTGAAGTAAGTGGAATGGATAGTAATAACAAGAAGCCAGATGAAGAAAGCGAGAAGGAAGGAGAATATCAATCAGATGGTAATAAGAATGGTAAGCGAAATGAATGAGAGGTCAGAATTGAGGAGGGAGGACAGAGACAACTATGCTGTAGTAAGGGGCAAGAATGCAGAGTGTGGAACTAGAATATCCAGCAGGGATGATCATCTATCTACAAATGATGATGAGAAACAACAAGAAGAGGAGGGAAAAGGTGGAGAAGAAAGTGATAATATGGAAAAATATTATGCACAAACAATATCAAAGAAGGGAGGGATGCAGAGAAAGGGTAAAAAACCAATAAATCAGGCTAAGAAAACAGAAGCCTCTAAAAGAGGTGGGAATATCAATGCCAAAGGAGTAACATGAAAATGACATCATGGAATATTAGGGGATGTAATGACCCTGCTAAACATAAGGAGGTCAGGTTGTTAATATCCAGTCATAGATTGTCTTTACTTGTTTTGGTGGAAAATAAAGTTAAGACTTTGTAATGTTGATAATATGTTTACTAGCTGCAGCCCAGGATGGCATTTTATTCATAACTGTACAGGTCATGGAGTTGGTAGAGTGTGTGTTGGGACCCTAACACTCAAGACAATGGTGTAACATATTCATGAACAGGTGATCACAGTGAAAGTTACTGTGATAGGGAAAAGTGAGGAGTTCTAAGTCTCCGGTGAATATGGAGATAATGAAGGAGATGATAGATTATTATTTTTTTGGTAAGTAAAAATATTATAAACAAAAGCGCCAAAACATGTGACGCGTCCTGTTTTGGAATCAACTTGGGAGAGTGGAAGGAAAGATTAATGCTGAGGTATGGATGGTTATTGGAGATTTATATATAGTGTGGAATAATCATGAGAGAAGTGGTGGACATGGAGTTTGTATAAGAGAAGTTCAAGAGTTAAATGACTGTTTGGCTAATATAAAAATGGATGAGATTCCTACAAATGGGCAATTCTTTACATGTGATAATAAAAGGGAAGTGAGAGAACATATTCAAAGTAAGATACATAAAGGGTTTGGGAATACAAACTGGTTTCAGAAGTTTGACAGAAGCAGCGTAGAGGCTATCGAACCATGGATATCTGACCATTGTTCTCTAATTGTAACTATTACTAAAGTAGATGGCATTAAGAGAACTTTCGTATCTTTTGACTATTTGTATGAAACTGATATGATTTTAGCTAACCTTCCAAGGGATTTCACGAGTTCAGGGTTCTATTTGATAAGTTTGGAAGCTTGGGGACAAGTTTGGAGGCTTAAAGGATGTTCTACAACTTCAGGGGGTCCAAATGGCATTTCAGCAAAGTTGTGTCACACTTTGTGTGCAAAACCATGATGCGCACGCCTTGCTCAAATGTGCACACGTCTATATCAAGGATTCAGCATGCTTTATTGTTTGATATTTTAGGGTTTTACTGTTATGGTAACTTTTTTAATTTAGGGTTTTTGTTTCCTTTTAATTAGGTTTCTTTTCCTACAGGTTTTAGGGTTTATTTTTTTCAGTACTCTTTTAGGATTTGTAAGCCTACATAAAGGCCTTAAAACATTGTTTTTTTTTTAGAGAGTTGATGAATAAAAGTTTGAGTTGATTTTCTAGATAGAAAATTGTGTGCTCTTCTTTGAGTGTCCTGGATTGGAAGCTCGGGATTCAAATAACGTGGATTTGTTATTTGCACCTGAAATTCGACTTATCAATTGGAGAGTCAACCCAATTGTGGTGTCATTCATGATACCAAGGTTCGCGTAATCTCGAGGGCGTTGGGTCGCGGTGTCATTCATCGTCTAACGTATCTAGCAAGATCTTCGGGTGCGAATATCGCATCAGAAACATTGGGAATTCAGGCAACTTTTGCAAAGGAATTGGGATGAAGAGGTGAATGGGACCCCCTACGTACAGGGTCAGACCAAGTTGAAACATCTGAAGTCTGAGTTGAGAGATTTTAACAAGAAAAAGTTCAGTAACATAAGTATCAGGGTGGAGCAAGCTAGGCAAGAACTGATAACTATACAGCAACAGTTAGCAAATGACCCTACTGATGTTGAGACTAGAAAAGAGGAAAAGGAGAGAGCTATAAGGTATGTTGAATTGAGTATGGCAGAGGAAAGCTTCTACAAACAGAAGGCAGAGTTAAATGGTTAAAAGAAGTGATTCAAAATACCGCTTATTTTCACAGACAGATGACAGGAAATAGGATTAAGAGCAGAATAAGAGAGCTGTCTCCCAGGCTCATGGGCTTGCAAGAATTTTTTTTTTTATAAGTAATAATTATATTAATCACGCCTAAACAGGAGACGTGTCCATGTACACAGGGAGTATACAAGACCAATAATAGCAACAGAGTATCCATAATATTAACAAAAAAATCCCCTGCACTCGAGCCTATATCATCATTCCAGAAGTGTATAGCCAGTCCAAGTCTGACTCTTCATTCTCAAAAATTCTTGTATTCCTCTCCTTCAATTGAAGATATTCCACCAAATCACCAAAGAAACATCTGCAACCTTTCCTCCTTCGATGGAAGATATTCCACCCACGATGGAAGAGATACCAGCTTGACGGAAGAAAGAATTCCATAATTCACGAACAAAATGGTTGACAGTTTCCTCCTCTTTACACATGAAACACCGATTAACTTAAATCCTCCCTCTAGCTCTCAAATTGTCCTCTATCAGAATAGCCTCCCGCAAAGCTTCCCAAACAAAAAAAGCCACCCTTCTTGGAGCCTATGTCTTCCAGATTGCCTTCCATGGAAAGTGACTTTTACCCTCCTTCCTTAAACATGAGTATAAAAATTTCACCAAGAAGGTCTTCCTTCTAGAGCCATCCCACATCACTCTATCCCGAACCCCTCCTCTTAACATTATATAGCTTTTCGAATAACCTAGAGATGTCTCCAATCTCCCAGTCATGGAAGTTTCTACGAAACATAGGGCTCCAAGCATATCTCCCGTTCGAACTCACCACTACAGAATTCACCATCTCATCTTGATTAGTAGCTATAATGAATAAATTTGGGAACTCCTGCTGAAAAGAAAACTCTCCACACCATTTATCCCTCCAAAAACTCACCTTTTCTCCACTACTAATATTGAAGGAAACCAAGCTCTCAAAGAAGTCACTGCCTTTCAAAATGCCCTCCCAAGCACTCTACACATGGGAATAAGACACAGTCTTCGGAAACTAGATATCATCCCCTACCTCATATTTACCCTACACTACTGTTTTTCCACAAAGCTTCTCTCTCCTCCGTGCACCTCCATAACCATTTACCCAGCAGAGCACAATTGAAAGTCTCGATATTTTTAACCCCCAATCCTCCATAGAGGGAGCCCCAAGTACTTCGTGGGAAAACTTGCTGCCTTGCACCCAAAAAAAAATTTCAGGTTCCCTATATTTTTCACAATAATTTTACTCTTAGAAATATTTATCTTCAACCCCGATGTTGCTTGAAATAGTAAGAGAACTAGTCTGAGATAGCCCAGCTGAGATTTGTCCACCTTGCAAAAAAACAGTGTCATAAAGTGCCGACACAGTGTCTCTGTCCACCTTGAAACCCCGAATAAAACTCCCAACCACCCCCTAATCAATCAAGCAACTCAACGATTCTATGACCATAATGAACAGAAATGGAAAAAGAGTTGAACGAAAAGAACCCCGCAGGCTCACCATACAACGTAATATCAACTACATGGTTGGGGATGGCAAAAGTACAGAGATGTGGTGGGATAATTGGCATCCTTTAGTCCCTCTTGTCAAGAAATTTTGTAGGAGAATAATATATGATACTAGGATACCAGAGAATGCAACTGTGAGCTGGTTTATACAGGGCAGGGGCTGAAAATGGCCTAAACACAATTCAGCTGATATACTGTACTCAAGTAATCTCACCCCTGATAATTCCAAACCTTGAGATACTAGAAGTGACATAGTTTGGTGGTTACCAGAAAAGGAAGGGATGTTCTCAACTAAAAGAGCTTGGAATTGTTTTAGCAAAAAATGTATTGCTAAGGAGTGGTAGCAGGGTGTATGGTTCTCTAATCATATTCCCAAATGTGCTTTTATACATTGGATGGCTTGCTTGCAGAAGTTGAACACCAACGATAAATTGCTGAAATGGAATGTGGTAGAGGACAGTGAGTGCACATTTTGTATGGAGGCTGAGGAATATGAGGAGCACTTATTTTTTGAATGCAAAGAAACTAGGAAGAATTGGACTTGAGTGTGGATGAGTTTAGAGCAATAAGGTATGGAATGGAAGTAGGA
This sequence comes from Codonopsis lanceolata, assembly GCA_013146195.2. Lineage (NCBI taxonomy): Eukaryota > Viridiplantae > Streptophyta > Magnoliopsida > Asterales > Campanulaceae > Codonopsis > Codonopsis lanceolata. Next base: position 18,109,840 of record CM028382.1, on the reverse strand, counting down.
TAATCTGCATGCCATGGCAAGCAAGAAATGGAAAACAGCTACATTGGGAGATACCATTAGGAAATTGGCTCTAAGTTGTTCTATATATTGTGTGTGGACAGTGGCGGATCCAGAAATAAATTTCAGTGGGGTCACAAATTTTAATTATTACATAAAAAAATTTAGAAATCACAATTGTCCTTTACGTATTTTCATACGTTGGGCAGAGTCCCTTCATGAAACGGTAGCATTTTGTAAGGTAAGAAAATTAAATTTAGTTGAGCGGGGTCCCCTGCTCCCTAAGTGGTGCATCCGTCCGCCACTGTGTGTGGAGGCCCTGGAGGGAGAGAAATGCAAGGATTTTCCTTAAAATAGAAACAAGGAACTGTGGTCATCGAGGACATTGAATAATTAGATAGATACTGTGTCCTGGGAGGTAGGAACTAGGAAGTATCCAAGGATTTTTAGTTTTTTACTAATAATTGGGGAATTGATGAGAGTATGATGGAAGTCTAGTTAGTTTCTATGTTTGTTTTCTTGTTTTGTTTGTAAGGCTGCCTGGGAAAGTATGCCCCTGAGATTTCTTGTGCTTGTTTTTGATTAATATATAATGAATTACTACCTTTCTCCACTATTCCATTTTGAAATGTTTCACTTAAGAAATCCACTTTCAAAAATTAAGGCATGAAAGTGTCATTTTATTACTAATGTGCTACTAAAAATGTCGATTTCTTAAAAAGTTTTGACTTTCAAACGGGGGCTCTTTGCTGGGAACGGAGGGAGTATGACTTACCCAAAAAATAAAAGTAAAATTGTTGAGAAACAAAATTTCATGGAGCAATTTACTCGAAATATGATCAAGAAAAAGATCAGGGCGTAATGGACCTGCCCTACTCTTAGAAAGTTTGTATCATATTTCAAATTTCTGCAGTTGTTCTTTCCTTAATCTAATCAGCGTGTCACATATTGCTCATTCCATCCCTTTCATTTTCTAGAAATTAAAAATGAAAATTCACAAGGCTCAGAATTGAATGCCATAAGTTAACAACAATTTTTTTTGTATGATCATCAGATCATCTTAAATTTCTCATTTTACTAATGGAAATAATTTTACGGAGTAATTTTCAAAAGCACAAACTTAGGTACATAGGAATCTTTTTACCCGACCCGGTTCTGGTGGGTTGTGCTGTGAGACTTTGCTCCGTTTTACGAATTAACGTCTTGCAGTAGAATGACTCATTTTCAAAACTTAAGTAACAATTGAAAAAATAATACATACCAATTACCAACACTGTTTGTGTTTGTGTTTGTGTGTGTGTGTGTGTGTGTGAAAGAGAGAGAGATGAATGTTGTACAATACATGGAGTAGGGATGGAAGTGATGGAGGGGATGACATGAATTAGGACGAAACGATCCGGTTTGGGAATTACGTTCTCCAGGGCCCATCTCACTGCTCTTCTGCTTCCTCTGCCTCCCTGACCTCCGCCGCCTCCCTTCACGGCGACTACCACGGACGTCATCTCCGCCGGAGCTGCGTCGAAGTTCATATTTGAGTCAACGCTCACATTCCTGAGAACAAAAATCCTCGGCTCAAAAATGGAAAGGTCGTCTGTATGTGTTTGACTCTGACAGAACGACGACTTGCCTGGACAGACGAGTTTACATTTCGGGTGGGGCCCCCAAAATGGCTGCTCACGGCTCACCAACCCTCATTCCCGGCCTAATAAGGTGGCAATTCGTGTTATAGTGTCGTGTTCGTGCCTCATTATCGTGTTTTAATATTATCTATCTTATTTGATCATAAATAAAATAATAAATATTAATTTGAATATATTAATAATTTTGTGTCTTTCGTGTCGTGTTTGTGTCGTGCGTTTATCGTGTCATTTGTCTCTCGTGTTTTATAATCGTGTCGTTTGTGTGCTACCTCATTGCCACCCCATGCATTAACTAAGGAAAAACTCGCAGTAACCCAAAATAGTCGTTTTCATGTTCACCGATTTCGACAATTTACTCAATTTTGTTAAATATTAGAAATGTACAAATAATTTAGATAAAATATTACTAATTTCGTTAAATTTTCATCCAAATTCGTTAATGAAGTGATAACATAGATTTTTAAAGGTTTTTTTCATAAAATTTTAAAATAAAGGGTATCTCATGTAATGTTGATATTAATAAATTATGGTCGGTGGCATACCGATATCAGCATTAAACTTCGCAATGAAGAAGAAATGTAAAAACAACTGCAAAACAAAAATTCCAAAAAAACTCACAAAGTTCATTCAATTAAATATCTATTAATTTGAATATACTACAATTGGAAGCAATTATTAAGCTAAGAGAAAGAGATACGGTGACTTGCGAAAAGTTTAGGAATCAACAATTGAGCCACTGTGGCCATCATCGTCGTGATTATGCAAGCACTATTGAACTGTTGATGATCATCGAACTCGGAGGTCGGGTCGGGGGATTTATTGGGACTGTTATATTGGTAGCGTTGTACTTCCTTGAGGTAGGGTTTCAACCCAAAATGATTTTCAAATCAAGAAACCGGAGGTTGGTTGCGTTATAAAGAGACGAAGGAATGGACCCGTTGATGGAGTTGTTTGACAAGTCAACGTTCTGGAGGTGCTGGATAAGGCCAAGATCGTCGGGAATAGAGGCGGGAAGCTGAGAATTAGGGAGAGACAAGACGGTAACACGACAGGTTGCGTCGGGAATGTCGTCGGAGCACCGCAAAGGACGTCGTACCATGAACACTTGAACAGGGTGTTTGGTCGGAGTAACTCCAGCCATCAAGAACACCTAATGGGTCACTGAGAACAAAACTTCTTCGGCAATATACTCTTTGTTTCATTTTTATTAGATTATGAATCTTAACAAATCTAGAAATTAAGTAATGGGTGTAAATATGAGTGTGGGGAATATCATCTTTACAGATCGCGATTTGAAAATTGTGGCCAAGATGGCCGCCAGCCATAATTTGTTACATGATACCCTTTAATTTGAAATTTTATGAAAGAATCATAATGTGTTACATGGGGATACCCTTTAGTTTGAAATTTTATGAAAGAAAACCTTAAAGATCCATGTATCACTCCGTTAACGAATTTGGATGGAAATTTAATGAAATTGGTAACATTTTGTCCAAATTATTTGTACACTTCTAATATTTTCCTCCAAAATTAAGTACATTGTCAAAATTGGTAATACGAAAGCACGAGATTATTTTGGGTTACAGCGAATAATACACTAGTTAAAAAAGTTGTTTTCCCCATTTACTAACGTATTGTATTTTGTGTTTTAATCCCTCATTCATGGATAAATGTTGCTAGTGGAAAAAATACAAGGATAAAAAAATATAATTAATGATGAGTTATAAAATATGTTGTGACAATAATACAATTTACACATATTCTCTCTTATTAATTATGTACACATTACACTCACTTTATCTTTAGGATGTACAATAATGATAATATTAAATTAAGAAATATATTAGGAAGAATTGTAGAACATTTGTACACCAAAAGTTTTTAGGAATATTAGTTGTGACATCTTGATATGAACATAATGAGAGTAGAGACAAGAAAGAAAAAATAGAGAAAGGAGACAAGACAACTTTCTTCATTACCCTTTTTCCCCTAGAAAGCTAAACTATTTAAACAAGCCATAAACTGGAAAGTACTCAAGCATGCATTATTCCCACTACTTGGCCAAGGTAACTACCATAACTACGATACATCATGGGTGCAACTGTATTATAACCACATCATTCTTTCCCCTTTTAATTATCCTTATCCATAAGGATAAAGATCAGAGTCATCTTCGAGCAGAAGGCCTTCGGCGCCAAAGATGAAGACAGTAGCACGGGCCAACTGGGTTGTACCGGTAATCATATTTTTTATGTAATTAGCAGATCTAGTGCAATCTACGTGATCATAGTGGTGTCTAGCAGTCTTGTAATTAACGACGGCGGCTTGAATGGTAATACGTCCGGAGGACAAGAGAAGAAATAACCATTGAGGAGAGAGAATTGGAAGGGATCCAACCACTTAAAATCCACTTAATTTCAGTAATGTGAGGTTGGTGTAATGGTCTACTGGGGCTTTGTGGGCAGTGATGATGGTGGTGGCAGCGTCAGTCTGAGAGAAAGGGTTGAGAGATGATAATGGAGGTAAGGTTCGCAAGGCTTGCAACTCAGTTCACTCTATTTGCAAGGTTGCATTGATTCGAATGAAAGTAGCTTCGTGTCGAAACAATGTTTCGTAAACGTCTTTACGAAACTCTGCATTTGACTTTTCATGGTCGTTCATCGAACCGAATACCAATGATATGAACAAAATGAGAGTAGAGACAAGAAAGAACAATTAGAGTAGAGAGACAAGACAACTTTCTTCATTACCCTTTTCCTCGTAGGAAGCTAACATATTTAAACAAGACACAAACTGGAAAATACTACAAACATGCATGATCCCCACTACTTAGCAAAGGTAACTACCATAACTACCATACATCATGGGTACATGGGTGCAACTGTATTATAACCACATCACATCTCAAAATAGAAAATATAAATATTTATCCAAGACGAAGTACATTACAAAAAATAAGTATGGAGAGCAAATTTTATGGCGTGAACCATATATCTAATATGCGCTTTCAAACCCCGCACATTCCAAATAACTGTATGGAATTTCTTCTAGAAAATAGTTTTTGAGAAAATTATGGTATGAGAAATTGGACATCAATGATTCAACCTTTGAACTTTTGAAATATTGATACTTGATAGTGATTGTTTGGTATTTAAGGATTCTGTTAATTGTGTTATTTAAGGCATCTTCAATGGTCAACCTTTGAAAAAGTTTTTTCACACTTTTGTATGTGCCAACTCATCTCTTCATGAACTTTTCTTTATGATGGTAAACTCCTTTTACAACAAAAATGTTTTAATGTTAGGTCTTATTTTTATTGCTTTTTTTCTTTTGTTTTCTACCTATGAACCACTTCTTCCTTATGAACTTTCCACAATAGTAAGATTTTTGGATAATCCGGATTATACATCTTTGAATCTCATATAAACCTTATCACTAGAGATGCCCCTATAAATGTCAATTTTAAGTGAGAATAAATGATAAGATAATAATTTCCAATAGAGTAAACAATTTTCTTTTCTCTTATTATTTTTTTCTTTTATTTTAAATAATAACTGAATAAAAAGTGAAATGAACAATAACTGAACAAAAAAGTAAAATTGAAAATAATAACCAAAAAGAAAAAAATTACGAGAAAAAGAGGAATTTTATACTATTAAAAACTATTATCTTCTCATTTATTTTTTACGTTGACTTTCAAATGGTCTCTACAAATAACATAGTCACCAGAGATGGTTAAATATTAAACAGTTGTATCAATTAAGTCACATTTACAATCAAATTAATAGTATGAAGTTCGACAATTGCAATCTCAATAGCACGCATTTTAGTGCTTAATTCATTTAATTAGATGTTTCACATAGTACGTTGTGTCATTCTGGCCTACTGCAGGCTCATCAAAAAAGTATAGATGATATTGATATTTAGTAGTACGTTGTTATTAGGCTTGACAATTATAATTCATTACTCATTAACTCACTCAATCCACTAATTATCCAACCCAGCCCCCCGTTAATATTTTTGGGTTCAAGCGGGTAATCTATTTCAGCCAAATAATATTAACGGGTTGGGTAGTTAAAGCGGGTCGGATCTGTTTTTGACCCTTGACTTTTTATACTATGAATTTATGTTTTTTGGAGGGAAAGTTGGGTTGGGACGAGTCAACCCGTTTTAACGGGTTACATGTTCTTATCCAACTCATTTTAAACTCGTTTGATATTTGAGTTCTAACGGGTTTCAACACGTTCCAACCCAACCAATTGCCAGGCCTAATTGTCACCTTATAAAACACATTTAAGACACATATCTACCCAATGTGGAATCGAGACATCTTAAATTCAGTCATCTTCGGCCATGCTTCACACTTGGGCACGTAGCAACCTAGAAACAAGTAGAAACACTAAATTTAAAAGGGAACTGATCCAAAACAGCCCCTCACCCATGTTTACTTTGGATCTCCTATCCAATGGTGTCGAAAAGCTTGAAGGAGCATGAAAAACCAATTTGGAAGCGCATGGTTAGTGAGGATTTTTTGGTTTTTTATGATTGTTTTATTGATCTCTATGTGATTGATAGTAGAGGTAGCTTTTACTCGATTAGACCGCTGACACATAAGTTGGGTATGTACACATATCTCTTTAGTAATAATGAGCTATAATGGACGAGACCATTTTAGCTCGCTTTGGTCAAAAATGGACTTACATACGCTCAAACTCAAATATTCCTTGCACTTATGAAAATTTTATCTATAGCTTTAGTTGAATAACATTGTTAGTCTTACAACTAATATTACAACTTTCTTGTCAATAAAGCCTTAAAGAATGACAAAGTTGTCTTTGTCTAAAACAACTTTATCGCTTCTTCAATGCTTAATTATAAGAAAAGTTATATAATTAATTATAAGTATATCATTTTCCTTAGTCAACATTTGTAGCCTTATGAAATGAGTTTTTTTTTTATTTAATTATTTTACGGTAATGGGTAAATGAGCACAAATGGGTGCCCCAAGCTCATTTACGGCTCACTAATCTATGCATGTGTTATCTATTAGTCATCCACTTACCCGTTTATTTGAGTTTGTAACCCATATGGGCGCTCTCGATACCCATTCGATCAATTTGTCCGTTTGTCACCTCTAATTAATAGCATATTGTGGGTCATTGTTGCATGTTTAAAATGTTTTTATTGGATTGACCACCAAGGCACCAATTAATCTGGAACTGTTAGAATTGTTGCGGAAGCAACTAAAATTTATTTGGATCAAATGAAGCAATTGTTTACATTTGGTAACATAAGACTATAGTTGCTAAGCTAGATAGCCTCGTGACAACTTGATTTTAATGTTATGATAAATTTATTTGTTTGATCTTAATTAAAAATTAGTGATTTATTATATTTTGGGTTATTTTTATTCTAACATTATTTTTTATCATGATAATATTATAACAATTTGTTGACTGTAATAAAATAAAATAGAGAAGAGAAATTGTTGGGAAAGCCGATAGTTTAGGACTTTAGTTTAGATTTGCCATATTATTGAAGAAGCTAGCAACTAGTTTATTGTTCTCTATTACTTTGGCTGAAAGTGTTGGATTTGATGGTTTGATATGACTATATTTATTATTGCACTTTTAATTGGGATTTTTTTATTGATAAAAGCTAAGGAAAGATAGTCTTACGAGTATTTTATATAAAACGTATTTTTTTTGACTCGATCAATCATGTATTAATGGGTTAAATTGTAAGAGAGTTTTTTTTTTCTCTCCTAAGGGGATATGGGAAGGGATCGAACCTGAGACCTCACATTTTGTAAAGCCCCATGTCTACCACTGGGCCACCCCTTAGGGGCAATTGTAAGAGAGTGAAGCTTACAAAAAACGACATCTTACAAGACACCTAAAAATCTGTAAAACGGTTTTACAAAAAACCTATTTTTTAAGAAAATATAAAAATTGTAATTCTATAATGAGTGGAATAATATTGGAGAAAAGTCTTTTTAACCCCAAAACAAAACTAATACTTCCTTCTCTAGTCTGTTTACTCTTTAATTATTGTTCTAATTTGTTTGCTTCTGTTTCACAACAGAAATAATTGAGTTATTTATTGGACTTGTGTATGCCTACTAGAGAGAGACATACAATCTCTTTATAAGATATTAGTCTGTTGTGCAATAATTTATACCAGGTAATATAACTCATAATTCAATTTACTTGCTGATATGGGAAGAGGTACACTGTGGTAACTCTTTTCAGAATTAATCCCTTTATTTTTTTTATTTTTTCATCTCTTAGTATTTTATTGGCCTATAAAATACAGTAAATATTATGGTTAGTACTTCCTCCACACCTTTTTACTTTTCTCCCTTCCTTATCCCTTTTTTTCCCTCCACTTCGGCAAATATCTTTCTTGTAGTCTTGTATGATGTGTCATCTTTTTAAGAAGTTTTTGGGATAATAAGACTATCGTGGATGAATTAGGCATCTTTTTTTTATAGATAATATAGATATAGGGTCTAGAACTAACAAAGATTTCTTTTTCCACTCACCTCTAGAGTTAAATACTTCATTCAACAATTGTTTTTTTTATCCAATCCATCGTTTTCTAAAATCCCCATCACTAACATGAGTTATGAACTAGAAAAGATAGAATTTGTAATGAACAAATTTTTTTACCCCGATAACAGATAAAGACAAAAACGTTACATACAACATAGACCACTTAATCATAGTACATTTATTAAGAAGTACAAATGTACTAACATCGACCATATTAGAAACGAGGGAAAAAGAAGACAAAAAATAACATGAACATAAGTTAAGAAAGATATGAATAAGTCTAATGTGTGTGTGATACCCTTGCTTTAGACTAAAGACAAAATCTTAGGTAAGACGGTCTTACGAATATTTTTTGTAAGACAGATTCTCTTTATCCGACCCATCATGTGTTGATGAGTTGAGTTATGAGAGAGTGGGGCTTTGTCTTGGGATTTAAGATCCGTAAGACCGTCTTACGGAAGACTTACTCTAGACTAAATTGAATGGCGAAAAAGGATTTGATTGAGTACATATTAGTTGGATATATTAAAAGATTTCATATTTAAACTGTATTCTTATTTTCCTTATTTAATGAGATGTAATTTAGGTATCAATTGTGTTTGCTTAGGACTCCAAGAAACTTATTGTAACCTAGTACTATAGTGTACATATGAGAGTCCAGACGACCTCTTCATCAAGAGAGGAACCTGTTTCATTCTTCTTGTTTCATTTGTTCCAGTTTTTTTTTAAGGTTGCCTTTGTTTTCTTTCATGGGATCAGTCATAAAGGGTCTTGTGAGTTGAAGCTTTGCTACAAAAGCAGTCATGGGAGATGAAGCTTAGCCACAAAAGCAGTTGCAAAAGAATCTATGGTACAACCAACCCACTCTCATCCTTTATTTCTCAATATTACCCAATGAGAACTATTTAAAGGTAAAAACTTAGAAAATACGATTTTATGAGTATTTTCTGTAAGACGAATCATTGTGATTTGACTCATCGTGTGTTAATGAATTGAGTTATAAGTTATAAAAAAGTGGAGCGTGAGTTAAACGGTGAGAAAACAAAGTTCCATCTTACGAATTAAGATCCGTAAGAAAAGACCTATTTACTCTTATTTAAATTGGAGTTCTCTTTTTATGTTAGTCTTGAATACCTATTGATTGAACCTCCAACAGAATTTCTTGAAGATGGTGTTTCCTGAAACCAATTTTTTTATTATTTCCTCAAACCTCTATTAGTCGCCATTTGGATTAAAGCCTCTGTCACACCTCCCACATACAAACAACACCATGTTTAGCCAAAAGATTTGTTGTTTCTTCCCGTATCCATATTAAAAAACTAAGGATAAACTTCATAATTTTGTTTTATTTCTTTTAAAGATTGGAGGGGACATTGACCTTACCCCAAGCTTTAATGCATTGAAAATCTACAAAGTATTTAAGGTGTCTCTGGTGAGATTTGATCACTAATGTCATTCGACTATAACAATGATACCTCAAGTAACACTTGAGCATTAATGTCATTCGACTAGAACAATTGTATATTTGGTGAAGCTTAAACAATAGTGCAATGCAACTTTGACAATGATGTTAGCCATTGGTGCCCATGCAAGATTGTTTGAGCAACAGGGTCGCAAGTAAAACTTGAACGTTTGACTTATCCGTTAAGAGAAGTGAGCGGTATAAATTGAGTTATAACTCTTTAACTCTTTTGGTTCATGACTTGAAATTCAAACCCGACATGTCTGCAGAAAAATATTCTTCTTCAAGCTAAGACCTTAGCGAGCTCCGTAGCCGAAGCGGGTGAGGTTCTCCCTGATCATGAACTTTACAAACGTATGTTGGGGGTTTAGGAGCAACCTACAAGTAATTATCACCCTTCAAAATTCTAAGCCGGCCAAATCTTTTGAGGACCTTAGGGATTTTTTTCTTCAAGAAGAGGATCTACTGAGAAAATTTTCTATTCTCAACCTAAATCCGATCACCACCCTCACGACAGCCATGAAAGGGGTGGTTATAATCAAGGTGGATACTATCGGGTGGTGGAGGTCATAATGCGGGTCAAAATAATAGGGGACTTGGCTACTATGGCAACAATACTGCACATTGGTTTAATCGAGTATATGGGATTTGGACCATTTCATGACTCAATAGCATCCCTCCACCCCAGCCATCCCCGGGGACCCTTGCTAGCCGGATGCATATGAAGTCTTAACACCCTCAAGAGCAACCCCTTCCCTTCCCACGTACATGGAGACAAACTGAATTGCATCAAAAACTAAACAGAGTCACCATTTTTCCATACTATCGTAGCCGAAATTTTGCTAGCATAATCAACATATGATGTATGGCTAGTTGCACCCTCTCATGCTTCATTATATGTTTGCATCTCATGCCTGCATGAGAGCTGAGTACTAATGATTTTTTGAGTTGATCTTTGCTGTAATCAACTGTATCATAAAAACCAACAAACAGGTTAGTACAGAAACCACGACGAGTGTTTCCTTAGAATATTCAATTAAAATGGAACACCTGAATAAAGTCGTGAGTACTTGTGTCTGTGGCACAGAGAGAGAGAGGGATGGAGGGAGGGAGTAGTTTGACCAGCAAATATAATGTACAGGAAGCAGAAGGAACCTAAACGGAAATGCTAAGACCAAAGAATGGAAAAGTCCAACCTTGAATTATTTATCTGGCCGTGAGTTTCATATATACAATACAATAACAGAGAGAGAGAGAGAGACTGAGAGAGGGGGGGTGACAGATAGAGAGAAAGCACACAGAGTTTCGAGAATGGACAGTGCCATGCAAGACCCATGAGTGCTCACTCTCTTCTGTCACCTTCCCCAAGTATTATACCAGACTATATTTCGTTTGCTCATTGACCTGATGTTGCCCCCAAGAAATAAACCCTTCTCAACTATTTACTGACTTTGCTGCCCGAAAGAGCTGATTCAAAATGGATTATTTACACATGCATAAACATATAAAGCTTAATTCAGTTCTGGGTATGAAGAAACTGAAGGTTTCTAGACCTGAATTTATAGAAGATTAGTTGCAAAGGTCCCAATATCTTCTTGTAAACGGAATATATGTATGGTTCACGCTCATTGGTCTCTCAATAAACTAGTTTAATGATCACTAACCACCATGTCTGAAATACAAATGGTCAACATTCTCGGCTTTATATATATTTTTTACTTGATAACATAGTTGTTGGTTCATTGATTTTTCGGGGATAAAAAATTTTAAAAATGAAAAGAAACTCAGTTGGAAAGGCTTGCGAAATGGAAAGAGTGTCCGACTCCCTTCAAAAAGTATTAAATAGAATAAGGTTCCATGTTTGTCTGTACTCTGTAGTAGGGTAATAGGGATCCCGAAAGCTCTATCCCCTCAACAAATCCATATAATTTTGTCCTAAATAATTTGGAAAATGGGGATAAAAAGATGGCTGCTGCAAATGAGCTAAATTCTCAAAAAAAAAAAAAAAAAAAAAGGGACTTGCAGTTTCGAATTCTACTCTTGATATCCTTTCTCCTTGATAGAAACGACAAACTCAAACAAAGCAGATATAACAGTCTCCTTTCATTTCCCTCGAAAGATCACGCAGCCAAACAGATCAATTGTTTTGGACATCTGATACTTCTTGTTCTAATAGCAACTGCAGAGTTTGTTTTGTTTTCGCAGCAGACCATTAATTCTTTACGTAGCAATTGGTTCTTCATAGTATTACAGGGTAATGGTTTCACCTTTTGATATGTTAGGACCCTTCTCAATTAAAAACTGAAGATGACGAGTCAAAAGAAAGAATGCTTCTCTCTTCGTGAAGCAACTAACCAATGGGAGCTCGACAGACTTCTGATCAAAAGTTGTCTCAACTTTGTTTTAGCACAAAAGTATCTATGCTTTACATTAATAATCATATCTATATAATACTCTAACCATTCATTTTAGATAATACGTCATGCTTCTACCACTTTCTTCTTCTAAAGGTCTATTTTTATATTATCTGCTTTTTGTTTGTTGGGTTTTTGTAATTACTGAACCATTGCTAAATATGATTCTTATCAAATGAAGAGGCAAAAGCATATACCAGCACCCAAATCAAAGTAGCACATACAAATGTTTTCCATGTTCTAATCTAGTTAAACAGTTTTCCTTCTAGAATTCTTGTTTTTTTCTGTTAGATATTTGATTGAATGAAACAAATTTATGTAACCATCTATCAACAACCAATTCTAGGCCCTTGACTGATGTGCTGATTAATACTTCTGAAACAACTTTACTGAATAAATTGATGTGGGACTAATACTTTTAACATAAGTTTCCCTAAAGTCAAATGAAGTGGAACACATAAACCAGTGCAAGGCAGAACTAGTCCTCCAGTTTTATTAATCAAACAGATTATGTGCTTGCAAATCAGACAAAGAAGCAATAAGATGGTTGCTAGAACAAAGGCACAAAAAGCGATGAATTTTATTGGTTCTGAATGAAGTTTACATTCTAGACACGCATGGTTATTTGTATTGATTTAAGATTCTACAAATACATAAAGATATATGTACATGATGTTCAGATAGGATGGTTCCAAGACAAATGAGTGGAAACCATGAAGACAAAAATGCACGAGGTGTAATTTATACCGTGAGATACGCTTGTACCATAGTTCCCCCTGTAGGATCAGAAAGCAGATGCCTGACAAGGCCCATTCTCATACTATGCGGTGCTATGATGAACATGTAGAAGGCAAATAATACTAGGTCTGCAGAGGATAGAGAAGATCCAAGAAATCCCCACCACATCCTACATTGTTAAAAAAAAAAATTCCATCATTTATTCAGTTCAAGCTGCAAATCAAACCAATGTAAAGTTTCTTTACAAACCAGTGGATTTCTACAATTACTCGGAAATACTGTTCTACTTGGGGAAGTGATCTGCAGGATTATACCACATATCCAGCAAGCATGTTATCATCAAAATAGGTTTTTGCATCCAAACAAGTTCGGTTTTCAGTGAACTGGATAAAATACAGGTCAAATAAACACTCCAGAAAGAAAACTGAAGAAAGGCTAGGGTAGATGGCTTCTGAATGATCAGAACTAACAAAATTCTAGACCTAAACATCCCAATCAAACACAAAATTCTTGTTCATCTGTTAGGAAACTCACTTGCCTTTTGGCATACATGTACAAATGCTAAAATAGCTGAATGCGATCACCAACTCACCATAAACAAATGGTGGTGCCATTAATAAAATTACTAATGCAAAGCACTGTATAAGTCATTCAGTGTGTGAAAATTTAAAACAATTTTCACATTCTTATAGGATGAAAACTGTGGTTGACTTAAAGTTTTGATCATCTTCAAACTTTCAGTTATAGGATATGATTATTTGTGCTTACTTAGTATGTGCCAGCTGTAAATTTGAATAAAAGAAGGAGAGATTGACTGCCCAAGATTCTTTATTATTCTGATAACACATACATATATATAAGATACATGGAGACTAGATTAATGTATATGAGAATCCATAGAGTCAATTCTTGATCAATGTTGGGACAGTTGAGTTTTCTAGGTGGAGACTGATTCGGCTTTCAGTCTGTGGTATGTTTGGAAGAGCCACAGGGCTGGATTTCTGCTACTGTGATTCTTCTAGTCTTTCACCCCCCCTCAAGCAAAACGGAATGAAGTGGAGCTTGAGCTTGAATTTTTTGGAGTGCCCTCTTAATTGTAACATCAGTGAGATGATAAATCCGCAAAGCATGCGAAATAGGCACATCAATTTGTTGAGATTGAAAAGCAACATTTGCAATAAATGATTGATGCCAAACGAATACTTGTAGTTGGTTAAAAAACATGGTTGTATGAAAAAGAATGTCTCCCCAAATACCAAATTTGAATACTTTCCAAGGAGCAATGGATAAGATATACCTAAGTTAGCCATTGTGCGAGAAACAAATGGACTTGTAACAAAGTCATGAACACCAATTAATGAGCCTTGTGGATAATGTTCAAAAAGAGGAATCATAGTAGAAATTGAAGTCGATAATTGGGAACTAACCAAGTAGGAATTGGGAACAATGTCGGAGACGGAAGAAGAAAAGCAGTGATTTAGGAGCTCAGTCTTGGTAATGGAATAGGGAAGATGGAGATGAGAGGGAATCGCAAGGCAAAGTCCATCAAACATAGGAAAAATAGGGTTTATGGTTAAAGAGGGTAAAGGAGAACATGAAGAAGATTTAATTTGATCATTGGCCCCAAGGATACTAGTATTGGCATTTGTGGAATGACTTGTGTCTTGAGTAGAAATAATACATTCACTTGTATGCCGCACCGTAGAAAATGAAGAAGATGACTTCCTACACCGTTTTTCCTCGTCAAGAAGATAATCGAGAAGAAAATTCAATGATAATTGTGGTTTTCGAAAATAATAATACTTGACAAATTTGTTAAATAATGGATCAAGTCCATCAACAAGAAAATCAATTAGCTCATTTTCAGAAATTGGATTTCCAGCCATGTCAAGAGCATATGAAAGAGAACTTACTTCAGAAAAATAATTTTGTAAAGATTGATTAGGACTTTGCTGAATTGAGTACAGTTGATCGAACAGATGATCAATATACCAATTCGAAATTGAAAGGAAAGAAGTGGACAAAGAAGAATAATTGTCCATTACTTGGGTCCAAGAAGGGAGACGACGTGTTTCTTTGTTGAGCGGAGTGGTCTGGGCTAGAATTGGGTTGGGGCAAATTGGATCCACCAAGGGAGGATCGAACAAGCTGCTTGGATTAGTGGATGAGAGCCAGTCGGAATGTGCGCTGGGGCTGTGTGTGCTGGCCGACCAAAAGAGAGAAGAGGGGCAGCTTTGGGCTTTGGAGACAGTGGAGAGAAAAAAGGAGAGAAGTTGGAGCGATGAAAACGCTACTTGCTGTGAGACGAGAGATGGAGAGAAGCAGGAAGATTGGAGATGGAGGCGTTCACCGGTGATGGAGGATGGCAGAAGAAATTGTTCAGTCTATGGACCTGAGCACACTGGAGTTGGCGCGGCTTTGGAGCTGTTTGGCCGGAGGAGATGATTGGCACCAGTGCACTTTTGAACTGGAATTGCTGGATCTGGGTGAAGAAACTGGAAAATCCGAAGTTTGTGGAAGTGACCGACGGGTAGTGAAGAAGGAGCCGACGGCGGCTTCGGTACAGAGATAGGAGGCCTCAGTTGTGGCGTGAGCCTTTCATGGCTCTGATACCATGTAAATTTGAATAAAAGAAGGAGAGATTGACTGCCCAAGATTCTTTATTATTCTGATAACACATACATATATATAAGATACATGGAGACTAGATTAATGTATATGAGAATCCATAGAGTCAATTCTTGATCAATGTTGGGACAGTTGAGTTTTCTAGGTGGAGACTGATTCGGCTTTCAGTCTGTGGTATGTTTGGAAGAGCCACAGGGCTGGATTTCTGCTACTGTGATTCTTCTAGTCTTTCACCAGCAACTTGATTGTCATATGATGGACTGAATTGATGCTTTTCATCTATTGCTGACATGCCTTTTCATCTATTAGATAGAATGCAAAACATAGGGAACCAGACAATCAAGGGAGCAGTGCCCACTATGACAATTCCTTTTTGATTCAGTATACTGCTCATCACGACTTTGGAAAGTCACATTCTTTTGACCTTCACGACTTTGGAAAGTGAGGGAATCATCTTTTGGTACCACATCTTTAATACAGTATTGGGATTTATTTTGATTTCACAGAGCTTGTAAAAACTAGGGCGAATTACCCAAATCGTCCTTGTACTTTACCACTTTTTTCAACTTCGTCCTTGAAAAAAAATTGAACCTTATTGGTCCTTGTAGAAAATGTTTTGACGGAAAATGGTACTTCCGTCCACTTTCATTATTTTTTCTCCGTTGGGTCAATGCACGTGCGTCTATCGTGACATTGACTAAGGGCAAAATAGTCATTTTATCAACAACAAAAAAGTACATGGACGAAATACCAACTAATTGGTTTTTAACATGTTAAAATGCTTTGATTGGCCGAATAAAGTTAGAATTATTAAATAATATCACAAGTAAACCATGGTAATTTGGAGAGAGACGTCGGCAAGATGGGCTTTGGAAGAGCAAATTGAAGAGCAGCTAATTCTAAAAATTGAAGAGCAGCTCAAGCCAGATTATGCATAATGCATCAAAATCAGATTCGAGAATGACTTGACAGTTGGAGAGTGAGGAAGAAGAGTCATCAATGGGGGTTCCTATTTCTTCTCCTTTTTATAATACACACTCTGTGTTAAGTATCACCCTTTCCTTGTATATCTACAACAAATTTACTATCACGATCTACCGATTGTCTCTTCAATCTACTGTGGTGGAGGCACTTTGGGGACTACACTTACCACCAGGAAACAATTTTATTTTCCAGTGCAACCCATCATTTTCAGGGGCATAGACAGAGATTCCATGGATGTGCCAATTGAAATAGAAACCCCCATTGATGACTCTTATGACACATACACACACACACACACACAGATCTGCTCCATCTTCTCTCTCTCCCTCCCTCTCTCACGCACACATAAACACAAACACAAACCCAACTCTGGAAAGATCAAATCCCGGAATTTTTTTATCTCTCTCCATGAAAAGGAAAGACCCTCTGAAATTGGCGGTAGGTTATATGGGTTGTGGGTAAGCAGGGGACTGGGGATAGTCAGATTTGGGAGCCAACTGGAAACTCTATATCTTTGTTGGAAACACTGCCGAAATTGATACTAAGAAAGAAAGACCCAGTACCAAAAACAGAGTACCCAAATGGGTTTCAGCCCACGAACTTGCTGCACTATTTTGGCTCAGCGACTGGCGTCCCTCAACCATTTTGGACTTCCTCCGCTCACTTGCCCGTTTCTCGTGGCTACTGGCTACTTCCTCCACTCACTTTCCCTGTGGCAACCATGTTGAACGGAAGGGAATGCAACGGGGAAGGGGTTTAATTGCCCAATTTATTAATTACCTAAATGGTCCATGAACTTTATAATACGAATTGCCAATTATACCCCTATCCAATATCACATGAGACGCACGTGCGTTGACCTAACGGAAAAAAATAACGAAATTGGACGGAAGGACCAATTGCGTCACAAGCTTTAGCAAGAAGGACGATTTTTAGGAATTTGGGACGAATTTGGAAAAAGGGGTAAAGTACAGGGACAATTTGGGTAATTCTCCCCAAAAAACTATTCTACACCTCTTGTGTACAAAGGACGCGATCACCTGATTTGACGCCTTGATTTATATACATTTACCTTTATAAAAAAAAAACTATTATGAAAATGAAAACCTTCATGCAGGAAGCAAATGAGGGTTCAATGTAATTATCAGTTGCAAGAAATAGGTTATTCACACCATATAGAACATCTCTGTCCTGCATATGTATGGATTAGAAACTGCCACAAATAGTGCACAATACATATAAACTTGGCATACTCTTGAGAAGGAAGGAAAAAAGTAAATTCATACCAAGTAGGTAGGCGGAAGAAAGTACGAAAGAAAATCCGCGTTCCCTCAATATCCAATTGCACAATCAGCGCTAGTCCAAAGAGAAAGAATGCTCTCTGTCGTTTCCTTTCGAGTGGCCAAAGGGTTTCCCAAGCTGAAGCACAAATTGTAATTCAGTCATATGTTCACATGTAAGACTCCACTTACTGTTATGAATAGATATGTATCAACTTCTGCATCTTGTAATACAAGCTCGTGCTTGCAAACAAAGAATTTTTTTATTTTTTATTTTTCAAACAAAGAAACTAAGAAGTACATCCACGTAGTTGAAAAATGACAAAGGTACTCAAACTTGGAAAGGTGAAGAGAAATTTCATAATTAATTATTGCTAGCTATAGCTGCAACTACAAAATGCACATATTACCAAACAAGAGAATGCAGTTTGTAGTCTGAAAGCAGAGCAATATAAAAGTTCACCCAAAATTGCAAAACCCCTGGCTAGCGGCCTTCAAAGCAAGAAATGGAGGATTCTTTTAAAGAGGACCATCAAGGGAAACCTACTATAAATTCTGTACTGTACAAACTCATTTCAGCCGGTGCGTATCATTTCACACATCAAGCCAAGGAATCGAGGGGAACTAAACAACAGGATATATATGTCCAAGGTATAGTTTCAAATTTCATACCATTTGGCCCTTTTCGACTGATATGCATACTTATATCAAATGGTATAAGCCATGATCCTTTTCAGCTAAATTTTCAACTGTTTGAGTATAAATACTGTAAAAAGAGATAAATCTGGTGGGTATAATGTAACACCACCAAGTGAAGCCCTAAATGGTAACAAATCATTGCATCTTGTCGCTTCTGCTTTCCAAGGCAACCTCAGTTATATTTTTCTCTCTCATTCATCTTCATGCTCAGTTGCCAACATTTCTAGTAGTTACTACTTACCAGTCAACAACCTCACCAAGAAACTTGACTTCACAATGAATTTATATTCTGTCAGTTTCTCAAGCATTTCATCTTCCCCAAAATAAGTACCATTTTGTTATATATATATATATATATATATATATATATATATAGGACTAGTCTTTGAGATGATTTTTTTTTACTCTTTAGTCTTTTCAAATAAAGGTTACCGTAAATAGTGTTAGAATATATTTTTATGTATATTTAGGGTTATATTGTATATTATTATATTTGTAGGGACCTTGCTATAACTTGTGTTCATTATATATATTGGTTGCCGAACTGATTTGCAGTTAACAGCTTCATCAAAATTGTTTTTGCCTTTTCTTCGATAACATGGTATCAAAGCAAAGGGTCTTCGTGATTGTGAGATTTTGGTGAAAGGTTACATCAACCCTAGCTTGGTATGGGTTCGGGTTCTTCATTTTGCGACCACAGTGACTGTGTCGTGTTCTTCATATTGCCATGTTGGAATTGGTTTAGGATTTAGGCCACGCGATTGTTTGTGTAGTCATCTAGTATAGGCGACCAGGTATGTAACTTGTTTTCTGCCAGCCGGTGCCGGAACAGTATCTCACGCGCCGGCGCGTCTGCCGGAATTTTCTTGCCGGACTTCCACAGACGAGTTTGCCTACTCTTGTTCCTCTAGGTTTCATTGTCACTTTTCTAATTTGGTGATTTTTTGGCTAGTTGGTTTGCAACTTCAGTAAGTGTGTGCACTGTTTGTTCAATTTGGCTTTGGTTGTGCACTGTTTGTTCAATTTTGGCTTTGGTGTAATTGTACAAATAATATAATGACTACTTCTGGACCCTCAGATGGTAAGGCTGTGATTTCCGAAGTTTTCTCGGTTGGTTCGCGAATTACAAATAAACCACTTACAGGTAAGAACTATTTGATGTGGCGTCATGTTATTGAAATGAGTTTGAAAGGACAACAGAAAGAAGATCATCTTACTTCCGTTCGTGAGAAAGATACTACGTGGATGTGTGATGATGCTGATTTGTATGGAAAACTTATGAATTCAATGGATGAAGAAATTGCTGAATTAGTTGCCCATACTACTACTGTTCGTGATCTATGGGAGTACTTGGCTGTTATATATGGCGGTAAGGATAATTTGAATCGTATTTAAGATCTCTCTTATGCGATGTTTCGTCAAGATCAACACGATCGCCCTGTGACTCAATACTTTGTTGATTATAAGAAATTAGCTGCAGAATGGAGTTACTTGTTACCGTTGAGTGTGGATGTTTGTCACATGCGGGCACAACGAGAACAACTAATGATACTTGGATTTCTTGTTGGTTTGCGGTCTGAGTTTAGTATCGCTCGTTCGTAGATTTTATCTGGCACCGATGTTGGCTCTCTTCAAGATGCATTTTCTCGTGTTCTTCGGACTTTCTTAGAATCTAGCATAAGTAATAATGCTGGTAGTGGTGGTAGGAGTCCTGGTAGAGGGGGTCGTACTTGGGGTCGTACTGGTGGTCGTAGTGGTCGTGGTGGTGGTAGAGCGAGTTCAAAGTCTCGTATTTGTTATCATTGTGGTACTAAAGGTCATACGATTCATCGTTGCTGGAAACTACATGGGAAACCACCTGCAGATAACTTTGCTCATGTTGCCTCTATTCCTGATAGTGATAATCATACTCCTACACAACCTCCATCTACTCAGCCAAGTCAGCCTAGTGAGAGTAAGATGGTGATGATGTCTGATGATGAGTTTGCTCGTTACACACACTTTCAGACCTCCTCTTCTTCCTCTACTGCTACTTTTGTTCAATCAGGTAACCCTACTGCATGTTTTTCTTCGCCTAGCTGTCAATGGGTTCTTGATTCCGGTGCCTCCACCGTGGTCTATTTTCTTCGTTTACTAGTGCGTTGGGTAATTCTATTGTGACACTAGTAGATGGTTCGGTTGCTCCTATTCAGGGACACGGTAATATATGTCTCACATCGTCTCTTCAATTGTCCTCGGTTTTGTATATTTCGGGTTTTTCATATAACCTTTTGTCTATTAGTCGATTAACTCGTGATCATCACTGTAAGGTCTCACTTTTTTCAACTCATTGTGTATTTCAGGATCGTGCGACGAAAAGGATTATTGGTAGAGGGCAAGAATATGGTGTACTATATTCTTTTGAGCTTGTGGCATCTACTGCATGCTCCAGTTCTTCAGTTTCTCCTTTCCAGATTCATTGCCGATTGGGTCATCCTTCTATGTCCAGTCTAAAGAAGTTGTGTCCAGATTTATCCTCGTTGTCTATCTTGCATGTGATGCCAGTCAATTTGCAAAGCATCATCGTATTTCTTACTTTCCTAGAGTTAATAAGCGGGTAAATGCCACATTTGATGTTGTACACTAATATGTGGGGTCCTAGTCCTGTTGTTTCTAAGTTGGGATATCGGTATTTTGTCACCTTTGTGGATGATTATTCCCGTGTAACTTGGATTTATTTAATGAAAAATCGTTCTGAATTATTTAATATTTTTTAGACTTTTGTGCTGAAATTGAAACTCAATTTAGTGTGCCTATTAAACTCCTTCGTAGTGATAATGCTCGGGAGAACTTTTCTAATGTCTATTCTCGGTTCATGGCTAGTTGTGGTATGCTTCATCAGTCCTCGTGTATTGATACACCTCAGTAAAATGGGGTGGCTGAGCATAAAAATCGTCATTTACTTGAAGTTGCGCGTGCTCTCTCTTTCCAAATGAATGTACCTAAACACTTTTGGGAAGATGCTGTCTTAACTGCCTGTCATCGCATTAATAGGATGCCTTCTTCTGCTCTCCAGGGAGAAATTCCGTATCGTGTCTTGTTTCCTTCACAGTCTCTTTATTCCGTTCCTCCATGAATATTTGAGTTTGTTTGTTTTGTTCGTGATCACTGTCCAAGTCTTACTAAATTAGATCTTAAGGCACTTAAATGCATATTTGTGGGTTATTCTCGTAGTCAAAAGGGTATCGGTGTTTTTCTCCCGAATTGAACCGTTAGTTTGTTTGCGCTGATGTTACGTTTCATGAGTCTACACCGTTTTATCTCATCTCTGTTGCACCTTCTGTTGCTGTTGATTCCTTGTCTGAAGATGATTTTCTTATTTATCGAGTGGCGCGGACCACTTCTTCTCCTGCTCTGTTCCACCGATGGTTCGGCCTCCTATTCATCAGGTTTATTCTCGTCACACGTGCCCTTCAAAGAATTTACCTCCTGATTCTGCTCCTACCGAGCCAATTCGTTCATCGCTTGATCCTGCCATGGTTGATTCTTCTTCGGATCTTGATGTAACGCACTTGTTAACTATAATGTTCCTATTGTTCATTGCAAAGGTAAACATACTTTATACTTTGTTTCTGACTTTGTTAACTATAATGGGTTATCTCCTGAACATTGTGCGTTTGTTGGTCTCATTAGGATGCTGTTGTGAGGATTCTAAGATATCTTAAACAGGCGCCAGGGCAAGGTGTACTATATCGTGATCATGGACGTATGAGGATTGAAGGGTTTGCCGATGCTGATTGGGCAGGTTCTCTCGATAAAAGATCTACTTCAGGATAATGTGTATTTGTTTGAAGTAATTTGGTATCTTGGAAGAGTAAGAAACAACCGGTAGTGTCAAGATCTAGTGCATAGTCTGAATATAGGGTTACGGCTAATGCCACGTGTGAACTTGTGTGGATTCGTCAGCTTCTTGGTGAGATTGATATTGGTAACTCGTTACCTGCAGTTATGGTGTGATAACCAGGCAGCCATTCATATTGCCTCAAATCAAGTGTTCCATGAACCATAGTTACGAAAGGCGAGCGCCTCTTCGCCTGAGGCGCGAGGCGAGGGGGTTACGTCCCTTGTAGGTCCAGGCGAGGCGATCACACAGAAGCGAGTCTAGGCAATCGCCTTTCTCGCCTTTTGAAGAGGCGAGAGGCGAGAAGAGGCGGACAAAGGCGAACATTCTAGAAAAAACTTAATATGACGTATTTTTTAAGTTTTTTAGGGTTTTAACTTAAAAGAAACACACTTACCATCTTACCCTCACGTGCGACTTGGACTTTTAGACTTCCAATTAGACTCTTCAACTTTGAGGAGAGATACAAAAATACCTTCCGGTCGCTAAACAGAGACAGAGCATAGTTCGTTCGTGACTGTCGACCCTGTTTGGGATTTGCAGAACAGTCTGGGGTCTTTCACCCTCGAGTCCTCGACTCTGTCAGTCTGTCGTCTTTAACAATCAGACAACCAAGTAACTTTCTCTTCTTTTTTTGTGGCTAAATTGCATGATAATTCGACTTCTTCCTGCTTCTTTTCTTCACTTTTTTTACTCTGTTTTTGACTCTCTTTACTGAGTCTTCAAGAAACTTTTTACTTTCTCTTCTTTCCTTTTTTTGGTTAAATTGACTTCTACTCTGCTTCTTTCATTTTTTAAACTATGTTTCTGTTTACTTTGTTGTTTTTTGTGTGTGTGTATTTATGAAATGAAAAACTATTTCTATGCTTCTTTCACTTTGTATTTCCTGCAATTGATGCACTGCTACAGGCCTACAGGCTGTAATATAAAAACTATTTGCTTGTGTGTTTATGAAAAATAAAATACAACAATACTTACTCTTTTATTTAAAATATAAAAACTATATGTATTGGATTATGTCACAATAAAATGTATATATATATATATATGCTATTTTTCTTAATTTCTCGCCTTGTTCGCCTTTCGGTCGCCCGCCCCTCTCCTCGCCTTTCGCCTCAAAAATGGACCTCTCGCCTTCCGCCTTTAATAACTATGCCATGAACGAACAAAACACATAGAGATTGATTGTCATTTTGTTCGAGAGAAACTTCAAGAAAAGGTGATTGTCACGAGTTATGTTAGAACCGGGGATCAACTTGCAGATGTATTTACTAAGTCATTGAATGGGAATAGAATTAGTTATATTTGTAACAAGATGGGCATGCATGATATTTATGCTCCAGCTTGAGGGGGAGTGTTAGAATATAGTTTTATGTAGATTTAGGGTTATATTGTATATTATTATATTTGTAGGGACCTTGATGTAACTTGTGTTCATATATATTGGTTGCCGAACTGATTTACAGTTAACGGCTTCATCAAAATTGTTTTTGCCTTTTCTTCGATAACAAATAGAATGGAACAACTCAATCAAAGACAACAATTTGCAGTTAGGTATCCATAGGCTAATTAGGTGCTTGTTTAAATTGAAGTTTATCCAGGCATCAAAAAGTTAGAATATGTTTTTAACTTGATTTTTCACACCCTTCATGGAGCAGTAACTTGTACTATGTCATATTTTCAGTCATTCAAGATTATAATTATTCAAGAAAATTAAGTATGAAATACTTAACTCATTATATCCCGGAACAAATTTGAAAATCATAAAAAATACAATGTTTATATCTCTTCCGCTTGTGTTTATAAAGATACCTTCCACCGGAGATCACAAACCTACTCTGGGGTTGTCACCTTGCCGGTAAGAATGGAGTTCAAGTGGTAGATCTCTCCAACTAACTTTTATTGAAGAACAACCATAATGGAAGTGAAAAAATAATTCTTAAATCAGAGAAAGAAAAAAGAGAAGATTTGGGGATCATAAACCAAATTAAATGTAAAGAGACATCCAAGAGAAAGCTTGAGATGCAGGGCAGGGGAGTCCATAGGTATTTTCAATGATAAATTAAGGTCAATATGGAAATTTAAATTATCATCCGAATTTTTAACTTACCTGATCCTATTATATTTTTTGAGCCAACTGTTTTCCAATGATTTTAACTACCACTGTTTAAAAAACCAATCACCTAATTATTTATTTTGCAGTGAATTCGTGTTTTAGCCTTGGGGAAAATTCCATTAAAAATCACCTTTTCCTTCAGAGGACCATTAAGTCCTATCAAGTTCATCAGGACAATAAACTACTACATTATTAATCTTCCTCCCAGGGGAAAAGCACAACGTATTTGGAATTTCCTTTAGAAATAGAGAATAAGGGCTTCAAAAAAATCAATGTCAAGAACATAGACGAACTGAAGTATGTCCATTACAAATGATGCAATCAACAACTAGCACCAAAAGAGAAAAAAGTAAAAAGAATGGAAACACGATGCTATCAACAACTGATCAGTGTAAAAAAGAAAGTTTCATCCCATGTTTACCTTGCATCGAGATATTCTTTGTGAATCTCCCATGAGCCAGCATGTCTCTGGAACGACCTTGCCTTAAAATTTTTGCAATTACGGAGGCGTAATTAGGAGCTTCTGATAATGATCTCACAACTGAATATCCTGAAGGATGCAGTTGCCAAGTAATTGATACCAATTTATATACGCAATTGAAACAAAACATGCATCAACTAATTGCCTTATTACCCGTGGCTGGATGCACCATGCTAGCAGCAGCCCCAAATGCAAGGTTCTTTTGCTCAGTATTTGGCAAGGATCCACCAACTGGAATATAAGACCATTCCTGCATGAAGAGTAACCAAAGAGTATCAAACACCAACTCAATGAAGTCAGTGCAAAGGATCCCAGAATGATAACAAGCCAAGGCCAAAGATGATTACCTCTTCATAAGTTTTAATTATTCGGACCCCCATTGTCTCTAATCTTGACATGAGCTTTTTCTTCAATAGATCGAAAGGCATGGCCTCTTTTGAAGCCAAACAGGTTTCCTGCAATTATCTTCTTCACATTTATACTTATAATATATATATATATATGACATACATATTTTTTAACATTACATGGAATGTAAAACTTGAACCATAAGCACATTTGAGCTAACCTCAAAGAATACTTTTGTTTGAGACATGGGCATAGCATAGAGAAAAGTTGGATAGAGTGCTTCTAATGATTTAACATTCTGTTTTGTGTAGTCTCTATAATCCATGAAAACCATCAGACTAGGATCATACGGATTGTTTTCCACCTGCATTCAGAAAGAATTGAAAAATATATATTAAAAAAAGTGTGAAGCTATATATTTTAAATAACAGCACTAAGTTGCAGCTTAAACATTGTCTTCACTCATCCAGCCATATAAATTCATATTACAAGTGATCGCCATAAAAATTTCAGAAGAAGTTCCAAAAGCTTGAAGACCAAATAGAAGGATGAATTTACCATAGTATAAGCAGTAGAGAAAAATTGCACATTAACCACGTAACAGTAAACAAACAAATATCGTGGCATGCATTGATTATTGAGGAGATGAATTAATAGGGCCAAAACTCAAAATTATTAACTTTGATTACACTTGACAACCATACAACACGGTGCAGGTATCAGGTATGAAGCCCCATGTTGAATGACTAACATAATAATAGAAGTAGTTACATAACAACATTCTAATTTGTTGAAGAGGTGAAAATTTTTAAAACGATGGACAAGAAACCAGACCCCGGTCAAAACTAAGACAGTATTATAATATGTCCTCCATTTAAGTTGCAACCACAACTGGAAAACCTCTAGTATCATACTGCTAGTTAATTGTGACCCAAAAAGAGGAAACATTCAACCAAGCATCTAAAATTCTAACTTTTGGACAACAGAAACTGCATTTGTACCTCCACTTCCACACCATAAGCTGTTTGGACGCAAACCTGGGGACCTCCAAGCTCATACTGCAAGAGTTTTCCTGAAGCTGCTCCAGATGCAACAGTAGCAAGCCTAATAGGATACATCAGAAGCTTGAAACAGGGTACAGTAACAAAATCTTGCCTGCTTAGAGAACTATTTCTTATAAAGGATAAATACCACAGTACCTGCATGGAATGGCAATATTGTTTTCACACTCGATGAGACTGTGACCACTTGAAGCTTCAGTAATTCTTTCCACTTTAGAGCTAAGATATGAAACACCTGACTCGACACACCTAGAAAATTAATATGGATTACGATTTACAGAGTTCCAAAAGAAGAATGAATAGTCGAAAGAGCAGTGATCAAGAAAATTTGAGGGTCAAACTTTCACGGAGCACTTGTTAAGAATATATTAGTAGAAAGTATTTACCTAAGGAATTCCCTTCAATTCATGAGGGAATATCCCCAATGCATTGAGGGTGTTTCCAAAGCAAAACCTTTCTGTGGGTACTTGTTACCATATCCCAAAAACAATGTTAATTACCAAGAAGGAAAATACGATGCGAACAACTAAAGCCCAAACTCTTTTAATCCATGTTACCTTCTCAACAACTCCTCGTGGAGCAAGTGGCGACTTACTCGCCCATAGGCACGACCAATCATGATGGGATCATTGTCATCAAGATATACAACGGTGTCCCGCCAAACATGCTCAATGCACCCTTCAAGTCCAAGACCTGGGAAAACATAGAACTAAGTTTCATTTTGCATACGAAGAAGAGCATTATGAGAGTACTTTTAAGAACGTGACAATCCATCCAACATCAGATAACATTTTAATTAACATTTAAAAAGCCAGAATTCGTGCTTATAAGGAAATGTGAAATACGGAGTAATTATTGAATGGAACCAGAGCTATTCTTTAGTTATATTGGAAGTCGAATTTGATTTGTTATGATACAGATGTGGTCCTGTGGAAACATCCTGATAGCTTAAGTAAAGTTTATAATGAGAAATCAAGTAACATTAAAAATAAAATAAAAAAATCAAGTTACATTTAAAGAAAGCAATTATCAATACCTATAAATTCATCTTCCCAAACGCCGTAATTATTTGTAAAAGGAAGATCGGGCCCAATTAGTCCAACCTTCAACCCCAGCTTAGCTGATTCTGCAGCAAGAGCAAGGCCTGCTGGACCGCAACCAATGACAACCAGATCCAACAAGCAATCTCCAAATGGTATTCGTGGCAGCTGCAGCAGGGGAGAAATATTTTAGGAAGATAACTAATGTATTGCATTATAGCAGCAGGCAGCAACTGAACAACTACTTGGTACCAACCACTGGACCTGCTAGGCTGCTACTATTTTCTAGATCATGAAAAACAACCATATACAAATACTACCATAACATTCTATAAGATTTAGGCATTGTGGTGCGATTGATAATTTGATACATGATCTTTTTTTATTCAAAGTGATCCCTGATCATGCCAACCTAAAACCCTTCCCCTCTCTTTACATGTCTTCATTAACATGCTTTGACCCCGTGATTAAATGATGCCATGTTATGTCACTTCGACTCTTCAAAATGCTTCAAGTACCTTGTCCAAAACTTGACGTTCGGAGAGGATCTGGAACCTCAACAATTCTGACACAGTGGAATTCCTGCATTTCCTCTAGTAAAATATGTAATCCCTTTTTAGTGAAATAAGTAATAGGTGAATTGTCTCCAACATATTTGCTAAAGGAATTTACATTGGTCGAGCAACGTATAATTTGGTTTGTTTAATGCGCCTTCAAGCAGCCAACTACAGGAACTCCACAATTTGACTCTACAAAGGTTCCAAATCCAATTGGAGAAGGGTACTACGTCTTCATAGGCGACTTTAAATGCTACTAGAAACTAGCAAGCATGTTGAACATCTCAATTTTTCCACGCATACACTCACAGTCACAGAAATGCTTTACCATTTTGAATGCCATATATCATGTGAATACTAGTTTATCTCATAAAATAAAATGTAAAAATATATAAAAGTTCTAGAATAGAGGCGTGATGTTGCAACCCTCACTCGCAGAATTGAGCCCCCCTGAGATCAGAAACGTTAAGGAAGTAACTCATTAAACACCAATAGAAAAGATATTGTTTGCTGGCATTCCTGAAATCACTGTCTAAAATAGGAACTAAATTAACCAAAAATTAGTTCGCACGTTGTGCACCTGATGTGGGTGGATATGAGGGAGAAGAAGAAAATAGAAATATTCAGAACACAGCTTAGAAAGGAGTTGGATAAAGGGAGCCAAGCTCTACCCCCCATTGATAATGCATATCAACCATATATAAGATCATCAAAATATGTGCCCACAACTTTACTTTCCTAAGCTATATATAGTGAACTATTAGATTAGTCCAAGGCTAACACAAACTTCTAAGCAGTCCAAATACATTTACTATCTAAATACAAGTGTAGAAGCAAGTTACTAGAACTTGGACTCTTCCAATTCAAAGATTTAAATCTTCTTTTCATCTTTCACAGTAAGTGCATGAACTGCTGCCAATCAAATTATCCATCTCCGAATTCCTAAATATTACACACTCCCTTGGTGCAAAAGAGCTCGTCCTCGAGTTCAGATATGAGTAACCATAGTAGTCATTATTGGACAGTTGCTCTAGTAGCACCATGCTTCTTCAATTAGAAATCACTATTCCTCAAACTTTGAGGTCACTCGTGATTTTTTGAGTAAAACTTCTATTGCATTCATAAACTGGGAAAAGGTAGACAAATCTCAACTCTTTTCCATGACTCATTTGTCAAATATTTGCTGGAATTTTCATGCTTTCCACCTTGTACGCTAATGAAACAAACATTGTCCATTTTGATCTGGCGAGGAGTGGCTATTAGAGTTCCAATAATAGATATATCAAGAACACAACTAAGAAAGTAGTCGGATAAAGGGAGTCAAGTTCTACCACATTGATAATACATATTATGATGAGAATCAGAATATATGCAAGTCCAAGCAGCCCTATCAAACTTAAGGGACTCATATGCCATTCTCTATAATTAGGAGGGTCGGTCATTAAAGTATAATGTTAGTTAATTTAGGTTTTTGCTATTCCTTTGTGTAACAGGATTATAGTTCCTGTATTTCCTTTTCCTCCTTGGTTTCCTTCATGTAATCGTCTATTTATACTCCCCCTTCTGTAATCCAGAATACAACACATTCATAATACCATAATACGTTCAATTCCGCATATCAATTCTCAAATTGTCATGGTATCAGAGCCAACAAATCTGCTCTTCCTCGATTCTGCTTAAAGGTGTTTTCTTCTTCCCTTCCAAACTGCCATTACTATCTCACTCATATTTTCATCATCATGACTGAAACACAGCAAGATCAAATTGATCTCTCCAATTCCAGACTCAAAAGAAAAAGAAAACACCACAGATGATATGTATGATTTTCGAGAATCAACGCTCCAACTAAATTCAGGGCATCCACTATATCTTCATACTAATGATCATCCAGGTATGAATCTGGTTACAGAATCCCTCAACGACACTAATTTTGCTCAATGGAAAATTTCAGTCACCATAGCCCTCTCTGCAAAAAATAAATTAGGGATGGTCAATGGATCTAATTCCAGGCCTTCGTCCCAATCCAAATACACACATGCTTGGGATAGATGCAATAGCATGGTGATATCCTGACTACTAATAAACTCTGTCTATTCTCAAATCAGACAGAGTATTGTTTATTTTTCCACAGCCTGTGAAATCTGGGAAGACATCATCACCAGATATACTCATAGTGAAGCCCCCAAAATATTCCAAATAAGGAAAAACATTATGATGTGCTCCCAAGGTGGCCTAAGTATCAATGCTTACTTCACCAAATTTAGAGGACTGTGGGATGAATTATCTAATCTCTCTCAACTACCTAAATGTATCTGCAATTGCTCCTGTGGAGCAACTAAACTGCAGGAAGAATATGATCATGTTTCCAAACTAACTCAGTTCCTTATGGGTCTCTCTTATCTCTATACTGATGTAAGGGGCCAAATCCTAAGAATGACACCTCTTCCTACCATTACCAAGGCTGTATCTATCCTTGTTCAAGAGGAGGGACAAAGGCAGCATGTTAATCTAGAGGCAACACCTACTGCCTTGATTAGTAGGGCTACTGGCTCCACAGGTAACTCTAATGGAAGATTTTCAAAGAGCAAGAACTCTGGAAATTCTTAATCCAACTCCAGAGGCAGAACCTTCTGTGATTTCTGACATGGTGACTCTCACACTAAAGACAAATGCTTTTACATCCATTGATTTCCTGAGCACCTCTCAAGACACTAGCAAAGCAACTGCAGATCAAGGGCCTTCCATCGGCAGTGACACAAACTTTCTCACTGATGAACAATGCCAGCAACTCAGGGATCTTCTCAGCAAAAACCTAAATTAACTAACATTATACTTTAATGACAGACCCTCCTAATTATAGAGAAAGGCATCTGAGTCCCTTAAGTTTGATAGGGCTGCTTGGACTTGCATATATTCTGATTCTCTTTAAGACCACCCTCACACAAGACAATCCTATTTCTATCTTTCCACCTCCTGCCTTCAACCCTATCTGTGAAGAACATCTCACCTCCCCCATTCAACCTTGTTCTACCACTACTCCTCCCCCAGCCCCCCCTCCCACAAGTACAAACACTTCCCCTGCCCCTCTCCCTCCAAGACCTCAAAGACACAAGAGCATCCCTACTAAGTTTAAAGACTTTACTGGCCTTCCCTCCAATCTTTAGAAGCCTTCTACATCCTCTACATACTGCCCCACTCCCTACCCTATATCTAACAACTGCACTCTTGCAAATCTTTCCCCCACCAACAAATCCTTTGCTCTCAATATCTCATCTGTTTGAGAACCCAAAACCTTCCTTCAAGCTATTAAAGATCCCCTCTGGTGTCAAGCCATGGAATCTGAACTGCAGGCCTTAGAAATCAACAATACCTGGTCTGTCCAATACCTACCCTCCACCAAAAAATCTGTTGGCCTGTAAGTGGATATTTAAGGTTAAGCATAATGCAGATGGCTCCATTAATAAATACAAGGCAAGGCTGGTTGCCAAAGGGCAAAGGGTTCACACAAACTGAGAGGGAAGACTACTTTGAAACCTTTGCCCATGTGGCAAAAATGACTTCTGTCAGGCCACTTCTTGCAATTGCTTCAGCTACACAGTGGCCCCTCTTTCAAATGGACATTTCAAATGCCTTTCTTCATGGAGATCTACAAGAAGAAGTTTACATGGATCTACCACCAGGCTTCTCTCATTTTCTTCCACCAACTGATGCTCCAGTGGTCTGCATGCAGGCTGCATAAATCTCTTATGGGCTTAAACAAGCACCTAGGCAGTGGTTTGCCAAATTCTCATCTACACTTCTCAACTATGGCTTTACCCAGTCTCAAAATGATCATACTCTCTTTACCCTTCAGAACCCTAAAGGATTTGTGGCCATCCTTGTCTATGTGGATGACCTAATTCTTACAGGATCCAGCCCTGATCTCCTCACAGATGTTAAGGGCTATCTCCACTCTCAGTTTCCTATTAAAGACCTTGGAGACCTCAAATACTTTCTTGGTCTGGAAATTGCAAGAAACAACACTGGCATGTGTCTACATCAAAGATAATATACCTTGGATATCATCACTGATACAAAGTTACTAAATGCCAAACCTGCTTTAACTCCTATTGACGTCAATCACAAACTGGCCTCCAGCTCAAGCTCTATTCTTCATGATGTTGCACCTTATAGAAGACTTATTGGCAAACTCATCTACCTTACAATTACCAGACCTTATATTTCCTATGGGGTGCAGGTTCTCTGCCAATTCATGTCTAAACCCTCTTCAGATCACTGGATTGCTGCACTAAGACTTGTTAAGTATCTCAAAGGTAGCCCTGGCCAGAGCATCTTCTTTCCTTCCACAATCTCCTTATCCTTAAAGGCCTTTTGTGATTTATCCTTAAAGGCCTTTTGTGATTCAGACTGGGTCTGGCTTCTGCATCTTCCTTGGTGACTCCCTCATTTCCTGGAAATGCAAGAAGCAAAAAACTGTGAGCAGGTCTTCTGCAGAAGCTGAATACAGGAGTATGGCCAATACTTGCTGTGAACTTAAGTGGTTATTGGCCTTACTCAGTGACTTCCACATCCAGATTCCTCTTCCTCTACCTCTCTACTGTGACAACAAAGCTGCTCAACACATTGCAGCCAACCCTGTTTTCCATGAAAGAACAAAGCACATTGATATTGACTGTCATGTTGTTATTACAACAAAGGCTCATTTTCACCCCTCATATCTCCTCTTCTGATCAACAGCTAATCTCTTCACCAAAGCTCTATCCTCTGCTCAGTTCTTTCTTTTACTTTCCAAGTTAAGAGTTAAGAACTTGTTTTCCACTCTCAACTTGAGGGGGGATATGAGAATCAGAATATATGCAAGTCCAAGCAGCCCTATCAAACTTAAGGGACTCATATGCCATTCTCTATAATTTAGGAGGGTCTGTCATTAAAGTATAATGTTAGTTAATTTAGGTTTTTGCTATTCCTTTGTGTAGCAGGATTATAGTTCATGTATTTCCTTTTCCTCTTTGGTTTCCTTCATGTAATTGTCTATTTATACTCCCCTTCTGTAATCCAGAATACAACACATTCATAATACCATAATACCTTCAATTCAGTATATCAATTCTCAAATTGTCATATTACCTATATTATAAACTCATAATGTCCCCACAACTTTACTTTCCTAACCTATATATAGTGAACTCTTAGATTATTCAAAGGCTAATACAAACTTCTAAACAGTCCAAATACATTTTCTATCCAAATACGATCTCTAGATGCAAGTTTATAGGAATTTTAATTGGGAGCATGAACTTAGAGTCTTCCGATTCAAATATTCAAACCTTCTTTTCATCTTCCAAAGTAAGTGGATGAACTGCCAATCAATTTATCCATCTCCAAATTTTGAAATATGACAACGCTACACTCCATCAGCACCTCAAGTAATAGACAAAGCTTTTTTTTAAAAAAAGTTTACACAAGAGTACTATTTCCAAATGCACAGGCCAAGCATAGGGTGCACATAAAAAATAAAAAGTGTATTTTGTTTCCGGAGTTTGAACTTGTAAATTACATGGTACAAATCACAATGCAGTACTTACTTGAACAAGTGACAAATTTGGTTGTACAGTATATAAATTTGTAGGTAAACTTTCCTGAAATCACTTTGCCTAAAATGGGAAACTCGTTTCAAATGTAAAGTTACCCCAAATTAGTTAGTTCGCTGTCCACCTCAAACAATATAGATACTCCTCCCTCCTTAAAAAAAAAAATAATAATTAATTAATTAAAAGTAGTTCACTTTTTTTGAAAAATCAGGCAAATCAAATTACTAATCATTGAGTATTACTCCCACCGTTCCAAATAAAGAGTCACCGTTTGAAAATTAAACTTTTTAAAAAAATGACACTTTTAGTAGCCCATTAGTAATAAAATAACATTTTTATGCCTTAATTTTTTAAAGTTTACTCTTTAAGTGAAAGATTCCAAAATAGAACCGTGGATTTTTTGTTCAGAATAGAGGGAGTACTATATTTTAAACTATAAATTTTACTCAATCCGTTCCGGCAAAGAATCCCCGTTTGAAAGTCAAAAGTTTTTGAGAAAATGATATTTTTAGTAGTTCATTAGTAATAAAATGACACTTTTATACTTTAATTTTTGAAAGTGAAGTCTTGTAACTGAAAGATCTTGAAATAAAATAATGGCCTTTGTACCTGGAACGGAGAGAGTAATCATTAAAAGAAATGTTCAAAAACTATTGATAACAACTTTTATAATTTCGTAGGAACAAAAGTATTTATTTATCAATCTTTGGTTAGAATTTGATTATGTTGATCAGAAAAAAAACAAAACAGGACTTTTTATTTTTTAGAGACGAGAAGAGTAACTAATCCCACGCTATAATTTACGATTCTAAATGAATAGGCCAAGAAACGACGATGAACACGAAGTGGACTAGGTCAACTGTCTCAAACCAAAAACTTTGCCGATCAAATCACTACATATATATATATATATATATGTGTGTGTGTGTGTGTGTGTGTGTGTGTGTGTGAATTAAATTTCAATCCACAGGCATATATACATATATATTATATATACTGTTTCCCAGAGAGATTCAACTCTCAAAGCACAAAGTACAAACGACGATGCAGCACATACTTGGATTAAACAAGTGCCAAATACTGGTTGTACAGTACATATATGATATACTCACCGACTCAGCAAGTTTAGATTGGGTATCCATGGATTTGTTCTGTTGCATTTGAACGAACAAAAGCTCAGAGCCGCCGGCCTTGACAAAGTCTTCTTCGTCGGCGAAGCCTTCTTTAACGGCGACGGAGCTCTCGGTTTTCGCGCTACTACTACTGCTGCTGCACCTTATAACCTGCAGAGATAGTGCTGACGACGATTTGATTGTTCGTCGAGTTGTGCGTTGCAAGATTTTGAGTTTCTTTCGTCGTGATTTCCAAGTACTAGGGCACGTGAATACCGCCATTGATGCTCCCACACTTCGAGCTCCTCCTACGCACTCCATTTGCCCGACTCGCACTCTTATTCAAGTTCGCGGGTTTCAATTTCTCGCCATTGCCGTGCTTTCGTTTACTCTTCTTTCAATTTCTCGCCATTGTAGATTTAATCTCTCACTGGATTCTGTGTTGAGAGCGTTTTGTCTTCGCTTCTGTGAAGAGATAGGGGGAGTGGTCGTTAACCGCCATTTTCAGTGACAGGTGGCGAAAAATGATTTGCTGGAATCTTGGCAGAAGCTACTCTATCTCGAATGTGGTTTAAGAAAGACGACGCCGTGTTTAAACCGGCTTTGCTAATGTGAGGAAAGTCAGCATAGTTACAGCAAAATTAAAGGGATTCAACCGACGAAACGATGTCAATAATGGAAGGCAAATAATGGAAGGCAGCTTAGAGAATGTACCAAGGTTTTGGAAAATCAAACCAAAAATCAAACTCAACCCATTAAATAGTAAGTTTCCTATAAAATTGTTTTACGTATCTTAATTCGTTTGATAAAATTTTAGTTTCTTACGGCTCAATTCATTAATACACGATGAGTCGAGTAAAGAATATATGTCTTATAAAAAATATTCATAAGACCGTCGTACACAAATATTTGTCCCTATTAAAAACCAATAAAATAATTCATTAGATACGCATTTGATTCAAAATCGAAAAACCTTCCAATAGTAGCACAAAATCCAACATATTTACATATTCACTATTTTTATCTCCATTAATAATAACTAGAAACTTAAAAAAGTCATTAAAAAAATTTCTGATATCAAAATAAAACAAACTAAATCTCTATTTATAAGTAAAAGACAAAACCCCTCATTTGGTCACCTAACTTTTCAAAAACTTGCAATGCGGCCATCGAAAGTTTAAAATTTACAATGAGGCTACTGAACTAAATTAATGTTGCAAGCGTGCACATATTTTAGACGGCCGTTAGCTCCACCGTTAAATCTGAGTGAAATCCCTATTTTGCCCTATTTAAATTGACAATTATTATCTTTATGTGATATTAAAAACACAAAGGGGTCCAATTGAAGAAAAAAAAATTATACATGTCATTTATGTAAACATTAGGGGGTCAAAATTATACATGTTATTTTTGGGAAACCCTTTCGTCTAAATTTGATGTTTTGCATGGCTAAGACCAGTCCCAGCTCCGGTGGATTTTCGGCGACGTAGAGGACACTTCACAAACCCAAATCCAGCTCCTAATTACTTGCCGTTCACAAACCCAGATCAAAAGCCCCAACCTTTCAACCCGTAGTTTGTTTCAAACCCTCACATATTCAATCACTGAAAGCGGAGCTGGGTGAAGGGCGAACTAGGGCTTGGAGGAAGCGATTGGGCGTACTGGGGGAGAAAGCGGCTTGCCGTCGGCGTGAATCGAATCCAAACAGATATCTGAATCTCTCTTCGAAACCCAACGCACCAGCTCTAAACATAAATTTGGCTTAACCCATTACGGCTCAACTCTAGGCTCAATCCCAACAACGGCTGTCGATTCCGTCATTGGACCAAACCTATAGGTATGCAAGTGGGTCCCATGCGCTTCTTCTCTGCCAAATCTAATTTTTTGTCGCTACGTACTACCACACCCGATCAATCGACTTGCAAGCCCACCACAATGAGACCAACGACAAAGGTCGGCGATGACGGCGGTGGCAGAAGTTTGATTAGTATAGTTGGATCGCAGAAATGTAGAAATGGCGGTGGCGGCCTGGTTTGGTTCGAGCGTCACCAGTGCAAACGCAAGCAGAACCTTCTCGGTCCAAGAAAGCTCATCGCGCCCCATGGTACTGTACACGTCGTACCCGACGTAAGCGGTGTATTTCTTCTTCAACTTTTCTATGCCTAGTTGATGGGTGGAGTAGGCGGCGGTGATGGTCATGTCATGTTTGAAGAAAGGGCGGTCGTCTTTGTTGGAGCAATCATCGATGGCAGGTTCGGGGTGTTGGGGTGATTGGGATTTGGGAAAGTCTTTGAGCTAGGTCTCCATAAATTGGAACACTAAATTGATTGATTAATTGTAGGCAAAACCCCTCGGTTAGACCTTTTACTTTATACATAAATGTCATGTATAATATTTTTTTTCAGTTAGACTCATTTGGGTTTCTAATATCACATAAAGGGAATAATTGTTATTTAAAGGGGGCAAAATATGGATTTCACTCATATTTAATGGTGGAGCTAACGACCATCCAAAATATGGGCACGCTTACATCATTAATTTAGTTCTGTGGCCTCATTGCAAGTTTTAAATTTTAGATGACCGCCTTGCAAGTTTTTGAAAAGTTTGGTGGTCAAATGAGGGGTTTTGTCTAAGTAAAAAGGTATACTTTAATTCAAAAAAAATAAAAAATTGGCTAAAAATTGGTCAAGAAAGGCAATGAAACCACTCTAGATCATGTCATATGGAAAGACAACCTTGGATTTGGAGCCTTTGGGGTTCATGAGGTGATTTTTTTTTCCAAAATCACCGGTTGACTTTGGTTGGATTTTTAAGATTCACCATTGGGAGTGATAATTTGTGTTAGATTTGGGGAAGAGTAAATCTCATGTAGGACGGTCGTCCGGATCTTAATTTTGTAAAATGAACCTCTCCATGTTAAATTGATCAATATTCAGTAATCTCAGTGCAACCCCTTGACTTTTGAAAATTACAGCATCACCCCTCATATTTATAAATGAAGAGGGTCACTTTTTAGTATTAAAAGTACCACTTTTCAATATAAAATGTGTTACTTTTCAACATAAAATGTGTCATTTTACGTTTTTAATAAAAATGATCAATTTTTTTCCTTTGAAAATTTTTTAGCCATAAATGTGTTACTTTTGGTCTTAAATATGTCACTTTTGCTTTAAAAAATGTTACTTTGCAATTTTGCATTATAAGTGAAAATTGTCACTTTTTTGCATTAAACGGTGAAAGTGTTACTTAATAGCATTAAAAGTGTTACGTTTTAGTATTAAATGTGTCACTTTTTAGTATTATGTGTGTCATTTTTTAGTATTAAGATAGTTACTTTGCATTTTAATAAAAATTATAATAATTTTTTCCCTTGATAGTGTCTCTTTTGACCTTAAAATGTATCACTTTTACCTTTTAAATGTGTGATGTTTAACTTTAAATGTGTCACTTATCATTTTGTCAAATTAGGTTAGGATCCGTCAAGCATCCCAAGGCAAATGAAGCTAACGGAGGACTAACGGAGCTGACAGAGGATGAAATTTCAAGGATTGAACGGAAGAAAATTTCGGCAACAAATGTTAAAAGCGCAGGACACCGGAGCAAAATGAGAAACTTCTCATTAATGTGATGTCACCTTTAGCGGGGTGACACGTGGCGTGGCTCTCCTTTCACGACCCACGAGCGTTGTAGGTGGATCTGAGTCGATCCGCGGGTTTCAGCCTCATTTGTCTGATTTTTGTCTATTTTCTCTCATATTTTGACTCATTTTTTCATTGAGTAACTCGCGGTCTTTGTTGATGGGTTACCCGCTCCATCAACATTATTTTTATTATTTTGGGGATCTGTCTTACAGGTTTAGGATCTGTAAGACCATCGTACACGAGTTTTTACCTTTTGGGGAAAAACCCCCATTGGGCTTGCTCTTAGAGCATCACTTAATGTGAACCTTAAAAAAAATTAGATGTCAAGTATTGTCAACTGAGATTTTTAGCCTTTTTGAAACAAAAACGTTAATGCAACTATGGATAATGAATATGGATATAACGTGTTAAACTGTCAATCAATTTTTTTTTCCGTATTGCGGATAATAATTTCAATTTTTCATAATATACTTAGAGGGTGTGAATACATCTTAGTCAATATTTTTATTTTTAAAAACTCTTTCTATTGGTTGTTTCTTTTTCTTTTATTTTTTATTTGTTGTCATATTTTATTTTAGTGATGGAATGCACGTCACATACGATCAAATCTATATTTGCATTGGAGAGGTCCATTTTAATTGAATGTGCTTACCACATATAATTAAGGGTGTTAATTACCTACGATAACATATGATCAAATACATAATTGCATTAATGATGCTCTTAGGAATTGAATCACTAATCCAATGTTTTTGCCAAACTCATTTTGTGTTACATTTTAAAAATGTGGCTATTGTTTGAGGTATTTCTACTACATATTTTTTTCTTATTATCCACTACATTATTATTTATTAAATATTCTTTTAAACTATAGTACGTTTGCAGAAAACTACCCTTAATTAATTATTTGACATTTGAAGTTGAGTAATATATATACATTTCTTATTTTCATATTGCATTTTAATTCTTAACACATCAACGAACTAGATAGTTTTTTTATTTTTTATTTTTCTTAATAGATGTATATTTTTTTATCATCCTTAGGAGTTAGGACTCATTTCATGTTTCATTGTAAAAAATAAATTCATTAAAGTATGTATCTACCATATATATGATTTTTTTTTCTAAAAATAATTATGTTGTTTGTGTGGACGGTAATCAAATATCGTTTGTTATTTTTTGAATAAGAAAATGAAAATAAGAATGTAATTAGGTAAATAACGTTGTTAGATAACTTAATATGGACAAGTAATTAGTGGATAAATTTGTCCAAATATGTGTTTATTTGATGTAATTGTAACGTCCCGAGCCCAAGAGCCCGGTCCGCTACGTGTAGCCCACACAATACCTTGGGTCATCGCCCATCCAAGCCCAAAAGTTCATGGATGATGTTGGTGCCCAGTAGTAGCGCATGACTACCTTATAAATAAAATACAAGTCACACATCTACCCGATGTGGGATTGGAGTATTACAATCTCCCCTACTCAAATCCTTGACGTCCTCGTCAAGGCCGAATCATACCCCGGGCGATGCAGGAATCAAAAGGTGGCTTGTACGGGGATCAGGAGGTGGCTCCCACCTTCTGCGGTGTAGCACTTTGGCCCGCACAGCACTTTGTTCCCATATTTCCGGCCGAGACCCGCTCTGATACCATTTATAACGTCCCGAGCCCAAGAGTTCAGTCCGCTACGTGTAGCCCACACACTGGCCCACTAAGCACGCAATACCTTGGTTCATCAGGCCCACCACAAGCCGACCAAAAAATCCATGGATGATGTTAGTGCCCAGTAGTAGCACATGGCTACCTTATAAATCAAACACAAGTCTCACATCTACCCGGTGTGGGATTGGGGTATTACAATAATAATAGGTGATGTAGTGGATAATTAAAATTTGTAGTAAAAATAGCCTTTCCTATTGTTTTAAAAGGGTTAATTGCATTAAAAAAGCCTGACTTATTTTAATTTGTTTCGTTTTGAACCATGCGTTGTTGTTTTTTTTTTTGTTTTTTTTTTTTTTTTGCATTAAAACCTCAACCCAACTTCTTTTTTCCAATTAAAACCTTCCATCAAAAACTCGTTAGTTTTGTAACAGGAAGGTGACTGGCATACTAGTGGGCATCATACGTGGACTGGGTGGGAGAGCTCAATGTTCACGCCACTTTCCCGCCAAAAATAATTTTGTTTTAAACCCTGACCTATTTTGAAATTTCAAAACAACCAATTTTTTGATCAATTTTTCTCAAATTTTATTGCAATACAAACCTCATACAATTTTTAAATTTTTAAAATGAACCCTGACAATTTGGATATATATATATATATATATATATATATATATATATATATATATATTCATCCAATAATTCATAATTTTCATTGGATCATCTATTATTTCTTAGTTTTAACAGAATAAATAGATGAGTTTGTTGTCATTGTGGAAGGATGTCCGTCATGCAGATATCATGGACATATCAAAATCCAAGAAGAAGGTTCTTAGGTTGTGAAAGATATAGAGTAAGTAATTTATTTTATGTGATTAATTAACTAATTAATTTTACTAAAAAATAAATGATGTATTATTCAACTGATTTTTTTGTTCTTGCAGACGGAAGGGGGGTGCAATTTTTTTCTCTGGTATGATCCTCCTCAGAAAGCTGTGCAAAGTAACAAGTTTGTGATCTTGATTGAAAGACGTTTGGAATGGTTTATGTGTAATATGTGATTTTGGTTATCTTAGGACTTCAATTGAAGTCCCGAGACTTGTAGGAATGAAACCTACATTGTTTTGGAGACTATGGATTTAGGGTTGATGATGTTAGGAATTCTGACTCACTGAGAGTCACCTTGAGTGCTTAAAGGCACGTTGACTTGCCTATGAAACTTGGTTTGGAATATTGGGAACATCTCGGGGAATCCGGGACGGTGAATTAAAGAATCCTCCTATATGATGATTTGGGATGGTATAGCATTGGCACTCTATGTATATAGTCCACTTAAGTAGTCGCGAGATAGCCAAGTTGCTATCTAAGTTGCTTGTGTTATTTAACCTTATGAGATATCCTCGCTCAAATGCTTCGTGAGTCTTGACCATACTTTAAGTGGTTTTCTCCTCGAGTGAATCTACTCGACATTCAATGCATATAGAACCTTAAAAAGGTCTTATCGTAATGAGAATTGTCGCTACTGCACAATTCCAAGGATTGAACTTGTTAAGGATGGTGTTGTGTAAGTTATGGATTTTGGATAATAGGATGAATCATCATTCTAGGAAAAGGCTACTATTATAATCTACATGGTTCAATGATCCTAGACTAACGAAGTAGTCTTGGATGATATATGGCGGGTTGATGATTATGTAAATAATTTGTCTTGGTTTTATGCTATAACATGAAATTTTATGCCTTATTGAGATTTTGACTAAATGCATAACTTCTACCTTTGTGAGAATTGAATCTTATATGTTGTTTGATAATATGACTAATGAGGCGTATTATGTATCTGGACTTGAAGTATAATATGCTTTTGATTACTTTGTGGTTTCATTGGTATTTGATTCGCCAACTTATGTTGAACTTATGTCTCACTAGTAGGTGAAGTTGTGAACTGCTGAACTAGAGTTTCTTAATGAGACAAGAACCTAGCTATGCTTGAACCGATAACTTAGAAAAGGGTTGGAAATGCATATAATATTTATAACCTATTTGGGATGAATTGTAGTAAAGACTCAACGGAGTCGAGTTTAAGGAACAATTAGACCTTATGAGAATCGTGGTGAGATCCTACGATGTTTAGAATCCATTTGACTAGATTATTAGCTTTTGGAGATTTGATTGATTTAAGTGTACGTACCTGACACTTGTATTATAGAGACTCAATTGAGCTCATAATGTGGTTTTGTGGTTATGACAATAATGTGCATAATTGTATGAGTTTAGTATAGCATTATACATATTTGAGAATTTGCAAGTAGACATCTACTTGTGCATTGCATATAAGTCTAGTTGGCATTACTTGAGTTTATACATTGATGGTGGGACGATACATCACCGTCATGAATTATGAGATTCGTGGTAGTGATAAATCGTCGTACCGGAAATGGTTTACCCCCTCCACTACTGATCATAGTGGAGAAGTAGCCCCACTGTCATAACCAATAGGGCGATGTGACTAGTGCTATGTGTCTGAGTAGAGAGCTCAGCACCCGAGTAGAGAGCTTCGGCACTCGAGTAGAGAGCTCAGTATCCTCGATACACCAATCATGGGTATCTCCGATATGTTCATTGTTTATCGATTGTAATTTTAGGAGCAATACAACGACAATGATTTGGTATCTTCTCTATCTTTTATGTAGCTTACTATGAGCACTTATGTGACAACAAAATGTTAGTTGAACATGAGATCTTATTGACCATGTTTGTATTGATTAAGTATTATCGAAAGACTTAAGGTGTATAGATATGTACACTTATACGTGATGATTATATGAGAGATTTGATATGTATATATAGAGATATACATACTTATGCATGATGATTATATAAGAAACTTGATGTGTGTACATATCAATATACATACTTGTAACACCCCAAGCCCGAAAGCCCGGTCCGATACGTGTAGCCCACAAACTGGCCCACTGAGCACGCAACACCTTGGGTCATCAGGCCCACCACAAGTCGACCCAAAAGCCCATGGATAATGTTGGTGCCCAATAGTAGCGCATGACTACCTTATAAATCAAACACAAGTCTCACATCTACCCGATGTGGGAATGAGGCATTATAATCTCTCCCACTTAAATCCTTGACATCCTCGTCAAGACCGAATCGTACCCCAGGCGATGCAAGATTCAAGAGGTGGCTCATACAGGGATCAAGATGTGGCTCCCACCTTCTACGGTGCAGCACTTTGGCCCACACAACACTTTGTTCTCATATTTATGCGTGGGACCCGCTCTGATACCATTTGTAACACCCCGAGCCCGAGAGCCCGGTCCGCTACGTGTAGCCCACACATTGGCCCACTGAGCACACAACACCTTAGGGTCATCAGGCCCACCACAAGCCGACCCAAAAGTCCATGGATGATGTTGGTGCCCAGTAGTAGCGCATGACTACCTTATAAATCAAACACAAGTCTCACATCTACCCGATGTGGGATTGAGG
Source organism: Codonopsis lanceolata (assembly GCA_013146195.2). Taxonomy (NCBI): domain Eukaryota; kingdom Viridiplantae; phylum Streptophyta; class Magnoliopsida; order Asterales; family Campanulaceae; genus Codonopsis; species Codonopsis lanceolata. Next base: position 18,066,452 of record CM028382.1, on the reverse strand, counting down.
TATTACACTTTTGCAGATATATCTCGTCATGTTGATCGAGCTTGAGGCTGAGTGTCATGAAGCGAATCGCGCGATAAGTGCTGTGACTCGTGATCTTGCTTGTGTTTCCCTTGAGGGTCCGCACAAACCATATGGGCAACACAAGAAACAAACTAAAGGCAAGAAAACTCAGAATTTTGCCCCCAAAAGTGATAAGATTGCTAAGTGCCGTAGAGGCAAAAAGAATATTGCTAAGCAGAAGTGTTACAATTGTGGTACCTTGGGTCATTTTGCTCGGACTTGCCCTGAGCCCAAAAAGGTAACCCTTAATCCTATCTCCTTACAAAGTTATGTTTGCTACAATTTTTATTAGTTGACTCTCTCCCTGTGTGGATTGTACACTCAGGCTCAACCAAACATGTGACAAGGGATCGAAGAGGATTTGTAGATTATCGAAAAGTTCCTGCAGGTACAAGAAGAATTTTCATGGGAAACAGTTCGTCTGTAGAAATCAAAGGAGTTGGCTCATGCCAACTTCAATTGCGGAATGGACGCACAATGGCTTTTCATGAAGTTCTTTATGCATCTGGATTTCGACATAATCTATTATCAGTAATACAATTGCTAGGACATGGATATTCTTTTAATTTTAGTGATGAACACTTGGATATTTGTTTTGGTGATGAGATTTTGGGACATGGTTTTTTGTCAGATAATTTCTTTAAATTCGATTTGTTGGATTCTCATAATTCTTCTGTTAATTCTTCTTCTTGTATGGTTTATGATGATTCTAATTCCAAGTTATGGCATGCTAGACTTGGACATATAGGAAAAGATAGGATGACTAGATTGGATAGAGAAAGCCTATTGGGGTCTCTCACCAAAGTCAACCTACCCTTGTATGAATCTTGTTTGGCATGAAAAGTTTGCTGAAAGCCTTTTGGTAGGGCAAAAAGAGCCACACATCCATTAGAGTTAGTCTATTCAAATATTTGCGGACCAATGAATGTTAAGGCACGTCATGGAGCTTCCTACTTTCTCACTTTTATCGATGACTACACACGCTATGGTTATATTTACATTATTTCTCACCGCGATGAAACTCTTAAGTGTTCTGAGCGTTTTCTCGCAGATATTGAGAATCAAAAGGATAAAAAGCTTAAAAACTTTTATAACTGATCAGGGCCGTGAATATTTATCTGATCAATTTAAAAAATTATGTGAGAAAAAGGGAACACGCCGACAGTTGACAATTCCTAGAACTCAGTAACAAAATGGTGTTGTAGAACGAAGGAATTGAACATTTTTTGAAATGGTTAGGTCGATGATGGCACACGCCAACCTCCCAATTTCGTTTTGGGGGGATGCGCTAATGACTACCACCTACATACTTAACTGAGTGTCTTCTAAGTCAGTTCCCATAACCCCTTATGAACTTTGGGAATGTGAGAAGCCTAAATTGGGGCATCTTCATCCTTGGGGTTGTGCAGGTTGTGTCCATAGTATCTCAAATAAGTTTAGAAAACTAGGCCCTAGAGGAAACAAGTGTGTTTTCATAAGGTATTCAGATACCACAAAGGGTTATGTTATGTACGGTGGAAAACCTGACGTAGGAATGACTGAAACATAGTTGCGCAATATTGATTTCATTGAGAATGATTTCCCACTGATAGGTGAAGTTAGGAAAGACTTTGAACTTTTTGAGATGAAAGAAGAACATATGACATCTTTTGGCGAAGGCGGGGAATTATCTCAACTTAATCCGACGGTACAACATGAGGTTGAGCTTATGGAAGTCGCCAATGGGAGTCAAGGTGATCTTCATCCGAGTGGGAGTACTGATTCTAGTGGGAGTCTGATACCAGAACGAATAAGTAAACGTGGAAATATACCTCGTCGTCAATTCGCGATCGAAGATGAATTTTTCCTAACTACTTCTTACAATTCTAGTGAGCCTACATCGTTCAAAGAAGTTCTTTCTTTACCTATAAACAATGAATGGATGACTGCAATGGAAGATGAAATTTCCTCTATGAAAAAGAATCAGGTTTGGAAGTTAGTTGATCTTCCGCAAGGTCGCAAGACTATTGAAAACAAATGGGTTTTCAAAGTTAAGCGAAAGGCAGATGGATCAATCGACAAATATAAGTCACATCTTGTGGCGAAAGGCTTTACCTAAAGAGATGGTTTAGACTATGAGGAGACATTCTCCCATGTGGTGATATTTTCTTCTGTTCGCCTAATCCTAGCGATAGTAGTGCACATGGATCTAAAACTTTATCTGATGGATGTTAAATTAAACTGTTTTTTCTCAATGAAGAACTAGATGAAGAGTCAATCGACAAGATCGCAAAGTGTGACGACTCAAACGTTCCATCTATGGTCTTAAACAATCATCTAGAGAGTGGTATATTCACTTTCATCATACGATAACCTCAATTGGCTTTGTGATGATTGAGGAAGACCATTGTGTGTATGTTAAACGATCTAATAAAAAAAATATTGATTCTATCATTATATGTTGATGACATCCTACTAGTTGGAAATGATATAGAGATGATAAATGCCACTAAAGAGTGGATGTCTACGCTTTTCGACATGACAGATTTGGGTGAAGCAAGCTATGTGCTTTGAGTAAAAGTCATTAGGGATCGTTCGAAAAGATTTATCGGTTCGTCTCAAGAGACTTACATTAAGAAAGTCATCGAACGATTTGGCATGACTAACTCAAAACCCGTTGTCACCCAATGGAAAAAGGATGTGTCATTAGTACAAACCAATGCCCTAAGAATGAAGAAGAGAATAAGAGAATGTCTATGAATCCATATGCGAATGCGGTATGAAGCTTGATGTATGTTATGGTGTGTACTCGGCCTGACATATGCTTTACTGTTGGGATGTTGAGTCAATTCCAAAGTAATCTTGGACCTCAACACTGGATGGCATTGAAAAGGGTCCTGCGTTACTTGGTGGGAACCACAAATTTAATCCTATGTTACCAAGGTGAGGATTTGAGCTTAAAAGGTTTCACTGACGCGGATTGGGCTGGAGATGTAGATGGTTGTAAATCTACTCCGGGTTACGCTTTCCTCCTTAGTGGTGGAGCTATCTCTTGGAGTAGCAAGCGACAAACTAGCACCGCCCTATCTACGATGGAGTCAGAGTACATGGTTGCTCAGCTGCAATTCAAAGAAGTTGTGTAGTTGTTGAGTTTTCTTCAACATCTTGATGTTACGATGCATGTGGATTGTCATGTAGTCATTGCTTGTGATAACATGGCTACTTTAGGTTACACTAAAGATCCCAAGTATCATGGGAAGACGAAACACATCAATATCAAGTATTATTTCACTAGAGACATGGTTGCATAAAATAAAGTTGTTCTAGAATATATTCCTACTAGAAGCATGTTGGCTGACCCTATGATTAAGCCTCTAACTAAAGAGATCTTTCATGATCATATGTTGGGTCTAGGGCTTTGTAGGATTTGATATTTATTATGAGAACACTTTTGTTGACATTTGATTATTATTTTTAATTATCGTTTGAATAAATTAGTAGTTTCATTTTATTCCTTTTATATGTTAATTGGATATTTTAATATGAAATTGCGTAGCATATATATTTTGATTAAAAAGGTGTCGTGGATATTGAATTAGCCCTCTCACACGGGTAATTCACCTTGTCGCTAGGTGGGCGAGTAAGTTGAGATAGTAAAAGTCTTTGGCACCTACGAAGGGGGGTATGCAAATGACATTACATTTATCGCCTTGACATGCGGCCAAGATGAGACCTTCTATAAAGGTCGACTTTATATCCCAAGAAAAAGTCCGGATGTGAGATCTTAAAAGAGACACTAGAAGAATGACTATTTTTAAGTACTCAGGTTAGAAGTCAGAAGGGCGGCCAGACTAAGGTTCGTATGGAATTTGAGCATGACATGCCTACTTCGTGTGGGAGTTCCGACATAGCATACACATCATACTGTATGTGACTATAATGCGACCTAAGAAAGTGATTGAATGATCCATGTTTCATCACTGTGTGAATTCTAGTGATCAAATCCATGTCACGATTATACCATGTATGACTTAGAACTATATCATGAACTTGGACATTGATGATGCTACTTTGGCATGCCGACCAACGGGCTATGCACATACAGCCCTACGGAGCATTGCTAGGAAAACATTTAATCAAGAGTGATTGATATGAGTGTCTAAGGAAGATAGTATGATATATATTTCTATTTTTGTGTTTCAATGCCATAGCGATCATATTAAACATACGGTTCAAGAGATTGATCTTGATACACAAACATGTTGAGGTTTAAGCACCGCTCTCGAGGGATTGAGGATACTTAAATTGATGTATATATACGGTCTAGGGTATAGACGAGTTTTGTTTTCTAACGAGGACGTTCTATGCTGGTCAGATGGTGATTTGGTATAGCATTCCACCCTTTATCTTTCTCGTCATGTCGCACGTTTCACTTCCAGTATGAAGATGTAATGTTTAACAAGTTTTGATGATACGATGTGGTAAGAGAGGTGAGCCCATGTGTGCGAGTGAGAGATGTTAGCAATTGGGCTTGGGCCCGATTATTTACTTCCGCTCACATGGAATATATTTATAAGGTTAATTAGTTTCCTAATCCGAAGGTGTTCGGGATTGACTTAACTTAACCTACAAGAAACATGTTTTCTTGTACAATAATATAAATATGACAACTAAAGGGATAAAACCCTAACCTAGAGAACACGCCTAAAAAGTAACGTCTTCTTTGGCCGCCCCCTTTACCCTCTCTCCTGATATTTTATCTCACCAAATACTCCCTCTAGCCTAACCATCAAGAGGCTTGGATTTGTGGTGTGAACCAGAATTGATATTTGTACTACGTGATATCAATCCGATGAGAGACGAAGATTGTAGTTTAAAGTTCAAGTTCGCACGAGGTAACTTTGATTACTCTTAGGTGCCGTTTGTAGCCATATGATAAGATAAGCCGAGTTGTATGTTTGGCTCAAGTTATCCGAATAAAATTATTCTCCCCTCACTATTAATACCAAGGGGGAGGGTGGTATTATTAGCGCCCTCATTAAAAAAAATTGGGATTAACATTTGTAATCTCAAAGCTACCCTCGATATACAAGTGAGGATTAATAGCAAGGGCACTAATAGTACTGGGATTAATAATACTGCTTATCCTTGTCCGACTACCAAACAAGCCATTAGATAACGAACTTGATTGGTATATAGATATAACCTTCAAAAATAATGGTATCATGCATAAATATAATTAAGAAACAACTTGACTACTAACTATCGCAGTTTCCATTTTTCTAGCATAAATTCCCAAGGAAATTGGAAATTTGATTGACAAGAAAGTAAATTTCAAGATTCAAATCAAGCCACATCAAGTTGGAATAGTTTATCCACTTATAAAATTGATATAGGATAATTCAAGTATTGAAAAATATTTCGAACAATGTGATGGTACCCAAGAATCTGATTTAACTTTTAAAAGTGTTGTTGAAGTTAGTTTTTATTAATGTTAAAATAATGGAAATAAAATATAAAGACTAAAATATCTTCATCACAAAATGTTATTTACATTATTATTATTATTATTATTAATTTTAATTTTAATCATATTATTATTATTATTATTTATTTTATTCATTATTATTATTATTATCACTTTTTTATTATTTTATTAATATTAATACAAATTTTATCACTATTATTAATTATTACTATTATTATCATCATTATTATTGCCTTTATTATTATTATTATTTTATTAACATTAATATTCTTTTATTATTATTATTACTTTTATTATTATTATTATGAGGTATAATTTTAATTTTATATTTTTAACTATTATAGTTTTGAAAAGAAACAAATGACTAATATTTCTATAGTTACCTATAGCTATGAAGAAGACTGGAAAATCCTTGATTTCTCGAGACGCTAGTAACTCAACCCTTAAGAGATCACTTTTGGAAGAATTCTCGTCTACATCTAAGGACAAGAGGACTAAAGTTGAATTCAAGATTGAGGAGTGAAGTTGAAAACCAAAAGGAGAATATGCTTGTGAAATTCAATTTAGTGTTTTTGTAATGCATTCAAATCAACTTTTGTTGTTTTTTAAGGACATGAACATGATTTAACAAGACAAGATTGACAAGAAGTGAAGATGCAAGATGAAGCACATCGTACGATGTGGTGTTCATGTTAGTTTTATGTAATGCTTCCAAAATCACAAATTCTTAACTTTTGAAGTTTATTTTGTCCATTTAGAATTATTAAGTTGGTACTCATTTTCTAAGTTATTGGGCAGTATTTTTTGGAAGAAAGACTTTTGTTAACTTCGTATTGTATAATTCATATTTAGGAGTAATTTCTATAAAAATTAATTTTTAAGATGTTTGAAAGGATATAATAAATTACAAACTAAGTTAAAACACATGTTTAGTTTCCTAAGTTAAAAATGCATATTTATTTAAAATATGCTAATTGCTTTGGGACGTGATAACATTTTGATACTTAACTTATGAAGAAACGAAAATATCACAAACTTTAGTAAGTGGTTGTGGATTTGATGAAAAGGTTGATGGAAAAGTAAAAAGGCTTTTGAAAAGGTTGGTGTGGATAAAAAGGTAGGAGTAATATATTAAAAAGACTTATGTATTTTTTTTTAAATTTTTTGCCTTTTTGTTACCGTTTTGTACTTTTTTTTAATACTAGTGTTTTCACAACGGTACTTTTTGAATATATATATTTTTATTTTATGATTTTTCTTATAAATACATTCTCAACACAATTTTTTCATTACATTCAACCATACATTTTACCTCAAATTCTTTCCCATTTAACTAACCTAAAATTCTTCTTTTCACCTCAAATTCGATTCGACTTGATTGAGCATATTTGGGAACGTTTCGGCGACAATAACAATGAAGATTAAGTTGTTTCGATTGAATACTTCCTATTAATATTTATGTACTTTTAATTATGTTTGTTATGATTTTATATTCAATTTTGTTTGATAAAATCTATATTATTGTATCAATATTATGTTGACATAATATATATTTTTAATATTTTTTTATGTTTTTAAAAAATATATTTATTATTGAAAATAAAATTATTACTTTTAAATAAATATTGTGAAAGAATGTAATTTTAAGTGAATGTTGTGAAAGAATAAAATATTTAGTTGTGAGTCCATGCTATAAAGCTTTTTAAATGCTTATGTAAGTGTAGAGAAAACTTTTAAAATAAAAAGGTTTATAAGGTGATGATGAAAAATGATGGATAAACCTTTTAAAAGGTTGATGAGTGTGGTTTGCCTAAGAGTTTGAATTTATGTGGTTAACACTCATATTCATTATAAGTATCACCTTCCCTTTGCAAAATAAAATGGATAGATTTTTTTTAATAAAATTCATACCATAATGGATGAAAATATTGAGTGTTAACCACGAAATTCACATAAAAAATATGATATCCCCAAAACTTATAAAAGTTTATGTGATTCCCTAGATAAAGATGAAGTAATTGATATTGTGCATATTTTCATGGAGTGTAAATCAATACGAGAATGCACAACTTTCAAATGAGATTCGCATTATGAAATATAAAATAAAGATCCAATATCATAATTTAGGACTTTAATACCAAAATATGAGGTTGAAAATATGAATCATGGCTAAAATCTGATCCCAAAATTAATATCGAGTTCAATTCGAGTGATAGACAAAATAATGTATGATGATCACCTCAGAACTATCATTTTAACCTCTTTCTTTCTCATCTACATGTGACATATCACGTGTTACACGTGACCAAAGTTTGGGCCGAGCTCATCAACCACGAAATTCACATCAAAGATATGATGTCCCCAAAACTTATAAAAGTTTATGTGATTCTCTAGATAAAGATGAAGTAATTGATATTGTGCATATTTTCATGGAGTGTAAATCACATTATGAGACATGCACAACTTTATCAAAAAGGATTTCGTATTTGAAAATAAAATAAAATACCGTGATGATAAACAATTGAGGAATAAGAATATTAATGCTAGAAATTCAATAAAACATGAGGTTGAAAAGTGACTCCAAGAAGGAGACTGCGCCCAAACCTAAAAAAGTAGTAAAATTAGATTTCCTACACACCATGATGACACTTAAAGCACTTTTTTACTTGATATAAAAAACAATGATGATATAACTCTGTACAGTCAAATTGATTTATATTTTGCACAAGTAAATACAGGCAAGGAGGAATTAATACAAAGAGACAATTTCTTATTTGAAAAAAAATATACTTAAAATTAATAAACAAAGTTGGTATGAGTCACGTTGGTTAATTTTGAGCAAATTTAAATTCATCCAATGATGAATAAAGAAGAGAAATGTTGGATAAAATTCACTTAAAACATAGCATCTCCCCACATATTATAAAATCTTTCTTGGATTCCCTAGATAAAGAAAAGAGTAGTTGATAGTGTGCATTTTTTTTTTGGAGTGTAAACATGCACCACTGAATAAAAAAAATATGAAAAGTGATTGCAAAAAGTTACTGCGAGAAACGTAAAAAAAAGTAATAAAATTAGATTTCTTAGACACCATGATGATCCTTAAAGCACCTTATTTTACTTAATATAATAAACAAAGATGGTATGATCTTGTACATTCAAATTCATTTCTGTTTCGCACAAGTAAATACAACCAACGAAGACTATAAAGAGACATGTTGATCATCATTTAAAAACAGAAAGACATTTTACAGCATGATATATATACTTTGTGTGATACTTACTTGAGGTTTCCCGTAATTCTCAAAAACTAACTTCTCCATGAATATTCTACATAACGTCTAACCTCCTTTTAATCCAACTTTCATTATGTGAAGAAGACACGTAAAGAAGGGGAAGCAACAAAATAAAACATTACTTGAAGCACATTATCTTTACTATTTTTGATTGAGATTATTGAGTTCCAGTGATATGAAGATCACCAAATCCATATTAATCATCAAGAGTGGTACAATCAACAATAGTTCATCATCCGTCTAGTTTTTTTTTTTTTCATTTAATTTTTTGTAAATGCAAATTGTAGTATGTAATATGTTACTTTGTTCACTCATCATATGAAAAAAATAAGTTTACTCACCATGCAATCTAGCTATTGAAGTGTTTAAGTAAACTTATCTTGCAAATGCGAGCATTTTGTGACCATGGTGTGTTAATGTATAATCAACTATGTCCCTTTCTGTACCTTGTCGTCTATAATTGGGCAATAATGTTAGCAAATCTAAAATACATGTATAAAATACTTATTGGAAAATTTAGATGTTAGCATACCAATAATGTATTATTCCTCCAGTTCATTATTATATTAGTATGCAAAAACAATAATTTGTAAATAGGGTACAATGAACAACAGTTTATTAACCAATTAGTGTTTACCATTTAGTGGTTTATAACTGTATACTGAAGTATGTGTTTAATAGTATGATATTTTTACTTTAAATCATTTTAGAAATCACCTATTCATATTCAAGTGTACTTATCATGCAAATCAACTCCTGAAATATTTAAATATAAATATGATAGAATATGTAAGATACAAGCAAAAAATACTTATTCGTCTACTTTAGATGCTAATTAGGTTTGCTAACATATGAAATTCTGCGGTGCAAATAATAAAAGTAAATCACATTTTGTTACTTGCCATGTGGATGAACACTACAAATACACAAAAGTGTACCGTCCTAACATTATTTCAGTAGTAGTTTTAAGCTTTCTATTAGTCATACCATGTTTTAGGGTACATCCGTACAAATAATAAACTTATCTTTCTATAAGCTATGACGTATTTTCAGTACAGAATTTTGATATGTGATAGTAATAGAAGTAATTATTTCAACGACAAATGTTGTACATAAATAAGTATTCCAAAGTCTATAATAACTTTTCCAAATTTATGTCATGTTATAAATATACTTGTTTTTTATTTACTTTTTCTTTAATTTGTTCACATTAAATTTTTTTAATTATGTATTATTTATCTTCCTTTAAACATATGCTTTTCACAATCTGTGCATCGCACGGGTGAGGATATTAGTAATTATAATACAATATACGATATGATTTTTCATTGATAATAAACGATAAGATATAAGCATAATTTGGTGGTTTAGCTCGACGGTTCATTTCAAAATGACTTGGTTTGCTTCAGTATCTGACTCGACAAGTCAAACCACGAATCAAATCAAACCACTTAGTTCGAATCAAATTAAGGACTTGATGGCTTGGATTGATACCCAGACTCCCAAGTTTTAACTTTTATATTCACTTTAGGAGCCGTTTGCGGAAAAAAAATTCAATAAATTTAGGCCTCGTTTGGTGCAGCGTTTTGAAAATGCAGTGTTTTAAAACGCAATTTTCATAAAAAGAGTAGCTGTAAACACAACATATTTTCAAAACGCTACAAATTGAAGCGTTTTAAAATGCTCCACATTTTTAAAACGTTGCGTTTTAAAACGCGGCATTGAAACACTTTTAAAGAGAAAACACTGCGTTTTTTACCAGCGTTTTGACCAAAACGCTCCACCAAACAAACACTTAATCTGAAATACATTTAATGCATATATTTGTTGGTCTTGAATTCTATTTACCGAGCTTTCTTTTCAATATTCAAAGAGTGTTGAAAATTGGTTTGTAAAATTGGTGTTCGACCAGTGTTTGACCAAGTTTCTTAAATAGCTTAATTTATCAAAAATGTAAATAAGTTGCAAAAATGAAATCTTCATTTTGATTAGATTACGTTAGTATATTTATTATTTCAAAATTAATTTCGGGTGAATGAAATATTAACGCCTAATGTGTGCAACTTAAAATTGTTAAATTGAAGAGTTATGAGACATGAAAAGACATATCTTACGTTAATAAAATAAAGAGATTTAAGACACTTTATTAATTGGTCCACTAAAGAAGTAACATCAAATGTTCTCCAAAATGCAGCCAAGTGGTGTCATATGTGTATGTTAGCCTTCGGTTAACCAAAGCCGTTACGAGGATGGTGCGTAGCACCATTCAAGCCCAAGTGTGCATGTGCAAGTCGCATTCGACGTTTTAGAGACGCACTTTGCACTTTCGCATGCCACATGTATCATCGCTTTGGAGCGGTTGAACTGTGACCGCTCAAATAAACACAGGCTTAGCGGTTACACGGGGGGACCAAATATGCCTATTCGCATTAGAGGCACCATAACTTTAACGTGGATTGAAAAGTTGTCGTATTTTAGAGATGATTATCGATAACCGTGATCATTTATACAATGCAAATTTGTCTTATAGAGATCGTGTACAACACAAACCTCAACTTAAACCAAATTTTTGTTTCATTTTATTTATGTTTTATTTTATATTTTCAAGATAATCACAACCATTTTACCAACTATTGCTGGCTCACGTAAAGACACGATGCATTCTGAAGTGTAAATAAAAAATTTGCATACTTGGAATTCGAAATCATCTAAATCTGCAGCTTTTATAGAGTGTGTACTTTGGTAACCTTTACTTATAAGCACGAGTGTGCTGATTGGCAAACTTTGCTCCAGAGCACACAAAATATTTTTATACTCGCTTCATTCCTAAATTATCGTCCTAACCACGTATGAATTATGAAAAAAACAATTGACTTGATTATTTATATTGGTTTAATGTGTAGTTTTTTTTAAAGTCCATGTGTATGTGGCTCATAATTAAAGTTGAGTGAAAAAATAAGAATGAAGTGATAAAAGTGACATTCTAACAAGGTAAGTTTCAAACTGGATAATTGTTTTGGGACGATCGAAAAAAAAAGGAGGACGATAATTTAGGGATAGAGGGAATATCTATTTTCTTTCTTATTTCTTTCGCTTACAAAAAAGAAAGAAAATATAATGACAAAATAGACGAAACAAAGACGAGAGGTGAATTATATAAAATTTAATTATGATTATGAATCTCAACCAAAAAAAAAATCTTGAATGGTAAATCCATTGATGAATACCTATTTTTGAAATTTTGCATGATAATTTGATGACAGTACAACATAATTGACCATTTTTTACATTGAAATTTTGTTTGGTCACTTTGCTTTCTGAAAATTCTTTTGAAGGAATCAATTGAAAATTAATGGATGGATTTTACTTTTTAGTGTTGACCAATAGGTATAATTCATTTGAGAAGATAAGAAAAAGTAAAAGAAAAACAAATTTAAGTTGTAGAAAAAATTAAAAAAAATACTCAACCTAAAGCAAATAATAGAATTTCTCAATGAAAATATTTAGGGCGAAATTCACCATTGGTCCCTGTACTTTGGGTTTGTCCACCGTTAGTCCCTAAACTTCAAAACGTCTCACCATTGACCAAAGTTTGCGTTTTTTGTCCATCGTTGGTCCCTTGCTCAAAAGTCGTTAACCGTTTCACCGTTAAATGGACATGTGCGATAAACTTGAGCAAAAGCAAGGACCAAAGTGTCTTTTCTCAATGAGGCAGCTACAAAATGGTCGGACCCTCTCTCCCCACCTCTTCTACCACCCGAAAACGTCCCCACCGCAAAACCCCCTCCAGGCAGCCTCCATATCGTTAACCCAAATGCTTCCTCATCATTTCCGGACGGGGTCACCTCATTTTGGGCTCTAATCAACTCAATTGAGTCTTGATTATTAGTAGTATTATAGTTATCAGTTGGTAACTTGTGCCAGCAAACCGGACTTGAATTACATAATGAAAGCCAAGGTAGAATACAATCGGAATGGTATAAATGCTTACATGGCATTTCGCGGGCCTTTGTTTTCAATTCGAATGGCTCTTTGCAAACCGCGCAATGCGACTCTGTTTCAATATGGTTCTCTAGAATTTCTACTGTTGGAATTGACTCAATCGCCGCCTTTGACGCTGGTGGGTTATCGATTCGGCCTAGCCCATTTACTTCAATTTGCGCCAATTGATCCAGCAACCGATCAAAACTGGATCCCAACAAAAACTCCGACATACTCGACGGCAACAGTCTCAACCCCGACCCTGCTCCATCATCGTAATACAACTTAAACCCACCGCCTTCCTCTCTACCCCCACTGCGACTACCAGACCTCCGTCCAGGTCCACGTAGAACAATAACCGGATTAAACGGAGAACGATCCCCACCGCTCCGTCGGGTTCGACGAAGCCCAAGACTCGAACCCAGTTCCAGAGTCCGCCCATTTCCGACCATGTACATAGCTGCTGCAGGAAACCGACGGTGACGTGAATCGGAAAGCGCGGATCGGGCCGGGCTTTCAATTTCCTCGATGAACCCACCGTTACAATCGGGGCAAGAGAGAATCGTGGTGGTTCCAAACCCTAACGAATCGGTTACATCTGTAGCACCAGTACGACGGGGAAGACGCAGCCGTTGACATCATTAATTTCACACCCCACAACCTAATTCAAAAGATGCCTCTTATTTTTGTAGATCTGAGAAAAAAATCAAATCTTTCCTCAACAATAGAATTGAAATGAATTGTAAATTTGAATTTGATGATGAAATTTGAGAACTAGACAGCCGGAAGTGAGAGGTCCGGCGGGAGGATACAGAATGGGGAGAAAGGAAAGAGAGAGTCGTCGGTCCTTGCTTTTTGATCAAGGTGGAGAGTCTTCGGTCAACTCAAACCCAGCTGCCTCATTGAGAAAAGACACTTTGGTCCTTGCTTTTGCTCACGTTTATCGTACATGTCTATTTAACGGTGAAACAGTTAACGGCGTTTGAGCAAGGGACCAACGGTGGACAAAAAACGCAAACTTTGGTCAATGGTGAGACGTTTTGAAGTTCAGAGACTAACGGTGGACAAACCCAAAGTACAGGGACCAATGGTGAATTTCGCCCAAATATTTAAAAATGAGATGATTAATTGTTGGGAATTGGGAGAAGAAAATGATAAATTGGAAAAATCATGCATTGGGAACCTAAAATAATGCTCAATTAGTTTCTAAACGCTAAACTATTGACATGTTTTGTTGTATTGAGTCAAACCAATTAACCAAGTGATTTCAAATTAAAATTTAATATATTTTTTATATCATAAAACATGCAGTAATTCATTTGAATTAAACGTTTTATGATTTATAAAGTAGGTGTTTTATGATTTTTTTAAAATAAAATTCTATATTATAATAAAGATGTATTAATATGTACACAATTGACTAATGCTATTTATTGATTGCGATTTAACCATTTTAAAATGGTTAGCAGCTGGTGTTCAAGTTCAACACATGTGTGCGGGTGGTTATCTCGATCCCAGCTCGAGGTGGTCTCCTGTAAGACGGTCTTACAAATCCTTATCCGTAAAATGGATCTATCCGATTACAAATATTTTGACCAGTCACTTTTTTTTTCAAAATTAACCACCCATTTAAAAACAACCATTTTGAGTAATTTTTTTTTTTTTTAAAATTAAGACGACAACTTAGGAAGGCGAGAGTATTTATATTGGATCAAAGTTCTTTTGCTGTAATCACATTTATTTTGGACCGGAGAGTCTACGGAGTTAAATAGATACAGAGAGTGGGGGAAGGGTTTAAGCACAGCGAAAGCCGGATGGGAAATCCGAAACAGAAGTGGACAGCGGAAGAAGAAGAAGCACTGCGTGCCGGTGTAGCTAAGCATGGCACCGGCAAGTGGAAGAACATCCAGAAAGATCCCGAATTCAATCATTTTCTCTACTCCCGTTCCAACATTGATCTCAAGGTTCCTACGTTTTAATTATTGAATTTGAAAAATTCGTTTACTTATTTATTACAGTATTCTTTTGGCCAAGCAATTCAATTCTTGATACTACTTGTGAGATACGAGTGATATGCTTGCGTTTTCTGCACACTGTTTCAATGAATTCAGTCCCGGTAGCAGTGCACACGAACAGTGTTATATATATACTCCCTCGGTTGCAAAATTATTGTCCCGTTTGACTTTTATTGGTCAAATCGTATGTTTTCCAAGTGCAAATTTGACGAATAAGTTTTTAATTTTTTTTCAAAATCATAAAAGGCTTAATTTAGAGTAAATTCAAAGTAGCAAGTGTTTTATGTTTTTGAAAAAAAAATAAAAAAATAAGTCAAATTTACTTGAAAAACATCATGTTTGAACAAAAAAAGTCAAACATTACAATAATTTTGAACCAGAGAGAGTAATTCTTTTGCACTTTTAGACTTATTTAAAAAAATTCTTTTGCATTTAAAGTTCTGTTAATGTCATTTTGGTTTGTTATTCGGTTCCAATATTCTCCGTTCTAATTGTGTAATCTGTGTGAGTGTCTAGGAAGAATGGTTAAACAATTTAGATAGGGTTTTGCAAACAACGGAGTCGAGCGAGACATGTGGCAGTCTAGGTTTGTTGACGTTATTGAGCTTGAGTTAAGCAATTTAGATAGGGTTTGCAAATTGCCATTCATTTGACAGTCTTGGTTTGTTGACTTTATCAAGCTTGAAATGGCACCCTGGCTTGACTTGAGTAGGTCTTAATTATAAAGTATCTTGGTCTTACTTTGGGACCTTTTCTGGAATTGTTCTTACTTTGGGAAAAGCAAGAGCAGGAATAGGCTTTGGAATGTTACCCCGTTAAGTGAATGCTGGACGATCTGGAAAGAATGAAATCATAGGACGTTCGATAATGAAGAGAGTTCTATGTTAGCCATGAGGAAATCTTTACTCTCGAACATGATTGAATGGAGTATAGGGGCAGATCATACTATGAATTATAGTGATAACACTAGTGCAGATGTAGTGAATATCTTTCATATCGGCTAGTGTGTATATTTTGTGTAGTTTTTCTTCTATGTAAACGACGCGTCACCTATTTTGACGCTCTTCTTTTTATATACTTTACCTTTATAAAAAAAAATATAAAGTATGTTTTCTTAGGGGAGTCTGTGTATAATGCTTCCTTGAACTCATTTCTCTTCTGAAGGAACACACCAATCATTAAAAAAAGACTACCTTAGAGTCGGTCTGTTCGCACGTTTTGGGAAAATACACTACCCAAAACGCTGTGTTTTCCCTAACACAGTGTTTCAATCCTATGTTTTAATACACTCCGTTTCTAAAATGGAGTCAGCGTTTGGAAATGCTACAAATTGTAGCTTTTTGTGAAATGCTGGACTCTCTAAGTTCATGAAAATAATCCTAAAGCGATGTTCAATTCTAACATTACCAACACCAATATGAATGAAATCGGAAGTTTTGCACAACTTGTTCATTACCAAGCAACAATTCTCAAATTGGAAAAGTCTTACTCGTGGGTCGTCGCAAGTGTTGCGTGAAAAAGAGAGAAGTGGGCGCTGCCTTGGCGGACTTGAGAGAGGCGACCGGAGATGGTAACTGAAGATGAGGTCTGCTTGGATGGAAGTGGTTGCGACTTGACCGAAAGTGAGTGAGCGTTGGCTGGAGCTTGAGGGAGAACGAGCTGGAGCCAAACGTGGGTTCTGCCCATTTCCATTATTTGAGAGAGAGAGAGAGAGAGAGAGAGAGAGAGAGAGAGAGAGAGAGAGAGAGAGAGAGAGAGAGAGAGAGAGGGATTGATTGAGCGAGAGAGAGATAAAGTGATAGATTGTGATGCGCAAGATAGACTAGATAGTACAATTGTACTACATTAGAAATGTATGGAGTAAATTTGAAGCAAGACACATCCTTTATAGAAGAGTAGAATTGTCATTTGCACAACTACTCAGTTTATGAAAATAGCTTTTTGAAATAGTATCTCAAACGATTTTATAAGAAAAACTTATTATTTAAAACGTTGCACTTTTAAAAAATGCTGCACCAAACGTGCTCTTAATGCATCGACTTTTAGGAGTAATTTTTTATTTTTCACCTAGACTTGATGATATTTGGGAATCACGAAAGTGCTATTTCTCTTGTACAACCATTTAATGTTCCATGAAGTAACCTCATTTGGTGTTTTGGGTACTTATCTGTACTCACACTTTTACATTTATTATTGTTGTCCCTATTAATTGCTGTCCTGATCAAGTACATGGTCACAAATAATTTTCTCAAAGTCTCTCTTCGATCCTATCTCTAGCTCATAACTACAAGAGTTTTGGTTGTAGAGAACTGAACTACGATTTGGTAGACACAGGAAATTACATAAGCTGCCATGTGGGACACATATCTATTTTGACATGCATGTTGACACATGAAATAAATGTTTCTTGAAAAGCAGTAGGTGTTGCTTCATGGAAGGTCGATCAGTTTACCAAATTCTATCATAGTTTTGGTTATTATATCAAATGAAAATATGTTTTGAGATCTATTTTGAATTTATAAATATGGCAGTGTCCTTGTGTCTTGGAATTTGGAGCTTGCCATGTCTGACAACATGTGTGTCTACTTTTACACTCATGTCCGTGTACCTCAAATTAGAGGAACGGAATTGAGGGATGTATAAGTTGGTAGGCACCAAAAGAACTTGATAATCTTTGCTATGCACTGCCCTTATAGCCTATTAAGAAATTATTTCTCATCTATTTTTGTTTTTTAATGTTGAATATTATGTAGAAATAAAATCACCACTCTGGCCTGGAGCATCTCATTTTCATTTGCCAAAACTGTACCTGATTAAATTTATGCTATTAAACTCGCATACCTGCATCAGTTTTAATTTTTAATTATCAAATTATGCGGATGTATGAGCTGGATTGTCAAAGAACCTATTTATTGAGTAGATAGATTATTTATTAAGTGCAGGTTTTTACCAAAGTGACAGCACCACATTTTAAAGGTTCATTTCGCCTTGGCCTGTTATATATTTGCCACAGTTGTGTGTGCACATGTGTGTTTGTGTTTTGCTATTTTTGAAATTATTATTGCTATGTACTTGAACCTTTGTTCTCTTCTCCCCCCCCCAAGGAGATGTTAATTGTCAAGATTATGTTCTCTTCTCTGTTTATTTCCTTTATAAAGTTCCATTGGTTTTGCCCTTTTACCCTTCGACAGTTTGTGTTGTAGGAGAAGTTTCTGTCATGGCTTCACTGTTTGTGACAATGAATTTTATTAGATGAATCCCTTGTGTAATTTTTGCATGCAGTTAGATATTAACTTCTATTTAGCTTACTGACATACTGTACTGGGGTCAAGATCATATTTATATTCAGCATCATGATTGATTCCTACTGGTTCATCAAACTTTTTAGGCAATTCTAGATGAATTAACCATGGTGCTGGTCCATTGAAATAGGATAAATGGCGGAATATGAGTGTGAGTGCAAATGGCCCAGGTCCAAGGGAGAAATCGCGAACACCAAAAGCAAAATCCAACCCAGATGCTCCTGCTACTCCCGTGCCAAATGCGCAGACACCGGCTTCTACCGCTTTGGTTGTGCATGAGGCACCAATTGATGTAGTTATGGATGATTCTTCAAAGTGTGTACTAGATGGGAAAACTGCTTCAAAGTATGTGATGTCCCTCTCTCTCTTCTCTCTCTCTCTATATATATTTATATGTATATTGTTGGGGGCTTCTTTTTTACTTAAATCAATATATATGTATACATATCTTGTTGGGGATGATTGTGTAGGCTATATCATATGGACATAGACAAAAACAGTTTCTATTTGAGCTGTTCGATATGAGGCATGAGAAGTGAATTGACATGTCAGGCTGATTAGGTGTAGGAATTTGGTGTCACAAAAGTTGCTAAACCATTTACTCCCTGCCCACCCTGAAAAGGAGTTGTGGAATTTACTTTTTTGTTTGTTTAGAGTTTCGTGGGTCATGCCGAGATCAATGAAGGAGCTATTTTTGTGCTGGTCTTTCTATGGTCGGAAGAGGAGAAATTCGATTTGAAAGACGGCTCCTTTGGGTGTGTGTTGAACAATTTGGAAGGAGCTAGATCGTAGAGTCTTTGATAATGAAAAGGGGTCTACTTCTTGCATGAAGAACACGCCGCTTAGCAGTAAGAACGCTTAGTACTCTTTCTTACTGGTGTTTACAATTCAGATCTAGTGAATTCTGTTTCAGGTCCGGAAGGAGTTGATTTTTCAGATGTAGAGTTTGTTAATAATTTGCTATATCTTAGTTTTGGTGTTTGGGTATACCTCTAGTGTACACAGGACGCGCCAACCTGTTTTGACGCAATTCTTTTGGATATATATATATATATATATATACATCTTACTTATCAAGAAAATAATAAAAAGAATGACCACTTCTCGAATTGATATCCAACATATTTTTACTTGGTTGTAGAGAATAAAACTATAGCCTTCATAAGATACAATAAAATTACTATGATTCACATGCCTTATAATTTTTGGAAAAACAAGTAATCCACATCAAATTTTCATGTGAAAAGTCTACATGCAACTCTTTTTTTTTGTGTGGGGTGGGGAGATGGAGGGAGTATTAATTTGTTGCATATGGTGTGCCATGTTACTAATTTATAACACAAGTTCTTATTGGCTTTGAAAGTTTTAGGGTTCTATGTAGAGGGTAAGAGGGTCGATGTGCTACAATGCTTTTGTTGAGGGCATCTTTGTTCTTGAGGTTAACTTGGTTTATATATCCAGACAAAGAGTATTCTGAAAAAGAAGAGAGTAAGTGAGGAATTTTATTGGTTTCTACTTTGGTGATCAAGTTTGGTGTTGAGTATATTTTTCCTTGATAATTCAAACTGTTATGAACCAATTTGAAGCAAATGTTACTCGTCTTGGGAAAATTTAAAAGCTGAATTTCTGAACAGTGTCCTCATTTTGGCTCAAGCAATATTCTAGGTGCAAGTATTAAGTTGTGTTTGCGACTTTACGTTAGAGGTGATTTTTTAATGTTTAGTCAATGTAATTTCTTCTATACATTCTTTCTATTCCGTTTTTAGTTTTAGTATGATAAGAGAATTATTCAGATATATGATTATTTCTAAGGATGTTTATAAGTGTGTATATATTAGTATATGATTGTTTAGATATATAATTATTTTTAAGGATATTCATATATGTATCTACACACCACTTGATAGGTCTATGTATATCTGAGATATGTGAAACCCTTACATTTACCTTGAACTATCAAGTGGTGTGTAGATGCGTCCCCAAGTAATTATTTAGATACAATGATTTATTTTAAAGGATATTCATTAGTGCTAGACACATTATTAACTCTTCCCCCTCCCCCCATTCCTTCTTGAGTTTTTTTTGATAAGTAAGAATAATATAAAAAGGCGTCAAAATATGTGACGCGATCTCTGTATACAGAGAGTATACAAATTAAGAACTAATTACTAGATATGCCAACCACAAAGGCACAAACTCTACAAAAGGATTTGCACAAGAGCTATTGACTCATGACACCAAAAAAACAGAGTTGCTGAATCAGCTCCTTAATCTTCTCTATGCTCCTCTCCGCATTCTAAAAAATTCTAGCATTCCTTTCCCTCCATATAGTCCAGCAAATCACTAACGGAGCAGCAGTAGAGAACTCCTCCTCCTCCGTTTATACAAAGACCAACATCTAAGCATCTCCTTATCTTCTCTATGCTCCTCTCCGCATTCTAAAAAATTCTAGCATTCCTTTCCCTCCATATAGTCCAACAAATCACTAACGGAGCAGCAGTAGAGAACTCCTCCTCCTCCGTTTATACAAAGACCAACATCTAAGCATCTCCTTAACTGAATTAGGCATCACCCACGCCACATGGAACAAATTAAATACGAAGTCCCACAGCTCCCTGGCTACCGAACAATGCAACAATAAATGATTAACACTTTCCCCATCGCACTTGCACAAATAACATCTATTTACATAAATTTTCCCTCGTCACCGGAGATTATCACCTCTTAATAAAGCTTCATTAGTGGCTTCCCACAAAAAGAAACCCACCCTTTTAGGAGCCTTTGACCTCCACACACTCTTCCAAGGAAACGTGTCGTTATTGCCCAATAGTTTTTGGTAAAAGGATTTCACTGAAATACTGTGCTCTTCCCACCCTCCCACATAACTGAATCCTCCTTATTTCTAGCCACCTTGTGATTATACAGCTGCTCAAAGAAGCGCCCAAGATTGTCCAATTCCCAATCCCGAGGGGTCCTTCTCAAAGATGGGTTCCACGTTACAGTATTTCCCATGAAGTGCACAACGTCACTAACAGTTTCATCCTTGTTCGAAGTTAAACTATAGGAAAAGCCTCCAGAACTCCAAATTCCCACACCAATGATCACTCCAGAATCTAACCGAGTTATTATTACCCACATTAAAAGATAAAATCCTCTTTCATAATATCCCACCTCATTCTGATACCTTTCCACAACCCCACACCGTATGAGGAATGAACCTCTTCATAATACGATAGAGTTTTTCTCTATCTACTTTTGCCATGATTAAGATTGTATTTCTTTAGTTTGAAAATTATCTATCAAATTTCATGAATATACATGCATCCATAGTGTTTCATATGTTTAGATTATCTTTTAGTGCACGACATAACTTCGGTCATATTTCTAGAAATTTTGGGTATCGGTGATCTAGAGTTAGAATGTTACAAGGATATGTAGAGAGACTCTAAAGGACACGACTTGTGGTTACACTTGAAAACTACGTGTAATGAAGCATATAGACAGCATTGTGGAAAAATTTAGTACCGACAAAACCCAAGTCAAGATCGATTGCCTTTTAGGATCGTGTCGTCAATTTGTGCTTTTTCATAGCAGAAGCAATTGAAGAATAACAAGTAATAACAAACGTCATTGAGTTTGAGAATTTTATTAACCTTTATCCCGGTTTTAGGGTTACAATTATATAGGATACAATACCAAACCCTAAACATACACAAATGAGGAAAGTACAAAACGCAGTAGACGGCACGCGGTGCGGTGGCTTCATGTTCCATTATGTGACCGCCCCGAACCCTTAACCCCGGGAGAACCTTCAAAGTCACGTGGTCGCTTCTCGCAACCGCTCCAATTTCTGGGGCTCCTCCTGATTCTACCACGGTCGCTTCAACCAACCACCGCGATTGCTCCAAGTTTTGGGATGATATGAATTTGTTCATTGCAAATTTTGTTCAACACTTGCAAAGGATTGCTCTTGTTAAAGCGTGCCTTTCGAGTTCCCCGTTTACTTTCACTCCCGCTTTAGGATTCTGTGTAGTATAGCTAAGAGGATTGAGAAGATTACGAGGGATTCTCTATTGGGATGAGGCTGGGAGAGACCATTTAGGATTTTGTACCATTTAGGATGCGCTAAGCGGTCTATGTTGTATGTTTTTGAACCATCTTAAGCGATATTCTCTCATTTTATGCGCTATTAGGGTAACTTTTATTGTCTCACGAATTTGTTCAATCACTTATCGGAGTGATCGCTTTGTCTAGAAGTATACCATCCCAGATTAACCAATATCTATACTATTTACAAGATCTACAAAAGTTATGTTGGATCTAGGAACTTTCAAAATGAAGAGTTCGAAACAACCAATTCTTCCTCGACATTTCCACGTTGTCAAAAGCCCTATGATTTCTTTCCTTCCATAGAATCCAACACACACCCAAAAGAGCTGTCCTCCATAAACTACTAGATTCTGTGTAATCTAGAAAAGAGGATTGAGAAGATTCCGAGGGATTCTCTGTTGGGATGATATCGGTGGGTGGGATTCCCGTATTGGGTGCTCCATTATTCACAAGAGTCCCTAGAATTCATTCTTTGGTGCTCTTCTTTATTCTTACATTCTCAGGGTGGGGAATGGAGTCACATTCAGTTATGGGAGGATGTATGGATGGGGATACTTATTTCAACATGGCTTGCCCCCCGCTTATTTTGGCTCTCTTTGATTCACTTGGCTCCTATCTCTGTGTTTGTAGTTAGGGATAATGATCTTATTTCCTAGATTTCCATCTATTTTATTTTTTGTCAATTTGAATGATAATGAGACAGAGGAGGTGTTCTATCACAGGTTCAATTGTTGCAGATATTTTGGTTTTACTTTTGTAGATCCTTCCTTTTGGATTTGACTCGCTCTTCTGATCCAACCGGACCAACCCCTTCCTCCAATCTTCCTTTATTTGGAAGTCTTGCATCTTGTTCGAGGTTGGGGATTTTGTTTGAGTCTTTTTTTAATAAGCTCAACACTAATGATGTATTACTAGCTCGAAGGCGTTATAAGAGGATTTCTCCGGATTGGTGTGTGATATGCAAGCGGGCTATGTTGTACGGAGACAGCTGTTAACAGCCGTATTCCGTATCTGACCTGCATCCGACACGGATACGGGTTGGATATGCGAGATACGGCTCAAAATACGTCCCGGCATGAACATCTTTTCCTCAACATAGCAAGCGGGTTCAGGCATGAACATCTTTTCCTCCTTTGTGATGAGGATCAGTATTTAAGGAACAATCTGTTTGGCTTGTCTAGCGAAACCTAGGCCCGGCCAGGTCCTGTCCTTTGTTTCTTTATATATTCTTTAAAGGTTTCGGGAGGGACAAGGATGCGGAGTTTGCTGTGGGAATGTGGGTGTTTGCTTACCTATAGTCTTTGTGGCTCGAGAGTCGAGAGGAATTCAAGTATTTTCAAGGATCAGTGGATTGAGTTATGTTGTGGGACAGAGTAAATTATATGTGTGTGTGTGTTTTGTATATGTATATGTACATATGTCGTAACGGTTCCTATAGAAGTGTTGTGTGTATTGGTTAAACATATTTCATTCTATCTAAGTGATCCGAGGAATCATACCCCCACTGTGCCTCATAGCATACCAAATAGGGTTATCCGTTCTGAACCTGTTCCGTATACTGCAGAGGTCTGCGATCTGTGTTTTTGGAACTTCAGTTCACAGTGTATGCTATATCTAACACTCTTCCCCACTTCTCCTACCCAAAAACATAAAACAAAAACGGAAACCAAAAAGAAAAAGTGAAAGAAAGAAAAACAAAACAAATACTTTGTTAGGATATTTTTTAACATATTTTCTTCATTATCCAGGTACAATTCAATGATATATGAAGCACTGTCAACCCTTAAAGATCCAAATGGCTCAGACACGAGTACAATTGTTAGTTTTATTGAGGTAAGGTACATATGTACTGCCATCGCTGTTTTTCTTTCCATGTTAATAGCATTTGTTCATTTCTTTTTGGAAGATGCCACTTATTTCATAACTGTTCTTTATGCTGAAATACAAAGTATGTAAGGATGAAATGTTTATACCATTTTGACATATTTTGAACTTCACGGGTAACTGTTTGCAGACAAGCTTTGACTTTAAATTTTCATATGCTTTTGGTCACAAAACTGGCATTACGTAATCTCCAATAGATCTTTTGGCTGCTGCTCTCCATTAACTTTTCTTCATGAAGTTCTATTACAATTTTATTTAAACTCTAGTGTACAGTTCATTAACTTTGAAGGCGTTATCCAGAGATCAACCTATCAATGTCATTACGAAGGCTCTTGCTAACAAATAAGCACGTGCACCTATGGAACTTGTTGAGATTTTCCAATTAGGAAACTTACTACATTCGGAATGATTACCAATGAAGTGATGATTGTTTCAAATGCATTGGGGATGGTTTTCAATGCAACTATTTCTGTTAATGGAAATTTAACAAGTGTCATGGGCATTTGTTAGCAAAACCCTATTCTAAAAGTATTCTTTATGAACCAATTTTTTTTATTCTGGCATTTGGTTACTTGTTGAATTTTTCAACATTAGAAGCATGCATGCTCATTTATTGAGTTTATAATTATGCAGCAAAGGCATGAGGTTCCCCCAAATTTCAGGAGGTTATTAAGCTCTAGGTTAAGAAGGCTTGTTGGACAAGACAAACTTGAAAAGGTAAACTTTTTTTTTTCATTCTCCAAAAGTGATCTTTTTCTTTTTGTTGAAGACATGCTTAACTTTGGTCACAATTGCTAATCATGGATGCAACTTTGTAACATTAGCTTACATGCATCTTTCGCCGTTTGTAGATCAGCAACACATATCTACTACCTTATAATAAATGTCGGTTTCATCGTCGTCAATCTCAGTGATTTTACTATTATACCCTCTTTAGAATACTATTATGTGTATACCTTTTGTCTTCTACCGCTTGTATTCTTCATTTAAAGATAGTTACAGTTTCCTCCTTCAATAATGGATCAAATTTTGTAATGTCCTTTATATTTAAGTTATCACAGTTACATCCTACATCTCTAAAACTTATGTAATGGAAGCCTCAGTTCCCCCACGTCAGCAACCCTTTGAACTGTGATGTGGCAATTGTAAGCAACCATTCCGCAAGTAAGTGATTCCTTTCCCACAGCTCCAACCAGCTCTAGTACTCAAGTGTGAGTCATTCTTTGACACTACTACCACATTAGAATAGTCCCGCGGCTAGAATTCACGCTTCTTTTGTAAAACATCCAGCCAACATTCTTTGGCTAACCTTGTGCGAATACCCTCCAGTGCACGGCTCAGGACTACTATGTCCATCACCCCTTCTAATACATCAGAATAATCCTTGGGCGCGCAAAGTGTTTGCAAGGGTTGTTAAATTAGAAATACCTATGACTTCGATGGGGGCACGGTTGGCCATAGCCACATTTCTCGTAACGATGCAGGTTGTTGTACACTTTACGCCCAAACTCTCTCTCCCTCATTGCGGGCAAGTAGCATGGTAGGCTGTTGGCAATTACAAGGGCCTACGTCTCAAAACCCTCGTGTACTTTCTCATCCTTGTAAGGAAACATAGACAACTTCCTCCCCATACCAATTCACTGCCCGGGCACATGCGTGTAGTAGCCGAAGGGAAAACTGTTTTCTGGGTTGACGCCCACAAGGTTCCTATTAGATGTTAATCAGGCTGGCCCGGTTGGTTTTGGGCCGGACCTATCAGGTCTCGGCCAGACCAAATTAAACAGGCCACTAGGGTTTTGAGCCTACCCTGACCGTGCCAAACCTCGGGCTAACGGGTCAAGACATGTTTATTTATATATTTAAATCTAATATCAACAAAATCGAAAAAAAACTCAATACAACAAAATCATCTAGATCATAGAATTAAATTATTTAATAACTATTAATAATTAATAAGTATTTACGTGATATATGGACGATTCATACATGAAATAAAAAATAATTAGTTAGGAGGTTCTTAAATATATTAATACACACATAACATACACATAACATGCTCACGTGTTATTACATGTTATAATTTTTTTATTTTGTGTGTGTGTGCAGGAGTTAAACGGTTACATGTTAGCCTTGTCTCCATATTTTTTGCACAAATAATGCCCTAAACATTTTTAGCCTTTCAAACATGGTCAGAGGGGACAATTCAAACGAATATGATGGAGATTTAACTATACTTACCACAAAGCGGATTGCCAATGTATCGTATCACAATGAAACTTTACATCTCCTTAAAACATTATTTTACAAACAAAATAAAAAATAAATAGTAATACTTAATTCTCGGATCAGCCCTAAACGGTCCCGATTTTTTTTTTTCAGTCATAGCCCTCTCTGTTCTCGTTTTAAATGGGGTGGCCCGCCTTAGCCATATAATCATCTTTGCCTCCCAAATCCGCGACCACTGCACCATTACCCTGCTCAGGGGTACCACACTTGTCTAGTCGCAGGTCACAACATGAGGGAAATGCTCATACACGAACATCTACAAAAATGGCATAGGCAAATAGAGGCTAACATTGTATTAGGCCGTAGAATGGCAGCAGCACTCAGCAAAGTAGTCCAGCCACAACTATAAACAGCCAAGGAAGAGTGGGGCTATGTAGGTAACTGCCGACCCTTTGCCTGGTTTCACCACGATGGGAAAAATACACTTGTACTGGCCATCCCCAGGGCGACCTGGAAATAAAGAGCGGGTAGAAAACATGCACACATAAGCACTAAGATAATCACTCATCTCCCGCAGCTCGGACACAACTATATCACTATCCTCCTCCTGCCGAAACCAAGTGCGTATCCAATGGCGGATGTCGATTTTGCGGCCAGACTCATCACGACCACTTTCCCTCCGCATATATGCTATTTTCTCCACCAAGTCGTTCTCCTCAGATGTCTTCATACTTGTCATGGGTGCGGAAAATCTCAAGACCGTAAAACATCTCAAGTCACAATGTCCTCAAGACTCAAGAGTTATTGTGAACTCACTCGAAGACGCAAGAACATGGTATAGACACAGAAGTAGGCAAAATTTGCCAGTATTTTGCAAAGGTTGCATTGTATCTAAGAATTGTTTTTAAAGAAAAAAAATAAAAATTTGAAGCTAGCTTCAATTAAGTTGTTATGCTATCATCAAAATGCAGGTTCAGAACTGCTATAGAATAAAAAAGGATGTCTTATCAAAGAGTCCCATCCCCAAACCAAAAGAAATCCGGACCAAGCAGTCGCAAAGCAGCAGCCTTTATCATCTTGGTGACACAGTAGAAGAAGCGGCGGTGTCTGCTGCGTATAAGATTGCGGATGCAGAAAACAAATCGTTTGTAGCAGCTGAAGCTGTTAAGGAGGCTGAGAGGGTATCAAGGTTGGCCGAAGACACAGATTCCCTTCTACAGTTGGCAAAAGAGATTTTCGAGAGATGTAATACTAAAACCCATAATTTTCTTGTCTTAAAATAAAATGTTTTTCATGTTGCTTACACTAGATTCGTTCATTCATTCATATTCTTTTTCATTGACAGGTTCACATGGCGAAATTGTGATGATGGCTTAGGATGTGGAGTTGTGTCATAACTATCTAGTTACAAGGTTCGCAGAAAGTTGTATATTTACTAGATATTTTGGTTTGGCGCAAGCTAGTTGTATCAACTCTCTAAATAATGGTTATTTGATGATTGACTTTGCATGTGGATTTGTTTGAATATATGCTTTCAAATGTTAATTCTAACATGTACAAAAAAGTTAGGTACAATGCATGAACCCGATGTTCCTGTAACTTGTGAAAATGGCGCAATTTATTTGGAATCGATCGGCTCTCTATCCTCTTCGGTTGGCTCTCTCCTCTCATCCCCACTATCCATCCTCTTTAGTAGTCTGCTATTCTGTCCTCTTTATCCAGCACCATCTCCAATGATGTGGATGTCACTGGTGAGGGCACCATTGGCGAAGTAGACTAACCCAAATCTTCATTTGTTTCCTAGATTTGGTTAGATTATCTAGATAGCATGAAAACATCACCAAAAAGGTGACTTACACCAATGGGTATTGTCGGTGATAGAGCTTATGATGGTGGCGAGATATAGGTAACTTATGCCAGCAGAGAGGTTATTGGATATTCTTGTGACCATCACCGGTGGTGATGCTTGGTGGAAAGAGGGAATGTTTTGAGTATGTTAGTGGTGGTGATGCTTGGTGGAAGAAGGGTGGTGAAAGAAAGAATGTTCTGAGTGTGTTAGTGTGGATGGAGATGCTTGGGGGAAGAAGGGTGATTAAAAAAAAAAGGTAGACGATGAAACCTGCCAGCAAATGAAATTATTTGCTCATAGTCTGGAATTAATTACGTAGAATTCAAAGTTGTAGAATTTTAATTCTAAATTAATTTTTGGTATCCAACGTTGTGATTCGTCATTGTCAAGTGGGTTTATCTTTAAATTCTCATCATCGACTTTAACTTGGCAACTGTTTGAACAATAACTGTGATCTTCTTTGATATTGCCTACGCATTTTGTGATGTCACCTACCCACACTTTGGCTCTTCCTTCACTTTAGTCGTCCTCCTCAGGCTTTATCACCTTCTTTGATTCTAATTTTGCATATCTCATAGTAGGCGGCGACGTCGTCCTCACTTAAGGCAACTCTGGCTCATATTTGATTGATGTATACAATATCATGTTTATTTACACTGCAAGGTTGAATGCACGATATATCAAATAATTTCCTTATGACATTAATACGTATTGTCGGTGGGGAAGAAACTCGAAAGACATGTTTAATGTTTACCACAACAATGGATACTATTAACTATATACAACTTGATGAAGACAAAGAAAAACAAAATGACAACGAAATTGAGCAGACATAAACAAGACTAGAAAATACATGTTTTATTATTTGCTTTATAAGAAACTTACGTCTAGAACTTGGTGATCCCGATGGATGGTTTGTGATTTTTTTCATAAAATAATTCTTTGTTTTATTCAAAACTTATGGAGGAGGCAATCCTTTATATAGCTATGCAATACAAATTCCAATTATATATTGTCGGATTTGGAAAAATACTTTATTTAAAAAAAAAGTTGGATGACGAAATTTGTCTGAATCCGTTTATCAATCTGGAGGAATACATATCTCGCAAGTAATGAAATGTCATGTTATATATACTCTCCTTATGAATTGCGATGAGTAATAAGAGATTTCTAACATTGTAATACCCCATCTCACATTGGGTAGGTGTGAGAATTATGTTCAATTTATAAGGTGGTCAGACACTACCTCTGGGCACCAACATCATCCATGGACTTTTGGGTTGACTTGTGGTGGACATTAGAGCTGTCAAAACGGGCGGGCTTGCGGGGCGGGTTTGCCCGTGGGCTCAAAAAGGCCGATGTGAAACAGGACGGGAGCGGAATGCCCGCGAACATAACGGTCCTAAAAACTCATAGCCCAACCCACCCTGCGGGCAAAACGGGCAAGCCCGATTTAATTTTTTATTTATTTATTATCAATTATTTGAATTTATGATAGATTTGGATTTTCGACAAATAAACCATTAAATTCAAATATTTCAAATAACAAAATTACATATCCATTAATAAATTCAATTTTAAAATACTAAATAACAAAATTACATATCCAAAATCCATCAAATTCAAAATACTAAATAAAAAAAATAATATAACCATTAAATTCAAAGATGTGCACCGATCAAGTCTCCGTCTTCTATTTTCCTCTATCCAAACAACACATGGCTATATCATGGGGCCTGGATTTGGATATCTAGATTCTAGACCATAGCTCCAAATACCAAACTCATAGACTCTCAATGGATTTATTTCCCAGCAACTTCTCTCACCTGGGCACAAGAATGGAAAGATGACACAAAAACTATTTATAAAATGGTGTTCGGCCAACACACCATGTTCAAGCATTTCATACGCTGATTCTTGAAAACCTTCGTGTTAAAAGAAGAAAATAATTCAAGAAAAGAGCAGGTTACTTGAAGATAGAACCAGAATCACAGACCAAGCTCTTGGATGCTACCGTGAATGTAGCCGGAGTCCTTTTGGTTGAGAGCTGAGATCAGGAAGGCTGAAAGTAGGGATGACCGGGATTTGGAAGGCTGGAAGCAGGGATGTGATAAGCCCAAGATTTCCATGAATTTCCTGGGAATTTTCTGTTATTTTGTGCTATTTTTGAGTTAATTATGCTTTGAAAATATTATTATTTGTGTTTTTGTGCTTAATGTAGGTTTCCATGCATAATCGATCTTTTTATATGGTGTTTAGCAAAAAAAAAAAAGATAAATATGTTAAGTCTCTGTATTAATATGCTTAAGAACTTGCTAAAACAAATAATTTTGTTTTTCATTACGAATCGTCTGTATATTATGTAAATACTTATTAATTAGTAGCAATGATTAAATAATTGGATTCTATAATTTCAGATGATGTTGTTATACAAGGGGTATTTTGTTCATCCACGTTACACTCAAACTCATATACAAAAGTCTCAATTCTGTAATCGATTTGAGTGCAACGTGGATGGACAAAAATACCCCTCATAAAAGTCCACACCAACATGCAACAACTTCTTTATAAAATTGGATGATGAGTTAACGTTAGGAACCACATTACACTAAAATCATAAGTATGTTGATCACATTTTGGATATTGAAAGTTCATTCGTCAAATTGGTTACCCCAAGATTGTACGATGATCTAAAAAATACTTATCTAATGTAGCGGAAGGTGATTAAGAATAACGATAACTATCAAAGCTGTTGAGATCGCGCACAACTACCGGCGTTGATCTTCCAAACCTTGTTGAGGTTCACAAACCTACCACGATCTGGGCATCAATTCGCGTTGATTCAATGAATACCGGAATTGGGAAAAGTGTATTATTCATAAAACGGCAAAAACTGCTTCTCAAACAACCCTAAAAGTGTTTAAATATGCTCAAAACCCTAAAAATAATAAATTGTCGAAATTACAAAAAAACCAGAAACTAATAAAAAAACTTCAATGGCCCGTAACACTATCTAAATGACGTTTTTTGGCCTTAAAAATAGCTCGTAATCGAGTTTCACTCGGTTTTTTGTCCATCTTTCCGAGAGCTTTGATTTGATATGTGGCGGGCCCCGTAATCCACCCGAGTCAAAAGTTATGTCTTTTTTCGCGCACGCGGTCCAAACGATCGAGATAATCAAGCGCGAGACTGCCTGCATCATTATCCTAATTATTATTAAAATCTTAATGGAATTGTTTAGGCTATGAAATTTACTTGTTTGACTTTAATTAAAGGTGAGTGATTTATTAATTTTAGGGTTATTTTTGTCTGAACATTATATTTTATCATGATAAATTTATTTGTTTTGTCCTTAATTAAATGATAGGTGGCTTATTAGGTGGATGATTAATTTTGTTTCA
This sequence comes from Codonopsis lanceolata, assembly GCA_013146195.2. Lineage (NCBI taxonomy): Eukaryota > Viridiplantae > Streptophyta > Magnoliopsida > Asterales > Campanulaceae > Codonopsis > Codonopsis lanceolata. The sequence goes on along the minus strand of CM028382.1, from coordinate 18,034,861 downwards.
TGTATCAATTTCTAACAAGCAACTCACACTTTTATACTCCTTTCATCCCGGATAAATGTTCTTAGTAGACACAACATAATGATTAAGAAATGTAATTAATACTGAGTTGTAAAATATGTTGTAATAATAATATCATTACACACACTCTAAGTTTTCATGTTTGACCAAAACGAATAAAGTATTATAAATAGATAGATTGTTGAATATCGATCAGAGACGTATCAGGCTAAAATTCAATAGAACAGACAATAAGATAGAGATTGGATTTAAGGATTTGAAACCATTTTCAAAATTATGGGCCTCGTGTAGACTGGGATAAAGGGTTGCATAATTGAATGTAATAATTTTGGGTCCAAAATATGATTAGATGGTTGGATTATGGTGATTGGAGGAAAGACTAAGAGAGAGATGGGAACAAAGCTATAATGTTTGTGGACCTTGTTTGGAATGGGCTAATTTATTTCATTAGCTGACTCATCTACCCCAAGTATAAATAGACTATTTAATTGATCTTTATTCAAACTAGAACATATTTCTAATTTAAAATGTTAATTTATTCTAGCTCAATTTGATGAAAAATCTTGTTTAATATTGTTTTATGAGCAAACCATGTTAAATTTGATACCTTCCTTAGTAACAAACATATTTGATACACTTTATTTTGATCATATATTTAATTATGTCATGATATGTGTTAGTAAATTATTGTTCATTAATATTTTCATTTTATTTTTATATCATGATATGTATTGGATATAACGTTTTCAAAATTATTATTATTACATCAAATTTTTATACTTATGGTTAGAGATGATATTTTATTATCCATCAATATATATATTACAATAGAGCTTATTCTCACACATGTGCAATTGACTAAAGTAATTTAGAGGTTGAGATTAAATTATCTTAAAAAATTTAATGGTTGAGATTCACTCTCACTTTCACATGTGTAAGAGTAGTTATCTACTTTTAACTCTCTATTTTCTCTCACCATGTTACAAAGTCACCCCCTACAATTAATATTATGAGCAGTCACACCTAAGAGTTACATATAACTCCTTACAAATAACCTCCCTCAATTATGGGGAGAGTTCGAAAAGCGCCCCTCAACTACCACTTGAAGCAATGTACCCCTCAACTATAATATTTTTTAAAATCGCGCCTTCTATTTAGATGTTGACGTTTCAATTGACGAAAGCAGATATACTAGCATCGTGCCGTAGGCACGGGCGCGAAGATCTAGTAGTGACTAATATGTATCAAATGAGATAATTTGACTTTTGATACCCCAAGTAAGACTTAATTTCATATTTGGTACCCCTGTTACCATGCTCATCAAAGTTCATCACAGACGTTCGTGATTTTCATCACTTTTGGTACTTTCCGTCACTTGGCTGTCAAAGTCAACGACTAACCTGCTATCTCAAGTTAGCAACTGTCTGATCTTGGCAACATGGGTACCAAATGTGAAATTGAGTTATACTTAGGGTACCAAAAGTGAAATTATCTCAAAGGCTATTCGGTTTCCAACTTGCTATAGCAGGTTACACGTTAGTATTTCACGGGTAATAGACGAAAAGTATAAAAATTGATTAAAATGAGTAACGTTGTTGGTGAACATTGATAACCTCGGTACCAGAGGTACCAAATGTGAAATTAGACTATACTTAGGGTACCAAAAGTGAAATTATCTCTATCAAAATTTTATTTTGATACTTATGAGGCAAGCACCACCATTGAACTTGTCATAATCAATTAACTAATAATGTCGTGCATCACAAAGGTGAACGGATTAAAGACAAATATTTTTTTTTTCTTTTCTGACATTTTACTCTTCTCTTTTTTTTTTCCGGACATTTTAATAAATGAGGCTTTTGGGTAAGGATTAAACAACAATGTTTTATTTTAAAATATCGATGGACAACATATTTATTCTCTTTTTAATTTCACTTTTTTTTAAATGTGTAACCATTTAAGTTAAGGACTTAAGTTATCATGAATAATTAAAAAATATATCAAAAGGACAATATTTATTTACCAAACTTTGAGAAAATGTGGTATTTGGTTATTGAAATAAATAATTAAACGTGTGATTTACATGATATATTTGTAAAAAAATTATCCAATAGTAAAATCATTGTGTGAAATAGAATCATAAAATTTAAAAACATTTTGTCCACCTTAACATTTTAATTCTTAAGTTGATTGAAACCAATATTCAATATAACACCTACCATATTGCTATTATTGAATTGATTTTTAAAATAATATTCTTTGACTAAAATTAAATTATTTTATTGTGATAAAAAAATTCAACTATTTCTAAAATTTATGTATACAAACAAATGCCTTAATTATATTATTTTTAGGATAATGAAATATGAGACACGAGTTATAAGTGAAATTGATTAAATATATTTATTACAGGAAAAAAAGAATAACTAACTGGTTTGTTGAGAGTTATTTTTTTTTGTTGGAAAAAATAAAAATAGAAAAAGAATAAGTTTATGTTCTTTTTGTTAGTTCTTCTATCACTTTGATTGTCATCGTGTATTGGCATAAAGTAGCAACCAATCCATTATCCATGTTATAACAACAACAACTACAATAATAACCGATCCTAACAAAATGTTATTATAACAACAACAACAAAAACAATAGCGACAAACACAATCACACTTTTGAACTTTTTCACCTCTGAAATTTGGCTATGTGCATTGTTATTTTCACATAAAGCCAGTCCTTTGAGTTGTCAATAAAACGAAAAAAAACATGTCTACAAGTACGGTTGAGTAACAAAGCACCACATATTCCCCAAAATCCGATAATGAACCCAATCATCGTACCGATATAGAACTCATTCCAGAACTCGTCTTTGTCTTCTTGGTCATCCCCATTATCAACAGTAGTGGGTGGAAGTTCATCTCCGGGGCATTTAAGTGGAAGTGGAAGCCCACAAAGTCCAGAATTCCCAACGTATCTTGAAGCATTAAAGCTTTGCAGTTGAGTCCCAGTTGGGATTCTTCCTGATAAGTTATTGTCTGAGAGGTCTAGGTCATTCAGAGAGCTCAACATGGATATACTTGCAGGAATATTACCCGAGAGTTCATTCCTAGATAAATTGAGAGTAAGAACCAATCTCAATTGACCAATCTCTTTTGGGATCTTTCCGTGTAACTTATTACTCGACAAGTCCAATACCACCAAGCCTAGAAGAGACGTTATGGCATCAGGAATTTCTCCTGTTAGTTGATTACTTGAAAGATCAATGATCTTTAATAGTCCAAGATTTTTTTTGAACTCCATTTCTTTTCCTTGCCATTGAACGACAGCATAATCGATATAGTTGGAGGGATAAAAGATGCTGTTACTTCTATAGACCCTTCCCGCATAGTCATGAATGGGGACTTGTAGCGAACCGTCTACTTCAACCATGGAAGTGAGATTATAGAGACATGGAGGAATTCTTCCAAAGAAGTTGTTCAAAGAAAGGTCTAAGATTTGAAGATTTGTTAGATAACAGAGTTGTAAAGGAATGATTCCAGAAAAATTATTCGACCTAAGACTTAGAGCATATAGCGATTGCAGGTTTTCTACTAGCACAGATGGTACATTTCCAGAGAAGTTATTTGCTCCAAGATGTAAAAAACTCAAAGCTGTGCAATTTTTCAAGGACAATGGCAGTTCTCCAAAGAAGCTGTTGTTGTATAAATTCAAAGTTTCAAGCCGAAATAACGATCCAATCGAAGTTGGAATTTCGCCAAAAAGTCTATTGTGTGATAAACTGAGAAAAACAAGTTTTCTAAACTGCATCAAACATTCCGGAAGAGCACCAATCAATAAGTTTTGAGAGAGATCAAGAAAGATTAACTCCCTGTCCATAATCCCACACAGAAAAGAGAGTGATCCAGTGAACATATTTCTAGAGAGATTTAACAATGTGGAACTTGAAGGAAACAGTGGAATTCGACCCTCAAAAAGGTTGGAGCTTAGATCTATTCTTGGATAATTATAACTGCCAAAGTTTGAAGGAAAATCAGGTACCTTGCCTCTGATTTGGTTTGTCGACATATTGACGTTATTCAGACTCGTAAGCTGGTCCCAAAAAGATGTTGGGATGTTGTCTGAAATTCCACAGTTGGCAATGTCAAGATAGTTCAAATTTTTCTGAGTCTGAATCCATTCTGGGAAACGTGGACCTATCTTACAAGAGTTCAAACGAATAGAAGTTAGTTGAAATTGAGGGATCCACTGGGAGCTAACTTCTAAACGAAGTGAGTTGGACGAAAGATCCAACGATTCAAGCTTTGATAGTGTCCCCAAGTTTTCTGAAACAGTTCCATTCAACTGATTACGAGAAAGGTCTAAAGTATTCAAAGATGAAAATCTTACGATACTATCAAGTAATGACCCTGTAAGTTTGTTATCCGAAACATCCAACTCCTCTAGTGTAGTATCAGCACAACCAGAGAGGAAATCTTCTAGGTTGCCACTGATATTGTTCTCAGACAGACGTAGTGATTGCAAAGAGCAGAGGTTTCCAAAGGATTTTGGTATCCCAGCAGTTCCTAATTCATTACGAGAGAGATCAAGAAGAGCTAGAGAAGTCATTTTACCAAAATCTTCTGGAATTGGGCCTTTGAGTTGGTTATAAGAAAGGGTGAGACTGACAAGAGTGGTGCTTAAGTTGAACAACCAATGGTACATGGATGATGTAAGATTGTTGGAACCGAGGTCAAGGGTAGTAATAGAAGTGGAAGAGTTGATCAAAGAAAGAGAAGGATACACGACGCTTGACAACTGGCAGTAATTCAATAAAACGTGCGATAGGAGAGGGAGGCTGTTGATTATGTCTACCCAATGAATCTCTTTACTAAGATCAACAAACTCCATGTTGAGGTGTTCAAGTGAAGAAAGATGGGACACCCACTCAAGGTTTGAATCAAGTAAAAGGTTTTGACCTAGATTAAGATATTGCAAGTGAGAGAGGTTTCCAAGTTGGGAAGGAATGGTTCCAGTAATGTTTGAGTAGGAAAGGTCAAGGTAGTTTAATTTGGTAAGGGAACCAATGAACTTGGGAATCGGCTGATGTGAAAAATCATTCCAACTAAGGTCTAGGTAGTTGAGGTGTGGCAGTTGAAGCAATGAAGGACTAATCTTACCCCTTATTCGTTGCAAATGAGAATCATCATCAAATAGGGCAGGAAGATCAAGTTTGATGACATGACCAGTTTGGTTGCTGCACTCGACACCCCTCCATTTGCAACAGTTTTTATTATCATCTTCGCTGGTCCAAGACGATAGAAGTCCAAAATCATCTTCTGTAATGTCGGCTTTGAAAAGGAGAAGAGCTTGCCTCTCGTTATCGAAACACTTGTAGTTTGGAGATACATGAAAACCAGAATCAACGGCAGAACTAATAGATCTCAGGAATGGCAAAAATAAAACAATAACAACAAACATTATATCTCTGTAAAGTGTAAACAAAAATGATTTAGCCTTTTTTCTGTGTGGTTATTGTGTGTAATGAAGGTTAATTTATATATAAAGATGAACAAGTGTGATCAATAAATTTTCCACCGTGACGTAAGTGTAGGGGAAGAAGCCACGGAATTTTCACAAACAAAAACTTTGACTACAACTGAAATTAAGACGTAATTGATGAGAGTTAGATTTTTTATTGGAGCAGAGTGATATGGTTGAGATGAGGTGGGGCCCGTTATAACTAAAGGAGAAAGGAAGGAACAATCTGGTACATCGAGGCTACTACAACAACTTTGTTTCAGTTCAGTGCTCCAGTGGATTGTACAAAAAGCTTCAGAGCTTGAAAAATTAAATATTTAGGAGATAATTCAAACAGATGTGGATGTTTGTAATTGTACACTTACAGGCTATACTAACTAGTTTAATACTCAAATCATTAAAAACGAATATAAAAAACTAGTTTAGTACAGAAGGGACATTTATAGACATTTTCTTCTTCTCTCCAATAATTCATTAATTCATGGGTAAATCTCAGTATTGGTATCTGATTCTCCACTATAAGTTTATGTACAACAAAGGATCATATTTGATCCTCATTTAATACTCAAATTATTAAAAATGAATATAAAAAACTATTTGATACCCATAAGCTATCCAAACAAAAAAAACTCATACAACAGCTTGGCACAAACCACAATAATCTTTCATACTCTATCATCTTTATCCTCAATAACTTCAAAATTTGGAAAAAATCATTTGATATCCAAATGAGTCAAATCAAGTCTCTATTTATAGATAAAAATGTGTACTTCTTAATTTTTTTTTTCTGAATTGCAAAAATGCTAAAAACCAAAAAAGAAAAGAAAAAAATGGCATGAAGAAAGAGAACAGGCTGGGAAAGGGGAATGACATGGAAAGGAACGGCAAGTGGGCTGTATTTTCCAGAAATTGGGGCGTCTCACCCCAAGGGATGAAAGCAATGAATATCATCTTTGATTTCCTTTTGATTGAAGTTTGATCCACCGTTGTTTGTCAAAAACCCACCATTATCTCCATATAATACACCGTTGCACCCGGTCTAATGATTCTCCACTATAATAGCTACTTAATAAGTTTTTTTTTTTTTTTTGTTAAATTTGAGTTTTAAGAGTATTAAATTTTTTTAGCGAAAGTTCTTTTGATGGATACCGTTAACGAAATACCGTTAAGTTGACCATGTGTATTTTGTAAAGATTAAAATGATTTTTTTTTCAAATCTAACTTATATCAAAATTTACAAATGAATACCCAGAGTTTAAAAAACAATCCTAAGGCCTTCCTCCCCAAATTTTTTTTGTAAACCCACCAATTTTTTTAAAAATCTGTCCCAAGCTTACAAAATTAAATCATAGTTGGGCTAATTTGACCAGAGGCACTTGAATTCCAAAAATGCCATGGATTTCGGGTGTCAGGGACTTGGCATAAAGCGTAGAGATCAAGATGGTTAAGAACAATATGAGTGAGACCAGGAAATGGGGTTACAACACCAAGTCTGTTATTAGCCTAAAAAACTTTGTGATGCAAAGAATGATGGGGTTGGGGTTTAGTAGTGGTGAGATGGAAAGGAAAAGTGGGAATGGTGGTAGAGAGATCAAAGCAATCGACAGAACGGTTGCACATGCAAAGATTTAGAAAGAGGAAACTAATAGAATTATAACTACTATCACTATGAGCATTAAGCTTAAAATATAACTTTTACCATCAAAAAAACAAATCTAAATAAGCAGCCCCCAGTATTTACTATTTACCATCTAACTCATCCTCCTGTCAAGGTTTATTAGACCAAAAGCTTGTAGCTATTATCCACTCTACATTATAGTTTATTCAAATTTTAAACATTATTTATCTCATTCTATCACAAAATTAATAAATATAAAATAAAATCATATCCCTCTAGCATAATTTCATTCAATCACAAAGATTAAGAAAGAGGAACCAACCGAAGGTTAAAGATTACCTCGATTTGATGTGAAAGAGATGCGAAAGGTTGCCAGACAATTCATGATAATGAGACGATTACGATATTTGCAATTTACAATTCACACCAATGAGATTTATCAAATTTGTTATGTAATTAGGTTCATACAAACTTAAGTGACTTTAAATTAATTGAATGAGACAAAGGAACTAAGAGAAGACTAGCGTATCATGCACAATTCAAAAACGACAATTTGAAAACGAAATTAAATCACAAAGATTACCTTCATTTAATGTGAAAGATGAGGAGGAAGAAGTCGCAAGGGTTCGGTTTGGTTCCTGGTTTATGTTTCCAAACCGAACCGAACCATATTTTATTTGATTATTTATTGTATATTATATATATATATATATATATATATATATATATATATATTTCCGGAATTTATATAATAAATAATGTTGTTCTTATCAAATTCCATGGATTCAAATTATATTTTGATTTATATTTCATTGTTTGTTAATGTGTGATGTTTGTAAGAGAAGTTTGATTTTTTGTTTATTAATGTTTGATGTTAATTGCCGATTAAAATTTTATTTGTCTAATTTTTAAAGTTTTCTAATATAATTAATTTGATTTTTTGTCAAACCACAAAATCGAGCTGAACCAAACCAAACCAAATGGTTCGGTTTGAGATTTTTGAAAGCAATACAGTGTAGTTCGATTCACGGTTTTGGCGTAAATCGAACCGAATCGAATCACGTACACTCAAGGTTCTAAAAACCGTTAGGCGTTAAGTTAAGCGGCACAGGACTAGTCGGGCTGTTAAACTAGGCGGGGCCTGGAATTAAAACATAATTACCATATTTTTGATAATTTACATCAAAGATCAAACACATTGACTACAAATTTAATTTTTTTTTTAATGTTTGTCATTTTATCAAACACTTGTCTATATTTGTAAAATGAACAAAAATATACAAACTTACCATGAATCTCAATTCTCAACAACCCCAAAGCAATAAACCAGCCAAGTTTAGAACTAAAAACCAAAAAGATATTACTCTAGTTCGTCCCCCATTACCTCCCTCTCTGCCTCACCATTACCACTCCCCATTACTTATCAAGTTCGCCCTCTTCTCCTCAGTTCTGGCGCACAAAATCAAAACTACAAAAATAAATTAAGGTCGGCGGGTTAGCGTAGGAGCCAACTTGGATTAGCGGCGACCAAGAAAGTCGCATAGAAGAGAGGCCTAAGCGGGTCTTGAGCGGGAGTTTTTTACACCTACTTTAATAGAAGAATAATATTTTAAACTTTTTGAATTTGATTTTTTTAGTAGAACTTGTTAATATTTTTCCCAAAATTTAATGTGATGGCGAGTGGGATAAAATTGTAGAACTTCTTAATATTTTGGTTCCACTTTTCCACAAGACTTAGCATGTGGGGAATGACTTAAACATGCAATGACTTTGCAGCAAAGTCGCTACTTTAGGTCCAAGGCGAGAGGAAGTCGCGATCCGATGCTTCCAGGCCACGACATCAACTTTGTGTCCGTTCTTCAGTGGATTGTACCAAAAAACTTTAAAATTGAGCGACGCCCAAATTTTAGACAATGTTTTTTGCATAGGGACGCCTAAAATTTTTGACCGACGCACAAATTGGGACAGTGACTTTGTATGCGAAATTTTCCTTTATTAAGGGTATCTTTATCATTTTCCCTCATAAAGTGTACTTTAGCGGTTGAAAACAAATATATAAGAATTTTTTGATTATAATATCATAATAGGAGACCGACCCGGTTATCACCCTTATTTTTTTTTACCCAAATCATTAAGGTCGTTGCTAAATGGGTTGGCCCGAGAAGTAATTATTATTATTGTTATTAATTATTTTTTTGTAAAATAATATTTTAAAGAGATTTTAAGTTCCAATGTGATGCGACGTTTTAACAATCCACTCTATAGTTAGTATAATTAAATCACAATCATAAGCGTTTGAATTGCTCCCACTAACTTAGTGTGTTTGAAAAATATAAAATATTCATTTTTTTGTGCAAAAAACTATGAAGATAAACTAACATATATCATTGTAACTCTTACTACAACAAAAAAAAAAAAAAGAGGCAAATATGTTAAGTCTCTGTATTAATATGCTTAAGAACTTGCTAAAACAAATAATTTTTATTTCATTACAAATCGTCCATATATTACGTAAATGCTTATTAATTAGTAGCAATGATTAAATAATTGGATTCTATAATTTTAGATGATGTTGTTATACAAGGGGTATTTTGTCCATTCACGTTACACTCAAACTCATGTACAAAAGTCTCAATTCTGTAATCGATTTGAGTTCAACGTGGATGGACAAAAATACCCCTCATAAAAAGTCCACACCAACATACATTTCTAACAAGCAATTCACACTTTTATACTCCTTTCGTTCCGGATAAATGTTTCTAATAGACAAAACACAATGATTAAAAAATGTAATTAATGATGAGTTGTAAAATATATTGTGATAATAATATCATTACGCACACTCTCTGCCCTCACGGGCTTAGCTTCAGTTGGTTAAGAGTTAGTAGATTTGGATACAAGACCAAAGATCGAGTCCTAACAACCGCAGTGTGGGGGTTTTATCCTCTTGTGAGGGTGGCTCCTTGTAGGTAATAGATACTAGTCACCGTGATTTTCCCCCTCACATTCTCATGGGGTTGGGGTGTGGGGCTCTCGGGGGGAGAGTTTTCCCTTTATTTGGATACATTACGCACACTCTCTCTCATTAATTATGTACTCATTACACTCACTCTCCTATGATATTTAATAATAATAGTATTAAATGAAGAAATATATTAGGAAGAAGGGTACAATAGAATTATCTCTGAGTTTTCACGTTTGAGCGAGACGGATAAAGTATTATAAATAGATAGATTGTTGAATATCAATTTGATACGTATGAGGCTAAAATTCAATTGAATAGACAATAAGATAGAGAGTGGATTTGAGGATTTGAAACCATTTTCAAAATTATGGGTCTCGTGTAGACCGGGATAAAGGGTTTGCATAATTGAATGTCGTAATTTTGGGTCCAAAATATGGTTGCATGGTTGAATGGTTGGATTATGGTGATTGGAGGAGAGACAGAGAGAGAGATGAGAACAAAGCAATAATGTTTGTAGACCTTGTTTGGAACGGGCTAATTTATTTCATTAGCTGACTTATCTACCCCAAGTATAAATGGACTATTTAGGGCTCGTTTGTTGTGGCTGATGGCTTATGACTTATAGCTGATAGCTTAAGCTGATGGCTGAATGACTTTTGGCTGATTGCATGAAAATGTTTTACAGATGTTGAAAAATTGTTTATGAGTTGTTATATTTTTTTGTTAAAAAAAAACTTCAAAATTAGTATTCATATTTTTATGTATATTTCATAAAAGGATGAAATGAGGATAATCAAATATTTTTTAATAAATAGTTATCTTCATCTTTAAAAAAAAAAAACCAAAAAAGCTCAAAATTTTGGCTTTTTGGCTTTGACTTTTCCATGCATAAAGGGTGTTGTACCTCACTTATTGGCTTTTGACTTATAAGCTGAAACAAACACTCTAAATATGACTTTTCAAAAGCCAAAAGCCAGAAGTCACTCCAAATAAGCTGCAACAAACGAGCACTTAATTGGTCTTTATTCAAACTAGATGATATTTATAATTTAAAATGTTAATTTATTCTAGCTCAATTTGATGAAAAACATTGTTTAATATTATTTTACGAGTAAACCAAGTCAAATTTGATACATTTCCTAGTATCAAACATATTTGATACATATTTTGGTATAAGAAGTTATATTTGTTGGAGGAAGAAAAAAATATGCTCAACAAAAAGAGGATCAACCTGCTCGGTTAGGTCACGGGAGTTAAGGGGACAGCGCCCCGTCGTGGGGGTTTGGGAGCACCCCCAAGATAAACAAATTTTTCGATTCATTCAGTAGGTTTGAGGATTTTATTTTTTCAATAGGGACGAAAGAGAAGGAGGAAGAAGACTTACGACGGAGGAAAAGGAAGAAAAAGACGAGGACATAAAGGTTTAGTTCAATTTTTACAACGCGATGCAAATTTGAATTTAGGTAATTAAAATTGATGCATCGTGGTGCATTAATTTAGTACAACGTAATGCAAAAATTGAATTAAGTCATTTAAATAGATACATCGCGGTACAACAATTAAAACAACATGATGCATTTGAGTGAGTGACTCATAGAGCGCTTCAGACGCATTAAGGATATTATAGTTTACACGCCTCCCAAAAATAACTTTTTCCTATTAAAAAATTATTTTTAATAGGAAAAAGTTATCAAAATCGATCAATCCAAATTTACACATTATTAATATTAGTTTGATGTGTAGTTTCCTTTAAAGCTCATATATATGTGGCTCATAATTAACGTATGATAAAAAAGTAAGAGTAAAGTGATAAAAGTATTATCCTAAAAAAGAAAATTTCAAACAAAACAATTATTTAGGAACAGAAAAAATGAAAAGAAAAGTATGGTATATAATACTCTTTCCATTCTGAGCAAAGAGTTCACTATTTTATTTTAGGATGTTTCACTTACAAAATCCACTTTTAAAAATTAAAGCATAAAAGTGTTATTTTATTACTAATGAGCTACTAAAAGTCTTATTTTCTTAAAAAAAATTGGATTTCAAACGAGAACTCTTTACTCGATCGGAACAAAGGGAGTATCTTAGTAAATAGAATATGGCCAATTGACAATATAATCATGATATATGATTTCTTTGTCTTTTAATCTTACTTTATTTTATTTTGTTTTTAAATTGTCCAAAGCTAAAGTAAATCCCTTTGTCCATAATCAAACTTTAGAGCAGGTAGTAATGAATCTACTAATTCATAAGAAAAAGTTATAGGACTTATGGGATTAGTCCAAATCCCTTGAATGGAATCAACATATAGATATACCGATGTTAATTGTTAATGTGAACGTGAAAGAAATTATATAGAATTTAAGGGGGATAGACCATGTCAAACACCTGTGTGTTATATGGTTATTACCCTTGACCACTACGCGCCACTTGATCTTTTGTTGATCTCTTGTTTACTTATACAATGGCTTCTTTGTAGGCTTTTTGGCTATTTTCTCAAGCACTATGTTGTAAGCAACTTCATTTGCAAGCTCGGCAGTGGAATGTGCAAAAATGGCTTCCAAATTGTGAGATAACATCAACTAAACCACCATAGCCAGCAACGGCTGTCACCTGAACAACAAACATGAGCTTTTTGCAGTTAAGTGGGTAATCACTGAACGGTAAAGCAATTAATCTTGTCAAGATATGGTTCTTACTTGGTCACTCCTCCGACAAATTCATTAGTCCTCAAAAAATTTAAGCTCTCCTTCAAGTTTCCATTCATTTCAATTGTTTGAATTGTTTTCAATGTGGTTGAACGTGAATTAGTCAGGTTTTAGCTTGTATGAAACAACCTAGCCTAAGATTGATATATTAGTCCATAACTAAGTAAAGTTAATTTGTTCGCAAGTCTTCCATTGTGCACAATAGTTTAGGTTCTGAATTTTACTTGTTTGACTTTAATTAAAGGTGAGTGATTTATTAATTTTAGGGTTATTTTTGTCTGAACATTATATTTTATCATGATAAATTTATTTGTTTTGTCTTTAATTAAATGATAGGTGGCTTATTAGGTTAATGATTAATTTTGTTTCATGTATCAATTTCTAACAAACAACTCACACTTTAATACTCTCGTCGTCCCAGATAAATATTTCTAGTGGATAAAACACAATGATTAAGAAATGTAGTTAATAGATAGATAGTTGAATATCAATCGGACACGTATCGGGCTAAAATTCAATAAGATAGAGATTGGATTTGAGGATTTGAAACCATCTCAAAATTATGGGTCTCGTGTGGACCGGGAGAAAGGGTTGCATAATTGAATGCCGTAATTTTGGGTCCAAAATATGGTTGGATTATGGTGATTGGAGAAGAGAGACGGAGAGAGATATGGTTGAGATAAGGTAGCGGTCTGGTGCTTCTACCCTTTTAGCAATAACTTTTTTGTTTCTTTGTATTTTCGTATTTTAACATATTTGTAATTTGTACAAAAATTAATTATTATTATTTTTGAATTATTTTCCATTTTGGGCAGCACTATTATTTTTATTTTTTAACAATTTTGTATTTTTAACATTTTTGTAAAAAAGTTTCTTTAAAATTTATATATCTTTAGTTATCTATATAACTAATATGATCCAACGGGTTTTAAACCTGCAAAACTGAGGTTAAGGTTGAAAAAATGTGACTCATTTGAAGAAGTTTTTGTTTTTTATTTCGTTCGATCTAAAATAATTTTCTTGTTTAAAACTTTTTTTTGAAAAAACACTTTTACTATTTTACATTTACTTTTTTATCATACTTTGGGTCGTATACACATGAATTTAAAGAAAACTATACATAAAACCAATATTAATAATCAAATCAATTATTTTTTCTTAATCTGTATACAGAGTCGAACATGAAAATAGTTTTGAGATGGGGAGAGTATAATAAGACTACAGTAAATATGATGTCAAGTAAAAATAAAGTAATTCCACCATTTCAGATAAATAGTTCATTGTATTCTCTGGAAATGTTTTATTTAAAAAATTAGCTTTAAAATTCAATTGAACAGACAATAAGATAGAGATTGGATTTAAGGATTTGAAACCATTTTCAAAATTATGGGTGTCGTGTAGACCGGGATAAAGGGTTGCATAATTGAATGTCGTAATTTTGGGTCCAAAATATGGTTGGATGGTTGGATTATGGTGATTGGAGGAGAGACTGAGAGAGAGATGGGAACAAAGCTATAATGTTTGTGGACCTTGTTTGGAAGGGGCTAATTTATTTCATTAGCTGCCTCATCTACCCAAGTTTAAATGCACTACTTAATTGGTCTTTATTCAAACTAGAAGATATTTTTAATTTAAAATGTTAATTTATTCTAGCTCAATTTGATGGAAAATCTTGTTTAATATTGTTTTACGAGTAAACCAAGTCAAATTTCATACATTCCCTAGTATCAAACATAATATGTGTTAGTAAATTATTGTTCATTAATATTTTCATTTTATTTTTATATCATGATATGTGTTGGATATAACGTTTTCAAAATTATTATTACATCAAATTTTTATACTTATGGTTGGAGATGATATTTTGATATCCATCAATAGTGACTAATATGTATCAAATGAGATAATTTCACTTTTGATTCTCCAAGTAAGACTCAATTTCATATTTGGTACCCCTGTTATCATACTCATCAAAGTTCATCACAGACGTTCGTGATTTTCATCACTTTTGGTACTTTCCGTCACTTGGTTGTCAAAGTCAACGGCTAACCTGCTATCTCAAGTTAGCAACCGTCTGATCTTGGCAACAGGGATATTAAATGTGAAATTGAGCTATACTTAGGGTACCAAAAGTGAAATTATCCCAAAGGCTAGTCGATTTCCAACTTGCTATAGCAGGTGACACGTTAATATTTTACGGGCAATAGACGAAAAGTATAAAATTGATTAAAATGAGTAACGTTGCTGATGAAAATTGATGACCTTGATACCATGGGTACCAAATGTGAAATTGAGCTATACTTGGGATACCAAAAGTGTTAATATAAATGTTAATATCACTTTTAGTACCTTAACTTTACTTGTTTTTTTGCTTTTGGTACTCTTTGTACTGACTTCATTAAATTTAATCATAATCGTTTTCAGTTGTCTTCAGATTACATATATTCCGTCAAATTTCAGTTAAAAGCTAACGGCTAACGTATAGCAAACGTCCAATTGTTATCGGATTACATACCTTACGTTTTCAATTGTTTTCAGATTACATACATTCGGTCGTTAGTTTTTGACAAAAATTTGACGTAAGGTATGCAATTTGATGACATCTGAAAACGTTTATAATAAAATTTGATGAAGTCAGTACAAAGGGTACCAAAAGCAATAGACAAGTAAAGTTATGGTACGTACCAAAAGTGATAGTAACCCTATATATAATTATATATAATAAATAAACGACTAATTGGGTCGGGCCGGAACCGAGACCGACTCAAATGTCCACTTCTACGAAAATTCAGATTTATGATCAAACCAAAGTATTGATCCCGTCAAATTTTAATTGGTTCGGTCCGATTTTGAAAAACTCATGCACATCCTCTACAATATACAATATTTGTCTTACTATCATGGGCTTCAAATTCTATATCTCAATCGGTGGCGTGTGTCTGCCCATTGAACTTTAACCCACTACGTGTCTTGTTATTTTACTCGGGTTTTTTAAAAGAATGCGTGTAAGTTCAAGATTTAATGTGTCGAGGAGTGGGACAAAATTGTGACAAATGATTTGAATCTCCAGAAATCATAGAATTCCCTAAAACGAGGCTCAAGTGCATTACTAGAAAAAAATAAAGAGTGCACTTGAAAAAAAAATAAAGATTTATATATATATATATATATATATATATATATATATATATATATATATATAAACACAAATATATAATTTTTAACAGTAATTTTTATCATCTTCCCAAATTTTAGGTTAAAAAGAAGGTACAATGCTACACAAATGTTTGATTTCAATCTAGTCTTATGGAAGACATTTGTAAATTGAATTGGTAAGTTTTCAGGTATAATTTCACTTTTAATACCACAAGTAAGACTCAATTTCACATTTGGTACCCTTGTTACTTTGCTCATCAAAGCTCATCACAAACATTTGTGATTTTCATCGCTTTTGGTGTTTTCCGTCACTTGACTGTCAAAGTGTAATGACTAACATGTTATCTCAAGTTAGCAACCGGCTGATCATGGCAACATGGGTATCAAATGTGAAATTTGACTATACTTAAGGTACCAAAAGTGAAATTATCTCAAAGGCTAGTCGGTTTCCAACCTGCTATAACAAGTAACACGTTAGTATTTCACAAACAATAGACGAAAAGTATGAAAACGGGTTAAAATGAGTAACGTACTGATGAACATTGATGAACTCGGTACCATGTGTACCAAATGTGAAGTTGGGCTATACTTGAGATACAAAAAGTGAAATTATCTCTAAGTTTTCACGTTTGACCTTTTTATGCTCTTCTATTCTCTGATTTCTTTCATCATCGCTCAATATTTTTATGTAAACAACTTGAGCTAAAAAATGGTGGATTTGCAAATCAAGATTTGTAGTTATCAATTGTGTTTTGATATTTTTCAATTGGTGGAGTCAGTTATATAAAGGAACGCGCCATTCCAACCCCCATTTCCTATCAGTTAACCTCCCTACTAAGTGTACCCCCAACCCAAATTTAAAAAACTTGAAACCTATTTGTTGACCCCCCCCCCCACCGATTACCCATTTTTCACTTTTAATTTTTTTCAACTATTTCTTACACAAACCTTCTCCCTAACTCACCTTATCTACACTAACCCCCCCCCCCCTCTATATACCCCTACCAAAAGTGACCCTTCCCCTTCCCCCATTCACGCACACACGCACAGGCATGAAAAAAATGGGAAGAGACATTCTAAGAATCAACTCAGTCAAACTCATCTTGTTGAAGAAGGATTGAAGAGGAGAAGAGATTAACTTCATCAACCTCATCTCCTTCCTATCGATTTAGCAAAATGGTTAAAGGTATGTACAATTTTTTTTTTTAAGTTGTGTTTTGTTGCAATGTATATGTTTATGGTTGATAAATCAATTACGATAATTTGTTTTGTTTTATTGTGAGTTGTTTTAGAATCATAGTTTTGCAAAAATGAGGATTTTTTGGGAAATTTTTGAAAGCGTTTTTGGACTTGGACTGGTAGAAAAAATGGACTTGTTCGGATCTATGGGGCGAAATTCATCTTGTTGTTCGGCCCCTCAACCGAACAAAATTACTATTTTCGGTTGGAGGGCAAGCGACAAGATGAATTTGACCCCATAACAAATCCAATTTTTTCAACCATCAAGGTCCGAAAAATTCACGACGAGAAATTATTTTTTCAAGAAAAAAAACATTTTCTAAAACAATATTTAAAGCAAAAAAAAAAGATTTTAAAGCTTACTAATTGTGTGACATTGACTTTTTTGGCTCCATGCTTGATTTCTTCAAGCCTAATGTTGAATCCCTAGGTTTTTAAGATTGAGAGGTTTTGGGGAAGGTTTTTAGAAGAAAAGAAGTAAAGATGAAGGAGAAGAACATATTTTGGTATAAGAGGATATATTTGTTGGAGGAAGAAAAAAATATGCTCAAAAACGGGATCAACACGCCTGGTTAGATTAAGGAGTCAAGGGGACAACGCCAGTCGTCGTGGGTTCTGAGGCACCCCACCAAGATAAACAAATTTTCGATTCGTTCAGTAGGTTTGAGGATGTTATTTTTATTTTTCAATAGGGACGAAAAGAGAAGGAAGAAGAAGACTACGACGAAGGAGAATGAAGAAAAAGAACGAGGACATAAAGGTCTAGTTCAATTTTTACATGCACAAAAAAATTGAATTAAGTCATTTAAATAGATACATCGCAATACAAAATTTACAACACAATGCATTTGGTAGTGACTCATAAGAAGCAGACATTAAGGATATTATAGTTTATTCGCCTCCCAAAATAACTTTTCCTATTAAAAAATATATAGTATTGTAACAATTGAAAACTTATAAAATCGGTCAATCCAAATTTACGCATTATTAATATTAGTTTGACGTGTAGTTTCCTTTAAAGCCCATATATATGTGGCTCATAATTAACGTATGATAAAAAAGAAAGAGTAAAGTGATAAAAGTATTATCCTAAAAAAGAAATTTTCAAATAAAACAATTATTTAAGAACAAAAAAAAAAAAGAAAAGAAAAGTATGGAGTATAATACTCATTCCGTTTTAAGCAAAGAATCCACTATTCTATTTCACTTACAAAATCCACTTCCAAAAATTAAAGCATAAATGTGTCATTTTATTACTAATGAGCTACTAAAAGTCTCATTTTCTTAAAAAAAGAATGACTTCAAGCGAGGCTCTTTCTTTCAACGGAGAGAGTATCTTAGTAAAAATAATATGGCCAATTGACAATATAATCATGATATATGATTTCTTTGTCTTTTTATCTTACTTTATTTTATTTTGTTTTTAACTTGTCCAAAGCTGAAGCAAATCCCTTTGTCCATAATCAAACTTTAGAGCAGGTAGTAATGAATCTACTAATTCATAAGAAAAAGTTATAGGACTTACGGGATTAGTCCAAATCCCTTGAATGGAATCAACATATAGATATACCGATGTTAATGTGAACATGAAAGAAATTAAATAGAATTTACGGGGGATAGACCATGTCAAACACCGGTGTGTTATATGGTTATTACCCTTGACCACTACGCGCCACTTGATCTCTTGTTGATCTCTTGTTTACTTATACAATGGCTTCTTTGCAGGCTGTTTGGCAGTTTTCTCAAGCACTCATGTTGTAAGCAACTTCATTTGCAAGCTCGGCAGCGGAATGTGCAAAAATGGCTTCCAAATTGTGAGATAACATCAACCAAACCACCATAGCCAGCAACGGCTGTCACATGAACAACAAACATGAGCTTTTGTAGTTAAGTGGGTAATCACTGAACGGTAAAGCAATTAATCTTGTCAAGATATGGTTCTTACTTGGTCACTCCTCCGACAAATTCATTAGTCCTCAAAAAATTTAAGCTCTCCTTCAAGTTTCCATTCATTTCAATTGTTTGAATTGTTTTCAATGTGGTTGAACGTGAATTGAATTAAGCTTTTGAGCTTGTATGAAACAACCTAAGATTGATATATTAGTCCATAACTAAATAAAGTGTCAGTAACAGCTCCAAAGTCGTTAATTAAGTTTTGCGAAGTCTGATTTAACATCAAATCAATATATTTTGATTAGGTCTCCTGTAAAACCGTATACTGATTTTTAATTCATAAGACGGAGCCCCTCTCTCGCAGCAATCCACCAACACGGTAGGTCGGGTAAAGATGATCAAACAGGCCTTACAAATGAAGGAAGTGAACCAAAGAAATTTGATGGTGAAATATAAAGCAACGCAACAAGAAAAGAAAGTTGAAAACAATATGGGTAATCACTGAACTGAAAAGCAATCAATTTCATCAAGAAATGGTTCTTACTTGTCACTCACAAACAACTTCACTAGTCCTCAAAATTTAAAAACTCCTTCAAGTTTCCATTCATTTCAATGGTTTAAATTGTTTTCAGTGTGGTTGAGCATGAATTATGAATGACTACTTCATGGAAATTAAGGAAGTCAGATTTTAGCCTGGTAATCTACTTGTATGTAACAACCTAGCCTAAGATTGATTTATTAATCCATGAATTAATAAAACTCAACTAATTAACATCTCCAAAGTCGTTAATTTAGGTTGGCGGAAGTCTGAGTTAGCATCAAATCAATATTTTTAAAACAACACCGGAGAAAATTTTCAAATAGGTATGTATATATT
>CM028382.1:17936535-18014779 GCA_013146195.2 Codonopsis lanceolata | reverse complement strand
GAGTTTTTTGAATTAATATCGAGTTCTTCTTACATTACTTCCTATATTAGACATAAAAACAACCATAATATAAAACAATTTATATTATAATATAAAAGAAATTTAAAATTTTTATGAGTAAGTTGATAAAACAATCCATTATAATCAATTATAATATAAAACAATGTCAATAATGTTAATAAAATTTTAGTTATTAAGAATTTACTGTAGAATCTTTGCGTATTGATCTTGAACATTGTTTTTGTTCGGTGCCTTGACATGTTTATTGATTAAGTGAACTCTTTCTTGTATTATAATTTGGGTAATGTTTAGTGAAGAAAAGTAAGATGGGTCTTTTCGAAAATTTTAGGGTTTGTATTGAAATTGGGTGTGTCGTGTTATGTAATGTTTTGTTTGAAGTCGATGCCTATTGTTGGCATCGAGCGTTAAAGTCAATTAAATGCCTTGAAATCCGTCGATGCCAATTACAGGCATCGAGTTTTTTGCGTATTAATTTTGATCTGTAAAATGCTTTGAAATTCATCTGATGCAGTCTTGGCATGAGGAGTTTTCAATAAAATTTGATGCATAATCTTAGAAATCGATCGATGCAAGGGTTGGCATCGAGTTTTATTAATGACATTTTGTCATTTTAGGCATTTTAGTTAATATTTCGATGTGGCCTTGGCATCGAAAATTTAGTTCATTAATTTTCATACCGCCAAAATCATGATGCCTTGGTTTGGCATGTGGTATACATTTACCGCCTTTTTGTATTCATATATACGAATATACATTTTAATGAACCCCCAATACTGATAAATATATATATATACGCTAATTTTTGAAAAATAGGTTATTCAAAATCGGATTATCATATACGATATTCGTTAAAAAAAGGAGTTCTTCGCTAACGATACTTGGAAATGGAAAATCAAAATTTACTGTTTCATCTTCCGCGACAACCACGGACGGCGGTAGAAGGCAACATGTGATATTTCAAAGTTTTTAAGGGTTTAAATGAAGAAGTTATAGTGTTTGTATTTTATTATGATTTTTTTTATATTTGATATTTTCGATGCGATTGTTTAATTTATTACCATGAACAATTTTTTTGTCTAATGCGGTTTCAAAGAAAACATCAAAGATCGAATATTGTTTACGGAAGAGTAAGATCAAATGTGCTTCTTAAAACAACATTTGAAGAAAATTAACATTAAGTGATGGCATATTGTTGCATGTTGAAGACACCTTTTGCAATTTTGGTTGAAGCTACTTCAAAGTGAGAATGTTGATGAATCTTTGCAACAATAAGAACTTATTGTTATCAATGGTTGATTGTTTTTGTAAAAGGAGGGAAGAAGTACTTTTCGGTTAGGGAAAAAGTAAAATTACAATTGAAGAGGGACATGTAAGGGATGTTTTTGGTGTAAGGATGGGGTGAAGGAAATTGATGTTTCCACTTTACAAGATGAATCGAACTTCGAGTTTCTTTTGAAACATTTTCCACACAAGTTTGGGAGAAATTTTTTTAATGAAAGGTTGATGTCATCGTGATTGAAAGTAGTATTAGTAGAATAATTGGTAGTGGAGAAGAAGATGATATATGAAGGATGTTGCATGTTTAATAACTTTATTGGTGTTAGCGGTTTTTTCTTCCGAAGAACAGCTCATACATATCATGGTCTATGTACGGCTAGTATCAAATATTGATGAGATACGTGAATATAAGCGGTCAAAACACATAGTAGATAGTTTGATAAATGGATTGGAGAAGAGGACAAATATAAATGTGGAGAATTGTGCACCTTTGCTACCGATAAGTTATGTTAACTTTATCATAAACTAGTTTTGACTTAATTTTTTTATATATTTATTACTTATATCTTGTTTGAATTCCAAATTACAGTATGTTTTATGTGAAAGCCAACATTTGTATCCCATCGACACAATGATTACACCACAGTTCTTTAAATGGAATCTATCTTCTATATGTTCTAAAAAGTTTGCTTGACCATGACAAATATTGTAAGTTTATATATTATTATAATGAACTTCAATTTTTCTTCGACTATGGAACATATCTTGTCTAAATATTTTTTGTTTATATTTTCGGCTAGATCATAATGAAGCTAATGAAGAGTTTTTGTAGTGAAGAAGAACAACATTATGCGGATGATAATGTTTTACAACTTCAATGCTTGATTTTCAATAGAAGAAGAACATTTTTCGGATATTCATTTACAAGTTAGTCACCCCTCTTATCCTATTCAATAGCTTAAACAATCTTGATTATAGGGTCAAATGCATCGATGTCGAGGTTTGGCATCGACTTTTTCGATTGAATTTGTTCTGCATATTCTTGTCAAATGCATCATGAGGTGCTTGGCATCGAGACTTTGCGATTAAGCCATTCTGCGTATTGTCAAATGCATCGATGCCAAGCTTGGCATCGAGACTTTGATTAAATTTGTGCGCATATTGGCATCAAATGCATCTGATGCCAAACTGATCGACTTTGAATTGAATTTGGTGCTTGCATATTCTTTGTCAAATGCATCGATGCCAAGGCTTGGCATGAGACTTTACATGATTAAAATTAGTGCTTGCATATTCTTTGTCAAATGCATCGTGCGATGGTTGGCATGAGACTTTCTGAATTAAATTTGATGCTTGCATATTTGGCATCAAATGCATCACGATGCCGGTGCTTGGCATCGAATTTGGATTAAAATTGATGTATTGCATCAAATTCGATGCAGTTGGCATCGGACGATGATTTTGATGCCAAAATCGCTTTCAAGCATTCGATGCGAGGTTGGCGTTAGACTTTACGGATTAAATTTGATGCATATTATTCTTTGTCAAATGCATCGATGCGAGGCTTGGCATCGAGTTTAGATTAATTTGGTACCATATCCTTTCAAATGCATCGATGCCAAGCTTGGCATCGAGACTTTGAATTAAATTTGATGCGCATATTCTGTCAAATGCATCACGATGCGAGGGTTTGGCGTCGAGACTTTACGGATTAAATTTGTTGCGCATATTCTTTGGTAAATGCATCCGATGCAGGGCTTGGCATCGAGTTGCAATTGATTTGGTCTCCAAATCAAGTCAGCAGTGATTTTTTCATGATTTTTGTAGGTTTACGATGATCGGCGACAATAGAAAGCAATCTTAGGAAAGATAAAAGAAAATGAAATTAATAAGTTGAAGTCGAGATGAATGAGATTCTCGATTGATGGCCTCAAAAAGACTTTGTCGATAAGGAAAATGAAATTAATAAGTTGAAGTCGAGATGAATGACATTCTTTCGGTTGATGGCCGAAAAAGACGATAAGGACCATATAATGCAATCAAATGATATTGAGATGAATGTTTTTTGTCAACAATTGATGGCCTCAAAGAGATTATTCTTGAAAAGATCATATCATTGAATTGAAAGATATTGATATAGATAGATTAAAAGATCGGGGAAGAAGTTTTGCAAAAGTCAAAGCTACTCCAACATTATCTTACGAGTTGTCACAACATCCGAACTAAATGTGAAGCTTCTTGAAGTTCAAGCAGAGAATTCAATGTTGAAGAAGAAGGTAATAGAGTTGGAACAAGAAATTTCAATGAACAAAATTTGTTGATTTGAATGCGGTTGCTAATAATATTAATTGTTTTGAAAGACATCAATAGCATGGATGATTTTGTCAGGTGCTTAGATCTCTTGTCATGAAGATCGTTTTGTTAATGAAGTAGGCTCCACACTTGCTAAAAGTACATTGTCGTGTTGATCGTAAACGTGTTGGATCCTCATGTGACAAAACATTTGAAAGAAGAAAGAAAAAAATTAAAAAAGTGGTACAAATTGAAGCTTGATGAATCCGACTTTAGAGATTCTTTCGGTGGAAGCAAAAGAGCTACTTATCGAATCTATTCTACATCGAAGACAAAATACGATAAGTAAATGTAACTCACAAAATGGTATTTTATATTACTTTTAAGATTATTTTTAATTGTTTTTTTTTTGATAAAATTTGTCTTATGCGAGCAAAATTATTTCTTGGTGGAGAGATCAAACCGGTGATTTTGATGAAAGACATTGCACAAATCTTGGCCGATAAGGTGGAAGAAAAATGATGACATTACTTGTTTACCATTCTTGTTAATCATTTTTTACTTGTGTATAATATCAAATTAATATTTTCTTTGCTACAACACACATAGAAGCATGGTCTATAATGTATGAACAAATCATCTCCAAAGAATTTGGTTTTTATCGAATCGACATTGTTTTTGATCCTTCTTTGGGTAAGAAATTGTCGATTATGTGCTTAAAATTAAAATATATGGCTTCTTATTTTCTTAATTTTTTTGTTGTTAGGTGTATCTGCAAATATTAAGATTAATGATTGGTTTTTTTGACTTCTTTGGTTCAAACAATTGATAATAGACTTAGAAGCAATAAGTATGAGATTCTTATTTTTCCTATAACACACAATCGGGGCAATGTAAAATAAAGTAGAATCTCAAACCATTGGACGTAATCTTCTTGTATTTTAAAGAAGGTGACATGAGATGGACACTATACAACTCATAAATACACTCATCAATCAATAATGATTGACATTTGAAGAGGGCTAGAATTCTTGTAAGTTTTATTAGTATTGTATTTTGTTTTATTAGTATTGTCTTTTAAGTAATGTCTTTATATTAAGTTTTATTGGTTATTTTCTCTTTAGGTAAATTATGTTGAAAGCAGAATGAAAAAACTTGCGCATTTCTTTCCTGGACAATACAAGGATCTGAACAAGCCTAAGTTCAAATGCACTGTTGGAAGATTTGCAAAATCACCACAACAAAATCCTAACACTGAAGATTGTGGTGTTTTTGTATGTTGTTTAATTGAATGTTTGCTAAGAGAACAAATGATTCCTAGTAGTATTGATGCTGTTAAATATATGTTAAAGATGGCTGAAACATTTATTTTGGAAGGGGACAACAAAAAACAATGACAAATTTGTTTGAAAAATGTGATAATTAAATTTTTATGTTTATTCCATGTTTGTGTTACTGTATTTTATTTTGTAATCGTAAAATGTTGAATTAATTTTGTTCCTGCAAAATCCTGTCAAATGCAACCTGATGCCAGTGGTTGGCATTAGAGATTCTGGATTGATTTTGTTCTTGCAAAATACTGTCAAATCAACCCGATGCCGTGGCTTTGGACGAGTTTCGATTGATTTTTGGCCGCAAAATCCTCAAATGCAACCCGAGGGCTTGGCATCGAGTTCTGATTGATTTTGGTGTGGCAAAATCCGCCAATGAAATGCAACACGATGCCGAGCTTGGCATCGAGGTTTCTGGATGATTTTGAATGGCAAAATCTGTCAAATCTGCTTACGATACCACCGGTTGTCGAGAGGATCTGATTGATTTTGGTGCTGCCGGATCAGTTGTGTTTTCATTAATGACATTTTTGTCATTTGGCAAGCAATTTATAGTTTTATGAAACATACAAAAAATTAGTGGTCCTAAATGAAAACATGTTTTCAAAATTGTACCACTTGAAATTCCCCCAATAAAAATTAGCCTACATCTATAAAATTGGGCCCTATTAAATTGGGGGCCCTCTTCTGTCGAACATGTTAAATCCCTCTACAACCGGGCCTGACAAAACTATATTACATAAAAAGTTGTTAGTGTAAAATAACAAAAAGACAATGACCTAAAACTCTACTTGATTCCACCATCAAAATCACTTAAAAATATAACTCCCAACTTTATTCAAAATAAAAGCATTAATCATTATGTGTGCGCCGAAGGTAGAGAGCCACACGACTCATTCCATTCCTTCCAAATTTTGCATCTTTGATCGGACAATTGTTTGGCAATCAACTTTCACAATGTCTCAAATCAATTAATCTATAACGAACAAAAATAAAAATTAGAATAAAAAACCAATTAACCAACATCTAGTTTTTATTTTATCCATCTCGAAATGGATTAAGTCATTGTAACCTAAATATTGATTTGTAATTGCGTATGCAAGTAAATAAAAGTTACTAGTCCCTTGGAGTTGGTTATGTATTCAACGGCAAAACGTGTAGGTATTTTGAGAATAGCTAAAAGTTCAAATAAAATTGGTCATGGATTCTTAGAATAGTCAACGCCACCCTCACATTTTTGTTTTATATAAGAGTTCGCGCTATTCAGCTCCCCCCCCCCCTTTTTTTAAGGTGACCCCTTTTTTTTTTATATAATAACAAAAATACTCTCAATTATAAAGATTTTTATATATTTCTACTCGATAAGTATACCCCATTTCTCTTTTCCTAAACATAAAAATCTATAACTACACTCCCACCTCAAACAAATATACACCTTATTCCCAATTCTTTTTCCCATTAAACAAACCCCCTTTCTTCTCAACTACCTTTTTCTTCATCTCTTCATCTTCTTCATTGTTGAGCATATTTTTTTCTTCCTCCAACAAATATACCCTCTTATATCAATTTAATTTTCAATTGTCTTCTGTAAAACTAGATTGAAATAAAACATTTGAGTAGCATTGTACCTTCTTTTTAACCTAAAATTTGGGAAGATGATAAAAATTAGTGTTAAAAATTAAATATTTGTGTGCGTGTATATATATATATATATATATATATCTTTATTTTTTTGTAGTAGTGCACTTGAGCCTTGTTTTGTGGAATTCTATGATTTCTGGAGATTCAAATCATTTGTCACAATTTGTCCCACTCCTCGACACATTAATTCTTGAACTTACACGCATTCTTCTAAAAAACCCGTAAAATAACAAGATACGTAGTGGGTTAAAGTTCAATGGGCAGACACATGACACCGATTGAGATATAGAATTTGAAGCCCATGATAGTAAGACAAATATTGTATATTGTAGGGGTGTGCATGAGTTTTTCAAAATCGAAGCGAACCAATTAAAATTGAATGAGACCAATATTTTGATTTGGTCCTAAATCTTTCATAGACCTGGACATTTGGATCGGTCCCGGTTCCGACCCAACCCAATTAGTGGTTTATTTATTATATATAATTATATATAGGGTTACTATCACTTTTGGTACGTACCCTAACTTTACTTGTCTTTTGCTTTTGGTACCCTTTATACTTACTTCATCAAATTTTATTATAAATGTTTTCAGTTGTCATCATATTACATATCTTACGTCAATTTTTTGTCAAAAGCTAACGGCCGAACTCCAAAGGTATGTAATCTGATAATAATTGAATACGTAAGTTATGTAATCTGATAATAATTGGACGTTTGTCATACGTCAGCCATTAGCTTTTAACTGAAATTTGACGGAATATATGTAATCTGATGACAATCGAAAACGATTATGATTAAATTTAATGAAGTCAGTACAAAGACTACCAAAAGCAAAAAAAACAAGTAAAATTATGGTACTAAAAGTGATATTAATTAATCCTTATATATATACACACACATATATATACATATATTAATTTCTAATTCCCTAGCCCTAAATCCCCAATCTGTTTTATTGTCAAAACTCAGAGAGAGAGAGAGAGGGAGAGACTGAGGTGAATGTTTGTGGTTTGCGAGTGTTTGGATTTCAAATGAAAAGAGAGAGATTGTGTTCGGCAAATGTCAACAAAGGGAAGAGTAAAATGGCAGAAAAGAAAAAAAGTGATTGTATAGAAGAAAAGGTGAATGGCGACATATGAAAGAAAATGGAGAAGAAGAGAGACGGTTCTCTAAAATCTTTATTTTTTTGTTAGCTTTCTCTCTTTATGTTTATCTTTCTTCATCTTTTTTTTTTTTGTTATTTTGTTTTTGCCGATTTGTTATGTTACGAGTCTATTATATTTATATTTTTAATTGTTGAATATACTTTTATCGAATGTTTTTTAATCTTTTTATGAGTTTAAGTCTTTAAACTTTTATTATGTATTTGTATTAAACATTTAAAAAGTAAAACAATAGTATTAATCTGGTCATGATTCTTGTACATCTTCATGTTGGTTTTGGATTAGACTAATATATTGGTTCTCATACATATTAGATTGGGTCCGATTCTAAATTTTTCGAGAATCAATCTATTGATCTGATTTTAAATTATTATTTTTTCCAAAAAACTTGGCTAAACATGACCAAGTTCACCCATAGTATATTGTCTATTTAGGTTGGCTCCTTTTCCTACGCCCATTATTTGTCTTTAATCCGTTCACCTTTGTGATGCAAGAGATTATTAGTTCATTGATTATGACAAGTTTAATAGTGGTGCTTGTCCCATAAGTATCAAAACAAAATTTTGATAAAAATAATTTTATTTTTGGTATCCTAAATATAGTTTAATTTCACATTTGGTACCCCTGGTACTGAGGTCATCAATGTTCATCAGCAACGTTACTTATTTTAATCAATGTTATACTTTTCGTTTATTTTCCATGAAATACTAACGTGTAACCTGTTATAGCAAGTTGAAAACCGATTAGCATTTGAGATGATTTCACTTTTGGTATCCTAAGTACAGCTTAACTTCACATTTGGTACCCATGTTGCCAAGATCAGACGATTGACGGTTGCTAACTTGAAATGTATCAAATTTGACTTGGTTTACTCGTAAAATAATATTAAACAAGATTTTTCATCAAATTGAGCTAGAATAAATTAACATTTTAAATTAGAAATATCTTCTAGTTTGAATAAAGACCAATTAAGTAGTCCATTTATATTGAGTCGGCTAATGAAATAAATTAGCCCGTTCCAAACAAGGTCCACAAACATTATAGCTTTGTTCCCATCTCTCTCTCTCTCTCTCACTCAAGCTCTCCTCCAATCACCATAATCCAACCATCCAACCATATTTTGGACCCAAAATTACGACATTCAATTATGCAACCCTTTATCCCGATCAACACGAGACCCATAATTTTGAAAATGGTTTCAAATCCTTAAATCCAATCTCTATCTTATTGTCTGTTTAATTAAATTTTAGTCTCATACGTGTCTTATTGATATTCAACAATCTATCTTATTGTATGTTCAATTGAATCATGCAACCCTTTATCCCGGTCCACACGACACGAGACCCATAATTTTGAAATGGTTTCAAATCCTCAAATCCAAACTGCATCTCTCTTCAATTGAATTTTAGCCCGATACGATACGTGTCTGATTGATATTCAACTATCTTTCTATTTATAATATTTTATTCATCTTGGATAAATATTTCTATTTTCTCAAAGCTCAATTAATGTTCCTAAAAACTTTTGGTGATCAAATTTTTTACTGTATCCTTCTTCCTAATATATCTCTTCATTTAATATTATTATTATTACACATCATAGAGAAAGTGAGTGTAATGAGTACATAATTAATGAGAGAAAGTATGTGTAATGATATTATTATCACAACATATTTTACAACTCATTATTAATTACATTTTTTAATCATTGTGTTTTATCTATTAAGAACATTTATCCGGGACGAAAGAAGTATAAAAGTGTGAGTTACTTGTTAGAAATTGATACATGAAACAAAATTAACCATTCACCTAATAAGCCACCTATCATTTAATTAAGGACAAAACAAATAAATTTATCATGATAAAATATAATGTTCAGAAAAAAAATAACCATAAAATTAATAAACTACTCATCTTCAATTAAAGTCAAACAAGTAAATTTCAAAGTCTAAACAATTCCAAAAAGATTTAAATAATAATTGGGATAAGTACTTTTTAGATCATCGTACAATCTTGGGGTAAACCGATTTGACGAACGAACGAACTTTCAATATCCAAAATGTGATGAACATACTTATGATTTTAATGTGGTTCCTAACGTTAACTCATCATCCAATTTTATAAAGAAGTTGTTGCATGTTGGTGTGAACTTTTTATGAGAGGTATTTTTGTCCATCCATGTTGCACTCAAATCGATTACAGAATTGAGACTTTTGTATATGAGTTTGAGTGTAACGTGAATGGACAAAATACCCCTTGTATAACAACATCATCTAAAATAATATAATCCAATTAGTTAATCATTGCTACTAATTAATAAGTATTTACGTAATATATGGACGATTCGTAATGAAATAAAAATTATTTGTTTTAGCAAGTTCTTAAGCATATTAATAGAGAGACTTAGCATACTTGCCTCTTTTTTTTTTGTTGTAGTAAGAGTTACAATGATATATGTTACTCTATCTTCATAGTTTTTTGCACAAAAAATGAACATTTTATTTTATTTTTCAAACACACTAAGTTAGAGGGAGCAATTCAAACGCTTATGATTGTGATTTAATTATACTAACTACAAAGTGGATTGTTAAAACGTCGCATCACATTGGAACTTAAAATCTCTTTAAAACATTATTTTACAAAAAAAAAATTAATAATAATAATTATTATTACTTCCTGGGCCAACCCATTTAGCAACGACCTTGGTGGTTCGGGTAAAAAAAATAAGGGTAATAACTAGACCGGTCTCCTATCTTGATATTATAATCGGAAAAATCTCATATATTTATTTTCAACCACTAAAGTATATTTTTGGAGGAAAAATGATAAAAATACTCTTAATGAAGAAAAAACGCATACACAAAGTCATTGTCCCAATTTGTGCGTTGGTCAAAAAATTTGGGCATCGCTATGCAAAAAACACTGTCTAAAAATTGGGCGTCGTAAGGAAAAACAATTGGACGTCGCTCAATTTTAAAGCTTTTTGGTACAATCCACTGAAGCACGGACACAGTTGATGTGGTCGCCTGGAAGCATCGGATCGCGACTTCCTCTCGCCAGTAGCGACTTTGCTGCAAAGTCATTGCATGTTTAAGTCATTCCCCACATGCCAAGTCATGTGGAAAAGTGGAACCAAAATATTAAGAAGTTCTACAATTTTATCCCACTCGCCATCACATTAAATTTTGGGAAAAATATTAACAAGTTCTACTAAAAAAATCATATTCAAAAAGTTTGAAATATTATTTTTCTATTAAAGTAGGGGTGTACGTGATTCGGTTTGGTTCGATTTATGCCAAAACCGTGAATCGAACTACACTGTATTGCTTTCAAAAATCTCAAACCGAACCATTTGGTTTGGTTTGGTTCAGCTCGATTTTGTGGTTTGACAAAAAATCAAATTAATTATATTAGAAAACTTTAAAAATTAGACAAATAAAATTTTAATCGGCAATTAACATCAAACATTAATAAACAAAAAATCAAACTTCTCTTACAAACATCACACATTAACAAACAATGAAATATAAATCAAAATATAATTTGAATCCATGGAATTTGATAAGAACAACATTATTTATTATATAAATTCCGGAAATATATATATATATATATATATATATATATATATAATATACAATAAATAATCAAATAAAATATGGTTCGGTTCGGTTTGGAAACATAAACCAGGAACCAAACTGAACCCTTGCGACTTCTTCCTCCTCATCTTTCACATTAAATGAAGGTAATCTTTGTGATTTAATTTCGTTTTCAAATTGTCGTTTTTGAATTGTGCATGATACACTCTTCTCTTAATTAGTTCATGTGTCTAATTCAATTAATTTAAAGTCACTTAAGTTTGTATGAACCTAATTACATAACAAATTTGATAAATCTCATTGGTGTGAATTGTAAATTGCAAATATCGTAATCGTCTCATTATCATGAATTGTCTGGCAACCTTTCGCATCTCTTTCACATCAAATCGAGGTAATCTTTAACCTTCGGTTGGTTCCCTCTTTCTTAATCTTTGTGATTGAATGAAATTATGCTAGAGGGATATGATTTTATTTTATATTTATTAATTTTGTGATAGAATGAGATAAATAATGTTTAAAATTTGAATAAACTATAATGTAGAGTGGATAATAGCAACAAGCTTTTGGTCTAATAAACCTTGACAGGGGGTTGAGTTAGATGCTTATTTAGATTTGTTTTTTGGATGGTAAAAGTTATATTTTAAGCTTAATGCTCATAGTGATAGTAGTTATAATTCTATTAGTTCCCTCTTTCTAAATCTTTGCATGGGCAACCGTTTTGTCGATTGCTTTGATCTCTCTACCACCATTCCCCCTTTTCCTTTACATCTATTCTTTGCATCACAAAGTATTTGAGGCTAATAACAGAATTGGTGTTGTAACCCCATTTCCTGGTCTCACTCATGCTATTCTCAGCCATCTTGACCTCTACGCTTTATGCCAAGCCCCTGACACCCAAAATCCATGGTATTTTTGGAATTCAAGTGCCTCTGGTCAAATTAGCCCAACTATGATTTAATTTTGTAAGCTTGGGCCAAATTTTTAAAAAAATTTGGTGGGTTTACCAAAAAATTGGGGAAGAAGGCCTTAGTGTCATTTTTTAAACTTTAGGTATTTAATTGTAATTTTGATATAAGTTATGTTTGAAAAAAATTCATTTTAATCCTTACAAAATACATATAATCAACTTACCGATATTTCACTAATGATATCAATAAAAGGAACTTCCGCTATAAAAATGTAATAGTCTTAGGCCTAAATTTAACAAAAAATTATTAAATAGCTACTCCCTCCGTCCCTAAATAAAAAAAGAGAAAAAACAATTGACTTGATTATTTATATTGGTTTAATGTGTAGTTTCCTTTAAAGCTCATGTGCATGTGGCCCATAATTAAAGTAAGGTGAAAAAGTAAGGGTAAAGTGGTAAAAATGATGTTCTAAAAAGGAAAGTTTCAAAGTGGACAATTATTTTGGGACGGACGAAAAAGGAAAGGATGACGATAATTTAGGGACGGAGGGAGTATTATAGTTGAGAATGGAGATACCAATTCTGAGATTTGCCCTTAAATTATTGGAGAGAGAAGAAAAAAAATGTCTATAAATGTCACTTATGTACTGTTTAAGTAGCTATGACTAAACTAGTTTGTATAGCCTATAGGTGTAGGCCCTCTACAATTACAAACATCCACATCTAAAACAATCCACTAGAGCACTGTTTGTTGCAGTAGCCTCGATGTACCAGATTGCTCCTTCCTTTCTCCTTTAGTTATAAGTTATAACCGGCCCCACCTCATCTCAACCATATCACTCTGCTCCAATCAAAAATCTAACACTTATCATTTACGTCTTGTAGTCAAAGCTTTTCTTTGTGAAAATTTCGTGGCTTTTTCCCCTACACTTACGTCTCGGTGGAAAATTTATTGATCACACTTGTTCATCTTTATATATAAATTAGCCTTTCATTACACATAATAACCACACACAAAAAGGCAAAATCATTTTTGTTTACACTTTATAGAGATATCATGTTTGTTGTTATTGTTTTATTTTTGCTATTCCTGAGATCTTTTAGTTCTGCCGTTGATTCTGGTTTTCATGTATCTCCAAACTACAAGTGTTTCGATAACGAGAGGCAAGCTCTTCTTCTTTTCAAAGCCGACATTACATTCGATGATTTTGGAGTTCTATCGTCTTGGACCAGCGAAGACGATAATAAAAACTGTTGCAAATGGAGGGGTGTCGAGTGTAGCAACCAAACTGGTCATGTCATCAAACTTGATCTTCGTGCCCGACGTGATGATGATGGTCATTGGCATGAAATAAAGGGTAAGATTAGTCCTTCATTGCTTCAACTGCCACACCTCAACTACCTAGACCTTAGTTTTAATTTCTTTTCACAGCAGTTGATTCCCAAGTTCATTGGTTCCCTTACCAAATTAAACTACCTTGACCTTTCCCTCAATAACTTTGTTGGAACCATTCCTTCCCAACTTGGCAACCTCTCTCACTTGCAATATCTTGATCTTGACGGCAATTTTCTTGATTCAAACCTTGAGTGGTTGCCCCATCTTTCTTCACTTGAACACCTCTACATGTATCAAGTTGATCTTAGTAAAGCGACTCATTGGGTAGACATAATCAATAGCCTCGCTCTCCTATCACACGTTCAATTGTATAACTGTCAGTTGTCAAGCGTCGTGTATCCTTCTCTTTCTTTGATCAACTCTTCCACTTCTATTACTACCCTTGACCTCAGTTCCAACAATCTTACATCATCCATGTACCATTGGTTGTTCAACTTAAGCACCACTCTTGTCAATCTCACCCTTTTTAATAACCAACTCAAAGGCCCAATTCCAGAAGATTTTGGTAAAATGACTTCTCTAGCTCTTCTTGATCTCTCTGTTAATGAACTAGGAACTGCTGGGATACCAAAATCCTTTGGAAACCTCTGCTCTTTGCAATCACTAGATCTGTCTGCCAACAATATCAGTGGCAACCTGGAAGATTTCCTCTCTGGCTGTGCTGATACTACACTAGAGAAGTTGGATGTTTTGGATAACAAACTTACAGGGTCATTACCTGATAGTATCGTAAGATTTTCATCCTTGAAAAAATTACTCCTTTCTCGTAATCAGTTGAGTGGAAGTGTTTCAGAAAACTTGGGGACACTATCAAAGCTTGAATATTTGGATCTTTCGTTCAACTCACTTCGTTTAGAAGTTAGCTCCCAGTGGATTCCTCAATTTCAACTAAATTATATTATATTGAACTCTTGCAAGATAGGTCCACGTTTCCCAGAATGGATTCAGACTCAGAAAAATTTGTCCTATCTTGACATTGCCAACTGTGGAATTTCAGACAACATCCCAACATCTTTTTGGGACCAGCTTACGAGTCTGACTTACGTCAATATGTCGACAAACCAAATCAGAGGCAAGGTACCTGATTTTCCTTCAAACTTTGGCAGTTATAATTATCCAAGAATAGATCTAAGCTCCAACCTTTTTGAGGGTCAAATTCCACTCTTTCCTTCAAGTTCCACATTGTTAAATCTCTCTAGAAATAAGTTCACTGGATCACTCTCTTTTCTGTGTGGGATTATGGACAAGGAGTTGACCTTTCTTGATCTCTCTCAAAACTCGTTGACCGATGCTCTTCCGGAATGTTTGATGCAGTTTAGAAAACTTGTTGTTCTCAATTTAGCACACAATAGACTTTTTGGCGAAATTCCAACTTCAGTTGGATCGTTATTTCGGCTTGAAACTTTGAATTTATACAACAACAGCTTCTTTGGAGAACTGCCATTGTCCTTGAAAAATTGCACAGCTTTGAGATTTCTACATCTTGGAGCAAATAACTTCTCTGGAAATGTACCATCTGTGCTAGTAGAAAACCTCCAATCGCTATATGCTCTAAGTCTTAGGTCGAATAATTTTTCTGGAATCATTCCTTTACAACTCTGTTATCTAACAAATCTTCAAATCTTAGACCTTTCTTTGAACAACTTCTTTGGAAGAATTCCTCCATGTCTCTATAATCTCTCTTCAATGGTTAAAGTAGACGGTTCGCTACAAGTCCCCATTCATGATATTCATGCAAGGGCCGAAAGAGATGGTAGCGTCTATTATCGCTCCGAGTATATCGATTATGTTGTCGTTCAATGGCAAGGAAAAGAAATGGAGTTCGAAAAAAATATTGGACTATTAAAGATCATTGATCTTTCAAGTAATCAACTAACGGGAGAAATTCCTGATGCCATAACGTCTCTTCTAGGCTTGGTTGTATTGGACTTGTCGAGTAATAAGTTACACGGAAAGATCCCAAAAGAGATTGGTCAATTGAGATTGGTTCTTACTCTCAATTTATCTAGGAATGAACTCTCGGGTAATATTCCTGCAAGTATATCCATGTTGAGCTCTCTGAATGACCTAGACCTCTCAGACAATAACTTATCAGGAAGAATCCCAACTGGGACTCAACTCCAAAGCTTTAATGATTCAAGATACGTTGGGAATTCTGGACTTTGTGGGCTTCCACTTCCACTTAAATGCCCCGGAGATGAACTTCCACCCACTACTGTTGATAATGGGGATGACCAAGAAGACAAGGACGAGTTCTGGAATGAGTTCTATATTGGTACGATGATTGGGTTCATTATCGGATTTTGGGGAATATGTGGTGCTTTGTTACTCAACCGTACTTGTAGACATGTTTTTTTTCGTTTCATTGACAACTCAAAGGACTGGCTTTATGTGAAAATAACAATGCACATAGCCCAATTTCACAGGTGAAAAAGTTCAAAAGTGTGATTGTGTTTGTCGCTATTGTTGTTGTTGTTGTTATAATAACATTTTGTTAGGATCGGTTATTATTGTAGTTGTTGTTGTTATCACATGGATAATGGATTGGTTGCTACTTTATGCCAATACACAATGACAATCAAAGTGATAGAAGAACTAAAAAAAAAGAATATAAACTTATTCTTTTTCTATTTTTATTTTTTCCAACAAAAAAAAATTTACTCTCAACAAACTAGTTAGTTATTCTTCTTTTCCTGTAATAAATATATTTAATCAATTTCACTTATAACTCGTGTCTCATATTTCATTATCCTAAAAATAATATAATTAATGCATTTTGTCTGTATACATAAATTTTAGAAATAGTTGGATATTTTTATCACAATAAAATAATTTAATTTTAGTCAAAGAATATTATTTTAAAAATCAATTCAACAATAGCATTATGGTAGGTGTTATATTGAATATTGGTTTCAATCAACTTAAGAATTAAAATGTTAAGGTGGACAAAATGTTTTTAAATTTTATGATTCTATTTCACACAATGATTTTACTATTGGATAATTTTTTTTACAAATATATCATGTAAATCACACGTTTAATTATTTATTTCAATAACCAAATACCACATTTTCTCAAAGTTTGGTAAATAAATATTGTCCTTATGATATATTTTATAATTATTCATGATAACTTAAGTCCTTAAATTAAATGGTTACACATTTAAAAAAAAGTGAAATTAAAAAGAGAATAAATATGTTGTCTATCGATATTTTAAAATAAAACATTATTCTTTAATCCTTATCCAAAAGCCTCATTTATTAAAATATCCGAAAAGAAAAGAGAAGAGTAAAATGTCAGAAAAGAAAAAAAGTGATTGAATAGAAGAAGAGGTGAATGGCTGACATATGAAAGAAAATGGAGAAGAAGAGAGACGGTTCTCTAAAATCTTTAGTTTTTTTGTTTACTTTTGTTAGCTCTCTCTTTATGTTTATCTTTCTTTATCTTTTTTTTTTCTTTAGCTTAATCAAACTGTTTTCTTTAGCATGCTACCTTAATTAAATTGTTTTTTTTTTTGTTATTTTGTTTTTGCTGTTTTGTTATGTTTCGAGTCGATCATATCGACATTTTTAATTATTGAATCTACTTTTATCGAATATTTTTTTAAATCTTTTTATGAGTTTAAGTCTTTAAACTTTTATTATGTATTTGTATTAAACAGTTAAAAAGTAAAACAATAATATTGATCCGGTCTTGTACATCTTCAGGTTGGTTCTGGACCGGACCAATATATTGATTCTCATACATATTAGGTTGGTTTCGATTCTAAAATTTTTAGAACCAGTCTATTGGTTTGATTTCAATTTCTTCTTTTTTTCCCAAAAAAACTTGGCTGAATCAGACCAAGCTCACCCATAGCATATTGTCTATTTAGGTTGGCTCCTTTTCCTACTCCCATTATTTGTCTTTAATCCGTTCACCTTTGTGATGCAAGACATTATTAGTTAATTGATTATGACAAGTTCAATGGTGGTGCTTACCTCATAAGTATCAAAACAAAATTTTGATAGAGATAATTTCACTTTTGGTACCTTAAATATAATATAATTTCACATTTGGTACCCCTGGTACCGAGGTTATCAATGTTCACCAACAACGTTACTCATTTTAATCAATTTTTATACTTTTCGTCTATTACCCGTGAAATACTAACGTGTAACTTGCTATAGCAAGTTGGAAACCGAATAACCTTTGAGATAATTTCACTTTTGGTACCCTAAGTATAACTCAATTTCACATTTGGTACCCATGTTGTCAAGATCAGACAGTTGCTAATTTGAGATAGCAGGTTAGCCGTTGACTTTAACAGTCAAGTGACGGAAAGTACCAAAAATGATGAAAATCACGAACGTCTGTGATGAATTTTGATGAGCATGGTAACAGGGGTACCAAATATGAAATTGAGTCTTACTTGGGGTATCAAAAGTGAAATTATCCCATTTGATACATATTAGTCACTACTAGATCTTCGTGCCCGTGCCTACGACACGATGTCAGTACATCTGATTTCGTCAATTGAAATGCCAACGTCTAAATAGAAGGTGCGATTTTAAAAAAAATGTTATAGTTGAGGGGTACATTACTTCAAGTGGTAGTTGAGGGGCGCTTTTCGAACTCTACCCATAATTGAGGGGGTTATTTGTAAGGAGTTATATGTAACTCTTATGGTCTGACTGCTCATAATATTAATTGTAGGGGGTGACTTTGTAACACGGTGAGAGAAAATAGAGAGTTAAAAGTAGATAATTACTCTTACACATGTGAAAGTGAGAGTGAATCCCAATCATTAAATTTTTTAAAATAATTTAATCTCAACCTCTAAATAGCTTTAGTCAATTGCACATGTGTAAGAATAAGCTCTATTGTAATATATATTAATGGATAATAAAATATCATCTCTAACCATAAGTATAAAAATTTGATGTAATAATAATAATTTTGAAAACGTTATATCCAACACATATCATGATATAAAAATAAAATGAAACTATTAATGAACAATAATTTACTAACACATATCATGACATAATTAAATATATGATCAAGATGAAGCGTATCAAATTTGACTTGGTTTACTCGTAAAGTAATATTAAACAAGGTTTTTCATCAAATTGTGTTAGAATAAATTGACATTTTAAATTAGAAATATCTTCTAGTTTGAATAAAGACCAATTAAGTAGTCCATTTGAATCAATTAGCCCGTTCCAAACAAGGTCCACAAATATTACAGCTTTGTTCCCATCTCTCTCTCAGTCTCTCCTCCAATCACCGATTCACCATAATCCAACCATATTTTGGACCCAAAATTACGACATTCAATTATGCAACCCTTTATCCCGATCTACACGAGACCCATAATTTTGAAAATGGTTTCAAATCCTTAAATCCATTCTCCATCTTAGCCTCATATGTGTCTGATTGTTATCTATCTATTTATAATATTTTATTCGTCTCGGTCAAACGTGAAAACTTAGAGTGTGTGTAATGATATTATTATCACAATATATTTTACAACTCATTATTAATTATATTTTTTAATCATTGTGTTTTGTCTATTAAGAACATTTATCCGAGATGAAAAAAGTATAAAAGTGTGAGTTGCTTGTTAGAAATTGATACATGAAACAAAATTAATCATTCACCTAATATGCCACCTATCATTTAATTAAGGACAAAACAAATAAATTTATCATGATAAAATATAATGTTCAGACAAAAATAACCCTAAAATTAATAAATCACTCACCTTTAATTAAAGTCAAACAAGTAAATTTCAGAGCCTAAACAATTTCATAAAGATTTAAATAATAATTAGGATAAGTACTTTTTAGTAGGGATGGCGATGACTGGCACGACACGATACGATAGCACGAACCAACACGACACGATAACAGAGACAAATGACACGATAAGTCCAGCACGACACGAAACACGACAAGAAAGACACGACATTGTTAATATATTCAAATTAATATTTATTGTTTTATTTATGATCAAATAAGATAGATAATATGAAAACACGATAATGAGGCACGAATACGACACGATAGCACAAATTGTCACCCCTACTTTTTAGATCATCATACAATCTTGGGGTAAACCGATTTGACGAACGAACTTTCAATATCCAAAATGTGATCAACATACTTATGATTTTAGTGTAATGTGGTTCCTCACGTTAACTCATCATCCAATTTTATAAAGAAGCTGTTGCAAGTCAAATGCTTATGATTGTGATTTAATTATATTAACTACAAAGTGGATTGTTAAAATGTCGCATCAGATTGAAACTTAAAATCTTTTTAAAACATTATTTTACAAAAAAAAAATAATAATAATAATTACTTCCCGGCCCAACCCATTTAGCAACGACCTTAATGGTTCGGGTAAAACAAAAAGAGTGATAACCGGGCCGGTCTCTTGTCATCTTGATATTTTAATCAGAAAGTCTCATATATTTGTTTTCAACCGCTAAAATACACTTTTGAGGGAAAAATGATAAATATATCCTTAATGAAGGAAAAACGCACACACAAAGTCACTGTCTCAATTTGTACATCGGTCAAAAAAATTGGGCGTCACTATGCAAAAAAACACTGTCCAAAATTCAGGCGTCGCAAGGAAAAAAATTAGGTGTCGCTCAATTTTAAAGCTTTTTGGTACAATCCACTAAAGCACGGACACAAAGTTGATGTCGTTGCCTCGAAGCATCGGATCGCGACTTCCTCTCGCCTTGGACCTAAAGTAGCGACTTTGCCCACATGCTGAGTCTTGTGGAAAAGTGGAACCAAAATATTAAGAAGTTCTACAATTTTATCCCACTCGCCATCACATTAAATTTTGGGAAAAATATTAACAAGTTCTACTAAAAATATCATATTAAAAAAGTTTTAAAAATTATTCTTCTAGTAAAGTAGGGGTATATGTGATTCGGTTTGATTTGGTTTACGCCAAAATCGTGAATCGAACTACACTGCATTACTTTCAAAAATCTCAAACTGAACCACTTTGTTTGGTTTGGTTCGGCTCGATTTTATGGTTTGACAAAAAATCAAATTAATTATATTAGAAAACATTAAAAATTAGACATATAAAATTTTAATTGGCAATTAACATCAAACATTAATAAACAAAAAATCAAACTTCTCTTACAAACATCACACATTAACAAACAATGAAATATAAATCAAAATATAATTTGAATCCATGGAATTTGATAAGAACAACATTATTTATTATATAAATGCCGGAAATATATATATATAATATACAATAAATAATCAAATAAAACATGGTTCGGTTCGGTTTGGAAACATAAACCATGAACCAAACCGAACCCTTGCGACTTCTTCCTCCTCATCTTTCACATTAAATGAAGGTAATCTTTGTGATTTAATTTCGTTTTCAAATTGTCGTTTTTGAATTGTGCATGATACACTCTTCTCTTAGTTCCTTTGTCTCATTCAATTAATTTAAAGTCACTTAAGTTTGTATGAACCTAATTACATAACAAATTTGATAAATCTCATTGGTGTGAATTGTAAATTGCAAATATCGTAATCGTCTCATTATCATGAATTGTCTGGCAACCTTTCGCATCTCTTTCACATCAAATCGAGGTAATCTTTAACCTTCGGTTGGTTCCCTCTTTCTTAATCTTTGTGATTGAATGAAATTATGCTAGAGGGATATGATTTTATTTTATATTTATTAATTTTGTGATATAGTGAGATAAATAATGTTTAAAATTTGAATAAACTATAATGTAGAGTGGATAATAGCTACAAGCTTTTGGTCTAATAAACCTTGACAGGGGGATGAGTTAGATGGTAAATACTCTAGTCTCTAATTTATGTCTTGGTTGATAAGAAAACCTGGATTATTAATATTGGTTTAATGTATAGTTTCCTTTAAAAGCTCATATGTATGTGGCTCATAATTAAAGTAGGTGAAAAGTAAGGATAAAGTGGTAAAATGATGTTCTAAAAGGTAAGTTTCAAATGGACTATTTTAGGAGCTTAAATCTTCTTATTTAGATTTGTTTTTTGGATGGTAAAAGTTATATTTTAAGCTTATAATTCTATTAGTTCCGTCTTTCTAAATCTTTGCATGGGCAACCGTTCTGTCGATTGCTTTGATCTCTCTACCACCATTCCCCCTTTTCCTTTACATCTCACCACTACTAAACCCCAACCCCATTATTCTTTGCATCACAAAGTATTTGAGGCTAATAACAGACTTGGCGTTTCCCGGTCTCACTCATGTTGTTCTCAACCATCTTGACCTCTACGCTTTATGCCAAGTCACACCGAAATCCATGGCATTTTTGGAATTCAAGTGCCTCTGGTCAAATTAGCCCAACTATGATTTAATTTTGTAAGCATAGGCCAGATTTTTTAAAAATTTGGTGGGTTTACCAAAAAAATTGGGGAAGAAGGTCTTAGGGTCATTTTTTAAACTCTAGGTATTTAATTGTAAATTTTGATATAATTTAGGTATTTAATTGGAAAAAAAAATCATTTTCCTTTACCATGGTTCTTTCTCCCATGCCATTTTCTTTTCTTTTTTGGTTGGCATTTTGCAATTGATTTTTTTTAAGTACATTTTTCTATAAATTTAATACTTTTAAAACTCAAAGTTGGAACCAAAATCAAAATTTGAAGTTATTGAGGATAAAGATGGTAGAGTATGAAAGATTATTGTGGTTTGTGTCAAGTTGTTGTATGAGTTTTTTTGTTTGGATAGCTTATGAGTATCAATTAGTTTTTTATATTCATTTTTAATGATTTGAGTATTAAATGAGGATCAAATATGATCCTTTGTTATACATGAACTTATAGTGGAGAAATCAGATACCAATTCTGAGATTTACCCATGAATTAATGAATTATTGGAGAGAAGAAGAAAATGTCTATAAATGTCCCTTCTGTACTGTTTTAAGTAGCTATGACTAAACTAGTTTTTATAGCCTGTAGGTGTACAATTACAAACATCCACATCTGTTTGAATTATCTCCTAAATATTTAATTTTTCAAGCTCCGAAGCTTTTTGTACAATCCACTAGAGCACTGATTGCTCCTTCCTTTCTCCTTGAGTTATAACGGGTCCCACCTCATCAATTACGTCTTAATTTCACTTGTAGTCAAAGTTTTTGTTTGTGATAATTTCGTGGCTTCTTCCCCTACACTTACGTCTCGGTGGAAACTTTATTGATCACACTTGTTCATCTTTATATATAAATTAACCTTCATTACACACAATAACCACTAAAAAAAAGGCAAAATCATTTTAGTTTACACTTTACAGAGATATCATGTTTGTTGTTATTGTTTTATTTTTCTTGTTCCTGAGATCTATTAGTACTGCCGTTGATTCTGGTTTTCATGTATCTCCAAACTACAAGTGTTTCGATAACGAGAGGCAAGCTCTTCTCCTTTTCAAAGCCGACATTATAGATCCTCATGGACGTCTATCGTCTTGGACCAGCGAAGATGATAATAAAAACTGTTGCCAATGGACGGGAGTCAAGTGCAGTAACCAAACTGGTCATGTCATCAAACTTGATCTTCAAGCCCGATATGTTTATGAACAAATAAGGGGTAAGATTAGTCCTTCATTGCTTCAACTGCCACACCTCAACTACCTAGACCTTAGTGTTAATAATTTTTCATACCAGCCGATTCCCAAGTTCATTGGTTCCCTTACCAAATTAAACTACCTTGACCTTTCCTACTCAAACATTTCTGGAACCATTCCTTCCCAACTTGGAAACCTCTCTCACTTGCAATATCTTGATCTATGTTACAACCACCTTTCTTCAAACCTTGAGTGGTTGCCCCATCTTTCTTCACTTGAACACCTCAACATGAATTATGTTGATCTTAGGAAAGTGATTCATTGGGTAGACATAATCAACAGCCTCCCTTTCCTATCACACGTTCAATTGTATGGTTGTCATTTGTCAAGCGTCGTGTATCCTTATCTTTCTTTGATCAACTCTTCCACTTCTATTACTACCCTTGACCTCGGTTACAACAATCTTACATCATCCATGTACCATTGGGTGTTCAACTTAAGCACCACTCTTGTCAATCTCACCCTTTCTTATAACCAACTCAAAGGCCCAATTCCAGAAGATTTTGGTAAAATGACTTCTCTAGCTCTTCTTGATCTCTCTGGTAATGAACTAGGAACTGCTGGGATACCAAAATTCTTTGGAAACCTCTGCTCTTTGCAATCGCTATATTTGAATAACAACAATATCAGTGGCAACCTTGAAGATTTCCTACACAACCTCCCTGAAAGCATTGAGGAGTTGTATGTTTCGGGTAACAAACTTACAGGGTCATTACCTGATAGTATCGTAAGATTTTCATCCTTGAAAGATTTAGTCCTTTATAGTAATCATTTGAATGGAACTATATCGGAAAACTTGGGGACACTATCAAAGCTTGAATATTTGGATCTTTCGTCCAACTCTCTCCAATGTGTTCTCCGTGAAGCTCACTTGTTGAATCTCACCAGCTTATCCACTCTAGAATTGTCCTTCAACTCGCTTCGTTTAAAAGTTAGCTCCCAGTGGATCCCTAAATTTCAAATAATTGTTATTAGTTTAAACTCTTGTAAGATAGGTCCACGTTTCCCGGAATGGATTCAGACTCAGAAAAATTTGTCCTATCTTCACATTGCCAACTGTGGAATTTCAGACAACATCCCAACATCTTTTTGGGACCAGCTTACCAGTCTGACTTACGTCAATATGTCGAAAAACCAAATCAGAGGCAAGGTACCTGATTTTCCTTCAAATTTTGGCAGTTATTATTATGCAAGAACAATAGATATGAGCTCCAACCTTTTTGAGGGTCAAATTCCACTCTTTCCTTCAAGTT
This sequence comes from Codonopsis lanceolata, assembly GCA_013146195.2. Lineage (NCBI taxonomy): Eukaryota > Viridiplantae > Streptophyta > Magnoliopsida > Asterales > Campanulaceae > Codonopsis > Codonopsis lanceolata. The sequence continues at coordinate 17,990,261 of CM028382.1, read as the reverse complement.
CCACATTGTTAAATCTCTCTAGAAATAAGTTCACTGGATCACTCTCTTTTCTGTGTGGGATTATGGACAGGGAGTTAACCTTTCTTGATCTCTCTCAAAACTTATTGATTGGTGGTCTTCCAGAATGTTTGATGCAGTTTAGAAAACTTGTTTTTCTCAGTTTATCACACAATAGACTTTTTGGCGAAATTCCAACTTCAGTTGGATTGTTATTTCGGCTTGAAACTTTGAATTTATACAATAACAACTTCTTTGGAGAACTGCCATTGTCCTTGAAAAATTGCACAGCTTTGAGATTTCTAAATCTTGGAGCAAATAACTTCTCTGGAAATGTACCATCTGTGCTAGTAGAAAACCTCCAATCGCTATATGCTCTAAGTCTTAGGTCGAATAATTTTTCTGGAATCATTCCTTTACAACTCTGTTATCTAACAAATCTTCAATTCTTAGACCTTTCTTTGAACAACTTCTTTGGAAAAATTCCTCCATGTCTCTATAATCTCTCTTCAATGGTTAAAGTAGACGGTTCGCTACAAGTCCCCATTCATGACATTTGGGCAATGATCGATAGAAATAACAACAGCTTTTATTGGTCCCTGCACTATATCGATTATGTTGTCGTTCAATGGCAAGGAAAAGAAATGGAGTTCGAAAAAAATATTGGACTATTAAAGATCATTGATCTTTCAAGTAATCAACTAACGGGAGAAATTCCTGATGCCATAACGTCTCTTCTAGGCTTGGTTGTATTGGACTTGTCGAGTAATAAGTTACACGGAAAGATCCCAAAGGAGATTGGTCAATTGAGATTGGTTCTTACTCTCAATTTATCTAGGAATGAACTCTCGGGTAATATTCCTGCAAGTATATCCATGTTGAGCTCTCTGAATGACTTAGACCTCTCGGACAATAATTTATCAGGAAGAATCCCAACTGGGACTCAACTCCAAAGCTTTAATGCTTCAAGATACGTTGGGAATTCTGGACTTTGTGGGCTTCCACTTCCACTTAAATGCCCTGGAGATGAACTTCCACCCACTACTGTTGATAATGGAGATGACCAAGAAGACAAGGACGAGTTTTGGAATGAGTTCTATATTGGTACGATGATTGGGTTCATTATCGGATTTTGGGGAATATGTGGTGCTTTGTTACTCAACCGTACTTGCAGACATGTTTTTTTTCGTTTCATTGACAACTCAAAGGACTGGCTTTATGTGAAAGTAACAATGCACATAGCCAAATTTCAGAGGTGAAAAAGTTCAAAAGTGTGATTGTGTTTGTCGCTATTGTTGTTGTTGTTGTTATAATAACATTTTGTTACGATCGGTTATTATTGTAGTTGGTTGTTGGGGTTGGGGTTGGGGATGGGGGTGGGGGTGGGGATGGGGTTGGGGTTGGGGTTGGGGTTATGTGGCATCCCGACCTAGATTCCAATGCGAAACCCCAAGTCGGACCGCCCAAATATACACAAGTAAGCATGCGCAAGTAGGATTATAAAATTCATGTGGCGCAACATCGCATACAATTAACAACTCGGCTACACTTGGCCGGAAAATAACTTAAAATAAACAAGTCATCGGCGACGTTACAGCCGGAACCCAACAACTACTCCTACAATTATAACACATGCATATAATAACCTCAACGGCCACAACATGCCGGAGACAACATCAACAATAATATCATAAAAGAGTGTTAAGCGGAAGAAACTGTAGTGAACCATTAACATATAAACAAGCTCGACATATAAGTCGGCATACAAAAGATTATAAGCATCAAGTATCTAAGTTATACTACAACAAAAAACCCCAAAGACAAGTCTAAGTGACTTGCTTCCCAATGTCCTTGCCAAAACAAAAGTCTAGCTACAAATCCCAAAAGAACAACCTTCTAGCTCGCAAGCAACCAACGCTGGTATGGCGAATCTAGCGTGAACCGTCTCCTCGGCTCGGATCTAAGGAAAACAAAACAAACAAATAGGGTAAGTCATAAAGACTTAGTAAGTTACTAAAAATGCATGTTCATGTTATAGCATGACATTTATCACAATTATGGCCCATGTTCATCAAATAGCACTTAGTACATTATTCACATAAGTGCGGAAAGTAAGTCATACAAGTAGGATATGATATAGTCACAGCCGCTTCGTAGCTCCTGCAAAAAACTTTGTTACTGGTTCGTGCCATCGATGTTTTGTGAATTCATCGACTTATACCGAGAACCTACTCGATTTAATTAGCAGCCAATGGCGCACGTATTGATCTGCAAAGGTGGGCTACTTCCCACCGGCCACGGAGGAGGTGTGTGTGAATCCTGTGCGATCCATAGCGAGCACGAATCTCACAATTCGTGAAGGCGATGCATCATCCCACCCTGACGTAATAAACAAACCAAATAATGCCAGCTGGACTCAATGTGATGCACAAGTAGATATTTACTCGCCATAAACCAATTAAGGATCGAATTCGACAAGAGCGAACTCATCCGACCAAGTAGGTTATTAATCTCTACCATAAATCATGTCAAGGCAATTAATTGCTCAAAACCAATCATTCATAACAACTTGTTGCAAACAATTAAGCTAAGCTCGTATTTGAGTAAACCCAATCAAACGGTGTCCAAACTTCGTAGGGATTGAAACTAGAGTTCAACATGTTCAAATCTTCCCTAGAGTCGACTCCGTTGAGTCTTTACTATAAATTCCCAATTTTGGAGAAATTGAAGCTATGTGCTTCATAACCCAACCTAGGTCATTTCTAAGTTCAACTAGGTTATAAATTCACCAAGGCATTGCCATATATTTCATGTTCATCATAAAGTCCAATTTATAGGATAGAACACATAACAACATAACAACTTGTCAAATAGGCTTAAATTAGGGCATTGTCATATAACATCATTTCCATCAACATATATAATGCATGTTTCTAACATGTTCAAAACCTTAAATAGACAATATGAAAGAGTATTAAAATCTTTGATAGACAAGAAATCATCCTATACATGTTTCTAACAAGCTCATACTCTCAAAACACAAGATGAAGGCATAAGAAGCATATATGTGTCCTCATTGACCTCATACATCATAAGCTTTGTTTCCTTAGGGTCAATGAGAACTAAAACAAAGAAGAAGAGAAGTAACTTACATGTATTCTACACCCAAGAAAGCAAATGAGAAGATTAATCGGTTGAAAGTGATCTACTCTTCAAGCTCTACACTTCTTATGAAGGTGGCTTGAGCAAATGGGTGAAGGATCATGGAGGATGACCAAGATGAGAGCTTCAAGAAGCCATGGGAGAGTCTTGGAGAAGAGGAATCTCGTTTTTGGAGAGTGAGGGAGAGAAATGAGAGTCAAACTCTCAGATTGTGGCTTATATTGGATTAAAAACTGAGTGGGACAAGTGTCAAGGTATTGTGGTCACTTAAAATCAGATTTTTATGGTTTAAATGATCACTAAAGCTCCCTTAATCCAATCTTAAAACTTGTTAGAGATGTTAGGACATAAGTAAGGAGGGTTAGGGAGGTTTAGGTGGGGTTTAGAAAAGGTTTTGGATAGGGGTTTAGGAGCAAAATCGTAGCAAAAGCAAAGAAACAGAGAACCTGGATTCGGGGACCTTGCGGTCGCATGGTCCCCTACCTCGCGACCGCATCCTCTCGTGATGCACAACCTCCAAATTTCTGGTTACCTTGGGGCAAAGGTCATTCCACCTTGCGAGGCAAGCCCTGCACCCAAAATGGCTCAAAACTCAACCTAAAAGACCCCCAAACACTTAGCCAAATCAATGGGGTTTCAAACCCCAACAAAATGAGTTTAAAGCTCATCAAGCACCCTCAAACAACACCCGAACGATCCAAACGAAGGAGGGAAAGAAGGAGAACTAAACAAGCAATCGAACCGGCGATTCAACAAGCATGCATACATGATTCTAAACATGTTAAGAGCTTCATGAACGACTTATAAATGTTTCTAAATCATATATAGACTAAGTAAACATGCTCACAAGTAATATGAATGCATGAACACAAGCAACGAATGGCTAGGGTGCCACATTCTCCCCTCCTTAAGGAATTTAGTCCCTAAATTCTTACCAAGTCCCTCAAACAAATGTGGATACTTGTCGCATCTCCTGCTGTTTCCCAAGTCGCTTCCTCAATGTTGTGATTCTTCCAAAGAACTTTGACTAAGGGAATCCTCTTGGTTCGTAACACTTGCTCTTTGGTATCCAAAATCTTCACGGGCTTCTCAACATAGGACATATCCGGCTCAAACGTTATATCCTCGTACTCAAGCACATGTGATTCATCCCTTATATACTTTCGCAACATGGAAACATGACATACATTATGAGTCTCCGAAAGTGAAGGTGGCAATGACAATTCGAATAAGGACCCAACTCTCTCAAGAATTTTGAACGCCCAATGTATCTCTGTAAGCTTCCCTTTCTTGCCGAATCTCTTCCCCTCTCTCCGGTGTCACTTTCAAGAACACGTAGTCTCCCACTAAAACTCAAGATCCCTTCTACGATTATCCGTGTGTAACTCTTTTGTCGACTTTGAGCGGTGCGTAATCTATCTCTAATTATCTTCACGCTCTCAACCGATCGTTGCACTAACTCTAACCCCAAAGTTTCGCCTCTCCAACCGCCCTAACAAATTGGTGATCTACACTTACGCCCATACAATGCTTCAACGGGGCCATCTTTATGCTCTTTGGTAACTATTATTATACGCAAACTACGCCAAGGGTAAATGAGAATCCCAACTTCCTTTAAAATCCACGGCCAAGCTCGAAGCATGTCTCCCAAAATCGAATCAAGCGGTGACCATGGTTTGAGGATGAAAAACATCTTGAAGTCTAATCTGGTCCCCAAGCCTCTTGCAACGATTGCCAAAATCGGATGGGAACCTCGGGTTCTATCGAACACACAATGCTGTGAGTGCCGTGAAGTCTCTGATCTCACGAATGTACAAGGCCGCCAAGGAGTCAACGAATAAGTGATCTTGTCGGGATAAAATGTGCGAGAACTTAATCAATGTGGTCAGCTATAACCCAATGCATTAAATCCTCTCCACGTCTTGTGCCCGTTACAAAATCCATATTAACCAACTCCCATTTCAAAGTCAGTGGTTGTAGAAATCCATGAGGCCTTTGTGTTCAACCTATTGGCAAGTCAAACACCCCGATACATGCCATGATTTCCCTCTTCATGCCTTTCCACCAAAATTGTCTTTTTCAAATCCAAATACATCTTCGTAAGGGTGATGGTGTATCTTCGTTTTATGAGCCTGCGTGAACTTGCCTCTTAGATTCATCATTACACAATTCTACCTCGAAATGTCAAAGTACCTCACTATTAATCACAAAATCGATACATTCTCGGTAGCCCATCAATAATTTTCTTCAACTCAGGATCATTCCCTTGCTTCTTTTAATTTTCCCAAATAAGCTGGCGTAACGCGAACATTTACCAAAAATTACACCTCTATCATAAATACTAGGTTGATCTCACAAATCTTCCAACATCTTCCATTCTATAACCATCATTACAAGACATGAACTTTCCTACTCAAGGCATCCTACTACATTTGCCTTCCCCGGATGATACAAAATAATTACAATCATGATCTTTTAATTTCTCCATCATCTTCTTTGCCTCATGTTCAACTCTTTTTTGAAAACAAATACTTCAAGCTTTTGTGGTCGGTGAAAATCTCAAACTTAACCCCATAAGTAATGCTTCCCATTATGCTGGCCAAAAAATAGTGCCAACTCCAAATGGTGTGTCGGGTAATTGTTCATGGGTAGACAACTTCCTCGGCCCATAGGCGATAACTCTACCATTTTGCATCGAGCACACCCCAAACCTTCCTTAGAAGCATCGCTATAAATCACAAAATTATCTCATCCACTAGAGCAGGGCCAAAATAGGTCTTGGCGTCAGCAGCAACTGCTCTTGGGAAACTAGCCTCGCATTTCGCTCCAGACAAATGGCATATTCTTTTGTGTCAATCTAGTCATAGGAGTCACGATCCGAGCAAATCCCTCAATAAATCTCAGGTAATAACCGCTAGACCGAAACTCGAACCTCGGAAATGGCGAACTAGGTCTCTTCCAATTCATCACAGCTTCAATCTTAGAAGGATCAACGGCTATCAGGTGCTAGAAACTATATAAAAAATGATACTTCCTAAAGGCGAAAGACATTTGCTAAACACCGCATAAAAGCGGTTTCTCTCGAAGAATAGATAAGACAATTCTCAAGTGTTTCTCATGCTCCTCAGAGATTTGGAATACACTGATATCATCATCAAGACTACCAGAAACAATTCAAGATAGTTATGAGGCAGTTCATCAAATCCATAAACACTGCTGGTGCATTTGTTAACCCAAACGGCATCACTACAAATTCAAAGTGCCCATATCTAGTGCGAAAGCCGTCTTGGAATGTCCTCCTTCTAACCTTCAATTGGTAGTAACCCCATCTCAAATCAAGCTTAGAATACACAATAGACCTCGCAATTGGTCAAAAGATCATCAATGTGGGTAATGGGTATTTATTCTTAATGGTCACCTTATTCAATTCCCCGATAATCTATGCATAACCGCAAACTCCCATCTTTCTTTCCTCACAAATAAGACCTAGCACACACACTGGTTTAATAAAGCCAATCTCTAAGTTCTTGCAACTGAATTTTCAACTCTTAAGCTCCACCTGGCGCCATCCTATACTGCCTTAGAAATGGTGAAGTCCCCCATAAGCTCAATACAAAATTCTATCTCTATCTGGCATAGCATGGTCGGTAGAAAATACATCGGAAACTCACATACAATGACCTCTTCTACTTTCGTGAAGACTTCTTCTTATCAACAACGCATGCAAGATAAATGCACACCCTTGAGACAATAATTTTCTAGCCCTTAGAGCAGAAATAAAATGCAAGCCACTCGATGCATGATCACCCACAAATGTAAATCAGGGCACACTCGGCATAGAAAAAGTAACCCGCTTTTATGGCAACAACTAAAGCATGATAAGCACATAACCATCCATACCGAGAATCACATCAAAATCACGTATAGGTAGAACTACCAAGTCCAGATGCAAAGTGTGGTCACCCACCAATACATCACAAGATTTAAACACTTCGATGCGAGCATATATTCCCCGAGCGGTAGACACTTCAAGCAAATATGGCAAAGGTTGAGGCAAGACACATAGATTCTCAACAAAGCGCGAAGCAACATAAGAGTGAAGACCTCGGATCTATGAGAACTCGAGCCTTATGATCAAATATAGAAAGAGTACTCCTATCACCGCCAGAGACCCCTCGAACTCACGCCGATCAAGCGAAACACAATGCCTCGCACCTTAGGTTTACCATCCACATCTCTTAGCCCTGCATCGCCGACGGCTACCCGATCGATTAGCCTTAAACTTTGGACAATCTTTCCTCGTTGAGTCCTGCCTCCACAAAGTAACACTTCCCGCCTTTCCTCAACACCTATCAATGTGTGTCCAAGCTTCACGTAACGAGCAATCATAGTCTCGTACGATCCTTGCCGCCTCGAGTAGAAGAAGTGTTGTTGCCTCGCCTTTAATAATGCCGGCTACCTTGGCCTCCACCCTCCTATCTCTGTTTCTTGGTATCCCCTTCGTTACGAATTATTCCTTGATTAGCATTCTCAATGCATCTGTGTGATTACCCGAATTATTCTTGCTCCTGTCCTCAATATCCCGCCCACCTCATAAGTTCGATCAACTGCACTCCGATAATCAAGAGCTTAAGTGCTAGAATTTGCTTCCTAAATTCAGCCTCAACCCCTTAACAAACTTATGTGTCCTCCGTGCTTTAGTAGGGAAATCAATGCTCAATAACGGCTCACTCTTGAACTTCGCGAATACTCCGCTACGCCATGCTACCCCGCTCAAGATCATAAAATTCTTTCTCCCTCTTTGTTGCGAACCACATCCCAAGCACATATTCATTTTTAAACTCCTTTCAAAATTAGCTCAAGTAATAGGAACTTGTTGCATCTCCCAACTTTCTTCAACACATTCCACCAATGCTCTGGGCTCCCTTGAACTTAAATGTCGCTAGCATGACTATCTCCTCATTGGTACACCCCAACATGATAGTACCTTGATCATCTCTTCCATCCACAACTCAGCCTCCCTAGTTTCGGCTCCCCCAAGAAATGTACTAGGTTTCAACTTAAGAAATCTCTAGAAGAGTGGTGCCATTCCTGTCTCTGGTGGTACAATCCTCCCCGACGAGGTGGCGGTGGTGCTCCCTCGCCTTGACCTCCCGGCCCCGCCCGCTAAAAGCCATCAACCTACGGTTTAAATCGCCATATCCCACTCCACCTGGATTCTCGTGGCGGCGGTACTACCTGCCTCGGCCGACTCTCCGGCCTACCTTTACCACTCGCCATTGCCATCCCTAGATTCTCCATCGAACCCCTACAAGAATTCACTGATGCTAGAATCAACACACAATTAACCAACCCACCTAGGTCATGGAACATATCCTGGCCGACAGCTAACCTATAGCTCTGATACCAATTGTGGCACCCCGACCCGGATTCCAATGCGAAACCCCAAGTCGTACCGCCCAAATATACACAAGTAAGCATGCGCAAGTAGGATTATAAAATTCATGTGGCGCAACATCGCATACAATTAACAACTCGGCTACACTTGGTCGGAAAATAACTTAAAATAAACAAGCCATCGGCGACGTTACAGCCGGAACCCAACAACTACTCCTACAATTATAACACATGCATATAATAACCTCAACGGCCACAACATGCCGGAGACAACATCAACAATAATATCATAAAAAGAGTGTTAAGCGGAAGAAACCGTAGTGAACCATTAACATATAAACAACCTCGACATATAAGCTCATACAAAAGATTATAAGCATAAAGTATTAAGTTATACTACAACAAAACCAAAAGACAAGTCTAAGTGACTTGCTTCCCAACGCCCTTGCCAAAACAAAAGTCTAGCTACAAATCCCAAAAGAACAACCTTCTAGCTCACAAGCAACCAACGCGGGTATGGCGAATCTAGCGTGAACCGTCTCCTCGGCTCGGATCTAAGGAAAACAAAACAAACAAATAGGGTAAGTCATAAAGACTTAGTAAGTTACTAAAAATGCATGTTCATGTTATAGCATGACATTTATCACAATTATGGCCCATGTTCATCAAATAGCACTTAGCACATTATTCACATAAGTGCGGAAAGTAAGTCATACAAGTAGGATATGATATAGTCACGGCCGCTTCGTAGCTCCTGCAATAAACTTTGTTACTGGTTCGTGCCATCGATGTTTTGTGAATTCATCGACTTATACCGAGAACCTACTCGATTTAATTAGCAGCCAATGGCGCACGTATTGATACGGCTAGGGCTACTTCCATCTGCGGCCCACAATGGACATTTAGTGTGTGCGAGGTCCCAGTGCGGCGATCCATAGCGAGCACGAATCTCACAATTGTGAAGGCGATGCATCGTCCCCACCCCAGTAATAAACAAACCAAATAATGACAGCTGGACTCAATGTGATGCACAAGTAGATATTTACTCGCCATAAACCAATTAAGGATCGAATTCGACAAGAGCGAACTCATCCTACCAAGTAGGTTATTAATCTCTACCATAAATCATGTCAAGGCAATTAATTGCTCAAAACCAATCATTCATAACAACTTGTTGCAAACAATTAAGCTAAGCTCGTATTTGAGTAAACCCAATCAAACGGTGTCCAAACTTCGTAGGGATTGAAACTAGAGTTCAACATGTTCAAATCTTCCCTAGATTCGACTCCGTTGAGTCTTTACTATAAATTCTCAATTTTGGAGAAATTGAAGCTATGCGCTTCATAACCCAACCTAGGCCATTTCTAAGTTCAACTAGGTTATAAATTCACCAAGGCATTGCCATATATTTCATGTTCATCATAAAGTCCAATTTATAGGATAGAACACATAACAACATAACAACTTGTCAAATAGGCTTAAATTAGGGCATTCTCATATAGCATCATTTGCATCAACATATATAATACATGTTTCTAACATGTTCAAAACCTTAAATAGACAAGATGAAAGAGTATTAAAATCTTTGATAGACAAGAAATCATCCTATACATGTTTCTAACAAGCTCATACTCTCAAAACACAAGATGAAGGCATAAGAAGCATATATGTGTCCTCATTGACCTCATACATCATAAGCTTTGTTTCCTTAACTAAAACAAAGAAGAATAGAAGTAACTTACATGTATTCTACACCCAAGAAAGCAAATGAGAAGATTAATCGGTTGAAAGTGATCTATTCTTCAAGCTCTACACTTCTTATGGAGGTGGCTTGAGCAAATGGGTGAAGGATCATGGAGGATGACTAAGATGAGAGCTTCAAGAAGCCATGGGAGAGTCTTGGAGAAGAGGAATCTCGTTTTTGGAGAGTGAGGGAGAGAAATGAGAGTCAAACTCTCAGATTGTGGCTTATATTGGGTTAAAAACTGAGTGGGACAAGTGTCAAGGTATTGTGGTCACTTAAAATCAGATTTTTATGGTTTAAATGATCACTAAAGCTCCCTTAATACAATCTTAAAACTTGTTAGAGATGTTAGGACATAAGTAAGGAGGGTTAGGGAGGTTTAGGTGGGGTTTAGAAAAGGTTTTGGATAGGGGTTTAGGAGCAAAAATCGTAAAGCAGCAAAACAGGAGAAACTGGATACGGGGGACCTTGTGGTCGCATGGTCCCCTACCCCTTGTGACCGCATCCTCTCAGGATGCACAACCTCCAAATTTCTGGTTACCTTGCGGGGGCAAGGTCATTCCACCTTGCGAGGGCAAGCCCGGCAGACCCAAAATGGCTCAAAACTCAACCTAAAAGACCCCCAAACACTTGGCCAAATCAATGGGGTTTCAAACCCCAACAAAAATGAGTTTAACGCTCATCACAAGCACCCTCAAACAACACCCGAACGATCCAACCGAAGGAGGGAAAGAAGGAGAACTAAACAAACAATCGAACCGACGATTCAACAAGCATGCATACATGATTCTAAACATGTTAAGAGCTTCATGAATGACTTATAAATGTTTCTAAATCATATATAGACTAAGTAAACATGCTCACAAGTAATGTGAATCCATGAACACAAGCAACGAATGGCTAGGGTGCCACAGGTTAGGGTTAGGGTTGGGTTGGGGTTGGGGTTGGGGTTGGGGTTTGGGTTTGGTGTAGGTTTAGGGTTAAGTTTAGGGTTAGTGTTATGGTTTAGGTTTAAGGTTAGTGTTACGAATTAGGTTTATGGCTTAGGTTTAGGTTTTAGGTTTAAGGTTTACGTTTTAGGGTTAGGGTTGGGGTTGGGGTTGGGGTTGGGGTGGGGTGGGTTGGGGTGGGGTTGGGGGTGGGGTTGGGGTTAGGTTTAGGTTTAGGGATAATGTTATGGTTTAGGTTTAAGGTTAGTGTTACGATTTAAGTTTATGGTTTATGGTTTAGGTTTAGGTTTAGGTTTAGGGATTACGGTTAAGTTAGTGTTTAGAGTTATGGATTAGGTTTAAGGTTAGTGTTATGGTTTAGGTTTAAGGTTAGTGTTACGAATTAGGTTTATGGTTTATGTTTAGAACCTTTAGATTTAGGTTTAGGTTTTAGGTTTAAGGTTTAAGTTTTAGGGTTGGGGTTGGGTTTGGAGTTGGGGATGGGATGGGGGTTGGGGATGGGGGTGGGGGTGGGGATGGGGTTGGGGTTGGGGTTGGGGTTGGGGTTGGGTTGGGGTTGGGGTTAGGTTTAGGTTTATGTTTAGGGTTAAGTTTAAGGTTAGTGTTATAGTTTAGGTTTAAGGTTAGTGTTACGAATTAGGTTTATGGTTTAGGTTTAGGTTTATGTTTTAGGTTTAAGGTTTACGGTTTAGGGTTAGGGTTGGGGGTTCAAAGGGGGTTGGGGTTGTGGTCAGTTGTGGTTTGGTTTAGGTTTAGGTTTAGGTTTGGGAGGTTTAGTGTTATGGTTTAGGTTTAAGGTTAGTGTTACGATTTAAGTTTATGGTTTATGGTTTAAGTTTAGGTTTAGGTTTAGGGATTACGGTTAAGTTAGTGTTTAGAGTTGTGGTTTAGGTTTAAGGTTAGTGTTATGGTTTAGGTTTAGTGTTATGGTTTAGGTTTAAGGTTAATGTTATGGTTTAGGTTTAAGGTTAATGTTATGGTTTAAGTATAAGTCGCTAATTAATGTTCTCTAAACCTTAAGTTCTAAGAGATAGACGGCCCACAAAATATAACATGCACTAACATTACTCTTCTTATACCTGCTCATACCTCTACAAAACTTACGAGGTTAAGGTCAAAAATTATAAACACTACATGCTCATACCTCTACAAAACTTACGTGGTTAAGGTCAAGAATTATGATGAAAGTCAAGGACTCAATGCCAAGCATATGCAGAACTGGCATCTGTTACTGCATTTCCTACATCGATTATCCGGGACGTTAAGTGAAATATACCTGGATCATCAGAACACTTGTAAACACTACAAGTTGTTTCTTGGTTGGAGGAAACAGAACGTCGTGCACGAGCTCCCAGTTTCAAATTATTTTGAGTTAATTTGGACACATGATGCAGTTAAGTTGGAAAAGCTACTACGTTATCAATCCCACGCTTTCTTGGTGCAAAAAAAGATAAACCAGACTTCCATCAAGTTAAAAAAAAACAGCATTACAAAAAACAAAAGAATTCAGAAAGGATCGTCAAATATTTTATTGAAATTATAAGATTGATGTATCCATTTATGGTTGTCCTTGATACAATTGAAAAAGCCAACAGTAATTCCATAAACCAAATGAAAAGGAAATCAAATTGAAAAGAAATCAAATTGTGTAGAAACTTACACGAAAAGTTGGAGCAGAATGAAGGAAACTTAATGGAGAACGAAGAGGCGTGATGACCCGCCCTCCTTATGTAATATGCTCTTTCTTTCAGCTTTTTCATTCGGGATGGGCTCAGCTTCTCTTCAGCTATTCTCTTAGTTGAAGCAAGTTTGTTAGTAAACTTCTCTTGTGCTCGAGATTTCGTCTTTTCAAGCCTTTGCCTACGAATCAGAAGCTAATTTAGTTCCTACTGGACACTTGCCAATTTTTCAAATTTAAAGTGCTGATTAGTCAGTCATTCAAGACCGAATAAAGAAACCAAAATTTGACCCTAAAAGAGTTCATCACACTGGTGCAGCCTTTTCCTCAAACTAATTATTTGGGGATGAGATTTGAGAAGTTGCGGGCGAGGAAAACAAACAAACAAACAAACCAACCAACTTAGCGAAAGTTGGAGAGGTTAGGCTTGTCCAGTAGTGTAAAATTGCAGTAGAAAAGCTCAACTCTTTACAAGTTCAGAAGTTATAAATTCTAATTTTTCCAACTTCTCAAAATTGGCCTTTCGTGGCGCCAAATCAACAACACCTAAGCGTCACAATCGTTTGAAAAACTACCCAAAAAGCTTCAACAAACACTCTATTGGCAGAAGTTGGGCAAGGGAAAATAATAAAAGAGGTACAACCATTGCCAAAGCTCAAAGATTTTCCAAGAAGAGTGCTGCAAGGATCCTATAAAATGTCCCAATTTTGTATCCCAAATCAATGTGTCAAGCATGTGATTGATCAGACATCACACTTCACCTCCAGGGCCAACGACTAAGCAATCACAAATCATATGTTTGACACAAAGATTGAGATGCAAAACTGAACCCTTTTTTTTTTTTTTTGGGATCCTTAGCATTTTTCCTTTCATAAATTGCTTACCTTCCTTGCATTTTTGTTATCCAAACAGAGAGCGAAATGAGTAAAGTGACAAGTATGACAACGTTTACCAACTGCAATGCATATATATTTCAAATGGACTGCAGGCATTATATACAAATAAATAAATGCTCAGAGAATCACAATAGAGACTCGGAATACAACAGACCAATCAGATTATGTGGTGCTCCTAAACAATATCGTGGGACACCAATTTCGCAAACCTCAGAAGAACTTAGCACATTTGACCACAAGCATACCAGATTACCACCACTATTCAATTTGCACAATTTCAGTATACCCAGAGTATACTTAGGCAACAAATGTCCAGCAATTTAACTCCCATATTTCAAAGCATTTATTGGAAAAAATTAGAACAATCTTACTTGGATTTTGCGAGAAATTTTTGGAGAAGAAAAAGAAATTTTTGGATTATTGGAACTTTTTGGAACTGTAATTTCCTTCAAACCCAATCGGAGCAAAGAAATCGATGGAGCCTGAGCTCGAATTACAAGCCGGAGACGAAAGCAATGGCCGCCATGGCGGGTGTGGAAGATGAGTTGGTGATTTCCTGATCTACAACCGAGAAAGGGAGACGATGGCCGATGGAGATAGATGGCCGCGCGCAGCAATTGAAGTCGCCGTGAATGGGCGAAGACGGGCCGAAGAGGACGGAGGCAACGAAGAGGGGGCGTAGATACGGGCCCGCTGGATTGTGGAAGAGAGGGAGATGGAGCCGATGGACTCGGTTTGGGGCGGATGGAGCGTGCACTTTGTTGATGGTCCTACGGTTGTGGAGAGAGGGGTTTGCTTGGCGATTGCGATTGACGGCGGAGATGAAGCTGGATCGCTTGGGTTTTGGGTCGGCCATGGAGGATGGCGGCCGTGAAGGGAGAGGGAGGGGAAATGAAGAGACTGCGAAGAGGAAGAGAGGGCTTTTTGAGATCGTTTTTGGATTTGGCAGTGGATATCTTGTTCACTCCCGCCCACATTTAGCGAAAAGAAGGGTTGGTTTATTTTTTTTAGGGAAGATTGTTTTTGGCGGTAATATAAATATTTGGGGATTTTGGGGTTGGCGGTGGAGGGAGTTTTAATTTTTCGAGAACATTATTATTAATTGACTTGAAATTATATTTTTATAATTTCAAATACTTTATTCGTTCTGGGTAAATAGTCGTTTAAAAGTCATTTTTTAAGAAAATGACAACTTTAATAGTTTATTAGTAATAAAATGAAATTTCCTCTATTTATATAATTTCACGTTATTAATTTAAATCAAATTTCCTCTATTTATATAATTTTGTTATTATTTTCTTAAATATATAAATTAATGTGAATATTTTAATTTTTGTAATTATATTGATGCTAATCATTTTAATTATTGATATTATATTATTAAATTAACATTTCAAATATTACTTTAATAATAAAATATCATTCATTAAAATGATTATAATATTTCCTATATATATATATATATATATATATATATAGGAAATATTATAATCATTTTAATGTTTTGAAATATTTGTTTTTGTAATATTAATTCTGTCACTGGAATTCATATTTGTTTTGAAATATTTGTTTTTGTAAATAAATAATGTTTTGAAATATTTGTTTTGTAAAATCCCTTTGTAAATTTAAAATAAATATTTTTTTGGAATATTTTTGTTTTTGTAAAATTCCTTTGTGTGTATATATATAGGAAATATTATAATCATTTTAATGAATGATATTTTATTATTAAATTAATATTTAAAATATTAATTTAATAATATAATATCATTCATTAAGCCCGTAAAACTTATGTGAATGTGCACTCTGCATCCCCATATTCACAATGTAGTACTTCTTGGTGGAAGAAAGTTGTTAATGACAGCCAACCTTTGGTGGACCGAAGTGAGCAAACCACTGGTTGGACTGCAGCCAAATCTAAGAAAAATCCAGACTAGCCAGCATCAGTAAAACTCGGAGGCCCGAGGTTGAGACAAGTGGTTACGTTACGTTACGTTACGTTACATTAAGTTACGTTATGTTACGTAAGTTAAGTTAAGTTACATTACGTTACATTAAGTTAAGTTAACTTACGTTACGTTACGTTAAGTTACGTTACACTACGTTAAGTTAAGTTAACTTATGTTACGTTACGTTAAGTTATAACATTTCGTCAATAGGCATAGCGTGTTTTTATGTTATAATGGTCCATCGTAGTCCATTATAACATTTCGCCAGTAGGCGTAGCGTGTTTTCATGCTATAATGGTTCATCGTACTCCATTATAACATTTCGCCAATAGGCGTAGCGTGTTTTCATGTTGCTACGTTAGGTTAAGCCAAGTTAGTTAAGTTGCTAAGCTGCTGTTAAGGTTAAAGTTACGCCACGTTAAGTTGAGTTGGTTACGCTAAGCCAAGTTACTTTACGTTGCTGCTGCTGCTGTTGGCCACGTTGCTTGCTGTCATGTTGCCGCTCACGCCAAGTTGCTGCTGCTGCTGTTGCTGCTGCCAGTTATGTTGCTGTCGTTGCTAAAGTTGCTGCGTTAATCTGTTGCTGCTGGTTAAGCTGCTTGTGTTATTAAGTTACGTTAAGTTACATTGCTGCCAAGCCAAGTTGCTGGGTTAAGCCACGTTAAGTTGCTAAAGTTGCCACGTTAAGTTGCTGCTGTTGCTTGCTGTTAAGGTTAAGCCAAGTTGCTGCTGTTAAGTTGCCTTAAGTTAAGTTAAGTTAAGCTGAAGTTGCTTAAAGTTGCTGCCAGTTGCTGTTGCCACGTTACGCTTAAGTTAAGTTACGCCACGCTAAGTTGCAAGTTAATTATGTTACATTGCTGCTGTTGCTTGCCAAGTTAAATTGCTAAGTTACATTACATACTAAGTTGCTACGCGTTAAGTTGCACGTTAAGTTGCCAACGTTACATTGCCGCTGTTGCTGTTGTTCACGCTAAGTTAAGCTGTTGCTATGTTATGTTGCTTAAGTTAAGTTGCTGCTAAGCTGGTTAAGATAAGTTAAGTTGCTAAGCAAAGTTAAGCAAGTTAAGTTACGTTAAGTTAATTTGCCAAGTTAAAGTTAAAACTTGCCACGCTAAGTTAAGTTGCCAAACGTTGCTGCTGCTGTTAAGCTTCGCTAAGTTGTTAAGTTAATGTTACGCAAGCTAAGTTACATTGCCAGGTTATGCCACGTTAAGTTGTGATACGTTACATTACGTTACGTTAAGTTACGTTAAGTTACGTTAAGTTAAGTTTTAATGTGAATGTTTTAATTTTTGTAATTATATTGATGCTAATCATTTTAATTATTGATATTATATTATTAAATTAACATTTCAAATATTATTTTAATTTAATTTCAATTTAAGTTAACGTTACGTTACGTTAAGTTACGTTGTAATGTAAATGTTTTATTTTTTGTAATTATATTGATGCTAATCGTTTTAATTATTGATATTATATTATTAAATTAACATTTCAAATATTATTTTAATTTAATTTCAATTTATGTTAACATTACGTTACATTAAGTTAAGTTACGTTAAGTTAAATTGTAATGTGAATGTTTTAATTTTTGTAATTATATTGATGCTTATCATTTTAATTATTGATATTATATTATTAAATTAACATTTCAAATATTATTTTAATTTAATTTCAATTTAAGTTAACGTTACGTTACGTTAAGTTACGTTAAGTTAAGTTGTAATGTGACTGTTTTAATTTTTGTAATTATATTGATGCTAATAATTTTAATTATTGATATTATATTATTAAATTAACATTTCAAATATTATTTTAATTTAATTTCAATTTAAGTTAACTTTACGTTAAGTTACGTTAAGTTAAGTTGTAATGTGAATGTTTTAATTTTTGTAATTATATTGATGCTAATCATTTTAATTATTGATATTATATTATTAAATTAACATTTCAAATATTATTTTAATTTAATTTCATTTTAAGTTACCGTTGCGTTATGTTAAGTTACGTTAAGTTAAGTTGTAATGTGAATGTTTTATTTTTTGTAATTATATTGATGCTAATCATTTTAATTATTGATATTATATTATTACATTAACATTTCAAATATTATTTTAATTTAATTTCAATTGAAGTTAACATTACGTTACATTAAGTTAAGTTACGTTAAGTTAAATTGTAATGTGAATGTTTTAATTTTTGTAATTATATTGATGCTAATCATTTTAATTATTGATATTATATTATTAAATTAACATTTCAAATATTATTTTAATTTAATTTCAATTTAAGTTAACGTTACGTTACGTTAAGTTACGTTAAGTTAAGTTGTAATGTGAATGTTTTAATTTTTGTAATTATATTGATGCTAATCATTTTAGTTATTGATATTATATTATTAAATTAACATTTCAAATATTATTTTAATTTAATTTCAATTTAAGTTAACGTTACGTTAAGTTACGCTAAGTTAAGTTGTAATGTGAATGTTTTAATTTTTGTAACTATATTGATGCTAATCATTTTAATTATTGATATTAAATTATTAAATTAACATTTCAAATATTATTTTAATTTAATTTCAATTTAAGTTAACGTTACGTTACGCTAAGTTAAGTTAAGTCGTAATGTGAATGTTTTAATTTTTGTAATTATATTGATGCTAATCTTTTTAATTATTGATATTATATTATTAAATTAACATTTCAAATATATTATATTATTAAATTAACGTTAAGTTAAATTGTAATGTGAATGTTTTAATTTTTGTAATTATATTGATTTCATTTTAGTTATTGATATTAAATAAATTAATTTAATTTAATTTTAATTTAAGTTAATTTCAAATATTATTGTAATTATATTTTATATTAATTAGAATTTAATTAACATTTCAAATATTATTTTAATTTAATTTATTTTTTTCAAATACGCGGAATTTTCTGTACCGAAGGAAACACCTTTTAGCGACGGAATTTTCCGAATTTAATTTCAGTTTATTTTCAGCGACGGAAAATTCCGTCGCTAAAGGTGACCTTTAGCGGCGGAAAATTCCGTCACTGACAAATTCCGTCACTGATGTTCAATTCGACCTTTAGCGGCGGAAAATTCCGTCACTGACAAATTCCGTCATTGATGTTCAATTCCGTCTCTGATTCCGTCGCTAAAGGTGACCTTCATCGACGGAAAATTCTGTCGTTGATAAATTTCGTCGCTAATGCTCAATTCTGTCGCTGATGCTCAATTCCGTCGCTAATGCTCAATTTCCGTCGTTGAAGGCACGGTTTCTAGTAGTGATACTAGTAATACTTTTTTTTTTTTTTTAATGAAACAGGGACGGTACCCTGCAGGATTTTATTTATATAAAGAAAAGGTACAAACTTGAGGGGGACAACCAGCCTTGCCCTTATAAGTGGGAGGACAAAGGAGCCTAACCTCGAAAAAGGGAAACATCAAATAAAGGAAAACTAAACTAAGAAATTCTAAAATAAGCCGTGTTACTTTTGTCAAGAAAAATAAGACCGCGTATGCGAGCTGGAAGACTGGCCATGGAGCAAGAATCTGCGGTGCCTTTATCACAACCATGATTAGCAATGGCATCTGCCACCGAATTGGCCTCTCGAAAGATGTGGCAGATAGAGAGTTGCATGTCCCAAATATTATCCACAATAGACCGAATCAAATAGGAACTTTTCCAAGGAGGCTTCAAAGTACCACGGACACAGTCAAGAAGATGTTTAGAATCGATCTCCACCAAGGCATTCATGAAATTATTAGATTTCAGCCAAAGAACACCTTGATGTAAGGCACGACATTCAACATAAAAGCTATTAGAAATATCATAGAAGGAAGAGTAAGCAAACAACATATCGCCTGCACTATTACGAATGATCCCCCCACTTGAACTTTGTCCGGGATTACCTCTACAAGCCCCATCACAATTTAATTTAACCCGACCAGGAGGAGGTTTGGTCCAAGAGACAATCTGAATTTTCTTTGTATTCGTGGCACCAATTCGAGAGGAAAAGAGCAGGTCCCATCCTAACCTCGGACTAAGACCAGCCCCTTTGAGAATGGAAGTAATGAGATTTTTAATACGATCAACAATGAGCCAGGGAGGAGCACGAGAGCCTTCATGAAGACCTGAATTCCTAGACTTCCAGATTTCCCAAAGAATGACTGAAGGAGCAATATAATGCAGGCTGGAATATTGCTTACAATACCACCAACTAAAGCAGCTATGAGCAATGGAACTGGCCGAAAAATTGACACCTCCCAGATTATTCAAAGCAGCCCAAACAGCCTGAGCAGAAGCACTATCCAGAAAAATGTGAGAATAGGATTCAATATGACCAGTATCACAACAGTGGCAACGAGAAGCCAGCTGAACGCCCTTTCTGGTAATGCTCTCATCTAGAGGCAACTTTCGGAGCCAAAGACGCCACATAAATAGACTAATATGACGAGGGAGTAATTTATTCCATATGAATTTTGCCGAAGATATCAAGGGCCATTTATTGCGGGCAAGCTGCCAAGCTGAAGAAAAAGAAAATTTTCCATTCTCCGAGAAGCGACAGCAAGGATAATCTGGGGAGTTTGTTAAGGTGATACCATGTTAAGGTGATGCCAACCGAGCATCATCTTTCAAGCTGTTAGGGGAATTAAACAAATCTCTAACCATCTTATCGTGACCAATAGCTGAGGAAGGGGAGAAGTCTGGAGGCAGCCAGTTATCAAACAAAGCTGAGCAATAGCCATTCCCGATAATCCAAACAATTTGACTTTCAGCTTTCTCACGAAAAAAGGCACATTCTACGCCAAGTGTGAGAGCCCGAAGCACGAACAGCACGAGACGGGTGAGAAGCCAAACAATATTTCTTCATCATAAAGTTGCTCCAAAGATTATTAGAAGAACGAAACCGCCACCAAAGATGGATAGAAAAAGCTTGAGTGATTTCTGAAAGAGATCTGATGCCTATACCTCCTTCCAAAACTGGCCTGCAACAACTTTGCCAAGAAACCCAGTGCTTTTTAAATTTACCGTCCACCGTCCCCCAGAAAAAATTGGCTAGCATTCTATTAATATGCTTGATCACAGCAGCAGGAGGGTCCAAAATCATTATCTGATACATAATAATTGAGTGCAACACTGAGTTTATGAGAGTAACTCTACCCGCTTGACTGAGGAAGGCACCCATCCAAGAATTAATTTTGGCTTGCAATTTCTCAATGAGAGGATCGAAAAGACTCTTAGTCTTCCTACCCTCAAATAGCGGACAACCAAGATAGGAAACTGGGAGGGAGCAATTTATGACCAAAACCAATGTGCCGACGAATAGAAGAAATTCTAGCAGCCGAAATGTTATGAGACACCATAAAGCTACTCTTACCTTGGTTAATTAACTGCCCAGAGCACTGCTCATATAGACTGAGAAGATTCCTGTGTTGAAGAAGAGAATTTTTGGACCCATTACAAAAAATGACAATGTCGTCCGCGAATGCAAGGTGAGATATAATAGGACACCCGCTCGAAGAGGAATAAGCAAAATTAGGGTGAACAGTTTGAAGGTTATTTAATCCCCGACTTAGAACTTCTGCCGCAATGATGAACAAGCTTGGAGAGAGAGGATCGCCCTGACGAAGGCCCCGGGAGGAGTGGAAGAAACCAGCCGCAGAACCATTGATAGAAACTGAAAACCAGTTATTAGAGATAACTCTCCAAATAATATCAATAAATGTCTCACTGAATCCGAATTTACGAAGAACGCCAATAAGAAAAGGCCAAGAAACTCTATCAAAAGCCTTGGTCATATCCAGTTTAATGATAACATTGGTCCCATTAACCTTTTTCTTAAGTTGATGAGATAGTTCGTGAGCAAGCAACAAATTGTCTTGAATGAGCCTCCCTTTAGTGAACGCGCTTTGATTTTCTGAAATAATGGAAGGGAGAACAAGGGCCAACCGAGATGCTATGGTTTTGGTAATGATTTTATTGCAGAAGTTACAAAGACTGATCGCCTGAGATCTTTGAAAGTTTCAATATGGCTGGTCTTTGGGATGGCGATTATAAGGGTGCTAGTCCAGGATTTCGGCATTTCAAATCCAGCAAAAAATTCTGAGACCGCAAGCATATGGTCTGAAGCAATAATATCCCAGCACTCCGTATAAAATTTACTTGAGAAACCATCGGGACCTGCTGCACTGTCCCCACTAAGATAAAAAACAACTGACTTGAGTTCTTCGAGAGAGGGGGGATTCGAAAGCAGATTGTTCTGATCATGAGAGATTAATGCCGAAATAATCGAGGGAAGATTATTATCATAACACGGGCTGGCTGAAAGCTGATCCCTGAAATAATCGATAGCAGCAGCTTTGATTGAGGCTTCAGTATCAACGATGTTGCCATGCATATCAGAAATTCGGTGGATGGCCAGCTTGTTACGAGATTGCTTAACCGACGAGTGAAACAGTTTAGTATTGCCGTCCCCTTCTTTAAGCCAAAGCAAGTAGGATTTTTGACGCCAAAAATCTTCTTCAAGTTTGAGCTTTTTCTTTAAGGTATCTTGAGCCAAATGAAGGGCTGCACGGTTGGAATCAGTATGAAAGTTCTCATAAGTAATTTCTTTTTCTAGCACATCATCTTCAGCTTGCTGAATCGCTTGGAATATGTTTCCAAAAACATTTTTATTCCAGAGTTTAAGAGCAGCCCTGGTAGCTTTAAGCTTGTTAGAGAATCGGACCATAGGACGGCCCCCCGCATTAAGTTGCCAAGCAGTTTTAACCGTATCATGTAAGGAATGATGAGTCACCCAAATAATAAGAAATCTGAATTGATAGGGTCTGAATTCCGTAGACTGATTAATAGAAAGAAGAAATGGGGAATGATCTGAGTAAGTTCTATTTAGATGATCCACCGAGGTAAGGGCGAAAGTGGAAAGCCAAGCAGGGTTACAAAGGGCACGGTCTATTCGCTGGTAGATAGTTGCTTGCCCGTCCCGATTGTTGCACCAAGTATACTTGCTGCCATGGTATCCAAGGTCAGAAAGACCAGTAGCATTAAGGCAGGCTTGGAAATCTGATGCACCTTGTCTATCCCATCCGACACCACCTAATTTCTCATGAGCAGAAAGAACAATATTAAAATCGCCAAGGACCAGCCAGGGGGAATTGCCAATATCCAAACTTAAATCAATGAGTTCGTTCCAAAGCTCTTGACGTTCAACGGAAGTGCATTTGGCATAGATCATGGAAATATGGACTGGGCTAGCCCAAGTATAATGTTGAGCACTAATAGTGAGGTGCTGCAAAGAATCATGTATAACCTGGCAATTGAAAACAGACTTGGCAAGGATCCAGATAGTATTAGCCGAGTTACAAAAGAAATAACATAATTTTAGTTTTTTAGCAACTAAAGGGAGATTATCACTGCTAATCATATGTTCACATAACGTGAGCAAGGAAGTTTGATGCAACGAAACAAGCTTTTTGAGACGGGTAATAGTGGAGTCATTACCCACGCCCCGAAGATTCCAACATAAGGTCTTAATTATCATGAGAAAGGTTAGAAGAAGTACCATTGTGTGTCTTATCAAGAGACTGAGAGCGAGTAGTTCTGGTGGTAGAGGGGAACATTATGGGGTTTTCGAACCTTCTTGGTCTTGGAGATCGATTCCACATTAAGGGCATCAACTGAGGGAGAAGTCTGGAGGGGGTCTTCTTCATCAAAAGATTGCAAGACAGTAAATTTATTCGGCGAAATAACATCATTATCAACTTCAATCGTCTCATCAATATCAGGGGGTTTATGACAATGAGCTTCATCATTATCTGGGACGATATTCTTGCGGGCGAGGACTAGTGAAATTTTTTGAGGAAGAATCAGATCATGCATTCAAATTTATCAAACAAAAAAGGAAATTTTATACAGAAACATCTTAATATTAAACACTGATGAAAACCTTAAATCCGGGGCTTGCTTGTTGAGGGGTTCGATAACTTCACTCAAACAAGCATGAAGGAGAGAGAGACATCAATATCACGGCCTACGGGTTTCCTTTGTGAGAGAGAGAGTAGAATCAAAATTAAGGGGTCTTCATGCTTTAATTCACACACGCCAGTCTGCGAAGAAGAAAGAAAGTTCGAATGGGGAAATGGGATTTGGGGGTGACATCGGGAAGAGTGGGTTGGGTGGGTGAGGAGAGAGGGTAGGTGACCACGAGAGCATGATATGGCTGATGATGTATTATAATTAAATTACAAATGTCTTGTCAAACTCAAATGGTATAACCCACCACGGCATTTTTCAAACCCAAAAAGCCCGCCTTTTGGCGGGTATCGTTTTTTAATTGGCGGGCGGACCAACCCAACGGTCTTTTTAATTGGCGGGGCGGACCAACCCAACGGTTTGATTTTGATTTTGGCTCTAGTCTCCCCTTGCTCAAACATGGATGTATGCGTGGGAACCTGCATGGGAATACTATTCTGTAAAGGATTGTTTGGCTCTTTAACTTTCCAGGTAACAACCTTCTCCTTCTGGACATGAGAAAAGTTGGCTTTTAAAGGAATATCATTGACTTTATCTTTCCCTTTATCCGTGCTGGGGGCAACAACATCTGGAGCCGCAACTTCAGAAGCCGTAGCAGGTTTGTTTGTCTCCCTATTCTGATTGTTTACCTTGCAAGAAAAGTCATCGTGACCTTGGCGGAGGCAGCACTTACAATACAAAGGAAGGCGCTCGGCCTCAATGGCTTGCCAGAATCCAACCGAAGAACCATTATCAATCCAAATTCGATTGGGAATAGTTTTAGTCAGATCAACTTCCACGCATATCCTAGCAACGCTAGGTCTCGAAAGATTGGCGGTAGGGGTGTCAATGATTAATGGGGTGCCAATCATATTACCTATGGAGAAAAGAGCAATCTTATTAAACAGGTGAATCGGAAGATTTGGTATAGTAGTGAGAACCAAACAGGAACTATGGGGCTTTCTATGTCGGGACGGAAATCAGGGGTCCATTTAAACACTCGCATAGGATATGCTCCCACAAACCACTGATCTTTAATCCATAGACGCTGAAAATCTGATTCGTGGTTTGTTTGGATCAACACATGTTTCGAGTCTAAGTGACCCAAGGTGACACCACTTTTGAGACCGAAGGTAAGAAATTCCTTACGCATAACTTCCATGGAGGGACGGCCATGGGAGAACTTTCCTACCAAGGAAAGTTGAAAGGGTTTGGCAAACGCAGAAACTTGAGCCGGCGAGAGACGTAGAGCGGGTTCACCTTTATAGGTAGAAGGGGGAATAAACGAGAGAGAAGGATCAAGGGTAGAAGAAGAAGAACCTGAAAAAAGAGAAGCAAAGGATTTTCGATGAGAGGGAGATGGGGGAGCCGGAGGGGCTGACTCACCGGCCTCCATCCCAGCCATGGCCGAAACCATCCAAGGACGGGCAAAGAGAGACAAAACGGATGAGAGAAAAGTTTAGTGAGAGAATTTTTCTAATTAGGGTTTCCGGTAAGTTGTGATACTAGTAATACCAAAAATGAAATCATGGATGAAATTTCAAATTCACCCGATAAAATAGAATAAGATGAGATGTGAACGAGTAAGACTGTTATTATAATGAAGGGTAGATCTACTGTCAGATCGTTTTACGAGTTTTAATTGGTAAAACGAAATTCTACTTTCTTATAATTCAACCTATTAACACATAATGGATCGGATCAAGATGATCTGTGTTATGTAAAATGAGCTGCCCGACCCAATAGGCTCAAGTCATCAGTCACGTGCCTGACACATCTTCCCTAATTACGAGAAACGTATGTGTGTTAGAGGTTCAGGCCATTGAGAAATGGCCGGCAGCGAGCATTGATATATTGCGAGCTGGGGGCTTAGCTTCCAGCGGGCAAGGGCTTAGCAAGTTAGGGGCTTAACCAGTGGTCAGCAGCGCGCATCGAGCATGGTTTACCATGCTCGTTTATCAAAGAGTTATTGTGAATATAAACGGTTATATCCGGGAATTTCTCCATCATTACCACGATGTTACCATTGTGATGAATGGAACAGTTAATGGGGCAGTTAATATGCTCGCTATTCATGCCATGAACATTAATGGGCAGTTATGAGCAGTTACACTCCGGCAAAAGCTATATAAACCCCTCAAAATGATGGAGGGAGGTATGTGATTTTGATTAACTAGCCTAAACTTTGCTGAATTGCTTACTCAATTAAGTGTTGTGCTAATTCACACGCCGGAGGGCTTTTGCAGGGAGTGCCTCTGCCTAGTTTACGGTTTTCTTGGTTTGCTTGCAGAGTTGGGCTTTGAAGATTAAGGATAAGTTGAAATCTAGATATCCTGTTGAGAAAGCCCAGTGCGTCTTGGAAGATTTTGGACGCATCAGTTGGTTCCGTTGCCAAGAAACGAAGAAACTTTCTTTGTGAAATGAGGTTTTGTTCTTGGCAAACTTTGATTATGGCTGAAAACGGTATGAATGGCGGTAACCCGGCGGAAGAGGTGCACACGGCTACCCCAAGTATGAATCTTCCGGCTGCTAACAATCCACTGCCACCACCTCATGATGCACGCCACCAGCTCAATCAACGGTGTGGGTTGGATTCACTGGCTAGGAGTGCTGTAGCTGCGGTGGGATTGGCCAATGAGTTTCAGGAGGAGGCTCTTCGTCAAAGGGCTATCTATTTAGGACAGATGCATCAGCTGAACCTATAGTTGATTGCCATGTGTAAGCCGCCTCTACCCATCGAGTTGGATCCCTTACCTGCTTTGCCTACACCAAGCCAGGCAGTGAGTGGGTCAAGAACTGGGGGCAATCAATTAAACCCGGTACTCGTTCCCTCACAAAAAACGTGAACGAGAATCAAAAGGACGTAATCAACAAGAAGGCAAAGCTAGTCACAGGATTGTGCCAAGTGTGCATTCACGGCTGGGACCTCGAGTGGGGATGATAAGGCACAATCTCGCCGTCAACGAC
Organism: Codonopsis lanceolata; assembly: GCA_013146195.2. NCBI lineage: Eukaryota > Viridiplantae > Streptophyta > Magnoliopsida > Asterales > Campanulaceae > Codonopsis > Codonopsis lanceolata. The sequence goes on along the minus strand of CM028382.1, from coordinate 17,963,498 downwards.
GATCACCTTCTCTACGGAGGTCACATCATCGCCGACCTCGCTCGCCCTCACCTCGAAGGTCACATGCTCCCAGCCACCGTTCTCTGTCTTCTAGGAGATCCCATGCTCGTCGTCACAGGACGCTTTCACCCAGGCGGTCTCAAGCACATTTGTCAAATCAATCCAATGAGAAAAGGGAGTTGCACCAATCAGATGCTCAAAGAAATTTAATGGCTAATGAGCCGGTTGCTCAGCTCGCTGGGATGGCCCAGGTACAGGTGGCGGATGCCGTGGGTGTTACTCAAGCTTTGGGAGCTATGGGTCCCCCACAGGTCCCTTCTGTGCCTGCGGTACAACCTCAGCCCGTGGGTGGTTTGCCTCCAACCATTAATATGCAGGACTTTGAGGATTTGAAACGTCGTATAGATGCATGGGAGCAGGGCAAAGCTCTTGATGGAAATTTTCTGGGTACCTCAGCCAGCCCGCTGGCTCCTTGGATTGAGAATGTACCACCAGCACATGGACTCATTTTCCCGAACATTAAAGAGTATACAGGGAAGACTAAAGCAAGAGATTGGTTGATGTCATTCGAGTCTCAAATTGGCTTGGAAACATCAGATGAGACATTAAAGATTCGGCATTTGTGGGTGTGTTGCAAGGGAAAGCATTGACATGGATGGGAGCTCTATCGCGCATATCAATCAACAATTGGGCTGACCTGCGAACAAAGTTTTTAGCAGATTTTGGAACCTTGGGCACACTTGCAAAGACAAGGGCTGACTTGTCTAAGGTTAAGCAAGGAGCTCATGAATCAACCGCTAGTTACTTGGAGTGGTTCACAAAAGTACTGGAACAGGTTCCTGGATTGACCGAGCAAGAAGTGACCTTATGCCTCGAGACGGGTTTGCTCGAAGGTGAAGGGGGATTAAGGTCGGAATTGAGTATGCACAAGCCCAAGACGCAAGCAGAGATGTTGATGCGAGCTCAGAAATTGTGTACGGGGGAGACCGCAAAGAAAAAAAAGAAAAAAAGAGAGCGTTGAGGCTGGGGGTAATCCTAAAGGTAATGGCCAGGCTATGGGCGGTGGTTACAATAAGGGCAAATCGAGGTATGACCATTCGAGAGAATTTCTTCGGGAAGCCGATCTTACCCCGCTCAATACATTGCGCGAGGATATTATGTATGAAATTCGGGATGAGCTTCCTCTCCCACCGCGTATGAATCCCGAGACAGCAGACACTAGGATCGATCGATCGAAGAGGTGTGCCAATCATGATGATTATGGGCACACAACAGAGGAATGTTGGCTGTTGAAAAAGGCCATCCAAAAGCTGATCAATGAAGGCCGGTTGGACTGGTTCAAGAGAGATGGTGGAAATAGGGGGAATGTTCCCCGAAGAGATGCACCCCCAATCAGAGGGGTAATAAATGTGATTATGGATGAAGAGCCCACACCGACTCAGCTCGGAAAGCATATTTATTCCTTGTCAAAGGTGGTAGATCGACCAACCACCTTGCAAGCTGGGGAGGAGACCATACAGTTTACTCGCAGTGAGTTGGCGAGTAATGTGGCAGGGGAACAGTCTTTGATGGTTTCAGCTTTAGTGGATGGTTGGGTGGTACACAGAATCTTGGTGGATACTGGGGCTTGCAGGGACTTGATGTATTACTCGTGCTTTCAAGGTCTAGAGCTGAGTGATGACCGCCTCAAACCGTATGCAGGGATGCTGGAGGGCTTCACTAATCATAAAGTACTTGTGAAAGGTACGGTCGAGCTGGAAGTCTTCATTGGTGAAGGAAGTCATACCCGGGTTGAGAAAGTCACTTTTATGGTGATTGATTTGAAGTCCCCCTACAACATCATCTTGGGGGTACCGAACATGACCAAGTTTCAAATGGTCGCGTCCATTCCCCACCAACGTGCTAAATTCTACACCGATCAAGGAGTAGGGGTACTGAAGAGTCAACCCTGGGCAGTGCTTGAGTATGTTCGGGACAGTCAGAGGAAGAAGCAAAAGTTGACCTTGGAAGATGGTGAGCAGAAAATCACCATTAGCACCAAGGAGACCGTCGACAATTGCCATGGTTGGAGAAATTGTAGAAGATTGGGAGGAGGACGCTTATCCCTTGCCGACGTTGGAGTCGGGGGGACAGGTCGAGCAGGATGTCGATGCGGGCCTGGTTCCAGATGAAGATTGTGAGAAGACCGCTGGTCCTTTGCTAACATTGGGGTCGGGGGGACAAGTCGAACAAGCGGTGGTCATGGATGTAGATCGGCTTGATCCGGTTGAGACTCAGGCTGAAGAAGAAGAGAAAGTGGAGTGCCATACACTCCAAATGCGAGATGAATTGGAATTTACAGCTCAGGACGAGCTTGAAGAGGCAGTTTTCAATTCTGCTTATGTCGAGCAGAAGATAAAAATTGGTAGGGCACTTACAGCTGAAGCTCGGGCGAGTTTGATCAAGCAGCATCAAGACAGCTTGGATGTTTTCGCGTGGAGACCGGAGGACATGCAAGGCGTGAGCGAGGATGTGGCTCTCCATTGTCTCGGTGTGGATCCGACTTGCAGGCCAATTCAACAGCGGCCCAGAGTTTATTCTGCCGAAAAGGACCAAGCTATTAAGGAAGAGGTCGAGAAGCTGCTCAGCGCGGATATCATTGAAGAAATACATTATCCAACTTGGTTGGCTAATGTTGTTATGGTTAAAAAGTCTAATGGCAAGTGGAGAATGTGTGTTGACGTCACTGACTTGAAGAAGGCTTGTCCGAAGGATTGTTATTCCTTACCTCGCATTGACAAGCTGGTGGATGCTATAGTCGGGTTCGAGCTCTTAAGTTTCATCGATGCATATTCCGGGTATCACCAAGTCAAGATGAACGAGCGGGATAAGGCCCTGACAACTTTCTGAGCCGCAGGAGGGCTGTACTGCTATAAAATGATGCCATTTAGCTTGAAGAATGCAGGAGCTACATATCAACGAATGGTCAATAGGGTCTTTAGCTCACAGCTCGGCAGAAATGTGGAAGCCTACATTGATGACATGGTGGTGAAGACCAAAGGGCACGAGCATACAGTTGATTTGGGAGAAACTTTTGCCAACCTTATAAAGAATAACATGAAGATTAACCCGAGAAAGTGTGTGTTCGGGATGAAAGCGGGCAAGTTTTTAGGGTTCATGGTAACTGAAAGAGGTATAGAGGCCAATCCAGAAAAAAATTAAGGCATTGGTCACTATAAAGCTTCCTCAATGTATCAAGGATGTTCAGAAGCTTAACGGTAGAGTGATAGCCCTTGGTTGGTTTATTTCTAAGTCGGTAGAAAGATGCTTGTCGTTCTTCAAGGTTCTCCGTGGGAACAAGGGGTTTGAGTGGACAGATGAATGTCAGAAGGCTTTCGAGCAGTTAGTGGAATATCTGGGACGACCTCCTTTATTGAGCAGCCCGGTTTTTGGTGAGACTTTGTTTGTGTACCTAGCGGCCACAGAGCAGGCTGTAGCTGCTGTGTTAGTTAGGGAAGAATGTAATTCGCAAAAGCTTGTTTATTATGTTTCAAAGGCCCTCACCGTGGTGGAGGGATGATATTTTAATGCAGAGAAATTGGCTTATTCGTTTGTTGTTGCTGCTCGGAAACTTAGAGCTTACTTTTCTGCACATTCCATCATTATGTACACGGACACGCCACTCAGAAAATTTTTGCACAAGCCAGATTCTTCTGGTCGCTTACTCACCTGGTCCATCAAGCTAATTGAGTTTGACATCGATTACCAACCTCGACGAGCAATTAAGGCACAAGCTTTGGCAGACTTTGTGGCGGAGACTAGTTTCAAAGACTCATGCGAGGAGAAGGTTTTGGCTAAGATCGCGTCACCTAGTATATCAACTCCAAAGCCCCGGCTAGAGTATTGCTGGGAATTGCACGTGGATGGTTCAGCCAGCAGGTTTGGAAGTGGAGCCGGTCTGGTGCTAGTCCCGCCCGAGCAGGATGTGGAGTTCGAAAAGGCATTGCGTTTCAAGTTTCCAGCATCCAATAACCAGGCAGAATACGAAGCTTTGATTGCGGGGCTCGAGCTCGCGCAAGATGTAGGAGTCCGAGAGGTGATTGTTTACTGTGATTCACAGTTCGTCGTGAATCAAGTAAGGGGTGATTATGTTGTTCATCATCCAGTGTTAGTTCGTTATTGTGCAATGGTGAAGGAGATTTTGAAGGACTTCGATTACTGGGAGTTGGTGTGAATTGGTCGCGAGGATAATATGCGAGTAGACTATTTATCCAAGATGGCCGAAGACGAAATTCAATCCCTGCATCCAGGAGTTATGATTGAATATGTGGAGGTTCCAGTAATAGAAAAGGAAGTAATCATGGACATCGAGCCTGCTGCAAAGTGTTGGATAGATGACTTGAAGGCTTATATCGAGCAGGGGACTTTGCCCGAGGACAAGTTGGAAGCTCGGACTATTCAGAAGCGGGCATGCCGATACGTCATTTTGGATAAGATACTTTATCGACGGTCGTATACTAGACCCCTGCTCAGGTGTGTACGACCAGAGATGACCGAGGGCATTTTGGGAGAAGTTCACAAAGGAAAATGTGGAGGGTATCCAGGCCAACGGTCTTTGGCAGAGAAAGTTTTAGCCACGGGATTCTACTGGATTACTTTGAGGCGTGATGTAGAAATGTATGTTCGTTGATGTGATAAGTGTCAACACTACTAGAAACATGACATTTACTAACGGAATATTACTGACGGAATTTTTCGACAGCAATTACTGACGGAATTTTAAAATTACTAACGGAAGTCCGTCGGCAAAATCACTTTGAAATAGCGCCATATTTAATGACGGAGTTTCCGTTGGTAATTGTTTGTTTCCGTCACTAGATCAGTGACGGTTTTCTCCGTCACTATTATAAAAAATTAATGATTTTTTTGTTAAATAAATTATAATTGTTTCATACCAGATTTAGTGACGGAGATTCCGTCACTAATTGATTTATTCCGTCACTGATCAGTGACGGAATACGCCGATCCGTCATCGATCGGTGGCGGGTTTCTCCATCTTGCGGCGGTTCGTTCAGATAAGCATTACATGCATGTTTAAGAAAAAAAAAAAAATCGAAAATAAAAAAAAAAAAATATATATATATATATATATATATATATATATATATATATATATATATATATATATATATTACAATAAAATTCCGGGCAGCACAACAAAAGAGCCGGGGCTTTACTTTACTTCCGGCTCTATATTATTATTTATTTCAGCTCATTTTCTTTTTCACTTTATTCTGTACATTTGTACATATTTGCATTCATTCTGTCATTTTATTTTGGGGACATAGGACCAAATTTGTAATTAATAGGGATAGATAGTTTCCCCACTTTTCTTTCTATTTCTTAATGTGATGTGCTTGCTTACTTGCGCTCAAACTAAAAAAGGCGAGAAAATCCACACAAACAGCAAGACATGCCATATATGTTTTATTTTTTACGTTCATACATCAGTAAATAAATAAAGATTTTCTTGCTTTCTAGATACCACACACACGCACATACATATAGCTATATTCGAGCGTTACCCTACAGGCCCTACCCCTGCATGAGCCAATCGCTAGAATGCATATAGATTCTCAGGACACTTCATTGACCAACCGGTTTTTGCATTTTTGAATCGTGAATCAAAAAAAAAAAAAAAAAAAAAAAAAAAGAATATACAAAAAAAAAAAAAATGCGCAAGTTTAGAAAAAAATGATAAAAATAACTGCGCAACAAAAATAAATAATAAACAGGGTTTGATTTATTATTCTCTAATGCTCGACCTAGACCATTTCGAATGGTGGATCCTGGAAAGAGTATAGGCCCTTTGCCTGGGACCGATCTAGGGAGTCGAAAGGCGAGGTGGAATACGTTGGTCCTATACTGCGGAAAAAGAATCCATCTTGTTCGAGGAAAAGTCACGAGGCGTCAAAATAAATCAAGTGCTTATCCGGTCAATTGTAGGGAACAAAATAAATAATAATAAAATATACTAATAAAGGCACGCTGTACTCCAAACCCAGAAAGCCTTCAGCCAGCCTCCTGATACCTCCATAACCCATTTTCCTCAGAAAACCTGGCCCAAATTTGGAAAGGCAAAGATAGTACTGGCCGGTTGATCTGAGAAAGTAGTGAAATCGAACCCGAGAAGGTATCGATGTCGAGATCAGACAAAGGCGAGAATCGGTTCGAGAAAGAAGCAGATCCAAGCAAGATGGCAGATGAGCGTCAGATATAGTGCAGTCGAGGGCTCGGATATGCTCAGGACTTTGGCAATGCAACAATGGCTAGACGAGAACGGATGCACGAAATGAGCGCTTGCTAAGCCAAATATAGCAAGTCTTATACAAGGTCAAAAACCCGGTGGTGAGGTGAACTCTTCCCCTACAGTCCCCCAAGAAACATCAACATCCCACGTGTCTCCAAACCCAACTCCTCAGCCAAACACTAACCCACCAAATATGACCACTACCCCACATCCCAATCCTCCACCAAGTCCCTACTACCCAAACATCATCCCTTACCCGTCATATCCTTCATATCCTGCTCCAAACACCAAAATTCCCCAAAGCCCACATGAACTCCCTGTTCCCATAACCAACCCACTCCAGAACAGCCCAAATATGGACCCACAAAATTATAACCCGCCAGACCAAGTTACCACTTATTTACCTTATAATGATCACGCGCCCAGAAACCATCCAAAATCCACCTCCTCAAAATCCACCAACCCAAAATCCATATCCTACCCAAGTACCACCAGCCCAGAATCCATATCCAGCCCAAAACCTTTACCAGACACCGCAGCCAGAAAATAACCCAACCTTCCCTAACCCAGCCAGTATATACCAAAAACCAACTCCCCGACCACCAAAATAGAGGCCGGCGTGGAAAATATAAAGGCTATGCTACTCAAACTTCTCAACAAGGGAATTTTCTGCAGCGGGCACTAACATTACAACTGCTTGGCGGTGTGCCTTTCAAATTCAAAATGCCCGACATAGAAAAATTTGATGGACCTGGATGCCCTATATCCCACTTAAAATCTTATTCCAGCGGCATGTAGTCAAGGGAGCTAGCTTTGAGGCTATGGCTTCCAATTTTCACCTCACCCTAATAGAGGCGCCAAACAATGGCTAATGTTGTCGATAGCGGCACCATGAATCGTGGGACGAGATAGGAAGCGTTCTGGAAAGGTACAAAGACAACACTAGTCCCGAAAATAGAAGAGACCTTGAGTCGTGCACCAGCGAAAAAAACTTGTCTTGAGTTCGCGATGTGGAAAGAAAGTTGGCCTAGACTTTTCTGATCAGTAGGAGTCATGCCTTAGAATGTTTATCAAAATCTCCACCCATCTACCTGGAACACATGCGGTACCTTCCCTACACCAATTTTAAAGAAATAGTAGAGATAGGAGCCCGTATTGATGATGATATACGGACTGGCCAATTACAAGCCAATACGCCTCTTACCTCTTTCCGTTACTCTAAAGGGAAGACAGCCGCAGCCACACCCGCATCAACTGTCAATGTGGTAGGAAATACATCAGCCCCTTTTCCTACCCAAAATTATGGCACTGTTCCATGGTCTTATGGAGCGGATAGGTCTGTTAACACAGTCGGAGGAAATAATGGCCCAAGCAGAAATTTCAGAAATCAGAACCGTCATTATGATGAGCTGCAAGCCTCGATCTGTAATCTGCGGGGGCTAATGGCACAAGGAGTGTTAAAGCCTATGGAAAATTATAAGCCACTGACCCCCCCGGGACACGGAATCATGCCCAAGATCTTGTGAATATCATCGCTGCAGTGGTCACCTCACCGATAAATGTTATCTGCTAAAAAATGCTATTCAGGATCTTATAGATGATAAGGTTATTGAAAAGCCCACTCCCAGACCAAATATAATCAATAACCCTCTACCTCAAATCAACATGATTGAGGTTGATGACAGCTTCCTGGGCATGGTAGGCAGAGGTACTGATCACGAGAAGCTCCCTGCTGAGTTTGAGCCTACTTCTAATAAACCTCTGTAGAACTAGTATACTACGACCGGCCCACTTTTGACACCCACAGACCTGGTGGACTACTTCGGATATATTACCCCTATTCCTTTCCCTAGCCTTACGGATTTGGTCATCTACCAATCCGCTCCCTAAAATTGAGGATCTCAAACCCAGGTCCTCAATAATGTAATTTGCCTTGTACGGTGTGCTTTTAATAATAATCTAAACGTCTTTGCTTATTTCTTAGTTGCACATGCATTAAAAGACGCATCAAATAATTATAATGATGAGTCATTTAATAGGACCCAAAAGATAAAAAAAATTATTTGCTTGAGCTTGTAAAGTCACCAGAGCACCAGAGAGAACATCATCAACAGTAACTGAAGACTGACCCACTATCAATCTGGGGCTGGACAAGGAAATCAAAGGAATCAAAATCGGCAACTACCTGCAAGGCTCCAAAAGAACACCACTCATGGATCTCCTCAAAGAATTTGTGGACATGCTTACTTGGTCCTATGAAGATATGTCAAGGGTAGACCCAGCCATAGTCAAACACCGGATCCCCACATGTCCGGATGCTCGGCCAATCAAGCAATAGCTCCGCCAGATTAAGCCAGAATGGTCACTACAAGTTGAAAAAAAAGCATGAAACAGCCGCACGTCAACTTCTTTCGGGTAAAAAAAAACACACAAAAAAAATAGTAAAAAAAAACGAAAGAAGAAAGAAAAAAATACCCGATCTGGCTGTCCAATATAGTGACCATTCCCAAGTCCAACAGTTTTACTTATCAACGGCATGCTGGGCTATAGTCAAATCAAAGGCAGCAGGAGACCAAGAAAAGACCCCATTCACCACCCCTTGAGGGACCTACTGCTATCATCTCATGCCGTCTGGGCTAAAAGAAAAATGCTGGGGCTACTTATCAAAGGCTGCTACCCCTCTCTTCCACGATGTGTCGTATATTATCAAAAGGATCCGGTCAGGAGATGCCGTACTCCCCACAAGCCAGGAAAGAAGACATTGTTCAGCCCTCCAATCTCAACGAGCTCAAAAGGTATTATGCTCGAACCACCCTATCCGGCAAGTGTTTCCCTCTCCAGCCCGCTAGGCTGAAAACCCGAAAGGGCGGCCTAGGCAAAAGTTAGGGCATATAAAAAAATATATAATAAAAAAAATGATGAAAAAAAAGGAGAAATAAGGGCTCGCTAGGCTGAAAACCCGAAAGGGCGGCCTAGGCAAAAATTAGAGCACATAAAAAAAAGAATAAAAAAATAAAGGCTTGCTAGGTTGAAAACCCGAATGGGCGACCTAGGCAAAAGTTAGAGCCAAATAAAAAATATATACCAGGAGAATAAGGAGAGGGAAGGCACTCTTTGAAAACTCGGCATCCTACCTCCAGTCTTCAGCACGCAAGGGGGCTCGACTGACAGAAAAAAAAAAAACCACGACAGGAAGCTCACAATAAAACACTAAAATATAATATTACAGGTCCTAAGGTGCAGCTTAGGAATAATTGCTAAAGAAATTTAGGTTATACATTAATTGCCTATACCCCCTTTGTTTCCCCCCAAAAAAAATATCCCTTCATTTGCAGCTTAAGCCCCGGAGCAGTCCATCAGTGCATGCGACATCCACCAGGCCGGTCCCATATACTTCTTCTGCAAGGCACAGAAAAGGCTCAGTCTCATGAGGAGCACCGGAAGTGTCCTCGTCCTATTCATCATCTGCGTTGCCATTGTCCTAAAATAGGTAGACGACTTGGAATCCGATCATTCACTGCTGCCCTGTCTGATTACAAAGAAAAATGCAGGAGTTGTAAGAATAGCCTTATGCCAAGTATAGCCCTGCAACAATGGTATGGTCGAGAATAAAAGGAAGTGACTGCCTTTTTCTGTCCCCGCATATACTCATAAAAAAAAGGAAGCCTGTTCGAGCCCGAAGGTATATTCCTTTAAAATTCGTTTTGGAAATACAACGTGCCATTACCTGTTAGGTCGGTATAGCTTTGCTTTGTGCATGCGTTTTGAGTCTGCGTTTTTTTTTTATTTTTTATTTTGCATCATATAAAATTAGATCGCATTGTAAATGTTTGTACAAGTTTTAAAAAAAAACAAAAAAAAAACAAAAAACAAAAACAAAAAATAACAAAAAAAAACAATAACAAAAAAAATTTATGTATTATTTTGCATCTAGATAAACGTTTTTGCATTTTAGGCATCATAAAAGTGTGCTCTGCATTTTAAAGATATATACTACATTTGAATTGTTGCATGCATGATAAAATAGGAAAATATTCATGCATCATGTTAATAGACATCCTATAATTTTTAGGCATCACATTTGCATTAAATAAAATAGTACATACATTCATCATGTGCATTTAGTATCCAATAAGCTGCAATAGGGGTGCGCTAAAAAAAGAAAAGAAAATAAAATGCCACTAACCATGAAAATAAATATCCTCATGGCATTCACTATGTCCCTGCAGCATAAACATGCATCATTTAGCCCCATTTCCATTTGTAATATAAACCATACATAATAAGGTCAAATAGTGACCACTAGTTAAATCATGCATCGTAAAAATAAATCATATAAATTTCATGCATCATTACTTAATTGCATCATTTAGGCATAGATAGGACATGCACATGCATCATTAATAAAGTCAGGAATGCTTCAAAAATGCCAAACAGTGCCAAAATCTAGCAGATCAGAAGTATATCCTGGCGGACAAAAAAAAAACAAAAAAAAAACAAAAAGAGGTAATAAGCATGCAAATAAAAAAAAGTGACAGGCATGCAGAATAAAACAAAAAAAACAAAAATGAAAAAACAAAAAATCGGGAGAGGGGGAAAATGCATGTACAAAAAGAAAAAAATTCAGGTACATGCAACAAGGAAAAATGCGGCGGTAGAAGAAGAAATTTTCGGCTGAAGCTAGAGAATGGAGCAAAGAAAGAAAACAACAGCAAAGAAAAGATGATTTCAGCTGATACCAAGAGATCTTTCTGACAAGAAAAAAGCTTCGACCAAGGTTAGAAAGCGATAAAGAAAAGGCGGCGACATCAAGAAAATTTTTCCAGCCTAAAGCCGAAAACAAAGCGGGACGAGGGAAAAGATTTTCTAGCGGCGGAGCGATGATAAAAAGAAAAATCGACAAAGTGCAAGTGAAGAACAAGCGACAAGCGGCAAAAAAGCAACATCGAAGACAATTTCTTTGCACGAACAAAGGTAAAGGAAAGGAAGGTATTTTCCTTTTTAACAGTGCATTTGTTTGATGTTTGGAAACTTTCCTTTAAGGGGTACACAGCCCCGGATTGATAGGGAAAGGTTTTGTTCTCTGTTGAAGGCTGAGTTCCTGAGGAGGCAATACAGTCCATGCATTTTGGCTATGTGCGAAACTTTCCTTTAAGGGGTACACAGCCCCGGATTTATAAGGAAAGGTCTTGTTCTCCAGTAGAGGCTGAGTTCCTAGGAAACAATTCACTCCGCATAGCCACAAGACGAACTACGTTTGGTCTGATTCCTTGTTTAAGGATACGTAGGCAGTCCATCACGGTAGACGCGACCATCACAACACATATTTACCCTTGTCGTACTCATTTGATAAAGCTTTGCCACACTTGCTCATTTAGTATTGCCACACTTGCACCACAATACTTACACCGCCACATTTAGTCCCCAGTTGAGTGAACTACGTCTCGGTCTGATTCCTTGTTTAAGGATACGTAGGCAGCCTATCACGATAGGCCCGACCGTTGTATGAGTGATAGTTTAGGTTTTGGTCTGAGTTCCTTTATTAAGGGATACATAGGCAGCCTACACTAGTAGGTCCGACCATCAGATCACATTAAATTCATATCTGCTTAAAACTGCGATAACTTTTTATAACCTACTAAAAATGTCTAGGTTATAGAGTTTGGATAGCATGTTAACTGTGCATTATAACTGCTACCAATTGCATTCTCCCGTTCTTAAATGAACGAAATTGGAGAGTCTATTGTTTATCAACGATGTTCGTCTACTCAGTAAGCCTTGGGTTACCCGTAGACTCCATCGTTGAGGACTCTCAGACACCCCAATTTCGTACCCTGGTATGTGACTGACATAAAATATCAAGAACTGCTAAAACTTAACAAATGTCAAGTTACAGGAGTCAAAAATGCGAAAGGAAAAGCAGGATGCGCGAAACAGTAAACTGCAGGGGGGAAAGTGCAAAAAATCGAAAGTTGGAAGGCTGCTTGGTGCCGCACCAAGCATGGCAAAGTTGGCACCAAGCTTTCACTGTTCATCTCTCTCAGAAAGGAAAATGTACAACTCCTGAAGCGCAAGGTACAAGCGGCTGATGCAGGAGGAAGAAACTTAGAAATTCCTGCCGTGTCCTCATCTCCCACTATAAATAGAGAGCTCGGCCTCCCGTTTTCAGTGCTCATTTCCTCCGTGATTATTTATCGCAACGAAGCTCTGTCGGTATTCTGCCAATATATTAGTACGAGAGGTGCGAGATAGGTGAGTGGAAGCCCCTAGAGTCTCCAAACCCCGTCCAAACTCTGCCAAAATAAAAACCCATAGGTTATAAGTGATCCCTAGCCTAGTTGTTAGGTATCCACCTCACTTCCTCAACCCAAAAATCCCAAAGTAAGCCGTTACTCTGCCCGAGTAACGAGCTGAAAAACACCCTAACTAAGCCGTTATTCCGCCCCACCAAAAAGACCAAAACCACAAAAACTAAGCCGTCACTTTGCCCAACCAAACAAAACCAAAACTACCATATACGCTATGCTGATATACCTCGCTTACCCTCTACCGAGCAGACTCCTGTGGTGGCATCATGGCCGTTTGATATGTGGGGCATAGACCTCATTGGCCCATTTCCTTTGGCTCGATCCAAATTTAAATATGCCGTGGTCGCGGTTGATTACTTCACTAAATGGGTAGCGGCCAAGCCTTTGGCAACTATTATCGAGGTCAATGTAATTGACTTCGTGCATGAGCATATTTGGTGTCGTTTTGGAGTTCCGCGAGCAATAGTATCTGATCATGGGACTCAATTCTCAGAAAAGTTCACAAAGGCATGCGAGCAGATGCGTGTGAAGCATTGACAGTCCTCGGTGGCGTATCCTTAGGGTAATGGGCAAGCTGAGGTCGCTAACAAACAAATCATGCATGTTCTTAAGCGAAATCTTGAAGACAAGGCAGGAAGATGGGTGGATGAGTTACCTTCCGCCTTGTGGGCAGTCAGGACAACGGTTAGAGGGCCTACCGGGGAAACGACTTTTTCTATGGCTTATGGATCTGAGGCAATGGCACCGGTGGAGATGTACTTGCCTAATCATAAGGTATCTCATTACGATGTCGAATCCAACAGGGTAGCTCGTGCAGCCGACCTAGATTTATTAGAGGAAAAGCGGTTGGAATCTAAAAAGAGAATGGCAAATTATAAACAGCGAGCAAAGGCCCATCACGACAAAAGGGTTCGTGGTCGGTCATTTGCTGTGGGGGAGTGGGTTGAGGCGACAGGCCATCAAGCAGAGTGGGGGAAGCTTTCTCCCAACTGGGAGGGCCCTTTTCAGATAGTGCAAGCTGTTAAGGAAGGAACTTACATGTTGCAAACAGAGGATGACATCGAACTGAAACATCCATGGCATACAGATCATTTGAAAAAAGTATTATCGATGACTGACAGCATTCAGGGTATTTGTTTTTGTCTTTGTCTTAAAAGATGAGGTGAAATGAACAAGTATGCATTATTTTCATTTTTTGATTATTTCATTAAATACAGAGCTCAATATACTTTTAGCGGGCAAGGTAGTTTCTTTGTTTCTTGGCCGGTGCAAAAGTGATTGAGTGAGTTGATGTTATCTCGATTATTCTCTTTCTCACGAGCAAAGGGTATCTCTACTCGTGAAAAAGGGTTGGTGTTCGAGTTAGTTGCTTTGGTTGTTCTCGATCATTCTCTCTTTCACGAGCATAAGTTGCTTTTGCTAGTGAAAAAGGGTTGATGTTCGAGCCATTTGTTTTTGTTTGATTTAAGAGTTTGCTTTTCAAAATAGAAAGTCGGAATATCAATAAGAGTGCAAGCAGATAAAATATGAGCATTCACAAAAATATCAGAAGCAAGAAATGTCAAGATATTACAAGCCCGGAAAAATATAAATTGTTTGTAAACTGTTCTTCAAAAAACACAATTATGGCACGCAGGCCAGGAAAAAACTTTAGGGGCCAGCAACAGTGGTTTGATCAGCGATAGGTTGAGTCGGGTCGGCAGCAGCAGTCTGGTCGGTAGCAGGATGAGCAGGGTCAGCTACTTTATTTCCGACTTCGATAATGATGACATCTTCATCATTACCAGCAGCTAGAGTGGCCAAAGTTTCACCTTCTCCAGCTTGCCGGTCGCCGTCCTGAGCTCTTTCCTTACTTGGCTTATATTGTTGAGTGCCGTTTCCTCAGATTTCTTGGAGAAGTTCAGGTGGGCTTCAAGAATTTTCTTCTCTTCTTCTAATTTAGAAAGTTCAGTGACTTTCGAGGTCAGGGTTTCTTCACTCTCTTTAAGCTCGGCTATAAGAGAATTGACCTGCTTCTTCCAAAGTATTCTTCTCTGATGATAGCAAGCTGGAGGACTTCAGGTTGTCAATCAAACGGTCATAAAGGAGTTCGGTTTTGCTGGCCATCTGAAATAAAAAGAGAAAAATGAGAAGCGAATAATAATGTGGAGTTCATTTTTGCTTCTGATGATGGTAAGAAAATTATTTACCTCGGTAATGCACATTCCAATCTCACCAATCAGGACGGAGCTAGGAAGCTCGGTGCTTCTCCTTCGGATACCAGTATGGCGAAGTCTCTTCACCATTCCCAGCCCAACAGTAGCTGCGTGCCGGCCTCGCTTGTTGGTGTTCAAATTGGCCAAATCGGGAACATTGGCCACTTCCGCTATGAGCTTGGCTGCAAGCTCGCGCGTTTCTGGCATCTCAAAGTTTTCCCTCTGCCAGATAGGTGCTTGTGAGCTTGAGGCTTCAGCCGGTTCACTCTGGCCGGTCCTCGACATTGTTCTTCTCTCAGTTGGGGAGATTGGGGTAGGCCGTTTTTGTTGTTGTTGTTGGGGAGGTACAATTGGAGCAGGAGTTATTGTGGCAGCCGGTGTAGGAGCAGCAGCGGTAGCTCGGTTTGTCTCGGGTACTCGGCTAGGCCCTCGACCAGCATTTGTAGCAAGAACAATAGGGAGGCGAGCAGGTTGCAGTCCGGCCATTTGGGTGTTTCTTCACATGGCCCCCCTCCTCATAGCCTGGAGAAAGCGTTGTGAATATTCAAGTTGCCTCATATCTGCAAGGTGAATTATGAACAGATGTTTGAAGTTGTGATTGAAATAGGAAGTAATAAAGACGTGAAAAATAAGCTTGTGCAGACCAGAAACAGAGAAAGCAGGGGTGCAATTCCTTCCGGCCTGCTCGCAGTCCGGGCACTCGCTAGGAAATCTTCCACCGTGGCAGCTACCCCAATAGGGGTGTGGTGTTTCGGCCTCCAAGATAGTTCGGGGTTCGTAACCTTCGACAGGCCAGCTTATTACTCCTATTTGTCGAAGTAAGGCGAGATCAGAGGTTAGGGCTACCCAATCCAACACCCAGTCCTGCCCGTTCTTGCCTTCTTTCACTCCGAGCAGTTTCCTAAAGGTTCTGGCGAGCAACGGTTCTCCTGTTCGGAAGGCATTCTTATCGTACTTGGCAACAACTAGATTTTCTAAGTATGGAGCGAAGGGCCAACCTACTCGAGACTCGACGAGCAGGGTTTTTGAATCCCAGGAATCAACTTTGTTGGGGCTGTCGAACAGGAGTTTAAAGTAGTTGGGGTTGGAGCGACCAGTGATGCGGCCACTTTTCTTGTCTAGGGAAAAAAGAAAGAATTTCCTAAAAAGAGCCATGCTGGGCTCAAAGCTGAGTAGCCTACCTGCGACAATATAGGCGACCAAGAATCTAACGGTGGTGAGGGTTAGGTCACAAGGAAGGGCATTGTTTACTAAAAGAAATTCAATGAAAAAGGGGTCTAAGGGAAGTCTTAAGCCGACCAAGAAAAATTCGAAGTAAAAGACCATTCGGTCCCCTTGGAAGTTATGTCCGGCCTCCTCGATGTCTAAGTCGAAGGCTCTTACTCGATAATTCTTGGGGTCCATGCCCAGTGAGTAAAACCAACCGGAGACGTCATCCTCGGTGGTTAGGTCATCCCATTTAATTAGGGGGGAGTCGTTGGAAGTAGTCTGTTTGCCTTTGAGTGAAGTTTGGTTCTGTTCAGCTCGCAGTCTGCTCGAGCCGGGGAGGTTATCTGTTGCCTGTTCGTTTATGACTTCTCTAGGAATCCTGGGACGTCTTTGGTAGACTAAGGGAATCTCTTCTCGCTCTATATCTTCAGAGCTTGAGGATCCTGTGTCTGGGCTTTCTTCGTTTTCTGTGGGGGCTCCATGGTCGTAGGCGCGTCCTTTGATTTCAGATTGGGTTTCGTCACCAGATGACATCTGATCGATGTTTTATTTAATCTTTTTCCTTGCAAGTGGACAAGACTATTATAGAATAGTTGTAAGATCCCGATTCCCGGTTAGCTTGAATTGCGTGCAACGCTCGCATTTCATCTTTGGTTGATTGCTCGTTTGACTCGTGAGAGAGTCTAGATGTGTATGAGAGACCACATTAAGACTAAAACACTTTTAAGAGATGTTATATAGTGGTTGACTTGTTAAAGTCAAAAGTCGTAACCCGACGATAGTCGAAACGCGACGTGATTGAGAGTTTATGCGGGTTTTGTATTTCTGACCTCGATTTGGTCCCAAATCTTTACATGATGATTAAATAACATGTTTAGATGTGTTAGACTTCTAATTGGATGCATTCCATAAGTCTCGTGAAGTTTTGACGCCTCGAGAATAGCAATTCTCCTTATCGTGTAGTTTGAGATTGAGCCGGGCGAACGTCTCGTCCTTCGGGAGCCTATTTCTCCTATGTGTTGTTTATCATTTGAGAGGCATTCAGGCCTATTTCGTAGCCCTAGTAGATGGTTACAATCATGGGTTATTACCCGTCGGTTTGCGGTTTCATTCGACGTTTAGATAGCAAGTTGTTACGTCTTGCGTCGGTTTTGCCCCGGGTTGTTTCGGGTGTTGTTTTTGGGAGTCTAGACCTACTTTAAAATTGGTTTGAGACTTGGATGGATTAGTTTAATGTTTGAGGACTTTAAGGGTTCAATTGCGAGCCATTTCGAAGCTTTAAGGCTTGAGGATGCGTGCGGGAGAGACCTAGAACAAACAAGGGGGCAAAGTGGAGAATTTGGAAAAATGCAGTATGAAGCGGTCGCTTCATACCAATGCCATGCGACCGCATGGGGGTCCTGGCAGACTTACGGGATTTTAATCCCTTTTCGCATCTGTCCGATTTTTTACCCCAATTAAACCCAATTTAATTAAACCTAAACCCACCTTATTAACTTAAAACTTGTCTTAAACCTTATTAGAGGATTTGGAGGTGGATTAGTGTCTTGATTAGGGGAATTAATCCCCCATATAAAACCAAAACAGCCGCACACTTCACTTAGTCGGCAAAACAAATTTCGACTTCTTCAGTCTCGTTTCTTCTGTGAGTGCTCAACAGAGAGCTTGAGAGAGACCTTGAGAAGGGATTCTTGGATTCTTGAAGGGCTTGAGCTTGGAAGCCGAAGCCTTGGGTCGTTCTTCCCCCTTTCAATCCGTGAGTTTGAAGATAGAAGATTGAGGAGACAACCCAATCTCTAGGG
This sequence comes from Codonopsis lanceolata, assembly GCA_013146195.2. Taxonomy (NCBI): domain Eukaryota; kingdom Viridiplantae; phylum Streptophyta; class Magnoliopsida; order Asterales; family Campanulaceae; genus Codonopsis; species Codonopsis lanceolata. Next base: position 17,945,695 of record CM028382.1, on the reverse strand, counting down.
TCCGAATTCTGCAGTTTGTGAGGGCTGTTTAGAGGTAAGTTTCTACCCTATTTCTCTTGCTTTTGGGCTCCATTGACCTAGGGAAAACAACCATTTGTGCTATGTGAGGTCAATGGAAGCCATTGTTAGGGTTTGTAGAGAAGCATGAACCCTAGGTTTTCAAATTGATGTTAGAATGGGATTGACCTATGTGAGACCATGAAATATGTGAAATTCATGTTCTAATTAGTCTATTGAACTTGGGTATGTTGATTATCCATGAGTTTTGATGTTGGTTTGGTTGAGATACTTGGAGGGTGTTTTGCCCAAATTTGGTTTAGCTTGCTAAATTAATGAAGTGAGCTTGATTACTATGTTTTATATGCTTAATAGAGTATATTAAACTAGGTTGTATGATTTAATCATGAATTTGGAATTATGATTGGTAAGATGAGCTAAATGAAATTGTGCTCAAAATGATGAATTTATTCTATGTTATATTAGTGAAGGTTTTGTCGGGTTTATGTGAGTTAAACGAACCCGGGATGATGGCTATTGTTGATAGTCATGAATATAGGGAGAATTGAGAACCATAGCTTCCATGCCATAAAATTTTAGAAAGGGGAGATTAGACTCAACGGAGTCATTATAGGCTTGATAATATGTTAAGCAAACTTGGATTGAAATCCTACGATGATTTGGATTTCGTTTGGTTAATGGAGGGAAGAACATAACTTCCAAACTTTAATGATTAGTGATTGAGATGTGTTTTGTGGATTTTTAGTCTTGGGAATTAAGCCCGAATGACTATTGAGATTTGGTTATAAACCTTAAGAAATTCTTACGGTGTGAATTCATAGAACACATAAAGAATGAAATGTGTTAGTAAGACTCAACGGAGTCGTAATAAGGCCAATAATATGAGAAAGAGCCTTGGGTTGGAACCCTACAATGTTTGGGTTTGCTTGGGTTGTGCTTGGGCACACCGGGTTTTTGGTTGTGTCCTATGGCGACACTTATGTTTTGGAGACTGACTAGAATACATTTTAAGCATGCTTGTTAGAGCATGGGACCATAGAGACCCACATAAGGTCATGAGATTATTTAAGAGAAGACTAAGAGAGAATCTTCTTCTCAAGGATTTTTGTTGCGTACATATGAAAACACTTGTACGAAGTGACTACGGAGTAGTCATAATGTTTTAAGTATAGTGTTGGTGTTATCGATCATGTATGACGATTAGGACTATGATTGGGTCTGGTATACTTACAATAAAGACTAAAATAATAAGTCTTGATTGGTGGATATTTTGAGACTAGCGGAGTGGTCTTGGTTTGGTTTGAGTTGAGGATTATGGAAGACCTCGCCTTACATTTTGTTAAGCTTGTAAGCTATGCTTGAAGGGGTTAATGACTTGAGGAATAATGAATACCTCAATAAAGTAGTTCTTGAACTAAACTTGTATGTTAGTTGAACATAATGTTAGTAACCAAAAGCCTCGTGAAATAGCATAATTTAAGTCATAGAAGTATATAAAATCGACGTATAAAATACATCGATCAACATCCTACAGGAATCGATGAATATGTGTTAAACCCTGCTCGGGGGTACAGGCAAAAGCAATTAAGCAAGAGCCCATGGCAGGCAAGGGTTTATCCTAAAACTGGTGAACGGGGCACCGGCCAAAATACTCCTTGATTCCTACCGTGGAAGTTTGACAAGTTTGTACAGTGCCTAAGGCCGTGATGCGCTTAAAATGGGAAACAGGAAAAGTATGGATTAAGATGAAGTGAGAATTGAAGGTCCTAGTTTCAGACAAGTCGGTTAGGTGGACATTCGTACCCAAAAGGGCATTATGAAGCCCTAACATGGGGTTTTAATGGGATGAAATCAAAAGATGCAGTAGGGAAGAAAAGAGCGTTGAAGATTTGAAGAAATACTTGTTGATGATTTAGAGAAGGTTTTGAAAGTTCTTGTTGTGCTGAAAGGAGTTGTTGAATCTGATGTTGGTAACCTTGGGAATCTTGGAGATCTTTGTCGCAAGCTTGAGAGCAGTGATGTAGGCGATTTTTTCTGCTTTTGATTTCTCACAAAGTCTGAAGACGGTAAAGGTTTGAAATGAGGGGGAATCCTCCCTTTTATACTGGTTGGAAACCGTCGTTTGGAGGGCCACTCATCATTACGACTCAAAAGTTGAGGCAGTATTTAATGCTCTATGGGGAAATGAACCCGTGTAAGTGCACACAGGCGGCGAATGGCGGCTCTTTTCTCCAAAAAAACCCTTTGGGCTGGCATCCACTCACAATTCAGGTTATAGGCTACTTGATGTATTCATAAAAGCTGTATTTCAAGAGCTATGTGACGGGGAGATTCAAAGTTCTTCTCCTCGTTCTGAGCATAAATATTCGACAGACAAGGAGTAGGGGGCTACTGAGCTGCCCGGCCCAATAGGCCCAAGTCATCAGTCACGTGCCTGGCACATCTTCCCCAATTACGAGCAACGTATGTGTGCTAGAGGTTCAGGCCATTGAGAAATGGGCAGCGAACATTGATATATTGCGAGCTGGGGGCTTAGCTTCCAACGGGCAAGGGCTTAGCAAGTTCAGGGCTTAACCAGTGGTCAGCAGAGCGCATCGAGCATGGTTTACCATGCTCGTTTATTAAAGCGTTATTGTGAATATAAACGGTTATATCCGGGAAATTCTCCATCATTACCACGATGTTACCGTTGTGATGAATGAGACAATTAATGAGGCAGTTAATATGCCCGCTATTCATGCCATGAACATTAATGGGCAGTTATGAGCAGTTACACTCCGACAACAGCTATGTAAACCCCTCAAAATGAAGGAGGGAGGTATGTGATTCTGATTAACTAGCCTAAACTCTGTTGAATTGCTTACTCAATTAAGTGTTGTGCTAATTCACACGCCGGAGGGCTTTTGCAGGGAGTGCCCCTGCCTAGTTTACGATTTTCTTGGTTTGCTTGCAGAGTTGGGCTTTGAAGATTAAGGATAAGTTGAAAGCCAGATATCATGTTGAGAAAGCCCAGTGCGTCTTGGAAGATTTTGGACGCATCATAAAATATTCGTAAAATTTATATTATCCAAGTTTTCCTATAATGAAATATAATAAAAATAGTGTATCTTTATTTAGAAGAAGGTTTGTTTGTTTCGTGTAGGTGGGGAGGGAAGAAAAGATGCCAATACAAAGTTGACAAAAATAGAAAGGAAACTAAACCCTACCGTCCCCAACAAAGACTTGGCTTCATGTTGTGGGTTCCCGGGAAATGCTCCCGCGCCCCGCGCGCCCTTGGATAGGGGTGCGCGTCCGTGCGGATGCGGTGACATCCACTGCTCCCGTTCCAGCCTCCCTTGTTTAGGGGAGGACGAAATCAAAAGTGCGGGAGGAGTGTCTTTGAATAGCGTTGGAATGCGCCTCGGTTGCCTTTAGTGGATTTTGATCCAATATGGGAGCTTTGGGTTTCCCGCATCAAGTTATCCCTTGTTTAGGGGATATCAGGATATGAGAATGCATCACCCTTCTATTCCCATTTTCCCTTTTTTAGGGGAAAACGTGAAAGTGCAAGGAAGGAATGTTGCAGCGCCCCCACTATGGATTTTATGAAAATAGCCTTATGGCCTATTTCGGATCACTATGAGTGCTTTGGGTTTTCTGTGTCAAGTTATCCCTTGTTTAGGGGATACCAGGACATAGGAATACATCACCTTTCCATTCCCATTCTCCCTTTTTTAGGGGAGAACGTGAAAGTAAAAAGAAAGATGTTGCGAGGCCCCACTGGATCCAAAATGTTTTAGAGTCGCCATCTTTATTTTAAGGCAAAAATAAAGCAAAACCAGAAAAAGAAAACCAGTGATAATGAAAACGGGTTCCGAGGCTAAGTTACGAGTTGGGAAAGTGCTAGGCACCCAACTCGCCCTTTCGGTCTCAAAACGGTTTTTGGCTAAAGTATGCTTTTTGTTATATTTATTTAACAGATAAATAAAGCATTAAATGCCTACAAATACATCCATTACATATATATTATTTACGGACTTGCAACAGTCTCTTTTACAAACAATTACAAATATACTTGAAAATATTTGGCCATAGTAACGGCTATATTTAGTATTATTTCCTAACTAAATCCGGGCAGCATAACTGCTTATATATTTACATTGGGCCGAATTGGAAATAATACATTTACAAATAAAGACTGTAATGAATAAATAAAGCAAATAATTACAAATAGATCTGAAAAGATTTGGCCATAATAACGGCTATATTTAGTACTATTTCCTAACTAAATCCGGGCAGCACAATTGCTTATATGACTACATTGGGCCGGATTGGAAATAATACTTTTACAAAATTGAAAAGACTTTAAAATAAAACTGACAGACATGCTAGGGTGTGCTCGCTCTGTCCCTCGGAGAGAGAGAGAGAGTCTTTTGTTGTTGTTGTTGTTGTTGTTGTTGTGTGTTGTGTGTTTGTGTGTTGTGTTAATTTGGGCAGCGTGACTGCTTCTGAAAGTTACTTTTGGCCTAAGGATTTGGGCAGAGTAACTGTTTGTGTTTGGTTGTTTGTTGCCTTGAGGTAGGCTGAAATCGGGCAGAATAACGGCTTATTTATGGCTGATTTGGCCTTTTAAATCGGGCAGAGCAACTGCTCTTTCCACGATTTTTGGACCAGGGAAAAAGGGTGGATACCTAGCTGGGTTGCTAAGGTTCACTCCTACCGGTTGGTTTTGTGTTTGGCGGAAGTTTGGCAGAGTTTCGAGGCTTTTTGAGGTGATCACTCACTATCTCGCACCGCTCTCTATTTCTCCAGCGTAACGAGAACGCGAAGAAGCTTTACGAAGGAATGTTGTTGAAAATGATCGACTGAAGCCTCTATTTATAGGCTGAATCAGGGACATCGACGAAAATAAATTTTCTTCTCTGCGCATCAGATGGTGGTATACTGCGCTGAATTTGTTGCATTTTACGGCAAAGTTTTGTGCACTGTAGTAGACAGAAGGAAATTTGGGCGCCATGCCCATCCATTTTGGGCGCCATGCCCAAATGTTATGGGAGCCACGCCCATTTTCAAAATATGCAATTTTTGAACACTTTGGTCTCTGCAATTCGTCCTTTTGCGCATCCTGCTTTGTCCTTTTGCACTTTTGACCCTGTAACTTGACATTTGTTAATGTTTTAACCGGTCATGATATTTTATGTCATGTCACATACGAGGAAGTGCGAAATTGGGGTGTCTGGATCCCTCAACGATGGAGTCTGGGTAACCTGCGACTTCGAGTAGGCGAACATCGTTGATAAGAATAGACTCTCCAATTCGGTTCAATTACAGAACGAGGGAGAAATATGCAGCAGGTAGCAGTTATAATGCAGCAATTTATCAAACCTCCATATCCTAGACATTTTTAGTCAGTTATAGCAGGTTATCGCAGTTTCTAAGCAGATATGCAAATTAAGTGATCTGATGGTCGGACCTACTAATGTAGGCTGCCTACGTATCCCTTAATAAAAGGAATCAGACCAAACGTAGTTTGGCCTCAAGCCGATAGACAACAACCAGGTGGGATGGATGGTGCGTTTCGCCCAGCATAGGCAAAACTGGTGGGACCTCGGATGCGTTTTCCCCAGCATAGGGAAAACGATGGGACTTTTTTTCTTTTTTCTTTTTTTAACAGGCTTTCCCCAGCATAGGGAAAGCTTTGGCACTTTTGAAAATGAGCTTTCCCCAGCATAGGGAAAGCTTTTGAGTTTTTGAAAATGGGCTTTCCCCAGCATAGGGAAAGCTTTGGAAATTTTTGAAAATGGGCTTTCCCCAGCATAGGGAAACGATAATAATTTTTTTTTTCTGAAAATGCTTATCCCAGCATAGGAGAAGCGGTGATTTTTTTTTAAAATGCTTATCCCAGCATAGGAGAAGCGATGATTTTTTTTTTTAAATGCTTATCCCAGCATAGGAGAAGTGATGATTTTTTTTTTTAAAATGCTTATCCCAGCATAGGAGAAGCGATGATTTTTTTTTTGAAAATGCTTATCCCAGCATAGGAGAAGCGATGATTTTTTTTGAAAATGCTTATCCCAACATAGGAGAAGCGATGATTTATGAAGTGTTATGAATCGCGATTTTTTTTTTTTGTGTATCGATGATCAGCTTGTGTAGCTTTTGATGATGCTGCTGAGGATCTTTGGGAGGTGATCCTTGGTGAGATGTCGGTCGAACATTTATAGGCCGATGCGGCTGAAGACCTGATAAGATGTAATAAAAGGATGCAAACAAAAGATGGAAGCATGCAAATGCAATTTTTATTTTTCTTAGAAAAAGGACTTTTGAATGTGCATGTGTATCATCTGTTTCTTAAACATGTTAAGACAAGATAAGGCAAGGTGATGGAAATGTAATATAAGAGCTTGAGATGTGGCTTCTGGTTGGCTTTGAAGAGTCATGAATATAGGAGTTGATGGTGATATTTGAGATGAAGGTGAGTGAAGTTTAGGGTTGCTTTTTTTTTTTTTTTTTGGTCTTTTGACTAGTGCATCATTCAAGAAAGGAATTCAATCGGAAGATTAGTAAATCCTACTAATCGATGCCCTCGGAAGGAGCCACTTTTTTTTTTCCTTTGCTTTGCTCTTTTTTTTTCTCTAACTTTTGCCTAGGCCGCCCTTTCGGGTTTTCAACCTAGCGAGCTTTTACCTTATAGGGAGCCAGTCCTTCAATGCATGTGAAGATAAGCCGCTTGTTTTGGAAGGATCATGCCTTTGTAGTTTCTTCGTTTCTTCAGGTAGAGATGGAAATGACAACCGCCGAGGATGAGCTTTATGGAGCGATGAGTCTTTATGTATCCAATGAGTTTGGCGAGAAGCCCCAGGATGAATTTGATCAACCAAATTTTGCATGATCGGGAATGTTCTGGAGAAATTAACTAGGGACCCATGCACTGATTTGGAGAGACTTTGTGGGAGATAGAAATGAGTATGCTCGAGAGAAGAGGATGACTCTAATGGACAAAAAGAAGAGTCATGATCCGTAGTTTATCGCCAAGTATCATGAGTGTCATGGACCCACGCTTAACATTTATCTTTTGATAATTTCATGTGTCTTTAGCAAGGAATTCGTCACGGATCGGATCACGTTACAACCGATTGAAACAGAGCTATAGGTTGCAACTAGGTTGGGGTGTAGTGTTTGAGTGTTTGGGATGGATTAGCTTTAGGGTTGAGGATTTGATTGGCCTCTGATTCAAAGGTATTTTGGGCTGTGGATTTGTGTGTGTGTTTTTTTTGAAAGGCGGTCAGAAGGGACCATTCATGGTGGCTTTTTAGGTCGTGGTTTGGATAGAAAGTTGGCTTTTGGACCTGGTTGTGGATATGGTTGGGAGGTGGGACTTTTGGCTGTGGGTTATGGGGTGGTTCAAGAGTGATTGATCTTTTTCCTTCTCTTTTTTTTTTGTGAGCGAGAGATTTCGAGGAAGTTGTTCAGGAGAGACTTCTTTCTTTTCTTTTTTCTCTCTCTTTTTTTCATTTTTTTTTGCCTCTTTTTTTTTGTTGTTGACCTCTCAGAGCAATTTGGGAGAGTGTTTTGAAGAGATATCTGTCTTATCTCTCTCGGGATAAAAGAAAGTTGTCACTCTTGGTGGATGTGTATATAAGGGTGAAACAGCCCCAGTTTTGGGAAGTTGGATCTCAGGGATCGTTAGGCTTTGGTATGTGGTTGATTTGTTCAGATATTTGGAAGAGGTTTGGGTGTATGGTTGGAAGCCTCTAGTGTGCCATTTAATAGCTCGGTCACAATGGGTCGAAGATGACCTTTTACCAAGACAGAAGGTTGCTTCATCGAACAATTCTTTTTAATGGTTTGTGGGTCCATATTCTTGAAATGACTCATTATCAACATGTGTAGTTTTATCATGTTTTTACACGAGTCAACTCGTCAATTTTTTTTACAAATACTTTGGCTATATGTGCTCAAAGATCAAGAAGAAGACTCGACAAGCTAGTAAAAATTTATCAGATTTGAATATAGATAGATACCTTTGCAAAGCTCGATCTGAGGACATGGTTGGACTTTTGAAATAACGGAGACCAAATGGATTAGTGAGCACACTCTGCAAGGATGGGCTGTAGGCATCAACATGGGCAAAAGAGATACCCCTGGGTTTGAAAGCCCCTAGTCCTGAATTGTTGCTTATGATCCTGGAGTCGGCCTTTTCTGGATTTCCCGCCTTTCCAGATTTTTCTGCCTTCTTGGCTTTCCCAGCTTTCTTTTCTTCTCGGGCTCCCTATTGGTCCTTTTCTTTTTTTTTTCTTTTTTTTTTTTTTTTTTTTTTTGTTTTTTGAAGTGGCCCTGACATCTCGAAGTAGGGTTCACTATTTTTATTTTGAATCAAGAATGCCGACCGATGCACTTATCTACCGGGTGATAGCAATTGAAAATAATGGTGAGGGGGGAGATTTCCTGTCTTTACATGTTTTGGGAAACAAAAGACCTTTCTCTTTTTTTTAAATGATTTTTGAAGAATAAATCAAAGCATTTGACCGAACCCGGAGGCTGCCTACGTTCCTCATTTCGAGGCTCAGGTCATCGTAGTTCAACACTGACAGAAAAATTTTCATTTTGCTAATCTATTTTTTTTTTGAATTTTGAATTTGAAAGAATAGAGATTTTTTTTTTCATTTTTCATCATTCATTTTTTTAAAAGATTGAATTTTATTTTTATTATTTTTTTACATGATTTTTTATTGCAAAAAAGAAATGATTGTATATATATATATATATATATATATATATATATATATATATATATATATATATATATTAATGAAAAGAAAACTTTTACACGTGATTTTTTTTAATTGCTAGAAAACTCTTTTTTTTTTTTTTTGAAATGAGATGTATCGACATTACGCACTGGGCGCCTTTCTAGGAGAGTAAATGATATTAGTTAAAAATTTCATTTGTTCCCCAAAAATTGTTAGTGGTACCGAAAGAAACAACAAAGATCCCAAAATCTATGAAAAGTGCGTTGAATTTGAAAAGGTTGTTTCCAAGATTTTATTTGACAAGAGGAGATTTAAAGGAAAAGCTGGAGGTGTAAGAAGGTATAAGGGTCTCTTTTCACTTTTTATAAAAACAATTATGGGTCGGCTTCTCACAATGATTTTATCAATCG
>CM028382.1:17866085-17936435 GCA_013146195.2 Codonopsis lanceolata | reverse complement strand
GCGACCCGCTCTCCCTTTAATGGATCCAAATCCACCCGGCCCAAGTTAGCCCACACCGCCTTGCCTTTCAGTACGCCTCTCCTCTCAAACGCGGCCCGTTTCATCCATAGGTGACCGTGAGATTCAACTGGATCCCATGCTCTAGCCGTGTACCCAACCCTTTTTCTTCCCTTTTTGCCCCCTTTCTTTCATGTTTGCCCCAAATTGCCCCTGCCCTCTTTGTGTCTCTATTTTAACTCCCCAGAACCTCATTTTAAAAGCTCCTCACGGCCGAGCCCTAAATGGGGCACCATCCCCATTTCCACCAAAATTCCTCCATGCTTTAAAATTGTCCAACAATGAAGGTTTGAGCAAATCAAGAGCCAACGAAGCATTTACAAATGATTTCAACCCAAAAACGCCATTTCTGCTTAATTCTTCATATCTCTATTTTTAATAATTGTTATAATTTCTTGGGTTGATTTGTAAATGTTGAATTGGTTTATGCTTAAATTATTTATGGAATGCAATTATTTTTCTATGTTAAATGTAGTGTTTTAATTTAATTTATCTCTTTATTTAGTACACATTCATGTTAGTTATTATTTTGTAGACTTAATGCATTTAATTAATTAACTAATAATTAAATGATTTTAGAAATATTTAGGATCCGCGAGAGCTACCTTTATATTTCGGACCAATCAATTTAATAGTTGGTATTTTGTGACACACACTGATAGCCATTGTGAGACTCGATTTGACACGCGATTGAACCACTTTAACCATTCGCGAGGTCGGAGAGTTTAGGGTTTACTATAGGATGCGAGAGCCTGTAGTTAATCAATTTTATTTTTCTCTGCTACCAACATGACTTGTAGAAAAATATTGAAAGTTTCTTTTTGCGAAGTATTACCCATGCGCTTGGTTATTATTGTGTGTTCTTCAAGCTTCTAATCGAGTAGCGAACCATTAAATGATCATTAGAATTATAGGATAAGATGCGAGAGTCCGTCCTATTAATTCTGAAAATCACATTGATTGTTTACGTTATGTGAGACCGAGAGGAGATCGTGCGCAGATAGTCATTGGGTGTTTGGTTTGACATGCAGCTATTTTCTGCTATGTTTTAATAAGCGAGAGCCCGTAGCTAGGAGTTGTAGATAGAATTGTTATACGTTGCGAGAGCCCGTAGCAAATATAATAGTGCGCCCGACTACCAAGACTTGAGTTAAAGAAAAGTAAAAAGATGATTAAATTAAACACCGGCTAGACTAGAAATATTGCACTCCTATATTTTTATCTTGATTTGTTGTTGTCAAACCACTTACGTGTTAGTTTAGATTTAATTGTTTTCTTAGGTTGTTTATATTTTTAAATTTTAATTCATTTTCTTTTCACTCAAATATAATTAGTTAGCCTAATTTTGGTACTTAGTTGGAGTGAGAATTACACGCATTCCCTGTGGGATCGATAACTCGTACTTAGGTACACTTTATTACTTGATACGGCCGGGTAATCTTACTCATGTTGCGTTTTTGCACATATCATTGTGCCACCTCACCACCTTTGGATTAATCTTCATTCTAAAACATTCATGTGGAAGCTTTAAAAACTTTTGGTTTTCTAGCCATTAGCTAATAATAATACATAATAATAATCAATATGATAAGGGGTATTAGTTTATATAACTTCTTCTATTGTCAATAGTAGAAGACTTATATTTAAAAAAATTTACAACTAACATTACTTCTAACCAATGTGGGATAAAACTCTTCAATGTGAGATATTACTTCTAATGACTCACTTTTAACACCATACTTTAAACTTTGATATTTTATTCATCCAAAATTTGATTTGGACAAATAAATATATCATTTCGATGCTTTTGCCGAGTAGAACACATTTGCACAATTACTTTTGCCAACAAACAAATGGCATGTAAAGAAATTTGTGCCTCAAGTTGCACAATTTCTTTCACTAAAAACATTATTATTTTTTAATAAGTATTATACTTTAAGTCTTGATATCTTATTTATCCAAAACTCGATTTGGACAAATAAATATATCATTTCGATATTCTCACCGAGTAGAACACATTTGCGCAATTAGCTTCGCCAACAAACAAATAACACGTAAAGAAATTTGTGTCCCACGTTGCACAATTTCTCTCACTAAAACACTAATTTTTTTAACAAGTATTATATTTTAAGTCTTGATATCTTATTATCCAAAACTCGATTTGGACAAATAAATATATCGTTCTGATGCTCTCACCGAGTAGAACACATTTACGCAATTACCTTCGCCAACAAACAAATTACACGTAAATAAATTTGTGCCTCAAGTTGTACAATTTCTTTCACTAAAAACACTAATTTTTCAACAATAGAAGAGATGTATCCCACATTGGTTAGAAATTGATGTTGGTTTTAAAAATATTATTATTAAGTACTAATAGAAGAAATGTATCATATATTGGTTGTAAAGTGATGTTGATTTTCAAAGTCATTTGATAAAAGACTTTTACCATTATTACCAATAGAAGATGTATATCTCACATTGGTTAAAAAATAATGTTGAGTTTAAATTATTTTATATTATTACCAATAAAAGAGATGTATAACACATTGTTTAAAAAGAAAATGTTATATTTTAAAGTCTTTAGACTAAAGATTTTCACTTTTACAAGAGATGTATCTCACATAGTTACAAAATATTCTACTATTATTACCAATAGAAGAGATGTATCACACATTGGTTAGAAATTGATGTTCGTATTAAAAATACTATTATTAATACCTAAATAATGCGTCAGATGGTTGACAGTATGTTGAGTTTAAAAAAAAAAGTAATTATTTCACTTGATTATTTATATTAGTTTAATGTGTAGTTTCCTTTAATGTTCATGTATATGTGGCCCATAATTAAAGTAGAGTGAAAAAGTAAGGATAAATTGGTAAAAGTGATGTTCTAAAAAGGTAAGTTTCAAAGTGGAAAATTATTTTGAGACAAACGAAAAAGGAAAGGAGGATGATAATTTAGGGACGGAGGGAGTATTATTAATTACTAATTGAAAAGATGTATCATACATTGGTTAGAAAGTGATGTTGGTTTTTAAAATTTTTTGATAAAAGACTTCTACCATTATTACCAATAGAAGATGTATATCTCACATTTGTTAAAAAATTATGTTGATTTTTAATTATTTTAGATTATATAAAAACGTACTATTATTAGCAATAATATATATATATATATATATATATATATATATATATATATATATATATATATATATATATATACATATATATATATATATATCGCACATTTGTTATAAATTGATATTAGTTTTAAATTACTATTATTACCAATAAAAGAGATAAATTTTACATTGGTTAAAAAGTGATGTTGATTTTAAAAGTCTTTAAATAAAAAGACTTCTACTTTTATCAATAATAAAAAAGAAGAGAAGAGATATATCTCATTATATAGAAAGAGATGTTGGTTTTAGATATTTTTTTAGATAAAAAACGTCTACTACTATTACCAAATGATTAAATGTTTTACACATTGATTAGAGAGTGATGTAGGTATTAAAAGTCTTTTTATAAAAGATTTAATATCAATAGAAAAAATATGTATTTCACATTAGTTAGGAAAGTGATATTGGTTTAAAATATTTTTGGATAGTGTATATCGCATTGGTTACAAAGAGATCCACATTATTTATAAACATATATTGGTTATAAAATTCATAGATAAACGAATTTTTATGTTATTATCAATACAAGAGATGTATCACACATTATTTACAAAGGGATGTTGGTTTCAAAATTATTTAGATAAAATACTACTACTATTATTATTTTTATGTTATAACCAATAGAAGAGATGTATCTCACATTGTTTAGAAAGAGATATTGATTTCAAAAGTTTTTATATAAAGACTATTATTATTATTATTATAGAAGAATATATCTCACGTTTGTTAGAAAATAATGTTGGTTTTAAAAATACTATTATTACCAATAGAAAAGATGTATACCACATGGTTAGAAAGAGATGTTTGTTTTAAAAGTCTTTAGATAAAAGTCTTAAATTTTTATTACCAATAGAAATAGAAAAGAAGTATCTCACATTATTAGAATATGAAAAATATGTATCTTACATTGTTTAGAAAAAGATGTTAGTTTTAAAAGTCTTATAGTAAATATTTTTACTCTTATTACCAATAAAAGATATGTATTTCACATTGTTTAAAAAGAAAGTGATGTTGATTTTAATTTTAGATAAAAAAAACTTTTACTATTATTACTAATAGAAGAGATATCATACATTTGTTAAAAAAAATGATGTTGGTTTTAAAAGTCTTTAGATAAAAGACTTTTACTTTTATCATCAATATAATATAAGAGATGTATCCCACATTATTTAGGAAGAGATGTTGGTTATAAAAATTTTAAAATAAAAGACTTCTACTATTATTATTAAATGAGGATATGTATTACACATTGGTTAGAGAGTGATGCTGATTTTAAAAGTTTACAATTATTAGCAATAAAAAATAAGTATTTCACATTGGTTATAAAAGTGATATTGGTTTAATTAAAAAGTTTTTATATGATGTATCTCACATTGGTTACAAAGAAATGTATATCACATTATTTAGAAATAAGTATTGGTTATAAAAGTCATTAGATAAAGATATTTTTTATTATTACCAATAGAAAATATGTATCCACATTGTTTAGAAATGAATATTGGTTAAAAAGTCTTTTATCTACTACTATTATTACTAATAGAAAATATGTATATCACATGGTTAGAATGTGATGTTGGTTTTAAAGTCTTTAGATAAAAGACTTGAACTTTCATTACCAATAAAAATATAAAATAAGTATTTCACATTGTTTAAAAATGAATTATGATTTTAAAAGTTTTTAACAAAATGACTTCTAATATTATTATCAAGTTAAATGTTAATTTTAAAAGTGTATAAATCAAAAAAATTATTATTATTATTATTATTAATACAAAATATGTATCTCACGTTATCTAGAAACTTATATTAATGTTAAAAGTATTTAGGTAAAAAAAATTGTTTAATATTTTAGTAACAATAGAAAAAATATATATAATTATGAAAGAGATTAACAATCTAATTATAATATCTAAAAATTATATTATTATTACAAAAAATATATATATCATACATTATACTCATGCGAAGCACAAACTAAATAACTAGTTATTACATTAATTTTTAGGATTTCATTTTCCCCCATAACAGCACTTTAGCCCCCACTCCATCAGACTAATTTAATCAAAATTGAAGGGCATTTTAGTGAACGTATCTAAAAAAAATTGTACTCCATTAAGTAGTTGTGTAAATCTAATCCTATATCCAATATTAATATGTTATTGTTATCAGAGTTCTCATTATGGCGCCGGGTTTGGTGTCTCCCTAGGAACTTCACTTTGGTGTTTCTTGGCCATTTTGGTACTACGTGATTCCCAAAGGCTTAGAAATGATTTTAAGATTTAAATAATATAAAATTAAGAATTTAAATCAATAGAAGAAAGTTGAATTATAACAAAAATGTGAACATATCTAAAACAAAACAAAAAATTAACCAAAATCATTTAACATAGGGAGAAATTCGGAATTTTTAACCGTGCATTTTACACTCTTATATTTTTTCATAACTGGAACGAGGCACGTCATGCATCGACATACATAAAATAAAACACTTTTATGTGTGACAATATACAAATGATGCATCGCAATGCATGAAGCCAATTTTTAGTTATATATATATAATATATACTCCCTCCATTCTGCACAAAAAATCCTTATTTGAAAAGTTTAATTATTAAGTTGAGAAATTAATATCATTGAAATTAATCATAATTACAAAAATATTTAAGAATAAGTAAATGATAAAAATGAAATATTGCATAGAGTAAAACATATATATATATATATATATATATATATATATAGTGAGAGAGAGAGAGAGAGACGCAGGGTACTGAAGACCGGGGGCGTTGGAAGGAGATAAGGAAGAAGCCAAGAAGGTGCGTCCATGTTCACATCCCACCGGCTTCCTCCTGCATTTCTGGACGGGATAACGAAAATTAATTATTTTAAATATGGCTACAGCCTACAATCACCGAGAAATCAACAAATAGTTTACTACATCCAATAATACAGAAAGGACGATTTGAAACTGCATTGGAAATAGATATTCAACGAATAATACAGAAAGGACAATTTGAAACTGCATTCGAAATAGATATTCAACGTACAGTATTAATGCTGAGAAATATTTTCATATTAGAATTGAATTTTTAGTATATAAATGTCAGTGGGGCGGTTTGATCCGCATGGACGAAGTCAGCAATCTTGTTTTTATTGCTTTAATTGGATAGTCGAGGTGAAATCGAATGGTAGGGATAAAACCAAATTTTGATACTATTTATGTAAAAGGAAAAATTTGTTAATTTTTTCCCTATGTTTTGATTAATAAAGATATTTTACAACTGTATTATTTTTCGAATAAAATTGTTATTTTATTTTTAAAGAAAAATACAATTTCACCACTATCTCTAACTGTTATCTAATTTTAAGGAAATTAATTTTAATTGTCACACCTAAAGTTTTTTAATTGAAAGATCCTTAATGATTACTAATGTTAAAAGACTAGATCTTTGTGCTCATGCCTATGGCACGATGCCAGTATATCTGATTTCGTCAATTGAAACGTCAACGTATAAATAGAATGTATAATTTAAAAAAAATAGTATAGTTAAAGGGTACATTACTTCAAGTGGTAGTTGAGAGGCGCTATTCGAACTCGACCCATAGATGAGGGGGTTATTTGTAAGGAGTTATATGTAACCGACCTATGAACGTCTGATTTTGCGACGGAATTAACCCCTTTGTCCAGATAGTCTCAGTCAATTAATTGAGCTCTATTGTGAGATTATATTAATGTAAAGTTGATGTTTTGTAAGGGGTAATGGTTTAAAATAATATTCAAACAATATATCTTTTATTTTTATTTGTATTTTTATATTTCATTCATTCTTTAACTTTGTGTTTATAAAATAATATATTTTTAACCATTTAAAAGAAAAAAAACAAAGCCCCCTTATAATTTATGAACCAAAAAAAAAAAGCATTCTATCTATATTACAAAAGAGCTCACTCTCACACATGTGCAATTGACTAAAGCTATTTAGAGGTTGAGATTAAATTATTTAAAAAAAATTAATTGTTGAGATTCACTCTCACATTCACATGTGTGAAAGTAGTTATCCACTTTTGAATCTTTATTTTCTCTCACCCTGTTACAAAGTCATCTCCTACAATTAATATTGTGAGCAGTCACACCCTGAGATTAATCTTTTAAACCATTACCCCTTACAAAACATCAACTTTACATTAATATAATCTCACAATAGAGCTCAATTAATTGACTGAGACTATCTGGGCAAAGGGGTTAATTCCGTCGCAAAATCAGACGTTCATAGGTCGGTTACATATAACTCCTTACAAATAACCCCCTCAACTATGGGTCGAGTTCGAATAGCGCCTCTCAACTACCACTTGAAGTAATGTACCCTTTAACTATACTTTTTTTTTAAATTATACCTTCTATTTATACGCTGACGTTTCAATTGACGAAATCAGATATACCTTCAATTGACGTTTCAATATATATATATATATATATATATATATATATATATATATATATATATATATATATATATATATATATATATATATATATATTGTCTTAATGAATCATATAATAAAAATATAATAATAATAATAAAACATAATAAGTTTAAAGAAATTTAATCAATTAGTAAATTTTGAAAAAAAATTAATTCATTAAATATAGTTGTTAACACTCCTTCATTGAATGTAATTTAATTCATAAAGAGAATTGACTAAAATTATAAATTATTTTCGTATTAACGTTTTCAAAATTCGTTATAGTTAGGAATTATAAAGATAAGATTATAAAAAATAAAAGTTTTAATTCAACCTATACTAGCCACCATGAAAATTGCCCTGTGTTAATTTTATTTTATTTTGAATAATACTCTTGTTTATAAGAATAATTTATTTACAATTTTTTAATGTTTGATGATTTATGACTTATATATTTTATTTTATAATTATTTATTAATTTATCAAAAAATAAATATTTATTTAAAAATAAATACTTTTTAAATAGGTAAATAATTTGTTCAAATGTATTAATTTATTAATTTATTTTTAATAATTATTAAGTATTTTTTAATAATTTAGTGAATAATCTATTACTAAAAAGGATAATCACCACACACATGTGATGAATCCCAACCGTTAAATATTTTTAAACTATTTAATCTCAGCCAGTAAATAGCTTTTGTCAATTTTATGTGAGCTATTAACCTTTATTGTATTATTGATATTCTTCTCTTATTTTATTTTTTTTGCAAAATATATTTTTCCTTCTTATTTGTATTTTTATATTTCATTCATTATTTCCTTTTTTTGTTCATAAAATATTTTTTTGTAACTTCTAAAAAAAACACTGATAATTTAAGGACCATAAATCATTTAACTTGTAACTTCAACTATCATTAAGCATCTTCCTACATTTTAAAAAATCTAAGAGAGGCAACTGAAATTAATTCCGTTAAAAATTGGATATAGTTAGTGAAATTAGCGAAATTGCATCTCCCTTTTCTAGTATAATGACAAATTTTATCAAAATATAGTACAGTGGAGAAATGTAACGATTGGTCAAAGTACAATGGCAAAATTAATCATTTTTTCCTATGTAAAAGTATCAGGCTTTCCAATAGTTAAAGTGAAGGATAATAAACTTTCCCTAGTACCACACCTAATTTTGATACCGTTCATTTTGACTATATATTTATGGCGTGATATGTATTAGTAAATTATTGTTCATTAGTATTTTATTTTTATTTTTATATCATAATATGTGTTGAATATAATTTTTTTAAGCTTATTATCATATTAAATTTTAATACCTATGATCGGAGATAATTATTTAATATATATGAATAGTGACAAATAGGTATGAAAATTCCAGTTTACTACTGATCACGCCAAATAATGGGTGACTACACGTGGAGTATACGTGGGGCTGGTCTAAACAAAGGATGTTTGTTTGGGAACTGCAATGTGGATATCTGGCTAGTGTTCTTGCTGGTTTCCTTATCGTCTTTCTCAGCCCTGTGCGTATGACCTGTCAAGCAAGAGAGAACACCGGTTAGGGAGCTGGGAGGTTATCCCAGCTAAAGCCCTCCGGTGTGAGAGTCAATGAAGGGATAACGTAGGAGTGTACAGGCGTTCCCTGTGATCACCCTGAATAATCTATATGCTTAATGCAGGAAGTTTTGCTAAGTGTGAATAGTGTCATACCTTGTGAAGTTGGCTACTTCCCTTTTTATACTCCTCTCTAGGCTTGGCTGGCAAGACAGGGAAGGACGGCACGTTGGAGACAAGATCTGTTGGTCGGCCGAGGTGGCTGGCTCTTATTGGTTTTCACTTTTTCAGGTATGTCAGAGTATCAGGAAGGTCAACTGTAAGTGGAGCGGCGGGTGCAGTGCACGTTGATGTTTCTCCAATCAAACTGAGCCACCTGGTGTACTTTATACTATGTTGACGTTTCCTCATTTTAAGTCGGTTCACGGGGTCGCCTGCAAGCTCCGGTGCTTAACTGGTCAGTCAGATCTATATCCTCGTTTTCTCACGACGATCGGCTAGGGTCGAGGACCGACCATATAAGGTTTGCCTAGCGATACTCGGCTTTCTCGGAATGATTCTACTCGGCATATGTCTGGTCGGCTAGATGGTGCTCGGATCGAGGGCGGTGCTGAGCTATGCCACGTTGCTTTAGCTGCAAGGTGTCATCGTTCAGGCTGCCACGTGTCAGCCACGTGGGGGGTGAGTCGTTGAGTCCTTTCAACTACCCTTGGTACTTGTCCTAAGAAGAATATATTCATCCCATGTACGTACTACCTCCATTTCTAATCTAAATAATGTAAATGTCAGTGAGTTTAACCGAGTGAGTTTAACCGACTTTTGTAATAATACTGACATTTTTCCTTTTATAGCTACTCATTGGATTTCTACAATGGAAGTCAATGATCCGCACCCTTTAGTATCGAAATCAAAATCTATGATTAAGGTAGAACATTTCCTAACCAATCGATCTACACACATGTTGATCTTCTTTCGATTATTGTTACATAAGAAACTATCAAATTGAACCTCTTTTTATTCGGTAGGTAGTAAAATTATTAAAAATTAAATTTTCATCTACCTACAGTGTGGAATATTTTTTACAGAAACAACATTTGAAACATGATACATAGTCAATCAAAATCTAAACAAAATCAATACAAAAATTATGATTAACATGTGTCATGTACGACTATAATGTGCGACTAAAATTCTCACATAGTTACAATAACAAAACGAGTAATATCATGCAATGTATTATATTTATACCAAAAATCTATTAAAAAAAATCTTAGCAAGTGCAAGTGTTGCCTCTCTCCAAGAAGTTGACTTTCAGAGTTTCGAACATTGAAAATTGAAATTATTTCTTCAAAACTCCAAATTCTGAATATGTTTCTTGGAAAGTTTTTGTCACCAACATTAATAACATCAGTTGCTGTCATAAACTGTATCCTGTAATTGCTTGTTGTAATTTTGTAATTTTTGTGGTTTTCAAGGACATAAACATTAGATATGTAGGATAATCCACCTTCCTGAATTTTTTATTAAATTTTTTAATCAACGTTTTCTTAATTGAAGCTTGTATCCGGTCACCCTGCAAGAGGTAAAGATAGTTATAATAACTTTTCAAATACAACAATTGAACTACAATTTATTTGAAGGTTGAAGAACAAATAAAATGTATAATCAGTATTTATAGATATTAATTTTGTTACCTCGACATCAACAATGACTAATTCCATAGTTGGTGGCAAGTTCAAATGATTGTTAGATGGAACAAACCATTTCCTTGTGACTGGAACCTTTAGAATCAAATTCAATATGATCTTCGTCTATGTATTTCATGTAACTGTGGGTACAAAAGTCATATTTTTTTGGTAAAGCCGATGTATCTTTTCAAATTTACAAAGTTGATGTTAAAAGAAAATCTGAAAATATATTTATACAAGAGGCTGGAAATCCAAAGGGACAGAATTCAAAGAGTTTCAGAATTTAAACATTAGTAGAAGATTGATCAATTACAAAGTAAATAAATGTTATCAACAATAGTAAATGTTGATTTATTCCAAGTCAATTTTTTTATATATTTAATCTCTAATTTAATATTGCTTTAAATGAGATTTGTTTAATGATGTTCTATTTTTGGAAAGGTTTTTTAGGCAAGAAATGGCCTAAAATAGCAGTGATCTTCACTTTGCCTTATATATATATATATATGGATACTACAACTTTCCTAACAACTAATTCTTGAAGAAGGGCAAAGTTAATTTTCTCCAAAACAATTTTCTTTTTTTCAAGACTTGGAGCATCTCCAATGCTAATGTGGATGTAAAAGAAATTTGATGTCACTTAGGATTTACACCATTTTAAAAGAAAAAACCTCTCCAATGCAAACGTGGATGATGAATATGGATATAATGTTGCAATTAAATTTGTTCATATTGTGGATAACAATGTAAAGTTTTCACATTCTACTTGAGGGTGTAGATACATCCTAATCATCATTATTCTTTTTAAAAACTTTTTATATTGGTTGTTATCTTATCTTTTATTTTATTTTTATTTCTTTGTCAAATACTATTATTTTAGTGGTGAGATGCATGTCACGTAAGATTACATCCACATTTGCATTTGAAAGATCAAATTTAATTGAATGTGAATGAATATAGAAAAAATGACACAAATGATTGAAGGTATGAATTACTTACGGCCATGTAGGATCAAATCCACGGTTGCATCTGTGATGCTCTCAGTTGTAAGAAAAAAAAAATATATATATATATATATATACACTAAAGTTGGTGAGGAGCACTATGGTTGTGTGATGAGCGCAAGATTTCCACTAATTTTTCTGAGAATTTTCTTCTATTTTGTGCTATTTTTGAGTTAATTATACTTTGGAAATATTATTGTTTGTGTATTTGTGCTTAATGTAGGTTTTCATGCATAATCGAGCAATTGTATGGTGTTTAGCACGAAGTTCGAGATAATTTCGGGCTTAAAAGTTGAATTGTAATTTATTTGGTGAAAGTCTGTTAAGTCCGTTAAGAGATCCAAGGTAATTGAGGGCTAACAAAGAGTAACGGAGCTAACAGCGGACCTATATGCTAAGTCTGGAGGGGGGAAGGACTTCGGAAGCCTCATTTAAATTCCCAGGGGCACCGGAGTATTATTCTGGAAACAAGGGAAGACGGCGCACACTCTGATTCTCCAAGGGAGCACGGCGCAAAAGCTGGAAAGTCCTTTGTGTGTTATCGACATCCTATGGAGCCACATGTCATCAATCCAGTCGCCTCCTGCCAAGGCCTGACCCGCACTCTCCTTTAATGGATCCAAATCCACCCGGCCCAAGTTTGCCCCACCTGCCCGCCTTTCCAGCCTACTTCCTCTCTCAACCGCAGCCCGTTTCATCCATGGGTGACCCGTGAGATTCAGCCTGAATCCCCTTGCTCCAACCGTGTACCCAGTCCCTTTTTTCTTCCCCTTTTTGCCCCCTTTTCTTTTATGTTTGCCCCAATGCCCTCTTTGTGTCTTCTCTATTTTAACTCCCCAGCAACCTCATTTGCAAAAAAAAGCCCCCATTTTGGGCTATTGAGCCCTAAATGGGGCACCATCCCCATTTCCAGCTTCCAAAAATTGTCCAACAATGAAGGTTTGGAGCTTCAAATCAAGAGCCAATGAAGCATCTACAAATGATTTCAACCCCGAAAACGTCATTTTCTCGGTTTAATTCTTCATATCTCTATTTTTAATAGTTGTTATAATTTCTTGGGTTGATTAAATTTGTAAATGTTGAATTGGTTTATGCTTAAATTATCTATAGAATGCAATTATTTTTCTATGTTAAATGTAGTGCTTTAATTTAATTCATCTATTTATTTAGTACACATTCATGTTGGTTATTATTTTGTGGACTTAATGCATTTAATTAATTAACCAATAATTAAATAATTTTAGAAATATTTAGAATCCGCGAGAGCTACCTTTATATTTCGAACCAATCAATTTAATAGTTGGTGTTTTGTAACACACACCGAAAGCCATTGTGAGACTCGATTTGACACGCGATTGAACCACTTTAACCATTCGCGATGTCGGGGAGGTTAGCGTTGACTATAAGATGCGAGAGCCCGTAGTTGACCAATTTTATTTGTCTCGGCTACCAACATGACTTGTAAAAAAATATAGATAGTTTCTTTTTGCGAAGTATTACTTATGCGCTTGGTTATTATTGTTTGTTCTTCATACTTCTAATGGCGTAGCGAACCATTAAATGATCATTAGAATTATAGGATAAGATGCGAGAGCCCGTCCTACTAATTCTGAAAATTACATTAATTGTTTACGTTATGTGAGACCGAGAGGAGATCGTGTGTAGATAGTCATTGGGTGCTTGGTTTGACATGTGGCTATTTTCTGCTATGTTATAAGAAGCGAGAGCCCGTAGCTAGGAGTTGTAGCTAGACTTGCTATACGCTATGAGAGCCAAGACATAGTGAATATAATAGTGATTTAATATCTTAGTATAAATCAAGACTTGAGTTAAAGAAAAGTGTAAGGGTAAAATAGGCCATGCCTATTTTTACTTGTTTCACCTTTCTTGGTCAAAATATGATTTTTGTCAAGTTTGTGTTAATTTAGGATTTAATATCTTTTTAGATTTAGTTTTGGTATATTTGGTATCATAATCTTTTACTAGATTTCGAATGCATCATCTTTGGTAACTAAATCTTAGTATAAATCCTAGTCAACCCGAGATTTTTGACCACTTTCATATTTGGTA
This sequence comes from Codonopsis lanceolata, assembly GCA_013146195.2. Classification (NCBI taxonomy): domain Eukaryota; kingdom Viridiplantae; phylum Streptophyta; class Magnoliopsida; order Asterales; family Campanulaceae; genus Codonopsis; species Codonopsis lanceolata. The sequence goes on along the minus strand of CM028382.1, from coordinate 17,922,396 downwards.
AAAAATTTGGTAGTTCTTGGTCTTTCCATTGAACTAAACCTTTTCCATGTAGAAGAAGGACTGTTTTGTATGTGTGTAGGATATGCATAACAAATATTTTTCGCAAAAGTTCTTGTCGTTCACCTTTCTTGGTTATCACAAAATTGAAATCTTAAGGAAGCTGATTTTGTTTCTTCCCACGTTTTGTTTAATGTGGTTATGTGGGGTTTTTGTTCTCCAAGATTCATTGTCTTGTGAGAATATTTTGTGTGTGATTTCACAAGTATTTTCTTGTAAAAACGATTAATATTTTTAGTGAAATCTTTGTAGCCTTGAGGCTAGGTCTACAAGTATTATCTTGTAGATTGTTTTTTAATCGCTTGCCTTTGCATTGGAAATTCTTCTTCTTGTTTTGACCATTGTGATTCCCATTGTAGCTACAATCACAGCTACATTGGAAATTACTTTGGTTTCTCTTGAGAATCCTAGCTATTGTGTTCTTTCAATTGGTATCAGAGTCTTCTCTTGATATCACTAAGAGTTGATTCTGGTAATAGCCGGGATGGATTCTCAATATGAGAATGTTGTTCGTCCTCCTACTCTTACTAATGCAAACTACTCTATTTGGAAAGTCAAGATACGCATCTTCATCAAATCGATTGATGAAAAGTGTGGCTTGTCTTTGTCTTGAATGGATGGAGTCCTCTCTATTCGATGGTGATATCAAGGTCACCAAAGACGCATCTTCATCAAATGGACCAATGAAGATGAGGAAGAGTGTGGCATCCTTTAATTCTTGAATGGATGGCTATTTATAAAGCTTTAGTCCTGCTAAAACAACTTTTCGAGGGTGATATCAATTGCCAAAGAATATGAATGGACCAATGAAGATAGGAATATGCATCCTTTAATTCAAAATCTATTTATAAAGCTTTAGATGCTAATACTTTTAGGGTGATTGCCAACTATGAATCTGCTAAAGATGTTTGGGAGGCCCTTCAAACCTTGTGTGAAGGACCTGCCAGTGTTCGTGCCTCTAAGTTAAGACTGCTCACCACACAATTTGAAAATACCAGAATGAATGAATCTGAAGATATTATGTCTTATTATGGTAGACTTCTTGACATGTCTAATTCTGCTCTTGTTTTAGGAGATCCCATCACTAATGAACATCTTGTTAGCAAGATGATGAGAACTTTGTCTGAAAGGTTCAATGTCAAAATATGTGCTATAGAGGAAGCACATGATATTGACAAGATGAGTTTTGAACAATTGGCCAATATTCTTCAAAACTTTGAATTGAACCTAAATGATCAAATCAAACAAAAAGGCAAAGGGGCTTCATCATCTTCTACACCCATTGTGAAAAATATTGCTATGCCTGCTCCCATTGATATCTCATCTGATTTTCTTGAAATTCAAAAGGATATTGATGAGTCTGATTTTGGAGAAGAATCTATTGCTCTTTTGACTACCAAATTTAGAATTTTTTTGAAAAATAAGAGTTAAAATAGAACTCCATCATCAAGCTCCAAAAACCATTTTAAACCGGATTCTGGAAAATTTGTTCCCAAGGAAAATTCTTTCTAAACTCCAGAAAAGCCTTTCACAAACCCCTTTGCTTCAAAGTCTTCCTACAATGGTAAGAACATTGATTTAATTCAATGTAGAGAATGTCAAGGGTATGGTCATTATGCTAACCAATGTGCAAATACTCTAAGGAAAAAGGGTTTGAATTTTTCAGCAACTCTGAGTGATAGTGATGGAGAAGATCCAGGTGATCTTATCACTCTCACTGCTGTTTATGATTCTGAAACTGAAAGTGCAGGTTCTTCAGCCAATGTGACATCCAATGCAGCTACATCCGGAGTCACATCAGAAGATGCAGTAAACAGAAACAGGGATGATCTCTTCTGTTTTAACTCCACAATCCCAGAAGATGGTGAAGATTCAGAGTCTGACTTGCTAGAAGGGTACAAGGAACTGTACAAAGATTAGGAGAAATGAGCTCACCAAGTTACATTGTTTGGTAAGGCAAATGAGCTGTTGAAAAAGGCCAATGAAGATCAGAAAGATTGCATAGTAAGGCTGGAAAGCTTGCTGAGCAAGAAGGATGTTGAGATCGAAGGGTTGAAGGAGCAGCTCATTCAAACAAAAGAAACCATTGCCAAATGGAATTCAAGTCAACATAAAATGGATGAGATGCTCAATTCAGGTAGCACATCCAAGGTAGGTATTGGTTTTGTTCCAAAAGTGTTTGTAAGAGAAGGAGAAGGCACATCTGAGCCCAAACAGACTGCTCAAAATTTTCAGAAACCTGTTTTCTTCGAAAAGCCAAAAACAGGAAAGAAAAATTTTGTTTGTCATTTCTGCCATAAGCCTAGATATATACAACCTTTTTGTTTTCTGAAAAAGGCTATATATGAGGATGAAGTTAGGCAGGCCTTCTTGGCAAAAAATCAAATGCGACATCGTATGAAACAGCCAATACAACAGCTAATCCAGCAACATTGGAAGACACATTGGAAGTCTCATTCGAAGTCACATCAGAAATCTCATTTTCAGAATAATCTGCCTAAAGTTTTCAAACAGATGTGGGTTCCTAAGGGTAATAATGACAAAGGCAAGTCCAAATACTGTGAACCTTTTGACATATGTCTTAGTGCTACTATGTCTGATGATGAGATGTGCAATGTTACTTTCACTTCCTTGAAATCTCATATTGCTGGGTCATGGTACTTTGACAGTGGTTTCTCTAGACATATGACAGGTTCAATTGAGAATTTGAAAGATTATGTGAGCATCAATGGTGGTTCAGTGACCTATGGTGGTGGTGCCAAAGGCAAGATAATTGGCAAAAGAACATTGAATGTTGAAGGCCTTCCAAATCTTACCAATGTTTATCATGTGGAAGGACTTAAAACAAATTTGATCAGTATAAGTCAATTGTGTGATGATGACCTTCAGGTAAAGTTTGATAACAATTCTTGTGAAGTTTTTGATCAAACTAACAAATGTCTTCTGACAGGTACAAGGTCTTCTGACAATTGTTATATGTTCAACAATAGCCAATCATGCCAAAAAGCTAGTCTTGATGTTACAGATCTTTGGCATCAAAAACTTGGACATATGAGTTTTCGTAAGCTCCATGAGCTTGTGAAACATGATGCAGTTAAAGGGTTGCCAAACTTGGAAAAGAATTATACAAAGGTATGTGGTCCCTGTCAAAAAGGTAAGCAAACCAAGGCATCTCATCTTCCCATAACACAATGTTCCACATCTAGGTGTCTAGAGATGATTCATACTGATCTCATGAGTCCCATTGAGGTAGAAAGTTTAGGTAGAAAAAATACACTTTTGTTTGTGTGGATGACTTCTCTAGATACACTTGGGTGATTTTCTTGAGAGAGAAATCTGAAACCTTTAAGGCATTTAAAATTTGGTACACCCGTGTGATGAACTTGTATGATCTAAAACTTATTAGAATTAGATCATATCATGGCACGGAATATGAAAACTCATCCTTTTCTAACTATTGTGCCTCTAATGGCATCTCTCATGAATTTTCTGCTCCCAAAACTCCACAACAAAATGGAGTGACAGAAAGAAAGAATAGGACATTACAAGAGATGGCAAGGGTGATGTTAACCTCAAAAAATTTGGCTAAACGATTTTGGACCGAAGCCTTAAATACAGCTTGTCACATTGGAAATAGGGTTTTCTTGAGACCAGGTAGTACAATGACTCCTTATGAAATTTTTCTTGGAAAGAAACCAACTTTAAAATATTTTCATGTTTTTGGTTGTGTGTGTTACCTTCTCAATGATAGAGACCAACTTTCTAAGTTTGATTCTAAAAGTGATAAGTGTGTCTTCATGGGTTATTCTACTAATAGTCAGGCTTACAGAGTTTTTAATCTCAGGACTAAGACTATTATGGAATCTATTAACATTGTTTTTGATGATCTAACGGATCTTGACCATAAATCTGTTGAAGAAGATGTTTAAGGAATCCTTGATTTTGGAGATTTTTATCCAGAAACAACATTTGAATCCAGTGAACCAAAGAATCGATCAAGAAGATTCGTGATGTACGCATAATGCGATTCAGAATGTGTCACCCAATGTGATTCCGAATGTAGCTACATCGGAAGTCACATTGATAAAACTCGAAAGCCGAAACCGATCCGCAGTGATAATCGCCCAGCTTTGATCGATCGTGACTTGATATTCCAAGAAAAATTCAGAAAATACATCCTTCCTCTCAGATCATAGGTAATGTTCAGGATGGTGTATCAACTAAAAGGAAAGGTAAGGTGGATTACAAAAAACTTGCTTGCATGTCCACACTAGAATTTGATGAAATCCATGCATCTTGCTTTGTTTCCACCATTGAACCCAAAAATGTGCATGAGGCTCTTAAGGATGAATGTTCGATAAATGCCATGCAAGAAGAACTAGACCAATTTACTAAAAACGATGTTTGGTATCTTGTTCCTAGACCCACTTCTGTAAATGTTATTGGAACAAAATGGATTTTCAAAAACAAAACTAATGAAGTGGGAGAGATAATAAGAAATAAAGCTAGACTTGTGGCTCAAGGATATACACAGGTTAAGGGGTGGATTTTGATGAAACTTTTGCTCCTGTAGCCTGTATTGAGTCCATTCGTCTGCTGCTTGCCATTACATGTTTTCTTGATACAACTCTTTAACAAATGGATGTGAAGAGTGCTTTATTAAATGACATTCTTGAAGAAGAAGTTTTTGTTGAGCAACCAAAAGGTTTTGAGGATCCCCATAAGCCCAGTCATGTGTTTAAGCTAAAAAAAGGACTTGTATGGTCTCAAACAAGCTCCTAGAGCTTGGTATGGGAGACTTACAGATCACCTTTTGAAAAGCGGGTTTAGAAGGGGAGAGGTGGATAAAACTCTTTTTTATTCAAAATCAAGACAAGTACATTTTGATAGCACAAATTTATGTTGATGACATTGTGTTTGGATCCACCTCCAAGTCCTTAGAAAAGGAATTTGTTAGTTGCATGACCTCCACTTTTGAGATGAGCATGGTAGGAGAGTTGACCTATTTTTTAGGAATTCAAATAAAACAATCACATGAAGGGATGTTCATTTCTCAAGCCAAGTATGCTCTTAACTTGGTGAAGAAATTCAATCTTAAGAATGAAAAACAAAAGAAAACCCCTATGGGTACATCCAATAAACTCAATAAAGATGAAAAATCTGAAAGTGTTGACCACACTTTATATAGGATTATGATTGGAAGTCAGTTGTACTTAACTGCCCCCCGTCCAGATATCATGTATAGTGTGTACTTGTGTGCTAGGTATCAAGCAAACCCCAAAGTCTCTCACTTGAAGGCAGTGAAAAGAATAATTCGATATGTTGGTGAGACTTGTGCCATGGGTTTGTGGTATACTAAACACACAAACACCAATCTTGTTGGGTTTAGTGATGATGATTGGGCTGGTAGTGTAGATGATATGAGAAGCACCTCTGGTGGATGTTTTTATTTGGGAAATAACTTGATTTCATGTTTTAGTAAGAAACAAAATTGTGTTGCCCTATCAACAGCTGAATCTGAGTATATAGTTGCTCGTAGTGGATGCACACAACTTTTGTGGATGAATCAAATGATAAAGGATTATGGTTTACACAACAATGTATTAACAATGTATTGTGACAACACTAGTGCCATAAGTATAGCTAAAAATCCTATTTATCACTCTATAACTAAGCACATAGACATAAGACACCATTTTATTAGAGACTTGGTTGAACAAGGTATTGTTTGCATTGAACATGTGGGAACAGAAAATCAACTGGCTGATATTTTCACAAAGAGTCTAGATTTTGAGAGATTCATAAATCTTAGGAAATCTCTCGGTATGTGTGCCATGTAACCCCTCACTTCTTTATATATATATATATATATATATATATAAAGTTCAGGCATCTTGCATTGTATTTTAGGGGGGCACACTAGTTTCACTTTGTATGTTTTAGTACCTTTGTTTGTTGACCTGGATATGCATTCAATATCTGTTGTGATTTTCTTGTTCTGATTCTCCTCACCATCTCCCTAAAAGGTGTATTGAAATTGAAAAATCTTTAGACCACAAAGGAAATAGCTACCTTTTGAAATTTTAGGGATGTTGCAATTTGTCAAAGTACTATGGAGCATAGGCTTTCATGGGTTGATCTTGAGAAAATTGACTCCCTTTAATTGAAAAAGTGTGAAAGTTACCTAACGGAAAAGAGCTACCTATGGACAAGGTTGTGGCATCTTTCTTTTGGAACTGTGAATCCTTGGATTACATGGGTTGATCATTCAGTAAAGTTGCTACCCTTGGTAAATAATGTGAAAGGTTCCTAGTGGTTTGTGTTGAATATGCTTGAAATAAAGTAAAGTTATTCTCATAGGGAAATAAAGTACCTATGGTATTTATGAGAGTTTTTGTGTTGGTGAAGAAAAGATGAGAATTTGTACATAAAATCACAATTTTGGCGAATGTGTCTTCCAATGCAGCTACATTGGGAACTACATTCAGATGATCTAGACATATCACATGTGTGTGACTGCATTGTATCTCTTGTCTTTTTGCACATGTTAGACATATTTTCTAGGACATATTTTGTGTTGATCATATCAGTCCCTTGTTGCTTTTGTTTTCATAAGCAGTTTTAGTGCAATCTTTATTCAATTGTTCACCATGTTGATGTTTTATGTGGTTGTCTAATCTATGTGTGGATTATGAGGCCCTTAACTGGTTTATGATTACTGTCTTTGGTAGGTTTGTGTGGTTGCAATTTTGGTTAATTAAGTATTATGTATTCTCAAAATACTTGATCAATTTTGTAAAATTCAAATTTTGAAATTTGAAATTAGTAGTTATTTTCTCACATTTAATCCTCCACCTATTTCTCATGCCAATAATTCAAATTTTGAAATTTGAAATTAGTAGTTATTTTCTCACATTTAATCCTCCACCTATTTCTCATGCCAATAACAACAGATTTTTATCACTTCTCTATTGGTGGTTAATATTTGATTTTTTTTCTAAAGTTTGAATTTTGATTTGCTGTTAGTCTCCTCACATTCTATCTAATTATGATGCTAACAGCTAATTGCAATTAGAGGGTGTATTAGTGCTGTGTTTTAGGAAGGACAAACACACTTCTCCCAGAAGCTTCACTCCTTTTAGAATCCGGCAGAAAACTTTCGGGCAGATCCTCTTTCTTGCATTCCTTCCTTCCTCATCTTCCATACCTGTTCTTCTCCTAAATTTCTCCATGGAATTTTCTTCATCCTCTGCACACGAAGCCTCTAAAAACAATCCAACCCTAGATGTAGCTTCCGATGAAGCTACATCAAGCCCTCTTTCATCTCCTGAAAAATCCTCTTACCGCTATTGTAGTAGCTCAGCCATTACCAGAACCTCTGACCATGATTCTTCCTGGCGAAAAAGGAAACGCCATTGATGTCGAAAATCCAGGCGATTTATCAGGGTTACCTCAAATTGGTAACCCTAGCTCAAGAAAATCGAAACGGCTGAGAGGGATTTCCTCAAATTTTGATGATCCAAACAAGGAAGATGTTTTAGTTGCTAAGAAAAACAAAGTTGTCGCAGGAATTTTTGAAGAATCTGTGGTTATTGAAAGCGACCCTGAGGATGAAGATTTTGTTCCGAAAACAGGACCAACCCCGGTGGTCCACCAACCAGTCTCTCAATCTGATTCTCCCATAATCGCTCCAATAGAAGAGGAAGCCAAAGATGATGACCATCTCATACCATCTCCTCGAATCGTATTTCCTCCCGACTCTTCTGTTCAAGCTCAAGAGACCTCTGAATCGAAGCTCAGTTCTCCCTCAGCTTCCATCAATTTTTCTGATGAGGATCGGACTTTGGTTGATTATCTGGTCAGATTAAAGAAAGTGGCTTCTCCCACATCTGCTCCATCTGCTCAGTCACCTATAGAAGGCATGCCCCGTCAATCCAGCTCGTCAAAATTCGATGACAGCTCAGACAAAAATTTCGAAAGCAAAGAGGCAACCCCTGAAGATAGTGAGGATACAGAGGAGATTCTTGTTCGCTTCACAAGAAGCCGGGTGTCTACAGCCAATGTAGCTACATCCAAACGTTCTAAGCCGTCTGCTTCTGTTGCTTCTTCAGTTGGTAATCCCTTTTCATTTAAAATTGTGTCAAAAGCTGCTTCTGTGCGATATAACACCTCTCGTAAAATTGTGGATGAACGAATTATTCCTTCGGTAGAGTTGGATGCCCAGAACTTGGCACACTTTTTCTCTGATAGAGGTCTTTCTGGCACTTTATCTTTTGCCTCCCCATATTTTCGTGATCTTATTTACGAATTTTATGCCAACATTGAGAAACGTATTTCTTCACCTTCTGATGCAAGATTTGAAAAAGTTTTTGTGAGAGGAAAATGATATGATTTTTCATCTTCTATCATAAATGACATGTTGCACACTCCTGCTTCTGGCCCTTTTGATATGCAAACTGATCTGAATCTGTGTGTTTTGGAGCTAACTGGTGGCTCCTTGAATAAGTGGCCTACCAAAGGTTCCTCTATTAGCACTTCACAATTGTCATCTCTTTGTGCTCTCATGCATAAAGTTTGTTGTGCAAATTGGTCACCCACCACAAACTCTAACACCCTCACTGAAGAACATGCTATGGTGCTTTTGCAGATTGAGACCAATAAGCCTTTTGATTTTGGATATTTTTCCTTCAGAAAAATCTCTTCTTTAGATGAGTCTGAAGGTGACAAGAGGTCCTTGATTTTCCCTTCTTTGATTTATAAAATTTTGGTCTCCCAAGGATACTCTCCTTCAGCTACAACTAGACTCTCTCCAATTCTTGAACCTCTTCATATCTTTGCAAAACTGTTAAGAGGAGATCGAATTGTGAATCTTCCTTTGGTCCATCCATATGTTCCAGTGTCATCTATTCCTGGTTCTTCTCTACCATCTGCTTCTATTCCTGTCAATGCTACTTCCAATGTAGCTACATCAGCCATCTCTGCACACCCTACTGCACCAATTTCTGTAGCCTTTGTCTCTGAACAGTTGGCTATGGTGAACTCTCAATTAGATATCCTGGATACACAGACTACACTTCTTAAATCATTATTTGCCAAGACACGCTTTGCTGGTTGTCCTTGCATTGGCCAAATAGGGGTGTACATGTTGTCAAGTGTTCTGGTGTGTGCTTACTGTTTGAAGTTTCGCTTTATATAAGAATTATTCTTGTGGTTTCTTGTGGTTGCTTGGAAATCTGTGGTTGAATATTTATGTGGTTGGAAATTTGGGTTGTCTATTGTTGGTTGGATTTAAGCATTAACATTGCTTCATGATATGGTCTGTAATTCTAAACTAATTTGGTCTGTAACTCCTAAACTAAGATTGGTTGGTTATGCTTGATTGTTATAGCTCTCACTGCATGTCCATTATCTATGATTAGTGCATATGCTTAGGGGGTGAGTTGTATGGTATTCTCTCTAACATTTGTAGGATGTCATATGGTTTGATATTGGAACACTTGATTTGGATTTGACCAGAAATGCTCAACAAAGGGGGTGATTGTAAGGGTAAAATAGGCAAGGCCTATTTTTACTTGTTTTCCCCTTTCATGGTCAAAATATTATTTTTGTTAGGTTTTTGGTATTTTAGGATTTAATATCTTTTATTAGATTTAGTTGTGATTTATTTGGAATCAAAATCTTTTATTAGATTGTGGTTCAACATTTTTGGTAACTAAATCTTAACATAAATCCTAGTCAAACCAAGATTCTTGACCTCTTTCATATTTGGTAACAAAATCTCACTAGATTGGTAGGTTGTTAATCTTTCCTTATTACTAATCATTTTCCTTGTAGTAGTTGGTCTGTTTTGCGTGTTGTGTAGGACATCACTCATCTATAAATAAAGTGCAAGAATTCGGGCTGTGGGAGAGCTTGAGAGGGAGAACAAAAATTCATATAGCCGTGTTCAGAAACTTAGAGATTTAGAAGTTGTTTTCAGATCAGAAGTTCAGTTGTTCGCTTGTTGCTGGTGATGTTATAACATCGGCAATCACATTGAAGATCTGAAGACTGCTTTGTCTTCCTGTTTAGTCTAAAGGAAGCTGATTTTGTTTCTTCTCACGTTTTGTTTAACCTGTTTATGTGGGTTTTGTTCTCCAAGATTCATTGTCTTGTGAGAATATTTTGTTAGTGATTTCACAAATATTTTTGTGTAAAACGATTATTCTTTTAGTGAAATCTTTGTGGCCTTGAGGCTAGGTCTACAAGTATTATCTTGTAGATTGTTTTTTGGTAAAACTTGCATTCTGTTTTTATGTTTTTAAATTATTCTTCCGCTGCTATTATTCTTTGTTGTCCATTGTGATTCTCATTGTAGCTACAATCACAGCTACATTGGAAATTACTTTGGTTTCTCTTGAGGATCCTAGCTATTGTGTTCTTTTAGAGTGACATTAATTGAGCGATACACGTAAGGGAGTGGGAGAGGTGATTTTGCTAACCAATTTTCTTGCAGGTACACCATGGATAGTAAATTGTATATGGATGGTATGGGGGAAGAGATAAGAAAAATGATGAGAAGACAAAAAGAAGAGATGCGCGAGGAGATTGATAGGTTAAGGAGGGATTGTAGAGAGAAATCTAAACCTGAAATTAGAACCAATAAAGATTTTCATAAACCTAGGCTCAAGGAGGAGTTTGGAGAGTATGTGTATGAACAGAAGTCTAATAATGGGAAGTTTAGCTATAATTATAGGGAGAGTCCTAGAGAAGATAGAGACACTATGGAGTTTGATCTTCCAATTTTCAATGGTAGGAATAATCCTGATTTGTATTTGGAGTGGGAGATGAAAATGGAGATATTCTTTAGGAACCATGATTATTCCAAGTGGAAGAAAGTTAACATAGCCTCTAAACAATTATCTTATTATGCTGCAGTTTGGTGGAAGGACTTGACACTAGGTAGTCCAATGTGTGGAGGACAATGGGTTGATACTTGGGCAAGGATGAAGAAGTTAATGAGGAAGAGACACATTTCGATTGAATACCAAAGGGGACTCAACAAAAAGGTCCAGCTTTTGACCCAAGGTAGTAAATGTGTCGAAGATTACTTTAAAGAGATGGAGGTAACTATGATTAGGGCTAATGTGACGGAGTCTATAGAAGCTACCAAAGTTAGATACTTGAGGGGAATGAAGCCCGAAATTACTAGATTCATGGATATACAAGCTTATAGGAGCATGTATGACTTGGTTCAAGAAGCGTTTAAAATTGAGAGGATGCTCAAGAGGGAGGATTTTTATAGGCGAAAACATAAACAAGGATCCAAGGTTGAGAAGATTGATAAATCTAAGGACGAGAGTCCAAAGATCATTACCCAAAGCCCAATTCTTGAAAAACTAAGTTCCATGAAAGAAAGTTTGAGAGAAGAGAGAAAGGCTAGTGAGGAAAAGAATATAGAGAAGCCTTTAAAAGATGAGAGCTTAAGAGAAAATAAAGAGAGTTTGGCTAGAGAACAAAGTAAGGAGTGTGAGATAGCCAAGAAAAAGGAGAGCTCAAGTGAAAATAATGAGAGTTTGGCTAAAGATAAAAGTGAGTTTTGTGAGATAGCCAAGAAAAAAGAGAGCTTGAGTGAAAACAAGAATGAGAGGCCGGCTCATGAGACTAGTGTTAGTTGTGAGATAGCCGGGCAAAAGGAGAGGAAAATTAGAGAGAGTGAGCAAAAGAAAGAGTGTGAGAAAAAGAAAGAAAGTGAGGCAAATTTTCATTCTAACAAAGTTGAATTGTTATTTCCTAATTCCATTGTTTCTCATTCGCAAATTGTTCATGAGTTGAAGCCTACGCCGTCTAAAGAAATTGTGAGATTCAAGGTTGAATACCAACAAGGTAAGGAGATTGTTGTAGATCATACACTTTCTCAAATGTATGATCTTACTCTTTCTTTGAAAAATAAGATATGTGGTGAATTGTTATATGTTAATCACCATGATATTGATCATAAGCTCAATAGTGTAGTTGTTGAGTTTGGAAAGTTAAGTAGTCTTGTAGACACTTCGGTCATGGGTGAGATTGTTAAACCAATTAATTTATTATATGATGTACACCATAACCTTGGTGAGAAATTCATAATTAAGAGAGGTGTTGCTTTGAAAAATCTTATTAGTCTTGTGAATGTCGTATTCATGAGAAAGATTGTTAGACCACTTGACATGTATAGAAAGTTAATTTCTATTGCAAGATTTTATTAGTCACCGTGGTCTAAGTGATTTGATGAAATATGGTGAATACATTGGTGATGACTTAAATTTGACATTGCATATAACTAATCATTCGTATGTGGATCCATTCATGGATGGTACATTGGTTGTTAATATTGTAGGATTGAATTGTGCATTGCAAGTTGGAAAGAAAATTCTGAATTTTGCATTGGGGATTTCTAAGTTTCATCAAGAAGTGAGTTCTAAACTTGTGATTATGCATGATGTTTCTATGATGAATTATTTTGTTGCATGTCATAAGATTGTTGAAGTTTCCCATGATGCGCTGATGTTTCATAAGATTTATGGATTGCATAATATAGATAAAGCTTTATCTTCTTTGTTAGATGCAATTCTTTATAAGCATGCAAATACTTGGGAAGGTTGTGAACCTTGTGTTGAGGGTGTCCATGAGAAAGCATTGTTGTATGATAGTTTAATGCATGAGAGCATATATTTTGATAGAAATATGTGGCATGAGGAATACTTATCATTGAGATCATTGTTTCATGATGATATTGATATCTTTATGTTACATAATACTTTAGTGTTGCTCATCATTGTAACAAGGGGTGCCTATGTTAGATTGATATTTGAACCCGGAGATAGGGTGTGGATGTATTTGAATGTGGATCGAAATTCCAATTGGAAGGGCTTTGAGTTGCATATTCGAAAAGATGAGTCCTTTCATAATATTAAGCAAATTTCGAGTGGTGGTAAATTGATACATAACCAATTGTGTGCTAACAATGTTGTTCTTGTTGTAGTACATAATTTTGTTGTGTTTATTCTACAGCTAAAGATGAAAATCTTGATGGAGTACCAAAGTGTATCGATGGAAAGACAAGCTAGAATGGTCTTTAATCCCGGTGAATGGAGATACATGAACTTGCATGGAACGGTTTGCAAACATGGAGAGTTTCAGCTAATCGACGACATGAAATCATACGGTAAGCTTAATTTTAGAGACTATATCTTGGTTGCTAAATCGTGTCTATATGATGTAGGTCTTGATTTGAGGATAAATCCTTTTCAAGAAAGGGGGAATGATATGATTCTGACCACCAATCAAGAACCAAGATTGTCACAAGAAAGGGAGAGACATTGGAAGCTTGGAGATCAAGGTTCGAGGGTTCAAAAGTGCAAGGTTCGAGGCTCAAGAGTTCCCGTAAGGTTTGTCTACGACCTAGGAGGCACAAGGATCAACTTGGGAGCACAAAATGTACCAAAATGATGTCCTTATGGTTCCTAAACCCTAAGGGGTTGTTTTCCTATGTTAAATTAGGGTTAGGGGAAGATTATAGGCACTTTACAAAGTGAGCCTTGTAGAAAAACGAGATTGGTAGATTTTCCTTATTTGGTTGTTTTATATTTCCTAATTAGAATAGGTATCTTACCTAATTGTTGTGTGCATAGATTAGGTAAGTTGAGTTATTTCCTTTTATTTTAGGTTACTCTTTTATTCTAGGATTAGGATTCACAACCCATATCAAGAAAGTCTTTTAAGAGTTACCGTACTAGAAGAAACCTGCATGGCTGATTGTGCCGTTGTCGTTGAGGAGCTCTGGTATGTCTCCTAACATACTGAAGTTCTCTTTTTTTGGATTTTTCTTTTCAAGCTGTAATTTTTCCAAAGAATTCTTGTATTTTAGCTAATTGAATTGGTTAATTGATTATGTTATAGGTGGAAGGCATTAGACTTTGCTGCCCTGACGCGTAGTTCGGTGTCATTCTTCAATGCTGAGAAACCGGAAACTGCAGTTTCTCGATGGGCTAGGGCGAGAACCAGAGCTGCAAAGGTGGGAAAAGGATTGTGCCAGAATGAAAAGGCTCAAAAATTAGCCTCGCAACATTGGCTCGAAGCTGTAAGTCGTCTTTGTTTTACTTTTGTTTATCTTTTATATAAATGTTATCGTCAATCTCGAATACTTGAACTTGAACTCGAACTTTGCTAACCATCGTTAAGTTCTTTTGCAGATTGATCCAAGCCATCGGTATGGGCACAATTTACACATGTACTATGATCTCTGGTTCGAAAGTGAAAGCAGTCAGCCTTTCTTCTACTGGTAAGTACTCTTTATTAGCAAATCGAGCATATGAAACTAATCTATCTTTAAATGGAGATTGTAACATGCAATTTAGCTAATGCTATTTCAATTTTTTGAACTATATGAAGGTTGGATATTGGAGATGGGAAAGAAGTAAACCTTGATAAGTGCCCAAGGGCAAGTCTACAACGCCAATGCATCAAATATCTGGGACCGGTAAGCTTCAGTTGCCAACTATCTATCATCTATGCATTCACTTTAAAAGTTCAAATTGAATTAGAACCGAAGAATCTAACTAATTTTTTTTTTATCATTCATCAGAACGAAAGGGAAGCATACCAAGTAATTGTTGAAGAAGGGAAGCTTATTTTCAGAGAAAGTGGCATGCTTTTGGAGACAAGTGAGGGTTCTAAATGGATATTTGTCCTTAGCACATCAAGGAATTTGTATGTGGGGCAAAAGAAGAAAGGCTTGTTTCAGCATTCCAGTTTTCTAGCCGGTGGTGCCACCACAGCAGCCGGAAGATTAGTTGCCCATGACGGTACTCTCGAGGTAAACGTCTAACCTACACCCGTACTTCACCTCATGTTATTACTACTGTGATTACTTTGATGTATGCTTCTACTTGTAGTTTTATAATCTAATTTGCCATGTTCGTGCAGGCTGTATGGCCATACAGCGGTCACTACCACCCAACAGAAGAGAACTTCATGGAATTCATCAGCTTCCTCGAGGAGAACCATGTAGACCTCACAAATGTCAAGGTAGAAATCCCTAATCTCCTTGTGATCCTTCGATTGCATCTACATTAACGAGCCAAAGATATTAACTTCAGTGGACTAAGTAGGTGCTAACAATCTTTCGCTTTTCGAATGCAGAGGTGTTCCATTGACGAAGACGAAGTCAGCTTTTCGTTTAAGGTAACCGCTGAGGAATCAAAGCCGGAGCTAGTAGAAAGTGGCGATAAACCTACTGAATCAGATGGTACAATCACATCTGATGTGGATGCTGCAATAGAGAAACCAACAATTTCAATAGAGCCTCCAGCATTCAACTTGGCTAGACGCTTATCATGCAAGTGGACTTCAGGAACAGGACCGCGTATTGGTTGTGTTAGGGACTATCCAGTTGAGTTACAATCTCGAGCACTAGAACAAGTCAACTTGTCCCCTCGAGTGGCTCCTGGATCGTTGGGCAACTACGGTCCAATCCCATCTCCCCGACCTAGCCCAAAGGTTCGGCTCTCTCCAAGGCTGTCGTACATGGGACTACCTAGTCCTAGGACTCCTAGGACACATGTACTACCTAGTCCGAGGACCCCCATTACCGCCGCTAACTGAGCTAAAAGAAGAAGTTTGGAACTAACTTCACAATTTGTTCATTGTTTCATTAAATTTCTTAGAAAATTTTTACACCTGTTCATGACTCAATGAGCTACATAGTTTTGGAATGACCCAGTTTTGACTGCTCATTTTTGGCGGTTGGGATTAATAATTTTTTTAATCTCTTGTAACGAGAAAATTAATTTCCATTGAAGTGAATAAATATGATTCTTTAATTTCTTCCTGTATTTACATGAGAGACTTACTGGGTATTTGAAGAGATGATCAATATTTAGGGTAAAATTTTGGCCGGTCAATTTTCCAAAATTCTAACCGTTTCAGTACCTTCTTTTTTTTTTTTTTCAACCGCAATAGACCGCTTTTCGAAATATTGTTCCAACAATGTCTTCGTATCATTTAACAGCTCCGGCAACACAATTTGGATTCGAAAATCATCATTGTTGGGCAACGAAACAGGGATAGATCTGTTAGGACGTGGGGGTCGAAGGGGCAGTGGCTCTTCGTGGGGGTTCGGGGGCAACACCCTCGAAAGGTAAATGGTTTTTTTTATTCATGAAATAAGAAATTGTAATAGATAAGGATTTTTCAATTGGGACGAAGGCAGAAAATGAGGAGGAAGAAGAAGGCTTACGATGGAGGAGATGGAAGAAGCAAGTGGAGCACGCCTCGTTCTTTATGATTTTTGTATCGCGGTACAAACTGGATTAAATAATAATTTATGTATCACGATTCAAAAATTAATTCATCGCGGTATATAAAAGTTGATATCACAGTGCAATTTGGATTATGTATATATATCGCAGTTCAAAAATTAATTCATCGTAGTACATAAAAGTTGGTATCGCGGTGCAATAGGATTAGACAATTAAACTATTGAACTGCAGTGCAAAAATTAATACAATAAAATTGATGAATATCGGTTGAATAATCAATGCACCGCAATTCATTTCTATAGCGCGCCTCATGCTCATTAAGGAATTCGAAGTCTTTTTGAACTCAAAAGTGTCCTTTTCCGATTTAAAAAAAATAATATGAGATTGTAGCGATTACAAACTTTGAAAAGTAGACCGGCTTGTAATTTTTCCGAATATTTATGTTGGAAATGAAGGCCACCAGGTCTAGTTCGACAACCAAGATGGTTAGCTATAAGTTGGCCCAAACACTAACTGGCCCAAAGGGTATAGACTCATTAGCCAGTAAACTTCCTACTAATCCACTCCACAATAGTCTATGAACCTCCTACAATCTGGTAGCATTGGCCATTGGGTGTGATTTTACACTCTACCCCCTTTCCAACTCAACTATTTTCAAATCTTTACGTCCCAAATTTTAATGACAAAAACTTAGGTCACAGTCGTATGGATATTTTTTTGTAAGATGAATCATCTTTACTCTACTCATTGTGTGTTGTTGAATTGAACTACGAGAGAATGATGTTTTATCTTACGAATTAAGATACGTAACGGCTTTACATGAGACCTACTCAATTTTAATTGCATCCGCAACGTAATAAACTACTTTAAATACACCATCCGCTAAACTAACATTGTTATATGCTTCATGTGTTCCCATATTTGAAAAGTATAATTATTAAGGGATATATAAATAGAATTAGAGTTGGTCATAATTACAATTATATTTAAACATAATGAATATGTCAATATCAAATGTGAAGGATAATATTAAAATGTTATAGAGATTGTAGCAATGATTTTTGAAAATAAAATATCTCAAAATAGTATAATAGACTATTTTCCTTGAATGAAGCGAGTAAGAATTTTCTAAATATGAAGCATGTATATATAACTAAGAATCTACATTCCTAAGAGAACACGAATGACTCACTTCAACAATGAAACACATTCGATTCATTTCAAAATAAATGTCATTGTTGAGTAATGCGTACATATTAAAATATTTTGTAGGTTGACAAACATACACTTACAAATATTTATTTTTTGTGCTGTAAGTAATTAGAAAGAAAAATTAGCAGAAGATAACTACTGAAAGAGTATAAATTCTTTAATGAAGAGATGATTAATTATTAGAATTTAAAACTAAAAAAAAGGTAAATTAGAAAAAAAAATATATATATATACATTAAAAACCTAAAACGAAACTATATTTAAGAATACTTTTTTTCATAACTAAAATAACATTTATTTTAAAACGGAGGGCTATACTAATTTTTCATGACTCTTAGGCGTCGTTTGGTAGCCATGATTAAGACCAGATAGCATTAATAAGCCAAGTTGTCTGATGTTTGGTACGCAATAGGTGGTCGGGACTAATAGCATGAGTTATCCGGATAAAGTCATTATCCCCTCACTATTAATACCAAGGGGAAGGGTGGTATTCTTAGCGCCCTCACTAAAAAAAATTGGAATTAACATTTGTAATCTCAAAACTACACCCGATATACAAGTGAGGATTAATAGCGAGGGCACTAATATTACTGGAATTAATAATACTGTTTATCCTTATCCGACTACCAAAGAAGCCGTTAGTCTCTTACTTCCACTAAGCCAATGTTTGCCACCTCTATCGGTAACATCTCCATGATTTTGTTCTTTATGCATGTTATTTGTGGGCCCCAATATCACCCCACACGTTTTCATAACCTACATTGTTAATAATTAGGGGTGTATGTAATTCGATTTGATTCGGTTTAGATTAAAATTGCAAATCGAATCACTCCTATCAATTTCAAAAAATTTCAAATCAAAACAAACTGTGCGAAGTTCAGAACCGAACCGAACCACCCAATTCGGTTTAGTTCGGTTTTATGGTTTCAAAAAAAATTAATTAATCAACTTGGAGTTGACATAAATCAATAGCAGCACCAATAAATTATCAAAGATGATAGAAACTTTTAAGAAAATTAATCAACTTGGATGAATAAAGAGCAGCACCAATAAACAAAACAAATAGAATAGAATGCTTGGTGTATTTTCAACTTTGAACTGTAATTAGATTTAGGGTTCTTTTCGTGTATTGTCTATTGAGCGATTTGAGTTCATGAGCGGTATTAAATATCAATATGAAGATATGAAGGATTTTGAAAAATAGATAGGAGTACATAAGTATAGGAGTATGTGGTATGTAGCTATATATCAAACACAAATGAAGAATAAAAAATATAAAAAGTTAATCAGTAACTAGGGGATTATAATATATATATATATATATATATATATATATATATATATATATATATATATATATATATATATATATATATATATATATACTATTAAACAAATAATTAGAAAGGCGGTTCGGTTTGGTTTGATATAAGAAATAGTGAACCGAACTGAACCACTCGGTTTTTTATTTTTCCAAACCAAACCAAACCACTCTGACTTAAAAACCGAACCAAACCGCTTGATTCAATTCGATTCATCGATTCAGTGGTTCGAACGTACGCACCTACTAATTACACATCCTCCCGTACAAATAACATTCCCTCCATTTCTAAATAATTGTTCTCTTTTTCTTTTTAATCTGTTCTAAAATAATTGTTCTTTTAAAAAACTATCATTTTTAAGAAAATATTTTTATCACTTTATTCTTATTTTTTCTATCTACTTCAATTATGACCAAATTTTCAAGAGCATTTAAATAAACCACACATTACACCAATATTTATAATACAGTTAATTATTCTTTCTTAAACGATGTGTCAAATTGAAGAAGGCGATTATTTAAAAATATAAGGAGTACTAAATACAAAAAAATTGGGAAGAACGTGTTCTTAAATGTTACGCGTTGTAAACATTTTCAAAAACCTCTTACCATCGGTTGGAACAAATTCAGCAATCACCATGTTATCAATAGGGGTGGCAATTGGGTGTTAATGGATAGCTTTTGGTTAGACCATTATCCATTAGGCCAATAAAAAATGACCTAACCCAAAGTTATTCATTAACACCTAATTACCACCCCTAGATATCAACACGAGGAAACCTAATTATTTCACCAACTCTCCACCCATAATAATTCATTTAACCTAACTAGTTTTACACCCGTGCGTTAAACGCACGAACAAAAATATTTTTTTAATTATATAATATTCAAGCAAAACAAATAAGAAAATCAAAATCAAAAGAATAAATTAAGAAAAGTAATGTTTGAGGCAACTACTTAAATATAAGTACATCATTTTATTGGTAATATTATTGATTTTTAAAAATTTCCTTATAGACAACATTTGTTGTTTTATTTGTTGGCTTTCTATCTTCATCAGTATTAATATCTTCAAACAAGAACGGTTTGTTACCCTAGAACCTATAACATTCAACTGACTATGACTGAATACTGGCTTCTTCAAGAAGAATCATACATATGATAGTGATTGACATTGACTTTTGTTAATTGTCATGACATACGATACTACCAATGGAAATTATCTTTTTTAGAAACTTGTAAGACAACCTCACATATCTAATGGAGACAATGACATTCTTGGTATAAACATTTTGTCTCCAACATTGCTTTCATTCAAAAAATTTACTTCAACAACGTGATTCTCAAGCATAGTAATAATTATTCTTATTTCATTGTACAACCTAGCAGCAGGGTCAATATTTCTCAACAACATCAGCAGCAGGGTCAATGTTTCTTAACAACATCACCGAAACACCAACCTTAAGTGTTAATTCATGGTTAGACAATGTTGAACACTTTATATTATTTAAAAACTCTGTAGGATGATTGTCTTCAAACAAACTTGTGTTGTTCTCTGCCCTACACATATAATTTGAACTCAAATAAGTTCTTTATTCTAAGTGATTGTTAAATACCATGTACTCATTTATGGTGTCAAAAACATCAAGAGTCGGGACAAGTATAACCCTTCTTTGCAAATATGACACGTCATAAAAGACTCAATGGTTAAGGAAGAAAAAAAAAAGTACTTTTGCGGTTAAAAAAAAGACAATTTCAACGGTTAACATTTTAGAAAAAAGGGACCGACCCGTAATTATTCCTTCCCAAAATGAGAAATTAAAAAACTCACCTCATTGAAAAACACTAAAAGGCCTACTATATATAAAACCTAGCCCATTAAAATTTCATATTCACCCTTAAGCCTCATGTCATGTAAGTTGTCCCTTTTAACCTATTAATATACAATAAAAACTTACAAAAAAAATAATATTACATGTATTTTATGTAAGACGTATCTCCTTGACTTGACCCACCGTGTGTTGGTGAGTTACGTTGTGAGATAGTGGGGCTCCCTCTTACGAATTAAAACTTGTAAGACGGTCTTACCGGAAAACTACTCTTAATAAATCAATACACGACCTCAACACCTAGCCAAATTCAACATCTACCGTCTAACAAATATAACCCTTCAGTTAGAACCCTTCATCAAGAATCCTTAATTTGACATATATTCTTTCACTTCAAAATTTCATTCATCTAACATTCGGTAAGAAATCGTAGTGATCTCTTCCCGAATTATTTTAATCCTTTTAATTTTTCATTGAGCTGAAAATTGAGTCTATATCATTTTGTTTTACATTCTATTTCCTTGTACAACTTTTAAAGTTTTTTTTTTAAATACAAATATAATAATATGAGACTTCAATATTTAAAATAAAGTAAAGTATTTAGTGAAAACATTGTTTAATGATAAATATTTTATTTTACTGTCCGGGATTTGTTATATTCTAAATTCTTAAACATACTTCTTAAGGTTATTTTGAAAAGAATACATAACTCAAATTTAGAGATTTGAATTTATGACTGATGAATTTATCTGTTACATTTCTTAATATTTTTTGTTTAACCATTCTTCATGCTTATAAAATATCTATAACTTTATAGTTAGACTATGTCAACAACTTCGTTATTTATTTCAACTGGAACTAACTATTTCCTTACAACTTTAATTTTGAGAATCCATTCGAATCTTTGTTTGTGGTCGTCTCTTAGGACGGATGATATGGAAGTCATAATAGTTGCAGTAAAAATTTTGGTTTCAAAATGTCTAAAGTTTATTTCGTAACCGATTTTTTTAAATTTTTTTTTGCAGAAGATAGGTTAAACATCCGCAAAGAACATCCACATACTTTATATAAATGTGATAGAAAATAAAATGTCAGACATGATATTGTGAATTGTGCTGAGAATACCAATAGTTTTGGTGTATTCAAAGTTTCTAAAAATGTATAAATATATTCATGTCAACTTATCTAAAAATATTAAATGTTTAGTATAAAAAAAAAAAAGCAAAGTGTTTCATCTTCCAATGTTTTCATTTATGGAAATCAGTTTTAGGCGGGAAAATCATGTTTGTCATTATATATATATATATATATATATATATATATATATATATATATATATATATATATATATATATATATATATATATATATATATATATATATATATTATTTCACCAAACTCTCCGCCTCTTGTTTTTATTTTAGGGTGAAAATCGGACAGGTACATTTTTCAATAGTTTCAACAAGTACAACATCAAATACTTTTTTAAAACTATAAAAGACAATTTTTATTACGAAAGAACGAGTATACTCTTAATTAAATTCGGCCAGACATGCATTGCATCATAATTCCAAGTCGATGCATCACAAATCCAAATAGTACATCGGTAGTTTTTGTATCGCGAATTCACTTTGTGCATCGCGATCCAATTTAAATCCAAATTATGTATCAATATTTACTTTTCTGTTTTAAGTCTAAATTGATGCATCACAATTCTAATAGTTTAATCGAGAATCCAAATTGATGTACTATTTGGATTTGAATTCCAATTCCAATAGTTGCACTGCAATTCCAAATTATGCATCAAGATATACTATTGTATCTAAAAATTATTACTAACATGAATTGCGGTGCATGATTTTGATGAAAAAATATGTCTAGCTATAAATCGTAATCATTGAATCATGACTCACAAAAGATGCATCGTGATTTAAAGTCGATGCATCGCAATTCAAAACGGTGTCTAACAATTCATTGAACTGTTTAGATGTATAACAACACACATAAAAAGTACGAAGAAGAAGAAGAAGGAGGAGGAAGAAGAGGAGGAGAAGAAGAAGAAGAAGAAGAAGAAGAAGAAGAAGAAGAAGCAGCAGAAGAAGGATATTGAAATGAAGATCCCAACATACTTAATGTGATGTGGGATTATTTCCATTATATGATCTACTCTTGTTATCTTATTTAGTTCGTGAAATCACTTAAACTTTTTCTTCCATTTGCTTAATCCATTGGCAAGCATACGAGGACAATGAGAATCAAACTTAGAAAGACGATAATTACTAAACTAACAATGACCTCTATTGTATTATATATATGATCTAATTTCTATTTCCCAAATCATTTCATCATTATGAGTGAATTAGTTAATCAATAAATCTAATGAATGGTGCCTTCGATCCTTCACAGATCTTGTGTTGCAGTTTGATTGGTGTTGGGTAGTGTGTGACTGTGTGAGAGAGAGAGTAATGGCAGTGTTCTTCCCATGTCTAGTTGTGTTTAACTAGACATGCTTTATGCTTATAGACATATGTAGGATGCTAACCTAGGTGCCCATAGAAAATTGTTGAATGTTGATCGATGTTAAATTATGAGTATCTCCAAAATTTGCAGACAAAATTATTTTCTTAAGTTTTTACATTTCCCAAGAGATCTCCCAGTCACGTGCATAGTCATATCGAGGTGGCTATTTCATTCTTGTTCATCGTTTATGTACTAAATTACCTCCAATTCAAAATAAATGTTCAATTTTTAATTAATAACTTATAAAAAATAATATTTTTGTCGTTTATTTAAATAAAAATATCTAATATACCATTAATAAAATCATTTGGATCATGTAACCGATCAATGTACATTAGTTTAGACGACTATGGAGTCGTAAGGTAAAAAAGTAATTGACTGTATTATAAAATGGTAAAAATGTTTTTCTAAAAGAGAATATTTTGAAAGATGACTATTATTTAAGAACGAACGAAAAAACAAAGGAGGACGATAATTTGAAAACGGAGGGAGTACCATTTATTGAAAAATTCTATAGATAGAGAAATACTTATTTCGTTCCTAAATACTACTCCCTCCGTTCCATAATATAAGTCGTTTTGAAAGAGTTTTTTTGTTCTAAAATAGATGTCACTTTACAATTTTCAATGAATTTTTTTTATTTTATTTTTCCAATTTTGCCTATATTTATTGACTCCGTAACTTGTGTTTGGCTATTTGGGCAAAAGTATCAAAAGACATCATATTAATGTTTGAAGAAAAGTAAATAAGAGTAGTTTAGTCTTTGTAATATATTTATTTGGTCTGTGTAAAAAGTTTTAAAACGACATATATTTTAGAACGAATAGAGTATCATGTTTTGAACTTTTAAGTCAAAAGAAGGTTTATTAAATTAACATTTTATGTATTATCATATATACATATATATACATACATATATATACACATACATATATATATATATATATATATATATATATATATATATATATGCTTAAAGACCTACCAGAACTATAGCATAAGAATAATATTCTTCATATGAATAGTTAAAACTATAACATGAGAATAAGAAGAGATTTGAGATTACTCACACTATGATGCTTCCGACGTAACTTTTATTGATGGCTTTCTTACAAAGATAGGAGAGAGATTAAAACACTTGATTCTATTTGTTTTTGACTGAGAGAGAGAAGTGATGAATTTGAAGTGTTAAAATTTCAATGTGTTCTTCTATGGACAACATGTCCTTTTATAATGAAAATTTTCGGATATGAAAATAAAACTTTGACGTCCGAGGGCCAGGTGTCCTTGAAATAATTGGAGTTGATCAGGGCCCGAGGCGGCTTTACTTTTGCTTTCCACTGAAAGTAGATTCCTTTTCATTTTTCAATTATCAAAACAATAATAATAATATTTCCTTGTCCTTTTGATGGTTTTCAATTATCAAAGACATATAGTATCAATTCCCTATAAGGAAAATTTTGATGAAAAATATCAAATATCGACTAAGGCTAGACCAAGTCAAATGAATTCAAAATATTTAGAACTTTGTAAAAAAGAAATTGAAAGTCTTTTATCAAAGAAAATAATAAGGAAAAGTTATTTTCCATGGAGTTGTAATGCTTTTTGAAAATAATAATAAATGCTTGTATATCCAGTCTTATGGCCAAAAAGAATTTCACTAAAAAACATTATGAGTCTTACAAAAATCGTGAAACCTAACCAAATACCAAAGCATCTAACAAGACAATGTAGTCTGTAGAGGAAACCTATAAAAACACGAGTAAAACAAACGTGAGATTAAAAAATAAGGTTCCTAACAACTAGGAAAACAAACAGCAAAACTATCAATGTAATTCGTGATGTTACTACATTCACAGCTGCATCCAAATATAGTCCAAACAAAGCTTTCAGCGTTTTCTCTCTATCAGTATTTATATATATATATATACTCCAGCAGGAGACCGATACACATAAGAAATCCAACAACTCCAAGGAAACATAGAATTAGGAAATACATAGATTAGTTTCCAAATTTTAGTTTCCTAATTTAAGTTAAGGATCTTACCAAAGATTTTATCCAACTTAAATATGAATTCTTAAGAGTTTTTGGAAGTATTTAAGTATGGTAATTACTTACCATTGTTTTAGGACCAAGAAAGGGCACAATAATTAAATAATAAAATAGGAGGTCCCTATTTTACCTTTACAATCTCCCTCTTTGTTGAACATTTCTGGTCAAATCATATAACAAGTGTTTTTTAATACCAATCAACCCATCTAACCTGCATTGGTTAGCATTTCTCATCTCCCCCTGAATTTGTGCAAGTATATAAAATCATAAATCATTACTAAGCACAAATCAGAATATACTAAACACCACAGCTGAAACTTATCAAACATACAAAACATATATTGTAAACACAGATTGTTTATGAGAAAAACAGAGCCTATGATGAATTAAACATAATCAAATTCATCATCTTCAGTGTCATCTTCATCAGCTTCATCATCAACATTACCCTCAGCAACAGCAACAACAACAACCCTTGGTTCTGCATCACTTGTCTCTCCCCCTATTCGACTAGAATTGATGGAATGAGCAGAGAAGAAGGTAAGCCAGGCTATGTACTGGACTTACAGAGTTTGAAGATAGGCAATCTGAGATTTGATCTGGAGAAGGGGAGCTCGTGGAGCCACCACAAATTGAGAGTCATCACTAGAAGGGTCAAAGTCCTCATCATCACTATCAGTTTGAATTTGAA
The DNA here is from genome assembly GCA_013146195.2 of Codonopsis lanceolata. NCBI lineage: Eukaryota > Viridiplantae > Streptophyta > Magnoliopsida > Asterales > Campanulaceae > Codonopsis > Codonopsis lanceolata. Next base: position 17,896,432 of record CM028382.1, on the reverse strand, counting down.
TTTCCTCATCAATTTGGCCTGGATTTACTTTCAGCTTCTTTGCCCTAGCAACATCAGCATCTAAGGGTTTCAATAGTTTGTAGGGATTCCCCTTAACCTTTTGGATTTTTTGACAGAGGGGTTTCCAATTGGGGGGAAAATTGTCAAGTCCTCATGACCTTCAACATCAATTACGTTGTCTAGATCACAAGGGAGAATACTGGACAGAGGGTTTGATAGAGGCTCAGCCACGACAATTACTGAAGAAACAAATGGCTCGGCCATAGAAATTTCAAGAGATGTAGCTTTGGGTGAAGCCACATTCAAAGCTTCATCAGATAGAATTGTCGAGTTTTTAGGGTTTGAGGGATTGGAGGGATTTGACACCATTGGAGGTGAATTAGGGTTTGAGAAGAAAAGAACAAGGGGCACGAGATCTTAGCAAAATGGGGGAAAATTTGCCTAAGAAAAATTTGTGAGGGATGAGTGAACCTTGATTTCTTCAACCTGATAATAAAACCCTTCAAGGAGCTTCAAATCTGGAAATTAGTCGTTAGATGATAATGCTATGGAATTTGAAAAGGCCAAATATGATAAGATGTAATTTTGATTTTTGAAAGATGGTTATTTTGACCAAATCAATCATAAGTCCACAACACATGTATTTAGGGCATAAAATCAGGTGTAGATAAATGTTAAGTAGAGAATTAGGGCAACAATGATCTCTTTTTCAGAAATAATTTTTCAGAGAACACAATAAAGTGTAACCCAAAAATTGATCAAACCTTAGCAACACTTTAATAGCTCATATCTAGATTCAATATCTCTTAATTCCCCACAAAGATTAGAATCCACTAAATATTTTTCAACATAAAAAATTTTGGCAATTCATTTACATATTTTTATTTTTGGACAAAAATTCAGCAGGCTAATATTTTTACCAACAATGCATGTCCTAAAATTATGCATAAAATATGATATGGAAAGATCAAACACACAAGGAGATAATGCAATCACACACACGTGAGAAAAAACCAGATCAAAGGATATAGTTCTTGATACAGCTGCATTGGTAGGTGCATTCAACAACAGTTAATTTTTGTGCATTTTTGCAACTTTTCTTTTCCCAATCATACTCCTCCACCTAAGTTTTTCTAATACTAAATTCCATAGATACTTTATTTCCCTAGGAGTATAGTTCTACTTTATTTTCCCTAGGAGTATAGTTCTACTTTATTTCAAGCTATACAAACATGCCACAAGGAACCTTTCACACTATTACCAAGGGAAGCCATTTTTCATATGATCAACCCATGAAATCCAAAAATTTATAATACCAAGAGAGAATGACAACAAACCTTGTTCATAGGTAGCTCTTTTCCTTTAGATAGCTTTCACACTCTTCCAAGGGTATTCATTTTTTCTTAAGATCAACCCATGAGAACCAAAGTTTCATAGTACCAAGATAAGATGCTACAACCCTTGTACTTTAGGTAGCTCTTTCCTTTGTGAGCTTCAAATTTGCTCAAGAACTAGAAAAGAGAGAGAGTACTATAAAACATAGTCACAAATGTTATTGAATGCAACACCCATGCAACAACACAAGGCACATCATGTAAATCAATTGATCTAGAGTGCCCCCTAAATACAAAATGCAAGGATGCCTATTTTTTTTTAATTTAATAATAACTACATGTAAAATCACATGACTCACATACCAAGAGATTTCCTTAGATTGGAAAACCTCTGAAAATCTAGACTTTTAGTAAATGTCTCAATCAATTGATTTTTTGTCCGGACATGTTCTATGCAAATAATCAATTGCTCAACCAAGAATCTAATAAAGTGGTGTCTTATATCAATGTGTTTTGTTTGAGAATGTTGAACTGGATTTTTTGTCATACTGATTGCACTAGTGTTATCATAATACATGGTTAACACATAACTGTGTAGACCATAATCCTTGATCATCTGATTCATCCATAAAAGTTGTAAGCACCCACTACCAACTACAATGTATTTAGATTCAACTTTTGATAGAGCAACACAATTATGTTTTTTACTAAACCAGGAAACCAAATTATTTCCCAAGTAAAACACCCACCAGAAGTACTTCTCATGTCATCTACACTACCTGCCCAATTAGCATCACTAAAACCAACTAAATTGGTATTAGTCTATTTTGTGTACCACAAACCCATGTAAGATGTGTCTCTAACATACCTAATTATATGTTTGACAACTTTCAAATTAGAGATTTTTGGGTTTGCTTGATATCTAGCATACAAACACATATTATACATGATATCAGGACGTGTGGCAGTCAAATACAACAAGCTTCCTATCATGCTTCTATATAAAGTGTGATCAACACTCTCAGAATTCTCTTCTTTGCACAGTTTGTTGCATGTACCTGTAGTGATTTTCTTTTTCTTTCCATTCTCAAGATTGAATTTCTTCACCAAATTAATAGCATACTTGGCTTGAGAAATGAACATCTCTTCATGCATTTGTTTCACTTGAATACCAAGAAAAAAAACTCAATTCTCTTACCATGCTCATTTCAAATGATTATGTCATGCAATGCACAAATTCTTTTTCCAAAGACTTGGAAGTGGACCAAAACACAATGTCATCAACAGAGATTTGTGCAATCAAAATGTGTTTGTCTTTTTTTTGAATAAATAGTGTTTTGTCAACTTCACCCCTCTTCAAACCACTTTTTAAAAGATGGTCTGTAAGTCTCTCATACCAAGCTCTAGGGCCTTGTTTGAGACCATACAAGGCCTTTTTTTCAATTTGAAAACATGGTTTGGTTTGTGGGGATCCTCAAATCCTTTAGGTTGTTCAACAAAAACTTCTACTTCTAAAATACCATTTAAAAAAATCATTTTTCACATCCATTTGTTAAAGAGTAATGTCTAGAAAACATGCAATAGCAAGAAAAATATCTATGGACTCAATGCGGGCCACAGGTGCAAAAGTTTCATCAAAATCCACCCCATTAACCTGTGTGTACCCTTGAGCCACAAGTCTTGCCTTGTTTCTAATTATCTCTCTCACCTCATTCGATTTGTTTTTGAAAATCTATTTTGTTCTAATAACATTTACAGAGGTGGGTCTATTCACAAGAAATCAAACATCATTTTTTGAAAACTGATCAAGTTTTTATTGCATTATATTGATCCAACATTCATCTTCCAAGGCTTCACTCACATTTTTTGGTTCAATCAGAGATACATAGCAAGAAGCATGAAACTCTTCACATTAAAGAGAGGATAGGCAAGCTAATTTTCGATAGTCAACCTTATATTTCTTCATTGAAGACATGTCATCATGAACATTACCTATCACATGAGAGGTTGGATGGACTTTTTGTATACGACTGGGAATGTCCTGGCTTCTATCAGTCACACTGGAATCAATTCCAACCTGTTCAGTTTCAGTTTCAGCTTCTCCAGAAGTTTTGACCAATGCAGTTGCATCTGTATTTTCTGAGTTCCCTGAATTTTCAGCTTCTGGAATTTGTGAGACTGAAATGGTGTCTGACTGCTTACATTTTGCAGGTTCTGAATTTTGTAGAGTTTTTTCTAGATCACCAAAATCAAGTAAACCTTAAACATCATCCTCAATAGTTTTGTGGCCAAGATCTATTAGGTCATCAAATACAACATTCATGGACTCCATAATAGTTTTAGTTCTAAGGTTAAAGACCATATAAGCACGACTAGTAGAGTATCCCATGAACACACACTTGTCACTCCTAGGATCAAATTTGGAAAGATGATCCCTATCATTAAGCAAGTAACACACACCCCAAAGACATGAAAATATTTCAAGGTGGGTTTCTTTCCTAACAAAATTTCATACGGAGTCATGGTATTGCATGTTCTCAAGTAAACCATGTTACCAATATGACAAGTTGTATTTAAGGCTTCAGCCCAAAATATTTTTGACAATATTTCTGAACTTAACATGACCCTAGCCATCTCTTGCAATGTACGATTTTTTTCTCTTAGCCACTCCATTTTTTTGTGGATTTTTTGGAGCAGAAAACTCATGTGTTAGTCCATTAGCATCACAATAGTTTGAAAAAGAGGAATTTTCATATTTCGTACCATGATCGGATTTAATTCTAATGAGTTTTAGACCATATAAGTTCATAACACAAGCACACCAAGCTTTAAAAGCCTCAAAAGTGTCATATTTTTCTCATAAGAAAACAACTCAAGCGTATCTAAAAAAGTCATCAACATACACAAATGTATACCTTTTCTTACCAAGACTTTCTACTTAAATAGGGCCCATAAGATCTGTGTGAATCATCACAATGCATCTAGATATGGAGCAATGTTGGATAACAGGATGGGATGCCTTGGTATGATTATTTTTTTGACATGGTCCACACACCTTTGTGAAATTTTTGTTCAAACTTGGAAAACCTCTCACTGCCTCATGTTTCACAAGCTCATGAAGCTTACGAAAGCACATATGCCCCAACTTTTGATGCTATCTGAAACTTTTGATGTTTCACAAGCTCATCAAGCTTACGAAAGATCTTGTACCTGCTAATAAGCATTCGTTAGCATTATCAAATACTTTACAATAATTTTTATCAAAACGTACCTGAAGATCATCATCACAAAGTTGACTTATGCTCATGAGATTGGTCTTAAGCCCTTCAACATGGTAGACATTTTTTAGGTTAGGTAGACCATCCATATTTAAGGTGTATTTCCCAATTATCTTGCCTTTTACACCACCTCCATAAGTCACTGATCCTCCATTGATGTTCACATAACTCTCCAAGTTCTCAATAGAACCAGTCATATGCCGTGAACATTCACTATCAAAGTACCAAGTTCCAGCAATGTGAGATTTTAAGGAAGTGAAGGTTACATTGCAACATTTTGAATCTGAAAAAGGAGCTCCTGGACATATATCAAAAGGTTCTTGTTTAGGAGCGGATCTGAAACTTCCTTTAGAAACCCAAGCTTTTCTGAACTTCTTTGACTGATCGCAGCTTCTGATGTTGCTGCATTCGGTGCTTCATCTGGTTGCGGGTCAGGTAGGCTTGTCTAACTTCTTCAGCATAATCTACCTTTTTTGGTTGCAGAATGGCTGAATGTGTCCAGGTTTATATCAATAGTGACACAAAAAAAAATCTCTTTCTAGGTTTATGTTTTTCAAAGAAATTGGTGTTTTGAAAGGTATGTGAGGGATTTTTTGGTTCAAAAGAGGATGAAGAGGTTCCTTCACCTTCATTGACTAAGGTTTTTGGCTTGAACCCAAGTCCAAATTTGCCATTCTGACCAACCTTCAACATCTCATCAAGTTTGAGTTTTCCAGAATTCCACTTAGCCACGGTTTCATTGGTTTTATCAAGCTCACCTTTCAAAGATTCTATCTTAACATCTTTCTTTGTGTGCAAACACTCTAACCTTGCAATGCACTCATTTTGATTTTCATTCTCCGTCTTTAGTGCTTCATTTGTTCTTCCAAGAATTTTGACTTGGGATGCTCTTTTCTCCCAATCATTGTACAACTCCTTGTAAGCTTCCATAAGTTATGACTCTTCAGTGCATTCTGATTCTGGAGCATCTTCAGTTATGGAAGAATTAAAGCAGAGAGAATCATTCCAACTTTTGTCTAATGCAGCTGCATTGCGAGCTACACCACGTGAAACACCTGTAGGATTAATCTGTAAATATTGTACTGTTGTGAGACTGATGAGATCACATGGATCTTCATCATCACTATCACTCAGAGTAGCAGAAAAATTCAAACCCTTCTTACGCAAAGTGTTAGCACATTGATTAGGATAATGACCAAACCCTTGACAAGCTCTGCATTGAATATAATCAATATTTTTTCCACTAGATGTAGACTGTTTAGCAAAAAGGTTGGTAAAAGGTTTTTCAGGGGTTTGGAAAAAGCTTTCTTTGGGAACAAACTTACTAGGCTCAGGTTTAAAAACTGCTTTGGTGTTCGAAGATGTAGATCTATTTTGTCATTTGGCTTTCAAAATATTTTTAAACTTGGTTGTTAAAAGAGTCATAAGGTCTTCACCAAAGTCAGATTCTTCACTTTCTTTGTGCAATTCAAGCAAGTCTGAAGATACATCAACAACAGAAGGTAAGGCAATGCTTTTCACAGAAGGAGTAGAAAATGATACACATTTGCCTTTATGCTTAATTTGTTCATTGAGGTTTAATTCAAAATTTTGGTGAATTCCAACAATTTTATCAAAACCCATTTTATCAAAGTCGTGAAGTTCCTCAATAGCAAAAATTTTGGCATTAAATCTTTCAGGAAGAGTGTGCATCATCTTGCTAATAAGACGTTTATTGATGATAGGATCACCTAAAGCAAGAGTAGTATTGGAAATATCAAGCAATCTACCATAGTAAGACATAATATCCCCATTCTCATTCATTCTAGTGTTCTCAAATTGTGTGGTAAGCATTCTAAGTTTGGAAGCACGAACACTAGCAGGACCTTCACATAGTAGAGCTGTCAAAACGGGCAAACGAGGCGGGTTTACCCGTGGGCTTGGAAAGCCCGCCAATGTACGGGCTGGAGCGGGAAAGCCCGCACTCTTTACGGGTATTGAATCTCTTGGCCCAATCCCCCCGAGTAGGACCGCAGGTAAAACGGGCAAGCCCGCAAAATATGCATTTATTTATTATTATTTTATTTATTATCAATTGGAAGATTTAAAAAAAAAACAAAACAAAACAAACAGATCTTTAAATTTTAAACTATGAATCAATTAAAATGCCCATACTACATTGAAATGATCAAATGACAATATTATGAATGCCCATGAATGATGCACTTTACTTGGGTGTCTCAACCTGCAGCTCAATCAAGCATGCGCATTCTGCCCATGCTCCACTAACAAAAACTGATTTTGTATATTAAAGTTAAGGCTTCTATACAACATCAAAAGAGAAGTATATCAAACAATCTACAAGTAAAGCCTGTATATCCAGCCTTATTGCCAAAAAGGATTTCACAAAAAAAAAATTATGAGTCTTACAAAATTCATGAAACCTAACCAAATACCAAAACCTCTAACAAAACTATGAAGTTTGTAGAGGAAACCCACAAAAACACGAGTAAAGCAAACGTGAGATTAAAAAATAAGTTTCCTAACAACCAGGAAAAAAAAACAGCAAAACTATCCATGCAGTTCGTGATGTTACTGCATTCACAGCTGCATCCAAATACTCCAAACAAAGCTTTCAGCGTTTTCTCTCTCTATCAGCGTGTGTCTCTCTTAGTCTCTTGTCTGCACAACCTCTTCTTATATATATACTCGAGCAGGAGACCTATACACACAAGAAATCCAACAACTCCAAGAAACATAGAATTAGGAAATAAATAGATTAGTTTCCAAAATTTAGTTTCCTAATTTAAGTCAATGATCTTACCAAAGATTTTATTCAGCTTAAATATGGATTCTTAAAAATTTTTGGAAGTATTTAATTATGGTAATTACCTACCATTGCTTTAGGACCAAGAGAGGACGCAACAATTAAATAATAAAATAGGAGGTCCATATTTTACCCTTACACTTTTTATGTAATTAAAAATATTGAAAAAGAAAGAGGTGTACCCATGTTGGTAGTAAATTATAAACCTTTAAATGAAGCGTTAAAATGGATTAGGTATCCTATAACTAATATATATATATATATATATATATATATATATATATATATATATATATATATATATATATATATATATATATATATATATATATTAGATAGACTTCATATGACAGTCATCTACTCTAAATTTCATCTTAAGTCAGGCTACTTGCAGATTCAAATGAATGAAAAGGATAAATATAAAACTTCATTTACAGTTCCATTTGGTCATTATGAATGGAATGTTATGTCTTTTGGATTTAAAAAATGCTCCTTCAGAATGTCGGATTTAGCCTTCGGGATACCGTAATATGTGCGAGCGCGTCTCGCGGACACGAATGTCGGACCAAATTTGTCTGTTCAGACCAACCCACGTTTTGTTAATTATTCTTTTGGTTTTTGTAACTCCAACATTTATAACATACTTTATGAGCTGTTATTACCAACTTTAATGAGAGATATTATTTGCCTATTGATGGTGGATTTATTTCATCATCAATGTGGTCTTTAATCAGTCTCGATTTACTCCTATAAAAGGAAATTACATCCACGATTGAAAATACAGTTTAGAACAATCTTCATTTCTCTTCTACAATTTGCAATTTGTTGAGCTAATTTCCTTGGCCTCCTCTTTCTTGTTGGTGATAGAGTCAGGCACAGATTCAGTTCGCCGGAATCCTTAGTGCTGAAGGTTTCTCTAGTGTCTCCATTGTATTCTGGGAGACAGACGTCCAGAAGAGCTTCCAAGCACGTACGGGAAGGGACGAATATGTTTTAAGGAAACTGTGTGCGACACGGGCCTCGGACCTGAAGACTTCGTTCTACAGCCACCAGCAAACTTCATTAGCCCACCAACAGACTTGAAGTCTACCAGCAAACTTGAAGTCTACCTGCAGACTTTGAATACAAAGCAACTTAAGAAGACTTGCTAGTAGCGGACTTACAGTAGTAACATCTTCTATTGTTTTCAGTTCTGTATACTATAATTTATTTAATTATTGTTTTTCCCTGTACTATTTTCTAACAATTCCAACCCGGCCGTCTGGTGAAGGAAAAGAGAGAAAAATATATTTCAGTTCCCTATGTTCAGAAGCAACATTTGGAACATATTATTGATTTGTCTTTTACAAACTTACAATGGAAAAACGACCCTTGGATTCTCAAAGACATGTATCTGGGTAACCAAAATTATGTTACTCCACAAGGAAAGTTTTTTTTATATTTATGAAGCAATTTTGGAAGAAACTGGTTCTGTCCAGTTTGATCATTTTCTTCACAATACTCAGTCTGGTGGAAAAACTCCAGCAAGAACACATTCCAAATGTTTATAATTAAAGTACTTCACTCTCATCAATGGAGTCTTTTTGATCCATCAAAACCTAAAAACCTACTGCTTAATAAATCAGTAAAGTATAATCATTGAGATTATATTAACGTATTTTTCTATGCATTTTACTATCAAAATCCTATTTGAAAATCCTCCTATTAGCAGGAATACTCTGTGGTTCTTTACAGAGTTTCAAATTACTTGGATATGGAAATGAGATATCAGTTTCAAATTACAAAGGACTTTCCACTATAAATGGTGGGAAAAGTTTGATTCAAAATCAACTATTGAAAAAATTGAACAAGCAGTTTCAGATTATTCGAAACTTTTTAATCAATCAGTCCCTCAGCCCTATACTCAGCCAGAGATCCAATATATATTTACATATATGATGAAAAAAATCAGAGAAGAAAATGCAGGATTAACATCTCTGGAATGTCAATTGAAAGCCTTCGAAACAATGAAGAATCAGTTTGATGTATCTCAGCCTGAGACCGGTTCGTTATCAATAGTTCTGTGATCTCCCTTTGCAATTCTTGTAGGGGAATCACAAGAACAAGAAGTATCTCCTACGATAAGAGATTACATGGACATCATTGTTATAGTTACTCAAGAAAGAGTAAATCAACATAAGACAAATAAGATGGAAGAATGACTTTTTCAACTATTCAAGAAAGAGTAAATCAACATAAGACAAATAAGATGGAAGAATGACTTTTTCAACTATTCAGCAAACAAGACAAATTTTAAAACATAAATGATCATTATTTTGATGATCTGAATAAACAAATCTACTTTTTGGGGTGGGGGGAGTAAGGCCTCAAGCCCCGGTCAATTCAAAGCCAGCAAAAAGACAAGAAAAGATTATCATTATTGTTTTGATAATTGAAAAAGGAAAATTAATCTACTTTCGGTGGAAAGCAAAAGTAAAGTCGCCTCGTGCCCTGGTCGACTCTAATTATTTCAAGGACACGTAGCCTTCGAACGTCAAAGTTTTATTTTCATATCATAAAGTTTTCATTATAAAAGAAGGACATGTTGTCCATAGAAGAATACACTGGAATTTTAACAATTAAAGTTCAGTACTTCTCTCTTTGAGTCAGAAACAAATAGAATTGAGTGTTTTAATCTCTCTCCTAACATTGTAAGAAAGTTATCAATAAAAGTTACGTTGGAAGCTTCATATTGTGAGTAATCCCAAATAGGGGTAACAAAATGGGTGTTATGGATAATCATTGCAAGCTAAAGGCAAGAAGACTCAGAATTTGGGCCCCAAAAGTGACAAGATTACTAAACGCCGAAGAGGCAAAAAGAATATTGCTAAGCAGAAGTGCTACAATTGTGGTGCCTTGGGTCATTTTCCTCGGACTTGTCCTGAGCCCAAGAAGGTATCCCTTAATCCTATCTCCATGCAAAGTTGTGTTTGCTCTCATGTTTTATTAACCGACTCTCTCCCTATGTGGATTGTATACTCAAGCTCAACCAAACATGTGACGAGGGATCGAGAAGGATTTGTAGATTATCGAAAAGTTCCTGTGGGTACAAGAAGAATTTTCATGGGAAACAGTTCTTCTGTTGAAGTCAAAGGAGTTGGCTCATACCAACTACAATTGCGGAGTGGACGCACATTAACTCTTCATGAAGTTCTTTATGCACCTGGAATTCGACATAATCTATTATCAGTAGTACAATTGCTAGGACATGGATATTCTTTTAATTTTAGTGATGCTCACTTGGATATTTGTTTTGGTGATGAGATTTTGGGACATGGTTTCTTGTCAAATAATTTCTTTAAATTAGATTTGTTGGATTCCCCTAATTCTTCTGTTAATTCTTCTTCTTGTATGATTTATGATGATTCTAATTCTGAGTTATGGCATGCTAGACTTGAACATATAGGAAAAGATAGGATGACTAGATTGGCTGGAGAAGGCCTATTAGGGTCTCTCAGCAAAGTCAACCTACCCTTGTGTGAATCTTGTTTGGCAAGAAAAGCTTGCTGAAAGCCTTTTGGTAAGGCAAAAAAAAGCCACACTTCCATTAGAGTTAGTCCATTCAGACATTTGCGGACCAATGAATGTTAAGGCAAGCCATGGAGCTTCCTATTTTCTCACTTTTATCGATGACTACACATGATATGGTTATGTTTACCTTATTTCTCACCGCGATGAATCTTTCAAGTGTTTTGAGCGCTTTCTCGCAGAGGTTGAGAATCAAAAGGATAAAAGCTTAAAAACTTTTAGAACTGACCGGGGCCGTGAATATTTATCTGATCAATTTAAAGAATTGTGTGAGAAAAAGGGAATACGCCGACAGTTGACAATTCCTAGAACTCCGCAACAAAATGGTGTTGCAGAACGAAGGAATCAAACATTGTTGGAATTGGTTAGGTCAATGATGGCACAGGCCAACCTCCCAATTTCGTTTTGGGGGGATGCGCTAATGTCTGCCGCCTACGTACTTAACCGAGTGTCTTCTAAGTCAATTCCCACAACCTCTTATGAACTCTGGAAAGATGAAAAACCTAAATTGGGGCATCTTCAACCTTGGGGTTGTGCAGGTTATGTCCATAGTACCTCCAATAAGTTTGGAAAGCTAAGCCCTAGAGGAAACAAATGTGTTTTCATAAGGTATTCAGATACCTCAAAGGGTTATGTTATGTACGATGGAAAACCTGACGTAGGAATGACCGAATCAGAGTCGTGCAATGTTGATTTCATTGAGAATGATTTCTCACAGATAGGTGAAGTTAGGAAAGACTTTGAACTTTTTGAGATGGAAGAAGAACATATGACGTCTTTTGGCGAAGGTGGGGAATTGCCTCAACCTAATCCTACGGTACAACATGAGGTTGAGCCTATGGGAGTCGCCAATGAGAGTCAAGGTGATCTTCATCCGAGTGGGAGTATGGATTTTGGTGGGAGTCCGATACTAGAACGAATAAGTAAACGTGGAAATATACCTCGTCGTCGATTCGCGATCGAAGAGGAATCTTTCCTAACTACTTCTTACAATTCTAGTGAGCCCACATCGTTCAAAGAAGCTCTTTCTTTATCTACAAACAATGAATGGATGACTGCAATGGAAGATGAAATTTCCTCTATGAAAAAGAATCAGGTTTGGGAGTTAGTTGATCTTCCACAAGGTCGCAAGACTATTGGAAACAAATGGGTTTTCAAAGTTAAGCAAAAGGCAGATTATGGCAGCCCGACCCGGACTCCAATACGGAATCCCAAGGTCGTGCCACCAAGACAAGCTAAGAGGCGGACAAGCACCTGTTAAGCATAATGATGCAAGTCAAGAACTGTGCGAATAAGCTCAAAACGGGAATGTAAGGCCATATGGCGATACGGAACAACAAAAACTAAAATCTGCAGAAGCAAATCATAAGTGGAACCCAAGCCTTTAATCCTAAACAAAAGGATCGCAAGGCTGAGAGATAACTATCTCTCGACCAATCTACGACGCGCGTGACGTAACATTGCTCACGGGTAACAAACCATCGGCAAGCCTAAGGCCGGCGAATCAACAAAATACCAACCTGATAAACAACCTCTCAACGGCTACAACATGCCAGAGGGACAAATCAACTAAACGAATAAGATATTTAACTACTAACAACTAAACCCAAGTCTCTCGACTAATGTCGTCGAAGATGACAATACCAACAATACTAGAATGAGTGAGCTAAAGCATGCTCGAAATAACAAAGGGAGCAACTCTTAAGAGATACAACAGCTCGACCAAACAAGTCGGCTCCCAAAATAATATGATAATAAAATACTAACATAATCTACCCAAGTAATGTCTACATAACTTTACATTCGTGTCTCACAAATACATAATAAAAATAATAATAATAACTCCAAGCTTAAAGCCTGGAAGGTCACCTGCTAGAAATCACTATCCGAAGCCGCCAAGCGCACTAACGGGATCACTACACACACTAAGGAAAACAAACACACGAAGTGAGTCATAATGACCCGAGTAAGTTACTAAATGCAATTGTATGGCATATCATGTCATGGCATGACATAATGCACAAGCATATATATAAAAATCACGGTATCATATTAGTATACCAACAATAAACATGTACTTAGTTATCAAAGCACATAATCTCACATAAGCCACATAGCATATTATCTTTCACATAAATGCTCATACGTAAACACTTAAAACCAGAATCTGGGCCCAACCCTCAATAATCAAACCATGGGTCCAACCCTCAAATGATCATAATATGCGTTTCAATCCTCAAATGATCACAACTCATCAGTTTTCTTAATGAGTACCTCGTTACATTCATCCAACCTAGGATGAGAAATTGGAGCTCGATATCAGGCTAGATGGCGCTAATACGAGACCACATCCCACTATTGGCCAAATAGTGAGGAGAAAGGGAACCAATGCGGCGATTCATAGCGAATGTTTCCAAAGGCTATGAATCGTCCCATTGCCGACAAACCGACCAAGACGCCAGCTGGACTCAAATCAAGATGCTCAAGTAGATATTTACTTGAATAAACCAATAAGGACCAAGTCCATCACGAAAGGACTCGATCATCAAATCAAGTAGGTAATGATGCTCTACAAAACCCAGTAAACAACGCACATAAATGTACACACTTAACATGTTCAACTAACTTGTAAGTTTAGTTCAAAAACTACATATTGAGGTATTCATAATCCTCAAGTCATCACCAATTCAAGAATAGCTTATAAGCTCAATAAATGACAACATGAGGTCTACTATAGTCCTCTACTCAAGATTAAACCAAAGACTCTTACTTAGTCTAAGAACAACCACAAATCAAGGCTTAGCATTTGGTTTCACTTAAAAGCACACCGGACTCAACCATAGTCCCAATCGTCATATATAATCGACTTCCTCAATACTATACCCAAGAACATCAAGACTACCCCGTAGTCACTCCCTCGCAAGTGCATTCATGTGCACGCGACCAAATTCTTTAAAGAGAGAATTCATTCATTATTCGTCTCTTAATATACTCGGGACCGTAAGTTGGTCTCTAATGCTCCGTGCTCTACAAGCACGCTCTAAACATATCCCCAATAGGTCTCTATAACATGAGTGTCTCAATTGGACACTGAATGAGATACTCGGGTACGCAAAAACATAACTAAGCAAGACCCGAACATCGTAGGGTTTCAACCCAAAGCTCATTATTATATTATTGACCTTACATCGACTTCGTTGAGTCTTAATTCTAGATTTCATTCTTTATGTGTTTCATAATCCCAAAATTTAACACTCTATTCAAACATACAACAAAATCCCAAAATTCATTCGGGCTTGATTCCCAAGTCTAAAAATCCAAGAACTCATCATAATCGTAGTCAAACGAAACCCAAATGTCGTAGGTATTCAACCCGAGTTCATTAACACATTATTGAACTTATTACGGCTCCGTTGAGTCTAAATATTAAGTTTAATTCTTTATACATTTCATCACTCTCAACGTTAACACCCACTTCAATTAACAACAATTTCTCAAATAATTCGGGCTTGATTCTCAAGCCCTAAACTTTATAACAAAACTCAACATAAATCATAACCCATTTTTTACAACACATAATATCATTCAAATCATTTCATTTATGCTATTAACAAGTTCATATCTCAAAAAATCCCCAAAATGGGCATACAAAGCATATCAAATGTTCATTGCCCACAAATAGTACATAGGTTGTTTTCCTTAGGGCCAATGAACCAAAATCAAAAGAAAGTAACTTACCTAGCTCGGATGAAAACTCCAAAGAACGCAAATTCGATCGGTGAACTTGTTCTACTCGTCGAGGGCTTCACGAATCTGAAGTTTGAAGGCAATCCGACGGTTGGATCTTCATGGATCGAAGGAAGAAGGAGGCTAGGGCTAAAAAAAACCCAAGAACTCTCTCTTTCTCTCTAATACGTATGAATGAGGAGAAGAAATGAAGAAGATTTCTGAAAATTGCAAAGGGTTTGGGCTTATATACTTCCACAAACCAAGAGGGCATAATAGGGAATTCCTTAGTACAATTAGTATAGATTAGGAGTAATCACTCACTAATCTAACCTTAATAAACTTCCAACTAATCTTAGGACATGTTTAGGGCTAAGTACGGGAGGTTAGGAAAGGTTTAGAGGGGGTTTGATGAGGGTAGGATAGGTATTTCTCGTCAAATATCAAAACAAGGCAGAGCAGGGTCGGGGCACCTTGCGGTCGCAAGGTGTCCTAGAGCATGCGACCGCAAGCTCTCCAGCCCTCTCCATGGACAATTTCTAATGACCTTGCGGGGGCGAGGTCCTTCCCCCTTGCGGCTGCAAGCCTTCCAGACCAAAAAGGGCTTAGAATTCAACCCCAAATGACCCCAAACACATAACCAAACCTAACAAGGTTCAAACCCAATTCAAAGTAGGTCTAGTACTCCCATAGAACAGCCACAAACAACTCCCGAAACAACTCGAAGCGAAACCGGGAAGAGGTGCAACAACGTGCAACCGAAACGACGAATGAACTAACAATTGAACGAGCATCGAAAGGAGACTTTTAAGGCACGTCTAAGGGCTAATGAAGAAGCTTGAATACTTCCCAAAAGTTTAATAACAACTAGGGTAATAAGAACTCCAAAGGAGAGACGATTACGCGACTCAATCCCCGAACTACGCGATAGAGACGAATGCTATCTCCAAAGCTTCCAAATCATCGATAGACTTAAGGAACACCTCCAACTTGAAGTCTAATACATATAAACATGTTAATCAATCATCTTGTAAAGGTCTAGGACCAAACCGAGGTCACGAACACAATATGCGAATAAACTCTCAATCGCGTCGCATTCCGACTATCGTCGAGTCACGACTTGTGACTTTAGCAAGTCAACAACCATATGGCCTCTCTTAATAGTGCTTTGTTCTTAATGTGGTCTCTCATACACTTCTAGTCCCTCTCGCAAACCAAACATACAGTTAACAAGGGAAGAAGTGTAAGTATTGCACGCACATCAAGCTAACCAAGGAGCGGGGTGTTACACTCTCTCCACCTTAAAAAGAATTCGTCCCGAATTCTAGACCCCAACACAATCCAACGTTAGGTCAACACTCAACCACGATACGTCGAGACAACGATTACAATGTCTCTTAATCCCGGGTGAACACTCGAGTTTAAAACCACTATCCTGGACTCGAATCTTCGAGTCTACCACCATATACCTACCCAAGCACACGAAGGTCGAACTACAATAATACAAATTCAAAAGTCCACAAACACTCAATAGACACAACAACGTCAAACTCTTACAATTGAAAATACTATGACCCATACTTGAGTCGGGAATACACATGCGAACGGCACTATGCCAATCATGTAAGTAAAACTTCAAATTTCAACATGAAAAACACATTCAAAGTCACTTCAACATCCAACTACCGAAACTATTTGTCTCAGGGCTCAACACGAAATTCAAGCACAAGAGGTTCTAGGTTAAAAGAAATAATAATTGCCTATGAAGCAATTCGCAAACAGGGCAGAGATAATTAAATTAACATTTAGACAATGCAAATCACACTCGCGATTTCCTAATCACGGGTATGAACACATAAGGGCACATAATTGAAATGTTTTGAAAAGTCATTCCATTTCTGTCCATTCTATTTGGTATCGAGTATAGTCAATTTCTAACTTAATTCTCACCAATCCTAGTCCAACGATGAATGCCTTTTGGTCACCAATTCAGGGTACCTACTGAATTAGCTTCAAAAGTTTCCGTCGTAAGGATGTGAAAGTTCATGAATAAAATTTTTTAAGCATCCTTCCAACAGTCTCCTATGCTAATGAAATGAATGAACAAGAGATAATAATTATGAAATGAAGATTTAATATTTAAAAAAAATGTAAATGCATCAACTAGGTGTTTCCTGCGACTAATGCACATAACTGAATAAAATCAAGCCAAGTAACAAGGTCTATCACCTTGGCAAACAACAATCATAGCTACCACAAAACTCGTGTACCTAATACACTCAACCAAGATAATTCACTAGAAATCACAAGAAACCGACACGCCCACTAACACTCGTAACATCTACACTCCGCAAGACCATCCTTTCTAAAGCTCTAGACCAAGTCTACAACCACACATACTCTAAGCATCCTATCGCAACGTTAACGTCTCAATACTCGTGGTGAGGCGTTATACACTCCCGTGCAACCATGATTATCTCCTAAATCGCAACCTTTTTTTTTTTTTTCAAGTCGAGTGTATATCCTACTCGCATAATAACCACTAACAATAATATAGTATTATATTATTCATTACATAAAACATATCTTTATAGAATATACAAACATCATACCAAACCGATAAGTATCAACATACAATTCATGCTTCATATATATTCATATTTACACATGTATTCACATTATGGTTCTTAATATAGGCCAATGAAACTATAACTCCAAAATATCGTTGATTACTTATCGTCATAGCATGAATCCATCACCAATACTCTTTATATACTGTATAGTCCCTCGTATATAGATTATGCAAGAACCCACACACCACGTGCGATTACCTACCGACAATTCACAAAACAAACAATATCACATACCGATCTCGCATTGGGGTATTATCCCCGGTCGAGCAAATAACCAATAATAAACAATACACCATATAATGTATGTATGAATGCACATGAGCTACCAATTAAAACGCGTACTCGTAATAACGGTAATAGTAGTCACTGTATAATTTACATATATATATATATATATATATATATATATATATATATATATATATATATATATATATATATATACAGGAATATACCTCCCTATTTCGGATAGGTCTCAAAACTCCGCAATGGCCAACCGCCACGCGCGCACGACCTTAAACTCTAGGCCGACCATCCCCATCTCTCTTGGAGCCACTAGATTGTTGACTAGTACTCCCAGACCGATTAACTTTTATCCTCGGGCAATCTTTACGAACATGATCACCGCCACAAGCAAAACACTTTCCTAATTTACCCCAGCACCTATTTTCGGCATGACCCGTCCTCATACAAAAATTGCATATCAACTCATCACTTCGCCGTCTCTGAGTAGAAGTAGTAACACCACTCTGGCCACCAGAACGTACATTTCCTTGACTAACTATCTGAGGTGCAGCCTGCCCTCTATTACCATCATTGCCTCTAATAGTACTCGAGGTTCTCTTTTGAGCATACTCCTCGATATCCAACTCCATCGCATACGCACGATCCACAGCACCTCGGTAATCCGTAAGCTGTAACGGAACGAGCTGCCTACGATATTTCATCCTTAGGCCCTTCACAAACCGTTGGGTCTTCCTAGCTTCATCTGGTACTAAGTAACCACAATAGCGAGCCAACTCTGTGAACTTCGCTGAATACTGAGCCACCGTTATAGTTCCTTGTTCTAACGCCATGAATTACATCTCTCTTCTTTCTCGAACCACTGTCGGGATAAACTGTGCCATAAACTCCATCGTGGAGTTTTCCCACACTTGAGGCACTCCATGGTGTCTCCAACTATCTCGTAACACGTACCACCAATGGTCAGCCGCACCACTTAATTTAAACACTACTAGGGTCACCATCTCTTCTGACGTACAACCCATAACTACAAAGATCTTCTCCATGCTTTCTATCCAAAGTTCTGCTTAGAAGCATCAGGTCCTCCATCGAAACTCTCAGGTTTCAACTTCAAGAATCTCGCAAGAATGGTAGAATCGTCTTCCAATCCAAACATTTGTTGAGGAGTCACACACGGATCATTAACATTCTCCCCTCTCTCGTTGCCACGAGCTATACCTGAACGGGGTCTACTAGAACTAGCTCCACGCCAAGTTCCTGACATAATACGCCTACAAAGAACACTCAGCGTTAATAGCTCAACAATAAACCCAACCCAAACTAGGCCAAGGAACCTATCTTGGCGAAATAGCTAACATGGCTCTGATACCAACTATGGCAGCCCGACCCGGACTCCAATACGGAATCCCAAGGTCGTGCCACCAAGACAAGCTAAGAGGCGGACAAGCACCTGCTAAGCATAATGATGCAAGTCAAGAACTGAGCGAATAAGCTCGAAACGAGAATGTAAGGCCATAAGACGATACAGAACAACAAAAACTAAAATCTGCAGAAGCAAATCATAAGTGGAACCCAAGCCTTTAATCCTAAACAAAGGATCGCAAGGCTGAGAGATAACTATCTCTCGACCAATCTACGACGCGCGTGACGCAACATTGCTCACGGGTAACAAACCATCGGCAAACCTAAGGCCGGCGAATCAACAAAATACCAACCTGATAAACAACCACTCAACGGCTACAACATGCCGGAGGGACAAATCAACTAAACAAATAAGATATTTAACTACTAACAACTAAACCCAAGTCTCTCGACTAATGTCGTTGGAGATGACAATACCAACAATACTAGAATGAGTGAGCTAAAGCATGCTCGAAATAACAAAGGGAACAACTCTTAAGAGATACAACAGCTCGACCAAACAAGTCGGCTCCAAAAATAATACGATAATAAAATACTAACATAATCTACCCAAGTAAATTCTACATAACTTTACATTCGTGTCTCACAAATACATAATAAAAATAATAATAATAACTCCAAGCTTAAAGCCCGGAAGGCCACCTGCTAGAAATCACTATCCGAAGCCGCCAAGCGCACTAACGGGATCACTACGCACACTAAGGAAAACAAACACACGGAGTGAGTCATCATGACCCAATAAGTTACTAAATGCAATTGTATGGCATATCATGTCATGGCATGGCATAATGCACAAGCATATATATAAAAAACATGGTATCATACTAGTATACCAACAATAAACATGTACTTAGTTATCAAAGCACATAATCGAACATAAGCCATATAGCATATTATCTTTCACATAAATGCTCATACGTAAACACTTAAAACCAGAATCCGGGCCCAGCCCTCAAGAATCAAACCATGGGTCCAACCCTCAAATGATCATAATAAGCGTTTCAATCCTCAAATGATCACAACTCATCAGTTTTCTTAATGAGTACCTCGTTACATTCATCCAACCTAGGATGAGAAATGGGAACTCGATATCATGCTAGATGGCGCTAATACGAGACCACATCCCACTATTGGCCAAATAGTGAGGAGAAAGGGAACCAATGCGGCGATTCATAGCGAATGTTTCCAAAGGCTATGAATCGTCCCATTGCCGACAAACCGACCAAGACGCCAGCTGGACTCAAATCAAGATGTTCAAGTAGATATTTACTTGAATAAACCAATAAGGACCAAGTCCATCACGAAAGGACTCATCAAATCAAGTAGGTCATGATGCTCTACAAAACCCAATAAACAATGCACATAAATGTACACACTTAACATGTTCAACTAACTTGTAAGTTTAGTTCAAGAACCACATATTGAGGTATTCATAATCCTCAAGTCATCACCAATTCAAGAATAGCTTATAAGCTCAATAAATCACAACATGAGGTCTACTATAGTCCTCTACTCAAGATTAAACCAAAGACTCTTACTTAGTCTAAGAACAACCACAAATCAAGGCTTAGCATTTAGTTTCACTTAAAAGCACACCGGACTCAACCATAGTCCCAATCGTCATATATAATCGACTTCCTCAATGTTATACCCAAGAAGATAAAGACTACCCCGTAGTCACTCCCTCGCAAGTGCATTCATGTGCACGCGACCAAATTCCTTAAAGAGAGAATTCATTCATTATTCGTCTCTTAATATACTCGGGACCGTAAATTGGTCTCTAATGCTCCGTGCTCTACAAGCACGCTCTAAACATATCCCCAATAGGTCTCTATAACATGAGTGTCTCAATTGGACACTGAATGAGATACTCGGGTACGCAAAAACATAACTAAGCAAGACCCGAACATCGTAGGGTTTCAACCCAAAGCTCATTATTATATTATTGACCTTACATCGACTCCGTTGAGTCTTAATTCTACATTTCATTCTTTATGTGTTTCATAATCCCACAATTTAACACTCTATTCAAGCATACAACAAAATCCCAAAATTCATTCATGCTTGATTCCCAAGTCTAAAAATCCAAGAACTCATCATAATCGTAGTCAAACGAAACCCAAATGTCGTAGGTTTTCAACCCGAGTTCATTAACACATTATTGAACTTATTACGACTCCGTTGAGTCTAAATAATAAGTTTCATTCTTTACACATTTCCTCAATCTCAACGTTAACACCCACTTTAATTAACAACAATTTCTCCAATAATTCGGGCTTGATTCTCAAGCCCTAAACTTTATAACAAAACTCAACATAAATCATAACTCATTTCTTACAACACATAATATCATTCAAATAATTTCATTCATGCTATTAACAAGTTCATATTTCCAAAAATCCCCAAAATGGGCATACAAAGCATATCAAGTGTTCATTGCCCACAAATAGTACATAGGTTGTTTTCCTTAGGGCTAATGAACCAAAATCAAAAGAAAGTAACTTACCTAGCTCGGATGAAAACTCCAAAGAACGCAAATCCGATCGGTGAACTTGTTCTACTCGTCGAGGGCTTCACGAATCTGAAGTTTGAAGGCAATCCGACGGTTGGATCTTCATGGATCGAAAGAAGAAGGAGGCTAGGGCTCAAAAACCCCCAAGAACTCTCTCTCTCTCTCTCTCTCTCTCTCTCTAATACGTATGAATGAGGAGAAGAAATGAAGAAGATTTCTGAAAATTGCAAAAGGTTTGGGCTTATATACTTCCACAAACCAAGAGGGCATAATAGGGAATTCCTTAGTACAATTAGCAGAGATTAGGAGTAATCACTCACTAATCTAACCTTAATTAACTTCCAACTAATGTTAGGAAATGTTTAGGGCTAAGTATGGGAGGTTAGGAAGGGTTTAGAGGGGGTTTCATGAGGGTAGGATATGTATTTCTCGTCAAATATCAAAACAGGGCAGAGCAGGGTCGGGGCACCTTGCAGTCGCAAGGTGTCCTAGAGCATGCGACCGCAAGCTCTCTAGCCCTCTCCTTGGACAATTTCTGATGACCTTGCGGGGGCAAGGTCCTTCCCCCTTACGGCTGCAAGCCTTCCAGACCAAAAAGGGCTTAGAATTCAACCCCAAATGACCTCAAACACATAACCAAACCTAACAAGGTTCAAACCCAATTCAAAGTAGGTCTAGAACTCCCATAGAACAGCCACAAACAACTCCCGAGAAAACTCGAAGCAAAACCGGGAAGAGGTGCAACAACGTGCAACCGAAACGACGAATGAACTAGCAATTGAACGAGCATCGAAAGGAGACTTTTAAGGAAATTCTAAGGGCTAATGAAGAATCTTGAATACTTCCCAAAAGTTGAATAACAACTAGGGTAATAAGAACTCCAAAGGAGAGACGATTACGCGACTCAATCCCCGAACTACGCGATAAGGACGAATGTTATCTCCAAAGCTTCCAAATCATCGATAGACTTAAGGAACACCTCCAACTTGAAGTCTAATACATATAAACATGTTAATCAATCATCTTGTAGAGGTCTAGGACCAAACCGAGGTCACGAACACAATACGCGAGCAAACTCTCAATCGCGTCGCTTTCCGACTATCGTCGAGTCACGACTTGTGACTTTAGCAAGTCAACAACCATATGGCCTATCTTAATAGTGTTTTAGTCTTAATTTGGTCTCTCATACACTTCTAGACCCTCTCGCAAACCAAACATACAGTCAATAAGGGAAGAAGTGCAAGTATTGTACGCACATCAAGCTAACCAAGGAGCGGGGTGTAACACAGATGGATCAATTGACAAATATAAGGCACGTCTTGTGGCGAAAGGCTTTACCCAAAGAGAGGGTTTAGACTATGAGGAGACATTCTCCCCTGTGGTGAGATTTTCCTCTGTTTGCCTAATCCTAGCGATAGTAGCGCACATGGATCTAGAACTTTATCAGATGGATATTAAAACTGCTTTTCTCAATGGAGAACTAGATGAAGAGATCTATATGACTCAACCAGAGGGTTTTGAAGTCAAGGGACAAGAGTGCAATGTGTACCGTCTCAAACGTTTCATCTATGGTCTCAAACAATCATCTAGACAGTGGTACATTTGCTTTCATCAAGCGATAACCTCAATTGGCTTTGTGATGATTGAGGAAGACCACTGTGTGTATGTTAAACGATCCAAGAAAAAGATCTTGATTCTGTCATTATATGTTGATGGCATTCTACTAGCTGGGAACGATATGGAGATGATAAATGCCACTAAAGAGTGGTTGTCTGCCCTTTTCGATATGACAGACTTGGGTGAAACAAGCTATGTGCTTGGAGTAAAAGTCATTAGGGATCGTTCGAAAAGATTTTTCGGTTTGTCTCAAGAGACTTACATTAAGAAGGTTATCAAACGATTTGGCATGACTAACGCAAAACCCGTTGTCACTCCAACGGAAAAAGGATGTGTCCTTAGTACAAACCAATGCCCTAAGAATGAAGAAGAGAAGAAGAGAATGTCTACGACTCCATATGCGAATGCGGTAGGAAGCTTGATGTATGCTATGGTGTGTACTCGACCTGACCTATGCTTTGCAGTTGGGATGTTGAGTCGATTCCAAAGTAATCATGGGCCTCAACACTGGATGGCAGTAAAGAGGGTTCTGCGTTACTTGTTGGGAACCACAAATCTAACCCTATGTTACCAAGTTGGGGATTTGAGCTTGAGAGGTTTCACTGACGCGGATTGGGCTGGAGATGTAGATGGTTATAAATCTACTTCGGGCTACGCTTTCCTCCTTAGTGGTGGAACTATCTCTTGGAGTAGCAAGCGACAGACTAGCACCGCCTTATCTACGATGGAGTCAGAGTGCATGGCTTGCTCAGCTGCGATTCAAGAAACTGTGTGGTTGAGGAGTTTTCTTCAACATCTTGATGTTACGACGCATGTGGATCGTCCTGTAGTCATTGCTTGTGATAGCATGGCTACTTTAGGTTACACTAAAGATCCCAAGTATCATGGGAAGACAAAACACATTAACATCAAGTATCATTTCACTAGAGACATGGTTGCAGAAAAGAAAATTGTTCTAGAATATATTCCTACTAGAAGCATGTTGGCTGACCCTATGACTAAACCTCTACCTAGAGAGATCTTTCAGGATCATATGTTGGGTCTAGGGTTTCGTAGGATTTGACATTTATTATGAGAACACTTTTATTGACATTTGATTATTAGTATTTTTCATTATCGTTTGAATAAATTGCAGTTTCATTTTAGTCCTTTTATATGTTAATTGGATATTTTAATATGAAATTGCGTAGCATATATATTTTTGATTAAAAAGATGTCGTGGATATTGAATTGGCCCTCTCACACGGGTAATTCACATTGTCACTAGGTGGGCGAGCAAGTTGAGATAGTAAAAGTCTTTGGCACCTACGAAGGGGGGTACGCAAATGACATTACATTTATCGCCTTGGCATACGGCCAAGATGAGACCTTTTATAAGGTTGACTTCATATCCCAAGGAAAAGTCCGAATGTGAGATCTTAAAAGGAACACTAGAAGAGTGACTACTTTTAAGTACTCAGGTTAGACGCCAGAAGGGCGGCTAGACTAAGATTCGTATGACGTTTGAGCATGACATGCCTACTTCGTGTGGGAGTTTCGTCATAACATACATTTCATACTGTATGTGACTATAATGCGACTTAAGAAAGTGATTGAATGATCTCTACTTCATCACTGTGTGAGTTCTAGTGATCAAATCCAGGTCACAATTATACCCTATGTGACTTAGAACTATATCATGAACTTGGACATTGATGATGCTACTTTGGCATGCCGACCAACGGGCTATACACATACATTCCTACGAAGCATTGCTGGGAAAGCAGTTAACCAGAAGTGATTGATATGAGTGTCTAAGGAAGATAGTATGATATGCATCTTTATTTTTGTGTTTCAATGTCATGGTGATCATATTGAACATACGGTTCAAGAGATTGATCTTGATACACAAACATATTGAGGTTTAAGCACCGCTCTTGAGGGATTGAGGATGCTTAAATTGATGCATATATACAGTCTGGGGTATAGACGAGTTTTGTTTTCTAACGAGGACGTTATATGCTGGTCAGATGGTGATTTGGTATAGCGCTCCACCCTTTATCTTTCTCGTCATGTCGCACGCTTCACTTCCAGTATGAAGAGGTAGTGTTTAACGGGTTTTGATGATACGGTGTGATTAGAGAGATGGGTCCATGTGTACGAGTGAGAGATGCTAGTAATTGGGCTTGTGGCCCGATTATTTAGTCCCGCCCACATGGAATATATATTTATATTATTATTGGCTAATTAGTTTCCTAATCCGAATGAGTTTAGGATTGAATTAACCTACAAGAAATAGGGTTTCTTGTAATAATATAAATAGAGCAACTAAAGGGTTAAAACCCTAAGACCAAGAATTGAAGTACACGTCTTCTTTGTTCTACGTGATATCAATCCGACGAGAGAGACTTACAGGTTTGTTGATCGTGACATACGAAGATCGTAGCTCAGGCAGAAAGTCTTCTGCTTCGCTCAAAGTTCAAGTTCGCATTGTGAACGCGTAGAATTATTTTCAAAATCCTTCCTTATTTTGTATAGTCAACATTACTATGTTTAAGAGTAAGTTGTTTAGGAAAGATATTCTTGTGTATTGTAAATTGATTGATTGGATCAATCACAGAAATTCATTACCATGTAAAGGGCTATATAGGCTGTAATAGAAATTCATAAGTTAACTCATGATTAGTGTTTGATAATGAACTTGTGTGATATATGTTTAGATATATCATTCAATATTACTTCCCGAACCAGCGATATTGTTTTCACCGAAACCTGTTAGTGAGCTTGACGCTGCTGCCATCAAGGTTCAGAAAGTCTATAAGAGTTACCGTACTAGAAGAAACCTGCATGGCTGATTGTGCCGTTGTCGTTGAGGAGCTCTGGTATGTCTCCTAACATACTGAAGTTCTCGTTTTTTGGATTTTTCTTTTCAAGCTGTAATTTTTCCAAAGAATTCTTGTATTTTAGCTAATTGAATTGGTTAATTGATTATGTTATAGGTGGAAGGCTTTAGACTTTGCTGCCCTGAAGCGTAGTTCGGTGTCATTCTTCAATGTTGAGAAACCGGAAACTGCAGTTTCTCGATGGGCTAGGGCGAGAACCAGAGCTGCAAAGGTGGGAAAAGGATTGTGCCAGAATGAAAAGGCTCAAAAATTAGCCTCGCAACATTGGCTCGAAGCTGTAAGTAGTCTTTGTTTTACTTTTGTTTATCTTTTATATAAATGTTATCGTCAATCTCGAATCGTTGAACTTGAACTCGAACTTTGCTAACCATCGTTAAGTTCTTTTGCAGATTGATCCAAACCATCGGTATGGGCACAATTTACACATGTACTATGATCTCTGGTTCGAAAGTGAAAGCAGTCAGCCTTTCTTCTACTGGTAAGTACTCTTTATTAGCAAATCGAGCATATGAAACTAATATATCTTTAAATGGAGATTGTAACATGCAATTTAGCTAATGCTATTTCAATTTTTTGAACTATATGAAGGTTGGATATTGGAGATGGGAAAGAAGTAAACCTTGATAAGTGCCCAAGGGCAAGTCTACAACGCCAATGCATCAAATATCTGGGACCGGTAAGCTTCAGTTCCCAACTATCTATCATCTATGCACTTTAAAAGTTCGAATTGAATTAGAACTGAAGAATCTAACTAATTTTTTTTTTATCATTCATCAGAAAGAAAGGGAAGCATACCAAGTAATTGTTGAAGAAGGGAAGCTTATTTTCAGAGAAAGTGGCATGCTTTTGGAGACAAGTGAGGGTTCTAAATGGATATTTGTCCTTAGCACATCAAGGAATTTGTATGTGGGGCAAAAGAAGAAAGGCTTGTTTCAGCATTCCAGTTTTCTAGCCGGTGGTGCCACCACAGCAGCCGGAAGATTAGTTTCCCATGACGGTACTCTCGAGGTAAACGTCTAACCTACACCCGCACTTCACCTCATGTTATTACTACTGTGATTACTTTGATGCATGCTTCTACTTGTAGTTTTATAATCTAATTTGCCATGTTCGTGCAGGCTATATGGCCATACAGCGGTCACTACCACCCAACAGAAGAGAACTTCATGGAATTCATCAGCTTCCTCGAGGAGAACCATGTAGACCTCACAAATGTAAAGGTAGAAATCCCTAATCTCCTTGTGATCCTTCGATTGCACAGGTGCTAACAATCTTTTGCTTTTCGAAAGCAGAGGTGTTCCATTGACGAAGACGAAGTCAGCTTCTCGTTTAAGGTAACTGCTGAGGAATCAAAGCCGGAGCTAGTAGAAAGTGGCGATAAACCTACTGAATCAGATGGTACAATCACATCTGATGTGGATGCTGCAAAGGTTCGGCTTTCTCCAAGGCGACTACCTAGTCCTAGGACTCCTAGGACACATGTACTACCTAGTCCGAGGACCCCCATTACCGCCGCTAACTGAGCTAAAAGAAGAAGTTTGGAACTAACTTCACAATTTGTTCATTGTTTCATTAAATTTCTTAGAAAATTTTTACACCTGTTCATGGCTCAATGAGCTACATAGTTTTGGAATGGCCCAGTTTTGACTGCTCATTTTTGGCGGTTGGGATTAATAATTTTTTTTAATCTCTTGTAACGAGAAAATTAATTTCCATTGAAGTGAATAAATATGATTCTTTAATTTCTTCCTGTATTTACATGAGAGACTTACCGGGTATTTGAAGAGATGATCAATATTTAGGGTAAAATTTTGGCCCGTCAATTTTCCAAAATTCTAACCGTTTCAGTACCTCGTTTTTTTTTTTCAACCGCAATAGACCGCTTTTCGAAATATTGTTCCAAAAATATTTTCGTCTTATTTAACAACTCCGGCAACACAATTTGGATTCGAAAATCATCATTGTTGGGCAACGAAACAGAGATCGATCTGTCAGGACGTGGGGGTCGAAGGGGCAGTGGCTCTTCGTGGGGGTTCGGGGGCAACACCCTCGAAAGGTAAATGGTTTTTTTTATTCATGAAATAAGAAATTGTAATAGATAAGGATTTTTCAATTGGGACGAAGGCAGAGAATGATGAGGAAGAAGAAGGCTTACGACGGAGGAGATGGAAGAAGCAGGTGGAGCACGCCTCGTTCTTTATGATTTATGTATCGCGGTACAAACTGGATTAAATAATATTTTATGTATCACGATTCAAAAATTAATTCATCGCGGTATATAAAAGTTGATATCGCAGTGCAACTTGGATTATGTATATATATCGCAGTTCAAAAATTAATTTATCGTAGTACATAAAAGTTGGTATCGCGGTGCAATAGGACTAGGCAATTAAATTATTGAACTGCAGTGCAAAAATTAATACAATAAAATTGATGAATATCGGTTCAATAATCAATGCATCGCAATTCATTTCTGTAGCGCGCCTCATGCTCATTAAGGAATTTGAAGTCTTTTTGAACTCAAAAGTGTCATTTTCCGATTTAAAAAAATAAGGAGTAATTACAAGCCGGTACATATTTTAAAACATGTTTTCAAATCAATCCACCTATTTTTTACACATATCTTTTAGGTACAATTTTAAGATAAAATTACGTCGCTGCCCTTCCCTTTACGAAGACTACTAAATTAATTATATTCGTTGAAACTACGAATGAAGACTGATATTATCGCTACATCCGAACAGTTCAAAATTCTTTTTCAGTTGATTGAAGACCGATAAAACCGAGTATTTGGTGGCGATATGGTTTTTCAAAATCGTTATCTGAGGAGCTTCTAGTGCGTGACTGAGTGAGAGAGATGGGAGTTTGTGGATCGAAGCCAAAAGGATGTGTCGGAGTTGGATTCCGTCCCGGAAAGAAACAACATAAACACCGGCCGAGAAGAGTGCGAAAGACACATTCGAGGCGTCGTAGTCGGAATAGGAGTCCGAGCAGGGATGATAATCGGTCGAGGCACCGACATAGGCGTCGGTCTAGGAGTAGAGATAGGGGTGAAGATAGGGATCGGAACAGAGAGAGGGATAGAGAAAGGGAAAGGAGGAAAGGGAGGATGAGCAGGTCTAGGAGTAAAACTGTTTCAAATGAGGAGAGAGAGCGAAGGGGTAGAGGAAGGAGTAGAAGCTCGTCTCTGCCGCGGGATCGGAGATCGGAGATCGTAATCTTTCCCTCCCTCCTTCTGTTGTTCGTGAGTTTAATGCTCCATCCACATTAAATGTATCTAAAAACAATTGAAATTCCCCCCCGATGTATTATTAGATTTGGATTGTTTAAGTGATTGATTTAAGTATCTAATTGTGTGTATAAAGATGATATGAAAATTGATGTACTTTTTTCCTTGATTTCATTCAATTGTGTTTGTTATCTACTTATCATTTTGATTTTAAATTTTGAAGGTTCTGATGCCAGGCATCAGGTTGATTTTTGGCATCAGGTTGATTTCTGATGCCTGGCATCAGGTCAATTTTTGGCATCAGGTTGATTTCTGATGCCTGACATCAGATTGAATTTTGGCATCAGGTTGATTTCTGATGCCTGGCATCAGGTCAATTTTTGGCATCAGGTTGATTTTTGGCATCAGGTTGATTTCTGATACCTGGCATCAGGTTGATTTTGGCATCAGGTTGATTTCTGATGCCTGGCATCAGATTGATTTTGGCATCAGGTTGATTTCTGATGCCTGACATCAGATTGATTTTTTGGCATCAGAGTTTTCATTAATGGCATTTTTGTCATTTGGCAAGCAATTTGTAGTTACATGAAATGTCCAAAAAATTGATGGTTCTAGATGAAAACTTGTTTTCAAAATTGTACCCACTTGAAATTCCCCCAAAAAATAATATGGAATTGTAACGATTACAAACTTTGAGGAGTAGACCAAGATGATTAAATATAAGTTGGCCCAAACACTAAATGGCCCAAAGGCCCGTTAACTTCCTACTAATCCACTCCTCAATAGTCTATGAACTTCCTACGATCCGGTAGCATTGGCCATTGGGTGTGATTTTACACTCTAGCCTTTCCAGCTCAACTATTTTCAAATCTTTACGTCCCAAATTTTAATGACAAAAACTTAGGTCATAGTCGTATGAATATTTTTTGTAAGATAAATTATCTTTACTCTACTCATTGTGTGTTGTTGAATTAAACTGTGAGAGAATGATATTTTATCTTACGAATTAAGATACATAACAGCTTTACATGAGACCCACTCAATTTTAATTGCATCCACAACGTAATAAACTACCTTAAATACAC
Organism: Codonopsis lanceolata; assembly: GCA_013146195.2. Taxonomy (NCBI): domain Eukaryota; kingdom Viridiplantae; phylum Streptophyta; class Magnoliopsida; order Asterales; family Campanulaceae; genus Codonopsis; species Codonopsis lanceolata. The sequence continues at coordinate 17,866,098 of CM028382.1, read as the reverse complement.
CATCTGCTAAACT
>CM028382.1:17846085-17861085 GCA_013146195.2 Codonopsis lanceolata | reverse complement strand
AAATCGTGAAGTTGTCGTCTAACTCCGTTAACAAGTCGCTGACGTGGCTGCCAAAGGCTGAATTCATTTGCTGAGTAGATATCCACCCAGTTTTTTTTTAGCAAAATAAATATATTTAATGCAAAATAACTAAATCTATCTTATTTCAATCACACCAAAAAACGAGGAAGATTAAAGCTAGCCGCAATCAGCGACGACAACTGGTTTCCAGGTCCAACATTCTCCATTGATGAAGTTCTCATCTGCAAACTTCGATCTGTAGATCGACTCACCTCTGATGTCGTTTTCGACGGTGAAGTCGTCTCCCTGACACATGAACCCCGGGATTACGCGGTGGAAGGAGGATCCTTTGTAGTGGAGAGGCTTGCCAGATCGTCCGACGCCTTTCTCACCGGTACATAGAGCGCAAAAGTTATCGGCGGTTTTGAGAGTTGTATCGGTGAAAAATTCTAAGACGATTCTGACCCCATTTTTATCCCCAGGCAATTGTAAGCGTGTAACAATGACCTCTATTGTATTATATATGTATATATATATATATATATATATATATATATATATATATATATATATATATATATATATATATATGATCTAATTTCTATTTCCCAAATCATTTCATCATTATGAGTGAATTAGTTAATCAATAAATCTAATGAATGGTGCCTTCGATCCTTCACAGATCTTGTGTTGCAGTTTGATTGGCGTTGGGTAGTGTGTGACTATGTGAGAGAGAGAGTAATGGCAGTGTTCTTCCCATGTCTAGTTGTGTTTAGCTAGACATGCTTTATGCTTATAGACATATGTAGGATGCTAACCTAGGTGCCCATAGAAAATTGTTGAATGTTGATCGATGTTAAATTATGAGTATCTCCAAAATTTGCAAACAAAATTATTTTCTTAAGTTTTTACATTTCCCAAGAGATCTCCCAGTCGCGTGCATAGTCATATCGAGGTGGCTATTTCATTCTTGTTCATCGTTTATATACTAAATTACCTCCAATTCAAAATAAATGTTCAATTTTTAATTAATAACTTATAAAAAATAATATTTTTGTCGTTTATTTAAATAAAAATATATAATATAACATTAATAAAATCATTTGGATCATGTAATCGATCAATGTACATTAGTTTAGACAACTATGGAGTCGTAAGGTAAAAAAGTTATTGACTGTATTATAAAATGGTAAAAATATTTTTCTTAAATAGAATGTTTTGAAAGATGACTATTATTTAAGAACGAACGAAAAAACAAAGGAGGACGATAATTTGAAAATGGAAGGAGTACCATTTATTAAAAAAATTCAATAGATAGATAAATACTTATTTCGTTCCTAAATACTACTCCCTCCGTTCCATAATAAGTCGTTTTGGAAGAGTTTTTTGTTCTAAAATAGATGTCACTTTACAATTTTCAATGAATTTTTTTTTCCAATTCTACCTATATTTATTGACTCTGTAACTTATGTTTGGCTATTTGGGCAAAAGTATCAAAAGACATCTTATTAATGTTTGAAGTAAAGTAAATAAGAGTAGTTTAGTCTTTGTAATATATTTCTTTGGTCTGTGTAAAAAGTTTTAAAACGACATATATTTTAGAACGAATGGAGTATCATGTTTTGAACTTTTAAGTCAAAAGAAGGTTTATTAAATTAACATTTTATGTATTATCATATATATATATATATATATATATGCTAATATGCTTGAAGACCTACCAGAACTATAGCATAAGAATAATATTCTTCATATGAATAGTTAAAACTATAACATGAGAATAAGAAGAGATTTGAGATTACTCACACTATGATGCTTCCGACGTAACTTTTATTGATGGCTTTCTTACAAAGATAGGAGAGAGATTAAAACACTCGATTCTATTTGTTTTTGACTGAGAGAGAGAAGTGATGAATTTGAAGTGTTAAAATTCCAATGTGTTCTTCGATGGACAACATGTCCTTCTTTTGTAATGAAAATTTTCTGATATGAAAATAAAACTTTGACATCCGAGGACCAGGTGTCCTTGAAATAATTGGAGTTGATCAGGGCCCGAGGCGGCTTTACTTTTGCTTTCCACTGAAAGTAGATTCCTTTTCATTTTTCAATTATCAAAACAATAATGATAATCTTTCCTTGTCCTTTTGATGGTTTTCAATTATCAAAGACAAATAGTATCACTTCCCTATAAGGAAAATTTTGATGAAAAATATCAAATACCGACTAAGGCTAGACCAAGTCAAATGAATTCAAAATATTTAGAACTTTGTAAAAAAGAAATTGAAAGTCTTTTATCAAAGAAAATAATAAGGAAAAGTTATTTTTCGTGGAGTTGTAATGCTTTTTGAAAGTGTAATAGTAGCTAAGATTCCAATAAAATTGTCAATGCAGCTTCTGAAGCAGCTGCATCCAAATGTGCATTGACCAGATAACAACTCAAGTATACATGGGAAGTCTTTAATATAATAAAGCAGTAATAAAACAGATAAGTATACCAAACAATCTACAAGAAATGCTTGTATATCCAGTCTTATGGCCAAAAAGAATTTCACTAAAAAACATTATGAGTCTTACAAAAATCGTGAAACCTAACCAACTCCAAGGAAACATAGAATTAGGAAATAAATAGATTAGTTTCCTAATTTAAGTCAAGGATCTTACCAAATATTTATCCAACTTAAATATGAATTCTTAAGAGTTTTTGGAAGTATTTAAGTATGGTAATTACTTACCATTGTTTTAGGACCAAGAAAGGGCACAATAATTAAATAATAAAATAGGAGGTCCCTATTTTACCCTTACAATCTCCCTCTTTGTTGAACATTTCTGGTCAAATCATATGACAAGTGTTTTTCAACACCAATCAACTCATCTAACCTGCATTGGTTAGCATTTCTCATCTCCCCCTAAATTCGTGCAAGTATATAAAATCATAAATCATTACTAAGCACAAATCAGAATATACTAAACACCACAGCTGAAACTTATCAAACATACAAAACAGATATTGTAAACACAGATTGTTTATGAGAAAAACAAAGCCTATGATGAATTAAACATAATCAAATTCATCATCTTCAGTGTCATCTTCATCAGCTTCATCATCAAACATTACCCTCAGCAGCAACAACAACAACCTTTGGTTCTGCATCACTTGTCTCTCCCCCTATTTGACCAAAATTGATGGAATGAGCAGAGAAGAAGGTAAGCCAAGCTGTGTACTAGGCTTCCAGAGTTTGAAGATAGGCAATCTGAGATTTGATCTGGAGAAGGGAAGCTCGTGGAGCCACCACAAACTGAGAGTCGTCACCAGAAGGGTCAAAGTCCTCATCATCACTATCAGTTTGAATTTGAATTTCCTCACCAATTTGGCCTGGATTTACTTTCAGCTTCTTTGCCCTAGCAACATCAGCATCTGAGGGTTTCAATAGTTTGTAAGGATTCCCCTTAAACTTTTGGATTTTCTGACAGAGGGGTTTCCAACTGGGGGGAAAATTGTCAAGTCCTCATGACCTTCAACATCAATTACGTTGTCTAGATCACCAGGGAGAATACTGGACAGAGGGTTTGATAGAGGCTCAGCCACGACAATTACTGAAGAAACAAATGGCTCGGCCATAGAAATTTCAAGAGATGTAGCTTTGGGTGAAGCCACATTCAAAGCTTCATCAGATAGAATTGTCGAGTTTTTAGGGTTTGAGGGACTGGAGGGATTTGACACTATTGGAGGTGAATTAGGGTTTGAGAAGAAAAGAACAAGGGGCACGAGATCTTAACAAAATGGGGGAAATTTTTCCTAAGAAAAATTTGTGAGGGATGTGTGAACCTTGATTTCTTCAACCTAATAATAAAACCCTTCAAGGAGCTTCAAATCTGGAAATTAGTCGTTAGATGATAATGCTATGGAATTTGAAGAGGTCAATTATGATAAGATGTAATTTTGATTTTTGAAAGATGGTTATTTTGACCAAATCAATCATAAGTCCACAACACATGTATTTAGGGAATGAAATCAGGTGTAGATAAATGTTAAGTACAGAATTAGGGCAACAATGATCTCTTTTTCAGAAATAATTTTAGGATTCCTCAAATTAATCCAAGATTTTTAGAGAACACAATAAAGTGTAACGCAAAAATTGATCAAACCTTAGCAACACTTTAACAGCTCATATCTAGATTCAATATCTCTTAATTCCCCACAAAGATTAGAATCCACTAAATATTTTTCAACATAAAAAATTTTGGCAATTCATTTACATATTTTTATTTTTGGACAAAAATTCACCAGGCTAATATTTTTACCAACAATGCATGTCTTAAAATTATGCCTAAAATATGATATGGAAAGATCAAACACACAAGGAGATAATGCAATCACACGCACGTGAGAAAAAACCAAATCAAAGGATATAGTTCTTAATGCAGCTGCATTGGTAGGTGCATTCAACAACAGTTAATTTTTGTGCATTTTTACAACTTTTCTTTTCCCAATCATACTCCTCCACCTATGTTTTTCTAATACCAAATTTCATAGATACTGTGGGTTCCCGGGAATGCGGTGCTCCCGCGCCCCGCGCGCCCTTGGATAGGGGTGCGCGTCCGTGCGGATGCGGTGACATCCACTGCTCCCGTTCCAGCCTCCCTTGTTTAGGGGAGGACGAAATCAAAAGTGCGGGAGGAGTGCTGTCGGAATAGCGCGTTGGAATGCGCCTCGGTTGCCTTTAGTGGATTTTGATCCAATATGGGAGCTATGGGTTTTCTAAGTCAAGTTATCCCTTGTTTAGGGGATACCAGGACATAGGAAGACATCACCTTTCCATTCTCATTCTCCCTTGTTTAGGGGAAAACGTGAAAGTGCAAAGAAAGATGTTGCAGTGCCCCCACTATTGATTTTATAAAAATAGCTTTATGGCCTATTTCGGATCACTATGAGTGCTTTGAGTTTTCTACGTCAAGTTATCCCTTGTTTAGGGGATACCAGGACATAGGAATACATCACCTTTCCATTCCCATTCTCCCTTTTTTAGGGAAGAACGTGAAAGTGCAAAGAAAGATGTTGCGAGGCCCCACTGGATCCAAAATGTTTTTAGAGTCGCCATCTTTATTTTAAGGCAAAAATAAAGCAAAACCAGAAAAAGAACCAGAGATAAAGAAAATGGGTTCGGAGGCTAAGTTACGAGTTGGGAAGGTGCTAGGCACCCAACTCGCCCTTTCGGTCTCAAAACGGTTTTTGGCTAAAGTATGCTTTTTTTAATATTTATTTAACAGGTAAATAAATCATTAACTACCTACAAATACATCCATTACATCTATATTATTTACGGACTTGCAACAATCTCTTTTACAAACAATTACAAATATACTTGAAAATATTTGGCCATAATAACGGCTACATTTACTATTATTTCCTAACTAAATCCGGGCAGCATAACTGCTTATATATTTACATTGACCCGGATTGGAAATAATACTGTTACAAATAAAGACTTTAATAAATAAATGAAACAAATAATTACAAATATATCTGAAAACATTTGGCCATAATAACGGCTACATTTAGTACTATTTCCTAATAAAATCCGGGCAGCACAACTGCTTATATAACTACATTGGGCCGGATTGGAAATAATACTATTACAAAAATGAAAAAACTTTAAAATAAAAACTTACAGACAGCCTAGGGTGTGCTCGCTCTGTCCCTCGGGGAGAGAGAGTCTTTTTTTTTTGTGTTGTGTGTTGTGTGTTGTGTGAATTTGGGCAGTGTGACTGCTCTGAAAGTTACTTTTTGGCCTCGGGATCGGGGCAGGGTAACTGTTTGTGTTTGGTTGTTTGTTGGCTTGAGGTTGGCTGAAATCGAGCAAAATAACGGCTTATTTCTGACTGATTTGGCCTTTTAAATCGGGCAGAGCAACTGCTCTTTCCACGATTTTTGGACCGGGGAAAAAGGGTGGATACCTAGGTGGGGGGCTAAGGTACACTTCTATCGGTTGGTTTTGTGTTTGGAGGAAGTTTGGCAGAGTTTCGAGGCTTTTTGAGGTGATCACTCACTATCTCACACCGCTCTCTAATTCTCCAGCGTAACGAGAACGCGTAGAAGCTTGCTGAATGAATGTGTGTTGAAAATGATCGACTGAAGCCTCTATTTATAGGCTGAATCAGGGACACGGGAGGAATTAAAATTCCTTCATCGCGCATCAGATGAGTGTACACCGCGCTGGATTTGTTGCATTTTGCGGCAACTATTTGGATGAACAGTGGCAGAGAAAGGAATTTGGGCGCCACCCTCATCATATTTGGGCGCCATGCCCAATTATTATGGGAGCCACACCCATTTCCCAAAGTTTGTCATTTTTGAGCACTTAGGTCCCTGCAATTTGTCCTTTTGCGCATCCTGCTTTGTCCTTTTGCACTTTTGACCCTGAAACTTGACATTTGTTAATGTTTTAATAGGTCTTGATATTTTTTTTCATGTCACATACCAGGGGTACGAAATTGGGGTGTCTATAGAGCCCCTCAACGATGGAGTCTACGGGTAACCCGCAACTTACTGAGTAGACGAACATCGTTTATAAGAATAGACTCTCCAATTTCGTTCAATTACAGAACGAGGGAGAAAGATGCAGCAGGTAGCAGTTATAATGCAGCAATTTATCAAACCTCCATATCCTAGCTTTTTAGTCAGTTATAGCAGGTTATTGCAGTTTTTAAGCAGATATGCAAATTAAAAGCTCTGATGGTCGGACCTACTAATGTAGGCTGCCTACGTATCCCTTAATAAAAGGAATCAGACCAAACGTAGTTCGGCCTAAGTCGAAACAAACAACCAACTAGGAAGTTGTGTCCTTTGGGTCAAAACCCATCCGAGAACACAAACGAAGAAAAGATTTTCATGTTTTTCGAAAAGCCGTATTCTTCCGGTCCGAAACCGTTGTCAAATGCGGTATGAAGATTTTTGTGTTTTTCGAAAACCATATTTCAACCGATAAATACATGTCGTTGAAATACGTTAAGAGGCATTTTCAAAATCATGTCTGGCTGGCCTCGTACCTTGTTTCCAAACATAATAAGAAAACTTTCAAATTTTCGAAAACTGTATTCGACCGATAAACTGTCGTCGAATACGACAAAAGGGAATTTTCTTCAAAATTCCGAAAACTGTATCCAACCGATCAAAATCCGTCGTTGGATACGACAAAGAGATTTTTCTTTTTCTTCTTCCTCTCTTCTTTTTTTTTTGTTTTTTGAATATTCCTCTTTTTTTCTTTTTTTTCTTTTTTTGAAACAAAACCTTTTGAAAAAGATTTTTCTTTTATTTTCTGAAAGTAGAATAAGAAAATCTTACCTTTCTTACCTTTCTTACCTGTTCAGGCTTTTGATTCTGCCGTTGGTTCACCGATTTTTTCATCGATTTTTCATCTTTGGGAATTTTCTTCTTTCTTTTTTTTCATTTCTTTTATTTTCTTGTTTTCTTCATGACTTTATTATTCTCTGATCCCCTTTTTTTTTCTTTCTTTGATTGATTTTTTTTCTTTCAAAAGAAGAGGGGCTTACCTTTGCCGCTGAATTTTCTGACTTTTCTGCTTGTCTGGTGGCTGATTTGCTGAAGATATGAGCTTTCCTTGCTTTTTGGGTGAAAGGCCGTCGAATGTGGTTAACAAAATTGCTTTTGTTAACTTTCCGTTAAGTCTTAAGGGCCACTTTGCAGCTTTGAAATTTTGAGGACTTAATTGTTGATTCTGAGTTGCTTGGAGGGGGAAAAGTGAAAATTTCACTTTTTCCTCCCTTTTCTTCTTCACTTACGGGAATGAAGGCAGAAGCCTTCATTCTTTCTCTCTTCTGCTTCAGTTTCTGCCGTTGCCGACGAACCTTCTGCCATTTTTCCATTTTTTTCATTCTTTCTCCTTTTCTCAATTTTCTTCCGCCAAAAATTTTGTTTTTCCGCGCAGATGGCTTCTTCCTCTAGATCCAGAAAAGGAAAAGCACCAATGGACCCAGAATCTGGCGAAGAAAAGAAAGAACTTCCTCCTTTGGTTCGGAACCATGTCGGCTACTATTATTCAAAACATGATTGGGGCGATCTGGTGCGAGACTGGTATAAGCATATCTCAAATCTTCCTGATCCCAATGTGAGTATAACTTTCTTCCACCCATTTGGTTATTTTTTTCAGATCTGCTCAATTTCTGTGCTATTTTGGACTTTTGGAGTATATATATGCTGCTTGTGATGTTTATGCATGTGATTTATGGACTATAATGATGCAATTTTAGTAATAATGCATGAAATTTGGGCGATTTATTTTTGCGATGGCCAAATTGAACTAGTAGTTAATATTTGACCCTACTATGCATAATTTATAATGTTAATGCAATTAAGGCTATATGATGCATGTTTTAGTTCTAAAAATATTTTTACATGGCATATATTCACAGGATGGAATTTTCGGAATGAAATGCGAATTTTTCCGGACATATTTTTCGGATATATTTTCGGATATATGCAAGACAAAACAGATATATTTTATGTACCAGAACTGATTTTTTATGCATGCTGATGCTGTAGGGATATAAGAAATGCAAGTAAATATTATTTTTCCATGGCAGGTGGCATTTTAAATTTCTTTTTCGCGCATTCCTAATACAGCTTATTGATTAATAAATGCAAATAATGGATGCATGTAATACTTTATTTGGTGTACATGTGATGCTGAATATACATGAGATGCTTTTTGATGTGAATGCATGGTTTATTTATTTCTTTTTTTTTATGAATTGAAAATAAAGGAAATGTGGCATGCATATTTAAATGCAAAGTATATATTATATCTCTCTTTTTTTTTTAAACATGCTGACATGTATATTTATGTGCAAAGTATATTTGTATATTATTATTATGATACTTAAAATGATAACATGTATTTTTATGTGCAAAACAATTTTTAATGTACAAATATATATATATATATATATATATATATATATATATATATATACTTATTTATTTTTTTTATTTTTATTTTTATTTTTTGCTTTTTTTTTTGTTTGAAGAATCTAATGTATTAGATATGTAAGGAGAAGGGGCTTGTGAGAGTCTTACCTTTATTTTCCTCCTCTTTTATTTTTTTTTTTTTTTTTTAGGAACGCAAGATTTTGGACAAGGCCAGAGCCACTTGTGCCAGAGTGTCTGATATATACTATTCAATGCCTCTGCCAGCCCGGCTTCTAGTGGAGGGGACATGCTTGGGAGATTTCATGCGGGCCTTTACCTCCTTCCGCAGTTATAGAGTTATCTTCGACGTGCTGCGGAATTTCTGGTGGGATACCACCCACACTTTCCACCTCAGCTGGGGAGAGATCACAATGACTCCCTGCGACTTTGCTGCTATTACTGGCATATCTACCAGTATTAGGCAGACTCTGGCACCTGATTATACCCTTCGTGACCGCCATGACGAGGCGGAGGATCTTTTGGGGTTTGTGCCTGAGTACAAAACAACGGACGAGGTGACCATTCCCAGTGTGAAGAAGTGGCTTCGAAGAAGTGGCTTCGGAGAATGCGTGTTGATCCTGAGGATAGCGTTGCTGTGACTCGTGTCGCCCGGACATTTTTATTCTTTTTCCTTGGGACTTCTCTTTTTGCTAATGCATCCACTACCCTGAGGGTCTCTCTGCTGGGCTGCCTTCGAGATCTGGACCATGTGATTGACTATGACTGGGGGCATGCGGGTTTGGCTGAGCTTTATGTCTGTATGGATAGGCTGAGTCGGAATGACTCAAAGGTTATGATTTGTTTTGCCCCTGCCGGGGAGGTATATATATTTTTTTCTCTCCTTTTTTTTCTTTTGTCAGCATATATATATATATATATTTCCACATTTTTTTTCCTTTTGCTGACTTTTACCTCTCTGTTTTTTTTCAGGTGTGGGCTTACTCTGTGTTTGACTTTGTACCGGGCCCACTGCGCAGTGATGTTCTTGGACCACCTTACTTGGTCAAATTTGTGAATGCGAATCGGAAAGAAAAGGACACCAAAGGCCGTTATATTGAGTCATTGGGGCTGCAGGACAGAGTGGCGAACTCGACCTCAGGTTCGGTGACTTTGTTCCCTTGGCGGAATCTGGTAGGGCCAATCGAGGTTACCCTGCTATTGAGTCGTTGCCGGATTTTGATGGTATCGATCATGTGCGATTCCTTGTACATGGGTGAGCGGGTCAACCGTCAGCATGTTCCGTTTTCGATATCCCCGGTGGCACCTCCTGCACCTCCTCCAAATGTGATCGAGCCAGACTTTATACCAAACCGGCTTCAGTATTTGTCCAAATATGAGATGCCTGCCAGTGACTTCCCGGTCATAGCATATGAGGACTTTTTGAGGACGATGCTTCATCCTCCTCCTCCTCCTCATGTGATTGGGAGACGTGCATCTGTTGATGGTGCTTGGGCTGGGTCTTCTCATTCGATTCTGGATGCACGACTTGAGTTTTCCATGCCCGATGATGCCTTTTCGACTCTCCAGTATCGGCGAGATGATAGGCTCATAAGGGAGGTCCTTCCTGATGTTGAGATTCCTGAGGAGTACCGTGTCCCTGATCAGGCCCGCACGGTATATTTATCACTCTTTCTTTTTTTTTTTCTCTCTTTTTTTTTATTTGACTGATGCTCTCTCTCTTTTTTTTTTTGACTGATGGTCTCTTTTTTTTTTGTTTGCCTTTTCAGGTCAAAGTGTCCACATACAAGAGATTGTTGCGGGGCTTCGTTAGCATCAACAAGCTCTACCAGCGTCTGATGGATGACTTTTCTTGTAGGAGAAATGAGGCTATGCGGCAGACCAGGCGTCGCAGTGATGATGATGATGACGATACAGACGTAGGATCGAGTCGCGCCCAGAGCAGGAGACGGATACGCAGACCTGATGGCACGATGGGCCCCCGAGTCAGGGGAGGTGGCTTTAGCAGAGGCAGAGCATCTTTTGGCTATTAGGTTCTTTTTCCTGCACATGTCAGCTTTTCTTTTTTTTTTCTTTTTATTTGTAATTAGTATCTGTACAAACATGAATGATAAAATGCAATATAATTTTAAATGACATGATAAAATAAAATGCACACTCAAAATACATGCAGAAAATAAAGCTATACCAATTCCTAAGGGTAATGGCACGCTGTATTTTAGAAATGAATTTGAAAAGAATACACCTTCGGTTTCGAGAGGGCTTTTCTGGCGATCTGCGAGTAGAGGAAGAGGCAGCCGCCTCCTCATGTGCGAGGGAGCATAATTGCCATCTACTTTCTTATAGCCTGTGCCTTGATAGACTGTCAAAGCCTTCGTGATCAGACGAAATATCAATTGGCGATTTGGACAGAAACCAGAACAGCAGGGGTAGTAAATGAACAAATTGGGCATGGCTTATAGGCAAATTGGGTGCCATGCCCAAATTTCATGAGGGTGGCGCCCAGTTTTGGTTTTCCTGGGAGACTTTCCTGGCCACTGTTCACCACTGTTCATCCTGTTTGTCGATTTTTTTATGCTATAAAAGGAGGCCCGGCGATCCTGAAGTTTTCTCATCTGATTTATTTCAGTCTGCTTCGTTCTTTCAGAACTTCTTCTCCTCAGTTGCTTCCTCTTTATCAAAGAGAAAATATTCTATCTTCGCTCAAATGGCTGCCCCTTATCATACCCCTTTGGAATTAGAAATCTATGAAAATGCCCTCTACCTCTGGATTCTCGCCCTTCGAGCCGACGAACGCTACTGGTTTGATCACATTTTTAGCTTCAGGTGCCTTTTATCCTGGAGAAATGTCGTGATCAACTGGGACATGTTAAGAGGGGCGTCCAGGTTCTGGTCTCGTCAGGATCATCTTTTTAATTTTAGGATGAACGAGATGTGCCCGGCTTTCGAGGAATTTTGTGCAATGCTGGGAGTAGCTGCCACCCGTCATATTGCCGTGCCTTCGCCTCGGAGGCGTCCCTACATGGCGATTAGGGAACTATTCCGCAGCACTCAAACTGCCACCCCGGGTTTTTATAACGAGGTGAACTTTGACTTGACCGTTCTTCCTCAAGCATTCACAGAGTTCCTAGAGGACGACGTGGACTATTTGAGGCACCGGTTGACGGCTCTTTTCTTGTGCCTGGTAGGGAGATATCTATTGGTGGGCCATCAGGGATTTATTGACGTGCGAGTCGTGGATCTTGCTTTGCAGGTCCGTGATCGTCGGGCCAATATTGCCCCGGTAATCTTGGCAGAGACTCTGGCTGGTCTTGATGCTTTTTCCGGTGGCGACGAACTTTTCCCTACCGGCAGTCCCATTCTGATTCACATGTGGCTGGAGGAACATTTTCAGTGTGTGATGGCTCCTACATCTTTCGGACCGACATATGATCCGGGGCTTTATGGTTTTCGCGGCCGCTTTCCCCAAGTTAATTATTCTGACTATGACTAGTCTGAGGATTTCTTTCGGAGAGGCTCCATCGACATATCCTGGGTAATTAACCACTGGGAAATCCGGCGCTTCATTTTGCACTCTGCCGGCTATGCCCAGGTTGTCATGTTGGGCATCAGAAGAACTTCTTTTTATAGTGCTGACAGAATATTACGTCAGTTTGGGCTGGAACAGATTATTCCAGACACGACTCGCCCGGTATTTCTGGAGATGAAAAATAGCAGGACTTTGACTATTGACTTCCAGAGGATGTGGCACCTGGACTTTAATAGGCTTCAGGTGGCCTATTTGTTCTCTGATTATATATTTTTGTCCCTCGAATACTTGGCATGGATAATGGTGATTGCTGAGGGATCTTCCCGCGAGATTCGGCGGGGGGAGAAATTGTTTGGCCGTCATGTCGCTACGGGCATTGATGCTCGCCTTATGGAGATAGGCGAAGAGATCGAGAGCTCGGGTTTGGTCATTCCTCAGGCTCTGCAGGAAGATTTCAGGCGAGTACATAATCTTGGGACTCCGGTGGCTCCTGGCCCAAATGAAGCTGGTCCCAGTAATTGGGAAACCGCGGAGGCTGCTCCCCCCCTGAGGCTGGATGGGGCACCGGCTTCAGATATGTTGATTATGAGATCCCTCGACATGATAATGCAGGTTGGCAACAGAATCCTTGGGAGCCGGAGGAGGCTGTCCCTTCCCCTCAAAATGGATGGGGCACTGATATAAGGCCTGATAATGGCAATCAGCAACATAATCCACAGGAACGAGAAGAGGTCGCTCCTCCCCTCGGCTGGATGGGAACCGTCGAGATAACGGAGCCGGTCCTAGCAACACAACTGTCCACGAGAATGGAGATGCCGGTGATGATGAAGGAGATACTTCCGGTGGTTCTGAGAATAGGGGTTCTTCTGTACCTCGCAGAAGAGGAATATGGGCCCGGCTGGGTGGACGCCGCAGGCATTGATAGACAACTCCGGGGGGCTGAGCTGCAAAAGAAAGGAATATCTGGGGGAAACAAGTGGGGTGTAGGCAGGAATATGTATATATATGCAGTGCAGTTAATGTATAATATAGACGTCTTAAATAAATATTCCTAAGTTGCACCTTAGGACCCTGTAATATATTTTAATATTTTAATGTGAGCTTTCGTTGTGGTTTTTCTCTTTCCTTTGTCAGTTGAGCCTGTTATATGCCGAGGACTGGAGATAAAATGCCGAGGATTCAAAAGAGTGTCTTCCCTCTCCTTTTTCTCTTGATTTTTTTTATGCTCTAATTTTTGCCTAAGCCGCCCTTTCGGATTTTCAACCTAGCGAGCCCTTATTTCTCCTTTTTGTTTTTTTTTTCGGCTCTAACTTTTGCCTAGGCCGCCCTTTCGGGTTTTCAACCTAGCGAGCTGGAGAGAGAAGCACTTTTGTCGGATAAATTGGCTCAAGCATAGTACCTTTTGAGCTTGTCAAGATTGAAGGGCTGAACAAGGTCCTCTCCTTCCTAGTTTGTGAGGAGCACGGCACCTCCTGACCGGATCTCTTTAACTATGTACGGTCCCATCCACGGAGATTTCCATTTTCCCCTAGTGTCAACATAACTAGGGGGCTTTTCTCGAAGCACCAGATCTCCGACTTGGATGTCGCGGCCTTTGACTTTTTTGTTGAACGCACGGGCTATGCGTCTTTGATAGGCTCGAGTATGTTCTAGGGCTAGTAACCGCCGTTCATCGATCAGGGCTAATTCTTCAAATCGCCCTTTGACCCAGTCGACTTCTGCTATGTCAGACTTCATCATTACTCTTAATGATGGTACTTCAATTTCAATAGGCAGCACTGCCTCCATGCCGTAGGCTAGAGAGTAGGGGTAGCCGGTGGGTGTCTGGCGAGGTGCAATAGCCCCGAGAGGGCTAGCGGCGGCTTTTTGGCCGATCTCTTCTGTGTCGGCCATTTTACGATGATGAATTTCTCGAGGGTTTTGTTGGTACGCTTCAACGACACCATTTGCTTGTGGCCGGTAGGGGGAGGATTTGTCTTTGGATTTTGAACTCGTCGAGAAGACGATTCACGTCCCCTTCAAAATGAGAGCCGTTGTCGGAGATGATTTCGAAAGGTACCCCATAACGGTATATGATATTGGCTCGGATAAATTCGGACACCTTTCTAGCATTTAAGATTTTGAAGGAAGAGGCTTCCACCCACTTTGTGAAGTAGTCGACGGCTACTAGAACGTACTCATGGCCATTGGATCCCTTCGGGTGAATTTGGCCTATGACATCGATTCCCCATGTTGAGAAGGGCCAGGGGCGTTGAGTTGTATAGGATGCGAGGGCACGTCTTAGATTTGCAAAACGCTGGCACTTGTCAGCAGTCGCACTCCACCGAATGCGCCGGTTTCAAGCGAGCCCAATAGTACCCCGCTCTGATAACTTTCTTGGATAGCATGTGGTCGTTCATGTGGGTCCACAGGTACCACCGTGAGTTGGTCCATAATTTGCTCCTGGCTTTGGCTTGATCGGACGATAAGAGATTGAGGCCTTATAGTGCCTTTTATATAAGCCGCCACCGCCGAACACAAATTGCGA
>CM028382.1:17769131-17845985 GCA_013146195.2 Codonopsis lanceolata | reverse complement strand
AAAAATACGCCAAACTCCGTGGTTTTAAGTGCAAATTACAAGAAAAAGGCAAAAGAGGAAAATTGAAGAAACAAGAGAAAGATCGCACAAATCGACACCTTGGCGACGCAAGGTGCTCGCACTCAAGTAATCGCAAGGTAGGTAGTATGCCCCTCGAAGTCAAGAATCAAAGAGTCAAAGCCACCCACACCGAGACCTTATGACGCAAGGTATCCAGCACCTTTACCCGCAAGGTAGGCGTAATGCGACCTTTTCGGATTTTCACACGTCATTCGATCCAATCACAACTCCCGAGTATATATAGAAGTCGTGCATCGAGCCAAAGTATAAGGAGGACGGCCGAAGCTCTCTTTTACATAGATTTTAGGTAGTTTTAGATTGTATAACATAATTAGGTTTTGTAATTTCAAGTATTGAAGATCAAATCATGTCTTCCATCATCTCCATGTGTCGTTCATCGTCTATGATGAACTAAATCATCCCTAATCTAGGAGGTGGGAGGTAACTTGTATCGAATTTATGTTTTGATTCATATATATATGTCTATTCAATGCTTGTTGATTGTGTTGTTTATCAATCCCTATATTATTTTGCTTTGAACAAATGAATGTAATCGCAAATAATAAAGGCTTAGAGGTGCGGATAACCGCATGACCAAGTGCATATGTCGCATTAATCGCTCACCAACACAATAAATTGGACCTATCGAAGCACGAGAGTGATAAGTTAGACCGTGTTCTTACATGATCTAGGTGACAGATAGATCATAAATCTAGGTGACAACTAGATTACGCCTCGTGCTTAGGATATGGAATGGGTGAATTTTATGGGATGGAGGGAACCAAGTTCAACGCATTCATATCTATTTTTAGTGAACGAACCCAAACATTGAATGACATTATTATGAATTGTGAACATAAAGGAGTACCATAAGTGAAACCTATTTTTAGTGAACGATTTCCACTCACAAGACATAAGATCTTCATTATTATGAATTGAACATAAAGGAGATTAGCCTAATTGAAACCGTTAACATCTATAACTAGTAATTTAGAGTAGAATTAAACATAAATTTCCACTCCCTTAGGTTAATAATTTGCTATCTATAATCGCGTTACTTGCTACTGCCTACTTGTCTCTGGGTTCGACCCTTGCTTCCGAGTTAACATCTATAACTATAATAGTCTTAGAGTAGAATTAAACATGCAAGGAAACCCCTTAGGTTAATAATTTGCTATAAAACATAACCGCCACTGCTCTGTAATATTGTCGTGCCTTCGCCTCACTTTGTCTCAGGTTCGACCCTTGCTTCCGCAATCAGTCTATTCTATAATAGTCTTGTACACTTGCAAGGAAATCCGCGATAAATAAAACAATCGCCAAGACCCCGACCGCCAGTTTCTATAACGGGTATTGTCGTGCCTTCGCCTCTGAGGCGCCCCTGACATGGCGTTTTCGAGAGATCATCGCACTTGCCAAGCGTAGTTCATAGAGGGTGACCCCGTGGATTATCTATAAGGCGCGGGTAAACTTTGACGGCTCTTTTCCTGAGGCTCGTGGGGAGATCCGCTGGTGGGGCCAACAGATTTATTGACATGCGGGTCGTGGATCTTCATAGAGGGTGACGCGATTATGATCGAGGCGCCGGCCGACTCTTTTCCCGTGCCTGTGGGGAGATATTGTTCCGGTGATCCCGGCAGTAAACTCAACAGGATTTATTATGTGCGGGTCGTGGATGCTTTTCTTGGCGATTGCGAACTTTTGCACGTATCGCCGGCTAACATTGTTCGGTCCACATGTGGTCCCGGCAGAAATTTTCGCTGCTATGGCTCCTCGTGATCTTTTAGCCCGAGCTTTTTCTAGTGGCGCTTTATGGAACTTTTCCCTCCGGCAGCCCCATCCTCGCTTCCCAATTGGCCGGAAGCATTTTCATTGATGGCTCCTCGTGATCTTTTAGCCCGACTTCTTCGAGGTGC
The DNA here is from genome assembly GCA_013146195.2 of Codonopsis lanceolata. Taxonomy (NCBI): domain Eukaryota; kingdom Viridiplantae; phylum Streptophyta; class Magnoliopsida; order Asterales; family Campanulaceae; genus Codonopsis; species Codonopsis lanceolata. The sequence continues at coordinate 17,844,009 of CM028382.1, read as the reverse complement.
TCTATGGACATATCTGGCTTTATGGCGGTGATTAACCACCTTTTCCTGTTAACTATTCTGATTATTCACCGGTCCGAGGACTTCTTTCGGAGGTGCTGCCCAAGTTGACATATCCCATGTTGGGCATAACCACGGGAGATCCGACTTCTTTATTTTGCATCACGGGCTATGCCCATCGCTCGGGCTTGGGTCGGAAGCAGTTATTCCAGACACGACCCGCCCGACATTTTTGGAGTGCCGGCAGACAAATCAGAGGCTGGGCTTGATTTTGACTTGAGCAGACAAAGGATGTCCGACACGACCCGCCCGACATTTTTGGAGATGACAAATAGCAGGCTTCGTGGCCTATTTGTTATCCGACTACATTTTTTCCCAAAGGAATATGTGGCGTTCCTTTGATAGGCGGATAATGGTGATTGCCGAGGGATCTATTTGTTTCCGATACATATTTTTGTCCTCGAATATTTGGCCTGGATAATGGTAAGAAATTTGTTGCCGAGGATGGCCGGCATGTCCCGCGAGAGCTAGGCGGACTGTGCAGCTAAGAAATTTGTTTGGCCGGCTCATGGAGCTAGGCGAAGAGACTGCATTGATGCTCGCCTTATGGAGATAGGCATTCCTCAGCCCCGATCGAGGAGTTCAGCGAGTTTGGTACATAATCTTCAGCCCCGCACCCCTGCTGGCCTCCGGTCCGAATCAAAGGCAGTCCCGCACTGGGAAATGGCGAGGCCGCCCCCCCCTTGGCACCCCAGCTGCCTCGACCGAAATGGGCATCGGCTTCAGATTGGGAAATGCCGACACGGAGGTTCCTCCCCCGAGGCCATGGGGTCAAGCCAGATAATGCGTGTTGGCAACAAAAGGTTCCTGGGAGCCGACATGATAACAGTTGGCAACAAAGGCCGTCCCTTCCCCTGGGAGCCGGAGGAGGCCGCCCTTCCCTCAATGGATGGGGCACCGATATAAGGCCCGAGAATGGCAATCAACAACATAATCCCTGGGAACCGGAAGAGGCTGCTCCCCCCCCCCCCTCAGCCTAGATGGGGTACCAACTTAAGAGACAATGGAGCTGGACCTAGCAACATGACGGTCCATGAGAATGGAGAGGTGCCGTGATGACGAAGAGACACTTTCGGCGGTTCTCGAGAACGAGAATGTGGGGTTCTTCCTGGCTCGCAGAAGAGGAATATGGGCCCGGCTGGTGGACGCCGCAGTATTGATTGACCGCTTGAGGCCGAGCCGCAAAAGGAGGAAATATCCGGGGAAACAAGTGGGGTGTAGGCAGAATATGTATATATATGCAATGCGCTTAATGTAAAATATAAATGTCCTAAATAAATATTCCTAAGTTGCACCTAGACCTTGTAATATATTTTAAGTATTTTAATGTGAGCTCTTGTCGTGGTTTTTCTCTTTCCTTTGTCAGTTGAGCTTGTTGTATACTGAAGACCGGAGATAGTATGCCGAGGATTCAAAAGAGTGCCTTCCCTCCTTTTTTTTTTCCTGATTTTTTTTATGCTTTAATTTTTGCCTAGGCCGCTCTTTCGGTTTTCAACCTAGCGAGCCCTTATTTCTCCTTTTTGTTGTTTTTTTTTTCGCTCTAACTTTTGCCTAGGCCGCTCTTTCGGTTTTCAACCTAGCGAGCTGGAGAGGGAAGCACTTTTGTCGGATAGATTGGCTCAAGCATAGTACCTTTGAGTTTGTCAAGATTGAAGGGCTGAACAAGGTCTTCTCCTTCCCCGGTTTGGTGAGCACACGCACCTCCCGACCGGATCTCTTTGACTATGTACGGTCCCATCCACTGAGATTTCCATTTTCCCCTAGTATCAACATAACTAGGGGGGTTTTCTCGAAGCACCAGATCTCCGACCTGGATGTCGCGGCCTTTGACTTTTTTGTTGAATGCACGAGCTATGCGCCTTTGATAGGCTGGAGTATGTTCTAGGGCTAGTAACCGCCGCTCATCGATCGGCTAATTCTTCAAATCGCCTTGACCCGCCGACTTCGCAAGCTATGTCGATTCCATCATTACTCTTAATGATGGTATTTCAACTTCAATAGGCAAAGACCGCCTCCATGCCGTATGCGTAGAGTAGGGGTAGCCCCCTGGGTGTACGAATCGAGGTGCGATAGCCCCTGAGGGCTAGTGGTAGCTTTTTTCTCGCCGCCTCTTCCCCGTGTCACCCATTTTTCTCGATGATGTTTTCAAGGGTTTTGTTGGCGCCTCAACGGCACCATTTGCTTGTGGCCTGTAGGGGATGATTTGTGTCTTTGAATTTTGAATTGCCGAGAAGACGATTCACGCCCCTTCAAAATGAGAGCCGTTGTCGGAGATGATTTTCGAAAGGCACCCCATAGCGTATATGATATTGGCCCTGATAAATTCTGACACCTTTTGGCATTTAAGATCTTGTAGGAAGAGGCTTCCACCCACTTTGTAAAGTAGTCGACGCCTACTAGGACATATTCATGGCCATTAGATCCCTTCGGTGAATTTGAATTTGCCTATGACGCCGATACCCCATGTTGAGAAGGGCCAGGGAGCCGTGGAGTTGTATAAGATGTGCGGGGCACGTGTCGCAGATTTGCAAAACGCTGGCACTTGTCGCAGTTGTCGCACTCCACCGAATGCAAGTTTCAAGCGAGCTCCAATAGTATCCTCGCCGGATAACTTTCTTGGATAGCATGTGGCCGCTCATGTGGGGTCCACAGTACCACCGTGGAGTTGGTCCATAATTTGCTCGCTTTGGCCCGATCGACGCATAAGAGATTGAGGCCTTGGTAGTGCCTTTTATATAAGCCGCCACCGCCAACACAAATTGCGATGCCCATCTTCGCAGGAAATCCTCCTCTTTGTCTAGGCCGAGGGTAGATTCTTTTCTCAAGCGATTTTGATGTCAATATACCAAGGCTCGTGATCCGCCTCGTGCCGCATTAATTTTGAAGCAAGATGCCGGCGTGACTTTCTTTCCGACTACGTAGGGTTGACTTGATTTCTCAAGGGAATGGAGTTGGACTGATGCCGAGTGGCAGCAGCATCGGCAAATTGATTTCTGTCCCGCGGCAAGTAGTGGAATGAGATGGAATCAAACCGAGCGGCAAGGGATGTTAATTTGGCATGATAAAGTTTGGCCGGATCTTGGGTTTTCCACTTCCCTTCGACTTGGTTTATGATCAAAGCAGTAGTCTCCAAAGACTTCGAGATTTTTGGCCTTCCTTGGAGAGCCTCTTCTAGCCGGCAATGCAAGCTTCAGATTCTGGTGTTGTTGGAGCATTCAAACTCCAATCTTAGGGCCTGGAGTGTGAGAATCGCCATTTGATCGATGAGTAAGATTCCTATGCCAAAGCCTCTTTTGTTTGCGGTCTCGCCAAAGAACATCCGCAACCGGTGTCGTGGTCGGCGATTTCCAAGACACCTTCGTCGGGAACCGGGCTCGCAGCATCTTCGGTTTTCGAGGTAGATCGCCTAAGTGATCCGCGATGACGCCGCTTTGATAGATTTGAGCGTGACATATGTTATGTCAAACTCGCTGAGAAGGAAGGCCCACTTAGCCGCCGGTTGGAAAGTGATGGTTTGTCGAAGATGTATTTGATAGGATCCATCCCGAGATGAGCTTGATGGATCGCCCCTGCAGATATGTTTTGAGCCTTTGAGTTGTCCGACTAGGCCAAGACAACTTTTTCTCCTGCCGAATAATTCAGCTCGCTTCTTGCAACTTCCTACTTATGAAGTATATGGCATTTTCGATGTAGGAGTCTTTCTTTCTTGGGCAAGCATGGCTCCCACCGACGTGTCCGTGACGGTTAAGTATATGAGGAGAGGTTTATGTGTATGGGCCGGGCTAGCAATGTGGATTGGTAAGATAGGCTTTTATTTTTTCAAGGCTACGGGCATTTGGCTCGTCCCACTTGGTCAAGATTTTTCTTTAGAAGCTTGAAGAGGGGCCCACATGTGGTGGTGAGTCGTCTGATGAAGCGGCCGATATTGTAAGTCGCCTAGGAAGCCTTTGACTTCGTTTGGAGTTTTTGGTCAGCGGGCATCTCCATGATAGCTTTGATCTTTGCCTGGCCGATCTCGATGCCTTGCTCACCACTAAGAATCCTGTGACCTGTTTTGTGACCCCAAATGTGCATTTGGTGGGTTGAAGTTTCATCTCGATGCTTTCTCGAGTCTTTCAAGAACTTCCGAAGATCTCTCGATATGAGCACCGCTGCGCCTGAATGCACGATCATGTCGCCGACGTGACTTCATCTTTGTGGATCATGTCGTGGAAGAGAGTGGTGGCCCCAGCCCTTGATAAGTAGCTCCCAGCATTTTGAGCCCAAATGGCATGACAAGATAGCAAGAGGTACCCCAAGGAGTGGTGAATGAAGTCTTTTCTTGGTCTTCACGCCATTTTAATTTGATTGTAGCCGAGCATGCCGCCGACGAAGGATCTCGATCTTGTGAGAACGCAACAAAGATCTACCACAATATCAATGTTGGGTAGCGGAAGTCATCTTTGGGCGACGCTTGTTGAGGTCGCGAAGTCGACGCAGATTCGAACCTTCCGCTGGGCTTGGGAACAACCACTATGTTGGACACCAGATCGGTATTCAACCACCCGAATGAAGTTGACATGGAGTCGCTTCATAATTTCTTCTTTGACTTGCAAAGTGACCATTCTCGTTTGATTCGGGCGGAGCTTCGCTTGATTGGCCGAGCATCCGGATATATGGGGATCCGTGTTCGACTATGGCCGATCTAGCCCCGATGCATCTTCATAGGACCAGCAAAGATATCTACGAACTCTTTCGAGGAGGTCGATGAGTGCTACCCTTTCGTAGCCTGCGTAGTTGCCGATTTTGATTTCTTTGACTTGATTGTTCAAATTCCCCGCATTGATGATTGACAAGTCTTCACCGCCGCCGAGTGATGTTGTTCCTCGTTGCTCAACCGACTTTACAAGCTCAAGCAAATATTTTTTATCTTTTGGTCCATTTCATTAAATGACTCATTATTATGATTATTTAATGTATCTTTTAATGTAGGTGCAACTAAGGAATAAGCAAAGACATTCATATTATCATTAATAGCAACCGCACTGGCTTATTACATTATTGAGGACCTGGGGTTTGAGATCCTCATTAGGGAGCGGATCTAGATGACCAATCCGTAAAGCTAGAGAAGGAAGGGGATGGTATATCCGGCGGCCTACCGCTCGGGAGTCAAGAGTGGGCCCGTAACGTACCACCTCGCAGAGGCTTAGCAGTGAGAAGCTCGAACTCATCGTGGAGTTTTTCATACTAGGCCTCCGCTTATCATACCCAAGAAACCGCCTCCCGTGCCATCATCATCAAATAGAGACCGAGAATAGTCATCCCGATCTATAGACCAAGTGTTTTCAAAAGTGGCCTTTTATATGCAAGCTACTGGGGCCTGTGGTGACCTGCTCCATTTTGTCTGTGAGAAGACCGACATCTTCAAAGATTTCCCAACCGTGGCATCTTTTCCCATTTTGGTCTATCCAGGCTCGTGGAACATGAGATAGGCTTCGCTTCCCCTTTCCTTATGGTAACCATTTAAGGTTTTTCTGTATGGTTGAGAGGGGGATGTGTGTAAGGACGCTTTTCTTTTTCTGCCTTTCTTTTCTCACGTTTTTGTTTCATGACAGCGGCTACCTCAGCTGGAGTAGGTGTGTATCCTAGGCCAAAGGGAGGGATACATTCCTTAAGTTCATCCTGGACTAGATTGACAAGCCCCTGTTGGTTTCTACCAAGACCCGCAAGGCATATAATTCATTTTTCGGAACATGTTTAAAGGGACCATGTTTCCTAGGGATGTGGTTTTCTTTCCGTGATGTCGGGGACCGTATTCAAGGGCGTTGACCACGCCTTGGGGAATAACCTCAAAACCACTGAGGAAGATACCCGTGTCTTCATGCTCTATCTCGAGGATTGGGATATCCTCGCTTTCCTTGTTTTCCACGATCTTGTCAGCCAGAATAATTACTATGTGGTCATCATGGATGAATTTGACACGTTGGTGCAATGAAGAGGCTACCCCCTTTACCCCATGGATCCAAGGGCGCCCCAAGAAAGTCGTGGTAACCGGTATGTCCAAAACTTGAATTCGACCATGGTTAGTGGCCCAATAGTCGAATCGAGTGACTACCCCTAAGACACATCGATTGGTGTTGTCATATGCCTTTACCGTCTGTGAGGAAGGAGTGAGTTCGATATTTTTGTTCCCAATTTGGCTAAGGTGCTGGCGGGACATACATTCAGAGAGGACCCGTTGTCATCGAACTCGAGGGACCCGCTTTCCATTATTCCCACAAAGGATATGAAGAGCATCAATGTGGTCGGCCCCTTCCTTAAGCGATCTAGATCAAGAAACATTATGACATTCCCAAAATGAATGTTTCCGATCATCTGAGTAAGCTCATTCGGGGAGGTTTCAATGGGAACAACTGCCTGACTTAGAGACTTGGCCAGGGTATCACGGTGGGTTTTTGAAGCACAAAGTAAGCCCCAGATGGAAATGTTGGCCTGAGTTTTCTTCATCTGAGCTAACAGAGTATCTTCCACCTCCTTAGCCCCAGTATCTGTTTCTTTGTCTTTGCCTGAGTGGTCACCTTTTTCCAGGTTTGGTTGGTAGGCTCGGCCAGATCTAGTAAGGTGGCTAACATCCCCACCGACCCAAGTGGCTTTTTCGATGTTGCAAGTATTTTGGCTACCCAGGATAGTGTCCCAAGAGAGCATATTGCAGCTAGGCTCTTTTATGGATGTAGATGGAGAGAAGGGAATGAGAATATATGGTAATGGGTGGCTAATTTTTTCGAACTTGGGCACAGTGATTTTTTCATCAACCTCAATCATGTTGATTTGAGGTAGAGGGTTATTGATTGTATTTGGTCCGGGGAGGTTTTTCAATCACCTTGTCATCTATCAAATCCTGGATAGCATGTTTGAGTGTGTAGCATCTGTCGGTGAGGTGACCACTGCGTAAGCGATGATACTCACAAGATCGGGCATGGTTCCAATTGTCAGGCAGGGGGTTTGGTGGCCTGTAGTTTTCCAAAGGCTTCAATACTCCCTGAGCCATTAGCCCTTGTAATATCACAGACTGAAGGAGCTTGCAACTGTCAAAGTACCGGTTGACCCCTGCTCGGCCTCTCGAAATTTCTTTGGGCCATTATTCCTCCGACCGAGTTGACAGACCTGTCCCATAGGACCATGGAGTAGCACTATAGTTTTGGGTAGGAAAAGGGGCTGATGCATCTCCTACCATGTTGACGGCTGGTGCTGGTGCGGCTGTCTTTCCTTTAGAGTATCGGAAAGAACTGGAGGGTGTATTGACTTTTAGTTGCCCGGTCCGTATATCTTCATCAATACGAACCCCTATCTCCACCACTTTAAAGGCTGTAAGGGAGATACCGCATGTGTTCCGTATATGGGTCGGAGGTTTTGATGAACATCGGGCATGACTCAGCCGGATCAGGTCTGTCAAAAGTCTGGGCCAACTTCCGCTTCCACCTGACTGCAAATTCAACACATGTTTCTTTTTCCCTTTGGGTGCACGACTCGAGGTCTCTTTTATTTTCTGGGCTAGTGTTGTCTTTATACCTTTCAAGGAATTCTTCGGCTATCCGGTCCCAGGTATTCAGAGTGCTACTGTCTGACAACATCAGCCATTGCTTGGCAGCCCCTACTAGGGTGAGGTGAAAATTGGAAGCCATAGCTTCAAAGCTAGCTCCCCTTGACTGCATACCAGTGGAGTAGGATTTTAGATGGGATATAGGGCATCCAGTCCCATCGAACTTTTCTATGTCGGGCATTTTGAACTTTGAAGGCGATCTTCGAAGGTTGTAATGCCAGCCGCGTAGAAAATTCCCCTTTATTGAGCAGTTTGAGCATCATGGTTTTCATGTTTTCCATGTCGGCCTCCATTTTGGTGGCTGGGGGAGTTGGTTTTAGGTATATGCTGGCAGGATTAGGAAAAGCTGGGTTAATTTCTGGCTGTGGTGTTTGGTAGGGATTTTGGGTTGGGTATGGATTAGAGTCGAGGATTTTTGTAGAGATGGATATGGGTTTTGAGCAGTGTAAGCTAAAGGATTTTAGGTTGGATAGGGATTCTGAATCAGGCAAGGATTTTGAGTTGGATATGGGTTTTGGGCTGGATAGGGATTTTGGGCAGTATATGGATTCTGGGCTGGATAGAGATTTTGGGTTGGTGGATTGTTGGCAGAGTACGGGTTTTGAGCTGGTGGGTTATTGGCAGTATATGGATTTTGGGTAGTGTAGGCTGATGGATTTTGGGTGGTTTCGGCTGGATGGCTAGGATCGTCAGGAGGTAAGTAGGTAGTAATTTGGCCTGATGGGTTATAGCTTTGGGGATCCATATGTGGGCTGTTTTGGAGTGGGTTGATTATGAGGAAAGGGAGGTCATTTGGACTCTGGGGAATGTTGGTGTTTGGGAAAGGATATGGAGGATATGATGGGTAAGGGTTGACATTAGGGTAGTAGGGAGTTGGTGGAGGGTTAGGATTTGGAGTGATGGCAGTGTTTGGTGGGTTAGTGTTTGGCTGAGGGTTTGGGTTTGGAAGCGTATGTGAGGTTGATGCTTCTTAGGGAACTGCAAGGGAAGAGATTACCTCACCCCTGGATTTCAGGCTTTGTACCAGATTAGCCATTTGGCTCATTATTCGATCAGCCTGTGCACCCAAATTTTGGTCTAGCCACCGCTTCTTTGCATGGTGTTGGAGCATACCCCAGGAGCCCCTCAGATCTGCATTCCATGGTGGATCGTTCACTTCTCGCCGCCATACTGCTCGAATTTGTACCCTCTCAAGCCGCTATCTCGACTGCTTTCGATATCCTCTCGATTCGATTTCGACTTCGATTCCTCAGATCAATCGGCCGATCGTCTTCGCTTTCCAAATTTGGGCTTCGAGAAAAATGGGTTTGGTATCGAAAAGGGGAAGGCTTTCAGGCTTGGAGTACAGCGTGTCTTTATTAGTATATTTTATTATTTATTATTGACAAATGATATTACGAGCTAGAGCTTGTGATATAATTACGAGCTTTAGTGTTTGAGTCGTTAGATAATTAAGTTGATGATGATTTAGAATGTTTATATCATTACTTAAAAAAGAACATATTTAATCTAACGGTGTAAATATTTTAGGAGATTTGATTTAACGGCACTAATACTAAAGCTTGTAATAATACTACAAGCTCTAGCTCGTAATATCATAGCTCTTTATTATTTTCCCTACAAAATGACCGGATAAGCACCTGCTTAATTTTGACAGTCTCAGGACTTTCTTGGAACAGTGGATTCTTTCTCCAGAGTATAGGACCAACGTATTCCACACGCCTTTCGTCTATCGGACTTGTGATCCCAGCCTATACTCTTTTCGGGATCCACCATTCGAAATGGTCTAGGTCGAGCATTTGAAAATAATAAATCAACCCGGTGTATTTTTTTTTGACTTGTGCGCATTTTTTTTACTTAGCAGATTTTTTTTTATTCTTTATTTTTTGATTGGGGTGTGACCCACAATTTAAAATCGGTCGGTCTGAAAAACTATATGCAATCTAACGTTGGCTTATGCAGGGGGTAAGCTGGCTATGGTGTAGGGTAGCAGTTCGGAATATATTTACATGCATGTGCGCGTGTGTGCGGTATCTAAAAAGCAAAGAAAAGTTTTTTTTTTTCAGATATAGAAATAGAAAATAAAACAGATATAGCCTGTCTGCTGTTATGTATGGATTTTCTCGGCTTTTTAGCTTAAGCGCGAGCAAGCAAGCATACCATCAAGAAATAGAAAGAAAAGCGGGGAATCTATTTATTTTTATTAAATAGGTCCTAATCCCCAAAATAAAATGACAGAATGAATGCATATATGTACATATGTATATTTTGCAGAATGAAAATAATGCAGAATAACATAATATAAGGCTGAAAATGAAGAGATTTTAAAAATAAAGCCCCGGCCCTTTTGTTGTGTTGCCCGGAAATAAAAAGAAAAACTACATATATATCATATAATATATAATATATATATATATATATATATATATATATATATATATATATATATATATATATATATATATATATATATATATATTGATTTTTTTTTTGAAAAATACGAATATTTTCAAGTATATCAGTAACGGTGTTTGAAATGAAACGGCCGCAAGATGGAGGATTATATCCACAAATATAGACATGGATGTTAAAGGAACGCAATATTAGACTGTTTAAATTAATATAACAAGCATACTTTAGCCAGAAACAAAAGAAAAGAAAGTTTTGGTTAATGAGTCTAGCCCTCCATTTTTATTTATTAAAATGAAAAACGATCTCCCAGCAGTCGCCACCTGTGGTTCCTGAATGCGGTGCTCCGCGCCCGCGCCTTGGATAGGGCCCGTGCGGATGCGGTGACATCCATCGCTCCCTGCTCCACCTCCCTTGTTTAGGGAGGACAAAATCAAAAGTGCGGGAGGAGTGTCTTTTAATAGCGTTGGAATGCGCTTCGGTTGCCTTTAGTGGATTTTGATCCAATATGGGAGCTATGGGTTTTCTACGTCAAGTTATCCCTTGTTTAGGGGATGCCAGGACATAGGAAGACATCACCTTTCCATTCGCATTCTCCCTTGTTTAGGGGAAAACGTGAAAATGCAAAGAAAGATGTTACAGCGCCCCCACTATGGATTTTATAAAAATAGCCTTATGACCTATTTCGGATCACTATGAGTGCTTTGGGTTTTCTACGTCAAGTATCCCTTGTTTAGGGGATACCAGGACATAGGAATACATCACCTTTCCATTCCCATTCTCCCTTTTTTAGGGGAGAATGTGAAAGTGCAAAGAAAGATGTTGCGAGGCCCCACTGGATCCAAAATGTTTTTAGAGTCGCCATCTTTATTTTAAGGCTAAAATAAAGCAAAACCAGAAAAAGAACCAGAGATAAAGAAAACGGGTTCGGAGGCTAAGTTACGAGTTGGGAAGGTGCTAGGCACCCAACTCGCCCTTTCGGTCTCAAAACGGTTTTTGGCTAAAGTATGCTTTTTGTTATATTTATTTAACAGGTAAATAAAGCATTAACTGCCTACAAATACATCCATTACATCTATATTATTTACGGACTTGCAACAATCTCTTTTACAAACAATTACAAATATACTTGAAAATATTTGGCCATAATAACTACATTTAGTATTATTTCTAACTAAATCCGGCAAAGATAACTCCTTATATATTTACATTGGCCCGGATTGGAAATAATACTGTTACAAATAAAGACTTTAATAAATAAATGAAACAAATAATTACAAATATATCTGAAAACATTTGGTCATAATAACGGCTACATTTAGTACTATTTCCTAATTAAATCCGGGCAGCACAACTGCTTATATAACTACATTGGGCCGGATTGGAAATAATACTATTACAAAAATGAAAAGACTTTAAAATAAAAACTTACGCATGCACTAGGGTGTGCTCGCCTCGTCCCTCTGGGAGAGAGTCTTTTGTTGTTGTTGTTGTTGTGTGTTGTGTGTTGTGTGAATTTGGGCACGTGGATCGCTCGAAAGTTACTTTTCGCCTCGGATCGGGTGGTAACGCTTGTGTTTGGTTGTTTGTTGGCTTGAGGTTGGTGAAATCGCGTAATAACGCTTATTTCGATCGATTTGGCCTTTTAAATCGGGCAGAGCAACTGCTCTTTCCACGATTTTTGGACCGGGGAAAAAGGGTGGATACCTAGCTGGGGGGGCTAAGGTACACTTCTATCGGTTGGTTTTGTGTTTGGAGGAAGTTTGGCAGAGTTTCGAGGCTTTTTGAGGTGATCACTCACTATCTCACACCGCTCTCTAATTCTCCAGCGTAACGAGAACGCGGAGAAGCTTGCTGAATGAATGTGTGTTGAAAATGATCGACTGAAGCCTCTATTTATAGGCTGAATCAGGGACACGGGAGGAATTAAAATTCCTTCATCGCGCATTAGATGAGTGTACACCGCGCTGGATTTGTTGCATTTTGCGGCAACTATTTGGATGAACTGTGGCAGAGAAAGGAATTTGGGCGCCACCCTCATCATATTTGGGCGCCATGCCCAATTATTATGGGAGCCACGCCCATTTCCCAAAGTTTGTCATTTTTGAGCACTTAGGTCCCTGCAATTTGTCCTTTTGCGCATCCTGCTTTGTCCTTTTGCACTTTTGACCCTGTAACTTGAAATTTGTTAATGTTTTAACAGGTCTTGATATTTTTTGTCATGTCACATACCAGGGGTACGAAATTGGGGTGTCTACAGATACTTTATTTCCCTAGAAGTATAGCTCTACTTTATTTTCCCTAGGAGTATAGCTCTACTTTATTTCAAGCTATACAAACATGCCATAAGGAACCTTTCACACTATTACCAAGGGAAGCTATTTTTCACATGATCAACCCATTAAATCCAAAAATTTATAATACTAAGAGAGAATGACAACAAACCTTGTTCATAGGTAGCTTTTTTCCTTTAGGTAGCTTTCACACTCTTCCAAGGGTATTCATTTTTCTCAAGATCAACCCATGAGAACCAAAGTTTCATAGTACCAAGATAAGATGCTACAACCCTTGTACTTTAGGTAGCTCTTTCCTTTGTGAGCTTCAAATTTGCTCAAGAACTGAAAAGAGAGAGAGTACTATAAAACATAGGCACAACTGTTATTGAATGCAATACCCATGCAACAACACAAGGCACATCATGTAAATCAATTGATCTAGAGTGCCCCCTAAATACAAAATGCAAGGATGCCTATATTTTTTTAATTCAATAATAAATACGTGTAAAATCACATGACGCACATACCAAGAGATTTCCTTAGATTGGAAAACCTCTCAAAATCTAGACTCTTAGTAAATGTCTCAATTAATCGATTTTTTGTCTGTACATGTTCTATGCATATAATCACTTGCTCAACCAAGAATCTAATAAAGTGGTGTCTTATATCAATGTGTTTTGTTCGAGAATGTTGAACTGGATTTTTTGTCATACTGATTGCACTAGTGTTATCATAATGCATGGTTAGCACATAACTGTGTAGACCATAATCCTTGATCATCTGATTCATCCATAAAAATTGTATGCACCCACTACCAACTACAATGTATTTAGATTCAACTTTTGATAGAGCAACACAATTATGTTTTTTACTAAACCAAGAAACCAAATTATTTCCCAAGTAAAACACCCACCAGAAGTACTTCTCATGTCATCTACACTACCTGCCCAATTAGCATCACTAAAACCAACTAAATTGGTATTAGTCTATTTTGTGTACCACAAACCCATGTAAGATGTGTCTCTAACATACCTAATTATATGTTTGACAACTTTCAAATTGGAGACCTTTGGGTTTGCTTGATATCTAGCATACAAACACACATTATACATGATATCAAGACGTGTGGCAGTCAAATACAACAAGCTTCCTATCATGCTTCTATATAAAGTGTGATCAACACTCTCAGAATTCTCTTCTTTGCACAGTTTGTTGCATGTACCTACAGTGATTTTCTTTTTCTTTCCACTCTCAAGATTGAATTTCTTCACCAAATTAATAGCATACTTGGCTTGAGAAATGAACATCTCTTCATGCATTTGTTTCAGTTGAATACCAAGAAAAAAACTCAATTCTCTTACCATGCTCATTTCAAATGATGATGTCATGCAATCCACAAATTCTTTTTCCAAAGACTTGGAAGTGGACCAAAACACAATGTCATCAACAGAGATTTGTGCAATCAAAATGTGTTTGTCTTTTCTTTGTATAAATAGTGTTTTGTCAACTTCACCCCTCTTAAAACCACTTTTTAAAAGATGGTCTGTAAGTCTCTCATACCAAACTCTACGGCCTTGTTTGAGACCATATAAGGCCTTTTTTTCAATTTGAAAACATGGTTTGGTTTGTGGGGATCCTCAAATCCTTTAGGTTGTTCAACAAAAACTTCTACTTTTAAAATACCATTTTAAAAAATCACTTTTCACATCCATTTGTTAAAGAGTAATGTCTAGAAAACATGCAATAGCAAGAAAAATATCTATGGACTCAATGAGGGCCACAGGTGCAAAAGTTTCATCAAAATCCACCCCATCAACATGTGTGTACCCCTGAGCCACAAGTCTTTCCTTGTTTCTAATTATCTCTCTCACCTCATTCAATTTGTTTTTGAAAATTTATTTTGTTCTAATAACATTTACAAAGGTGGGTCTATTCTTTTTTTTTTTAGAGAAACAGGGGCGGCACCCTGCGAGATTTTATTAATAATAAGAAAAAATTACAAACTTGAGGGGGACAACCAGCCTTGCCCTTATAAATGGGAGGACAAAGGAGCCTGAACCTCGAAAAGAAAAGGCTTAAAGCCAAACAAAATAGAACTAACTCTCCTAACCAAGAAATAAAATAAAAAGCCATTAAAATAAGTGTAAAGTCCTTGGAGAGCAAGAAGTACAATTGGCAGCCTTCAGATGGGTGTAAAGATCCTATTTGATGAGCTTAATGACTTGGGACGCCGGGAGGATGGAGTTGTCAAAAAGAGAACCATTACGATGTTTCCAAAGATGCCAGAGGATTAGAGAAGGCAAAAGAAAGTAAGAAGTATTAGCCTTAGCAAATAACCACCAAGAAAAGCACACTTGAGGAATAGAGAGTGAATGAGTATTGATGTTACAATCATTACTGAAGAAACTCCAAACTTCTAAAGCAGTAGGGCTGGTAAAAAAGACATGAGAGAAAGTTTCTGAATAGCCGGAAGGACAACAAGCACATTTAGATGCTAAAGAGAAACCTTTCAAAGAGAGTGCTTCGTCTATAGGAATTTTATTCTGAAAAAGCTTCCAAAGGAAAACACTGATCCGACGCGAAAGATGCTTATACGAAATGTATTTAGCTGACAAGAGGAAAGAATGAGGAGTTCTAATAATGTCCCAAGCCGAACTAAGGCTAAAACAGCCACAAGAAGTGGCAGACCAAGAAGCCGAATCAGGATATGGAGACAAAGTAATCTGCCGAGAATTAATAGATTGAATAGCAGAAGCAGGAAGATAATCAGAAATAGAATCCTAAAGTTGGGTATTAGAAACAAACAGATCTTTAACCCAATCAAAGGGACAATCTTGAGGTTTAGAAAGAGAGATGTCAGGAAGCCAATTATCATACCATATAGAACACTTGCCGAGACCAACCTTCCAGGTGATAAAGTGATCGGCAATTGAACGGATACTGGCCATTCGCTGCCAAACATGAGATCCTTGAGATGGAGCAGCACACGGGTGAAAACGAGAGCAATATTTCGCTTGAAGAAAGCGAGACCAAAGATTATCTTTTGTCCGAAATTTCCACCAAAGATTAAGAGAATAAGTCTTGATAGTTTTCGATAAAGACCGGATTCCCAATCCACCTTCCATGATAGGCGTGCAGCAAGAAGCCCAAGCAATCCAATGAGTTTTCCTTTTATTCTCAATTTGCCCCCAAAAGAAATTAGAGAACAAGGATTCAATCTGCTTGACAACCCCAACCGGAGGATTTAAAGCAGCAAGCTGATATATAACCATAGAATGAAGGACATGATTGATTAAGATGATGCGAGCAGCAGCCGAAAGGAGATTGCCCAGCCAACTACTGATTCTGTTCTGAATCTTAATTAGAATGGGATCAAAATATTTTTTCAAACACTTTCCGACATAAAGCGGACAGCCCAAATAAGTAAAAGGGAAAGGTTTCCAACTGTAACCCAACCTGCGAGCTATAGTGGACTTACGACTAGCTGGAAGATCAGGACTATATGGAGCAATGCTTATTTAACGAAGGCCCAGCACCGTTGCAAAAGATTAAGATATCATCAGCGAAGGAAAGATGTGAAATAATAGGACAACCGCTAGAAGTTGAAAAACTGCAGTGTCTAAAAGATTGGTGAAGAGCATTCAGGGCGCGACTAAGAACTTCCGCCGAAATAATGAAAAGGCTAGGAGAGAGAGGATCACCTTGTCTTAATCTTCTAGTAGAGTGGAAAAAACCATG
The DNA here is from genome assembly GCA_013146195.2 of Codonopsis lanceolata. NCBI lineage: Eukaryota > Viridiplantae > Streptophyta > Magnoliopsida > Asterales > Campanulaceae > Codonopsis > Codonopsis lanceolata. The sequence goes on along the minus strand of CM028382.1, from coordinate 17,827,950 downwards.
AGATTCCCCATTAATCAAAACTGAAAACCAGTTATCTGAAACAAGACGCCAAACTTGGTCAATAAAGATCTCATCAAACCCAAATTTGCAAAGAACTTTAATAAGAAAGAACCACGAAACTATGTCGAAAGCCTTCGCCATATCCAGTTTAATGGCTATATTAGATCCAAAAACATTTTTCTTGATTGAAGTCATCAGCTCTTGAGCTAACACAATATTATCATGAATCTCCCTACCTTTGACAAAACCGCTTTGATTATCAGAAATGATAGAAGGCAAAATCTTCGCAAGACGACTGGAAAGGATTTTCAAAATAACTTTATTACAAAAGTTGCATAAGCTGATGGGACGAAAATCTTGAAAAAAGCAAGGAGAATCATTCTTAGGAATGGTGATAATTAAAGTGCTCGACCAGGAACGAGGAAGTTGAAGCCCCGCAAAAAATTCAAGAACAGCTTGGAAAAAAATCTTCCCCAATAATATCCCAACAACTCACATAAAAATGACCCGAAAACCCATCTGGACCAGCTGCACTATCCTCATTGAGAGCTTTAACTGCCGCATAAACTTCCTCAAAAGAAGGAGGGGATCGGAGATTGATATTCATATCAGTAGAAACTAGAGCAGGGATGTGATCTATTAAACCATTCTCAGAAATTGACTCTGCACTCAATTGGGCCTGAAAATAATTGATTGCAGCTTGCTTAATGGAGATGTCATCAGTAAGAACTCTACCATCAGGGGCTATAATTCTGTGAATGTGCAACTTAGAACGAGTTTGTTTAACAGAAGCATGAAATAACTTGGTATTCCCTTCACCCTCCTGCAGCCATTTAATCCGAGCCTTTTGTTTCCAGAAATCTTCTTCCAACTTAAGAAAGTGTAAAAGATTAGCTTGGGCACAATGTAGAGAGGATCTATTTTCCAGGGTACTATTTTCTTCATAAAGAATTTCCAAGGCTTGAACTTCTCCTTCAGCATTTTTAACATTCTGAAAAACATTCCCAAAAGTAGTTTTATTCCAGAGATTAATGGCTTTGCGAGTGTTCTTTAACTTCATGGAAAAGACAACCATGGGACGACCTGGCACAACAATATTCCAAGCATCTCGAACAATGGCTGAAAAGGAAGAATGTTTAGTCCAAATATTAAGAAAACAAAAAGTAGATTTTTTTTTGCACTTCCTCCCGAATAATATTAACCAACAGCGGAGTGTGGTCCGAGCAGGTTCTGTTTAAATGCGATACTGTAGTACGAGCAAACTGATTTTGCCAGGTTTGATTACAAAGCACTCTATCTATGCGCTGATGAATAAGAGCATCTCCGTCCCGCTTATTCCACCAAGTGATAGGGCTACCCAAATAACCTTGATCTGTAAGACCCACAGCAGTAATACAAGCGTGAAAATCCAGAGCTCCAATTCTGTCCCAACCATTGCCACCCGATTTTTCCTCTGGAGACACCACAATATTAAAATCACCTCCAACCATCTAGGGCATGTCGGAAAAAGATCGACTATGATGTACTAAATCAGCCCAAAGGTCATGCCTTTCATTAGAGGAACATTTTGCATACACAAAAGTAACTAAAGCTATCGATGGCCAAGAAAAATGTTGCAACTGAACAGTAAGGTGTTGTGTGGAATCAAAGAGAACCTTGCTTCGGAAAGCTGCCTTAACAAAAATCCAAATGGAGCTGCAACTATTAGAAGCACTAAATTTGAATTTAAAACGACAAGCAATGAGCTGCACTTTATCTAAAGCAATCATGGGCAAAAAAATAGCAATTAGAGAAATATAATGAAGCTTAATGAGCTTTTTTAAACGAGCAACAGTTGGGTCATTACCTATACCCTTCACGTTCCAAAATAAAAGATTAACAGCCATGGAAGGAGTTGTTGGGAATGTCGCCTGGGGGCTTAGTCTGAGCCTTGGAACAGGTCTGCCTATCACTTGGCGGAATGACCTTAGGAGCTTTTGAAGGAACTTTAGAGGCGTGAGCATTGCCATGAATGAAAACAGATTGGTCCTCATCTAAATCTTCCAAAACAGCAAAGCAATTAGGGGAAGGAACATGATCTTGTAAAGCTTAGCCTTCATCAATATGGTGTTCTTCTGAAGGAATCTTATCCAGCATAGAGTTAATATCATTAATTGCTTCCGTTAAACCAGCCCTAACCGACCCCTCTTCAGGTCCTTCATTAATGGTGACTTGTCCATTGATCGATGTATTTTATACGTCGATTTTATATACTTCTATGACTTAAATTATGTTATTTCACGAAGCTTTTGGTTACTAATATATGTTTTCAGTGAGTTTTGTAAGATTCAGGGTTATTAGTGAAAATACGCGAAACTCCAGGGTTTTAAGTGCAAATTTCAAGAAGGACCAAAAAGGAAAAATGAAGAAAAGATGAAAGCTGTCGAATCTGGATACCTTGCAGACGCAAGGTGCCCCAGACCTTGCGACCGCAAGGTAGGCAGTATGGGTCCTTGAGCCAGAAACCAAGAAATCAAAACGACCACCCACACTGGAGACCTTGCGGACGCAAGGTACCCAGCACCTTGCGACCGCAAGGTGGTCAGAATGCGACTTATTCGGATTTTCACATAGTCATTCGATCGAATTACAACTCCCGAGTATATATAGAAGCCAGATGCCGAGCCAAAGAGGAAGAGGACGGTTGGAAGCTTTCTTTAATAGATTTTAGGTAGTTTTTAGATTGTATAACATAGTTAGATTCTGTAATTGTAAGTATTGAAGATCAAATCATGTATCCAATCATCTCCATGTGCTGTTCATTGTCGATGATGAACTAAATCATCCTTGATCTAGGAGGTGGGAGGTAACTTGTATCAAATTTATGTTTTGATTCTTATTTATATTCATTCAATGCTTGTTGATTGTGTTGTTTATCAACCCCTATATTATTTTGCTTTGAACAAATGAATGTAATCGCAAATAATAAAGGCTTAAAGGTGCGGATAACTGCATGACCAAGTGCATATGTCGTACATTAGCTCACCAACACAATAAATTGGACCTATCGATGCACGAGAGTGATAAGTTAGGACCAGGTTCTTACATGATCTAGGTGACAGATAGATCATAAATCTAGGTGACAGCTATATTAACAAGTTCATGTGCTTAGGTTATAGAATGGATGAATTTTGCGGTGATGGAGGCTGAACCAATTGTTCAACAGACTATATCTATTTTTAGTGAACGATCCCAAGACATTGAATGACATTATTATGAATTGAACATAAAGGATATATAAGTGAAACCCAGAATCCTAGATTGCCACCCACCATAAGATATATCTGTTATTACTGTCTAATTAGTTAAATATCTATAAACAGTAGTTAGAGTAAAATTAAAAATAAAAACCCCCCCTTTAGATTAATAAATTGCTATTGATAAATTGCACTGTTCGTGATCACTTGTCTCTGTGGGTTCGACCCTTGCTTCCAATACTATTCTATAATAGTCTTGTCCACTTGCAAGGAAAAAGATTAATTAAAACATCGATCAAGTTTTTGGCGCCGTTGCCGGGGACAAGCTAGTTCACGTAGTTAGTTTGTTGGTAGCGTAGTTTTAATTTAATTTAGTTTTTAGTTTAATTTTCAGTTTTCATAAAAATTATTTTTTAAAAAAATACAAAAAGATTTTATTTTATTTTATTTTAGTTAGTTGTTTTTAAATTACTTTAATATGTTTTTATGCACGGTCGTAGATCTTTGAACCCTAAATTGGTAGACTTAAATCAAGATATAAATATTGTTAGAAGAAATCAAGAAGTTTTTGAAAATCTAGCTCCCAAGCCTGATAATCAACACCAATTGAATCAAGGGGATCCTCTGGTTGATCCTACAATGGAAGAAAATAACAATAATCGTAATCCTGAAAACCTAGTTGACCCAGTCAATAGGAATCAAAGAGAAGATGAGCCTGCAAGAAGAAATATGGAAGTAGTGATAAATCAAAGAACTATTAATGACTTTAGTAGACCTTCATTAAATGTTGTGACATCATGTTTAGTCTTGCCAGATGTTGTTAGGAATTTTGAGTTAAAAGGTCATTATTTTAATGCCATACCATCTTTTCATGGGATGCCCCATGAAGATCTGTGGTTTCTTAAGAGAATATGAATACATGATGAGTACTTTTCCTTTAGGAGGGTTGACTGAAGATCAAATTAAAATGAAATATTTTCCCAGTGCATTAAAAGAATTGGCAAAGAGATGGTTTATGAACCTAACACCAAATAGTGTTTAAATTTGGGCTCAATTATATGATTTGTTTATGAGTAAATTTTACAAACATGCATCTCTGACTGAGTATAGAAAACAAATCATGTCATTCCAAAATGAACCAGGTGAAACATTCCATGAGTCATGGGATAGATTTAAAAATCGCTCATTATGTGTCCTCATCATAATTTGGCTCAACATGTGTTAGTGCTTCAATTTTATCATGGTCTTTCGCCAAAGCTTACAAACTATGGTTGATAGTGCAGTGGTGGTTCTATTAATAGAATGACACCTAAGCACTAGAAGAATTATTTGAGATGCTAAGTATTAATTCCCAACAGAAAAGTGCTAGAGGTAAAAATAGGAGCCTATATCAATTGCAAGATAATTCAAATACACAAGCTCAATTTGAAAATTGGCAAATTCAAGAAGCATGTGCCTTATGTGGATTATATTCTCATGCTACTAATTTTTGTCCGTCAAGTGCTATGTATTCCGAACAAAGCTAATGCTATGAATATGTACCCTCAAAGGCCAAGGAATGATCCTTATTCAAACACATATAATCCTGGTTGGAGGAATCATCCTAACTTTTCTTGGGGAGGAAATAAGCCTTTGCAACCTCAACAATTCCAACCTCAACCACCACAACCTCCACAGTTGCCAAATCAAAATCAATTGAGAATTGAAGAAGTTCCCAAGCAAGAAGTAGCTAGTAAAGGTCAAGCAGCTTTGATGAAGTACATGCTTGAAGAAATTGAAAATCTAAAGAAACACATTGCAAATTCAGAAGTTGATAAAAGAGAAGAAGGGAAGTTCCCTAGTCAAACTGAGCAAGCCAAGTCAATCACCGTCTTGCGAAGCGGTAAGGTGATAGGTGAAGAGGTAAGTGATCCTGATCCTTCTTCTAATGTGCCTGCTACAGTAGAAAATTCTGAAAAGGTAATTGAAAAAGAAATCGAAAAAGATAGTGATAGTAATAAAGAGATTAATGACTTAAGTAATCAAGAGGTAGAAAAAGAAGTAGAAGTAGAAGTAGATGTTCCAAATAAGGAACAAGAAAAAGAAATTCAAAATAAAGATAATACAATTGAAGTTGAAAAAGAGTTGGATCAAGAAGAAGAGGAACCTTATGTGGCTCCACCACCCTATGTTCCTCCAATTCCGTTTCCAAGAAGACTTATGAAAAACCGAATGGACAAACAATTTTCGGAAATTTATAATATGTTATCCAAAGTAAATGTTAATTTACCTTTGCTTAATGTTATTAAAAATATTCCAGCTTATGCAAAGTTTTTCAAAGATCTTCACTCTAAGAAACACAAGTTTGAAAACAATGAAAAGATTGTTGTTTCTGAAAACGTAAGTTCTGTTTTACAACCCGAATTACCACCTAAGTTGAAAGACCCCGGTAGTTTTAATATCCAAGTCTCCTTGGGAAGCTCTAAAAAGATGAAAGCAATGCTAGATTTAGGAGCAAGTATTAATTTGATGCCTTTTGCGGTCTATAAACAGTTAGGTTTAGGAGAACTAAAACCCACTACTATGCAATTGCAATTAGCTGATCGTTCAGTTAAATATCCTTTGGGTATAGTGGAAGATATCCTAGTTCAGGTTGATAAATTAATCATACCAGTTGACTTTGTGGTTCTAGAGATAGAAAGGAAGATATGCACCAATAATGAAGTCCCAATATTGTTAGGCAGACCATTTATGGCAACTGCCAATACAATGATTAATGTGAAAAATGGTAAACTCACAATGTCAGTCCTAGGTGAAACCGTTGAAATTTCTGTGTTTGATGCTATGAATAGACCTAGTGACATAAGTGCCTGTTTTTCAATAGATGAGATTGAAAAATTATCAACCGAAACTTTTGAAGAAGAGGAAGATTATGAGAGAGATAGATTTATTGTCTATGATGATAGCCCTATCCCCCCCCATAAAAATTGACATTGAGGAAATTGAAAGAGAAATAGAAGAAGAGGAAAGATTAGAGAAAGAAAAGTTAGAAGCTAGTAAAGAAATAAAAATAGAATCAAAAAATAATTCTGATGAATCGAAAAAAAAAAGTAGAAGAAAGTTATGAAATTAAAGAAGATGAAGTAGAGATTCTGAAATCTCTCTTTGAAGAAATTGAGATAAATAATGTTGAGGAAGAAAATAAGGAAGAAAAGCAAGAAGAGAATAATGAGGCTAAAATAAAAGAAACTATTAAAGTAGAAAATTCTGAATTTATGTCATCCATTAATTCTCCCAAAGTCGAAGAATTAAAGCCATTACCACCCCACTTAAAATATGTATTTTTAGAGGAAGGTAACACTTTGTCTGTTATTATAGCAGCCGACTTAACGGAAAAACAAGAAGCTAGTTTGTTAAAAGTTTTATGGACACATAGAGAAGCTTTAGGATGGTCTTTAGCTGACTTAAAAGGAATTAGTCCCTCTATGTGCATGCATAAAATACATCTAGAAGAAGGTAGTAAACCTTCAAGAGAAAGGCAAAGAAGACTTAACCCACACATGGAAGAAGCTGTTAGGAAAGAAGTTCTTAAGCTTTTAGATGCGGGTATAATTTACCCTATATCAGATAGTAAATGGGTTAGTCCTGTCCAAGTAGTTCCTAAAAAGTCGGGAATTACAGTTATTAAAAATGAGAAAGATGAATTAGTCCCTACAAGAACCATAACTGGTTATAGAATGTGCATTGATTTGCGTAAATTAAATGCGGCAACTAGGAAAGATCACTTTCCTTTGCCATTTATTGACCAAATCCTTGAAAGACTAGCCGGTCATGAATATTATTGCTTTCTTGATGGTTTTTCTGGATATAATCAGATCCCTGTTGCACCCGAAGACCAAGAGAAAACAACTTTTACATGTCCCTTTGGTACTTTTGCTTTTAGGAGAATGCCTTTTGGATTGTGTAATGCACCAGCTACTTTTCAAAGATGCATGATTTCTATATTCTCAGATTTAGTTGAAAGATGCGTAGAAGTTTTCATGGACGATTTTTCAGTTTTTGGAAATTCTTTTGATCACTGTTTAGAAAACCTTACATCTGTCCTAAAAAGATGCTGCGAAACTAATTTAACTTTAAGTTGGGAGAAAAGTCACTTCATGGTAAAACATGGAATTGTCTTAGGGCATGTTGTTTCAAATAAAGGCATTGAAGTTGACAAAGCTAAAATCGAAGTTATTTCACAACTACCCCTCCCACTTCGCTTAAAGGAGTTCAAGTTTTCTTGGCCATGCTGGTTTTTATCGAAGATTTATAAAAGATTTTTCCAAAATCATAAACCTCTATGTAATTTGCTAGCAAAAGATACATAATTTATTTTTGATAAAGAATGTTTAGAAGCTTTTAATTTATTAAAAGAAAAGTTAACTATCGCTCCTATTTTATCCGCCCCGATTGGTCACTTCCTTTGAAATCATGTGTGATGCATCGATTTTGCGATTGGAGCCGTGTTAGGACAAAGGGTAGATAGAAAGCCTCATGTGATCCATTATGCTAGTAGAACTCTAAATGATGCTCAATTGAATTATACCAACTACCGAAAAGGAATTTTTAGCAAGAGTATATGCTTTAGAAAAATTTAGATCATATCTGCTAGGATCAAAGGTGATAATTTTTTCTGATCATTCTGCATTGAAATATCTGTTAAGTAAGAAGGATGCTAAACCAAGATTAATTAGATGGATGTTATTGTTACAAGAATTTGACATTACTATCAAGGATAAAAAGATAAAAAGGAACCGAGAATGTCGTAGCCGACCATTTGTCTAGGTTAGAATTTTCACCCTTGCTTGAACGTCAATTTCTTGATGATCCTGTCCCCATAAATGACAATTTTCCTGATGAACAACTCTTGGCCATTAAAGATTCTGACCCTTGGTATGCTGATTTTGTCAACTACTATGTGTCTGATATCATTAATCCGATTTTGATCATTACGAAAAGAAGAAGTTTTTGGCGGAAACTAAAAATTATTTTTGGGAAGCTCCTCATTTATACAAAATTTGTTCTGATTCTTTAATAAGAAGATGTATTCCAGAAAAAGACCAACAAGGTATCATGGAATTTTGCCATGGATATTCTTGTGGAGGTCATTTCAGTGGTAACAAAACTGCTCGGAAAATTTTGCAATCAGGTCTGTATTGGCCTACTGTTTTTAGAGATTGTGAACTGTTTTATAGAACATGTGACAAATGTCAAAGAACAGGTGGTATAGGAAAGAGAAACGAGATGCCCTTACATATTAATTTGGTAGTTGAAATTTTTGATGTTTGGGGTATTGATTTTATGGGTCCCTTCCCTGTGTCAAATAATTGTGAGTATATTCTAGTAGCAGTTGATTATGTTTCTAAATGGATAGAAGCAGTAGCAACCAAGACTAATGATGGAAAAATAGTAGTTAAGTTTGTAGAGGATTTATTTGCTAGATATGGAGTCCCTAAGGCCATAATAAGTGACCAAGGAACTCATTTTACCAATAAGTTGTTGAATAATGTCCTTAGAAAGCATGGTGTAACTCACAAGTTAGCTACACCTTATCATCCACAAACATCCGGACAAGTAGAAGTTAGCAATAGGCAGATAAAAGCAATATTAGAAAAGACTGTTAGGCCTAATCGTAAAGATTGGGAATCTAAACTTAAGGATGCTTTATGGGCATACCGAACTGCTTTTAAGACACCCATAGGAATGAGTCCATATAGAATGGTATATGGCAAAGCTTGTCATTTACCTGTTGAAATTGAGCATAAAGCCTATTGGGCGGTTAAAGAATTGAATTTAGATTTAACATTGGCCGGAGAAGAAAGATTGTTTCAGTTAAATGAGTTAGAAGAGCATAGGTTGAATTCGTATGAAAATGCGAAGACATATAAAGAAAAGACCAAGAAATATCATGACATAGGTTAGCCAACAAAATGTTTCATCCAGGTATGAAAGTGTTACTGTTTAATTCAAGATTGAGGCTATTCCCCGGAAAGTTAAAATCTAAATGGTCTGGTCCCTTTAGAATTGTACGAATTTATCCTCATGGAGCTGTTGATATTCAAAACCCTAAAAATAATGAAGTCTTTAAAGTGAATGGACACCGACTCAAGCCATATTTAGAGCCGATGTCAATCGAACGAACAATTGAGTTAATTCGCTTGGTCGACAATGAACCACCCCGAGATTAGGCTTGCGCTTGGTCGAGCCAAAGACGTTAAACAAAGGCGCTAAGTGGGAGGCAACCCACTATTTTGAATGTTATTTGTTTTTATAGTTAGTTTAAATATGTTTTTCTCCGTTAAATTTAATTTTTGGACATTTAATTTTTAAATTAAATATGCCAAAATTCAAGTTTGGGGGAGAAAACATCTTAGTGTTGTATTTATATGTTACTAATAATTTTAGTTTAGAGTTTTGTTTAGTTTTTACATACAGAAAGATACAAGACATAACGGAAGTTAACGGAAGGGTTAAACCGCAAAACGAAAAGCTAGAAAAGAAAACAAGAAGGACGAGCTCTGGACACCTTGCGGACGCAAGGTGTGAAGGACCTTGCGACCGCAAGGTCCCCAAGAATGCGACTTCGTAATCGTAATGTCGACATGGGGAATGAATGAGAAACAAAATCGCTTGATCGCCCACCTTGCAGACGCAAGGTGTGGCAGACCTTGCGACCGCAAGGTCCCTGTATTTAAAGGCTGCCGGGTTTTTCTTCTAATTCACCAAAAACTTCCCTCTCCTCTCTCAGCAGCAAAGAAGTGCCAGCCTGCATCCTTCAAATTCGCAAGATCGCCTCCCATTCGGCACTAACCTCAAGAATCTCTCCTCCTTCACTACTCTTCATCTTCCTCATCCATCCATCCACCATTACACCCCCTAAAGTTGAAGAATTTTGAAGAAGAAGAAGAAGAACCTCCATTGTTGCCGCGCGAGATCAAGCTCCTCTCAGGCTGCATTCACTCATTCTAGGCTGCAAACAAGTAACACTAACACCCTTTTTATTTTTACACGTCAAATATTTGCATGCTAGGGTGCTAGAAATTTTTAACGTAGATAAAATTTTTGCATGCTTTAGAATAAATTTTTAATTTTAAAATTTTAAAACACATTTTAATTGTTTAGACTTTTTAGTTTTTAAATTTTATTAAAACAAACAAAAATGTTCCGTAAGCGTAGAAATACCGGTGCCTCGACCTCCGGCCCCGCTCAGGAGGAAGAGCATAATTTTGACATCACCCGCTTCGTGTCCTACGAGACATCAGAGAAGTACACGTCCAAGCTCTCCAAGTCCTTGGTGCCCGAAAGGGGATTCAAGGCTGAAGACTTTGGCCTCCGTCCCAATCTGATAGCTCGTAGGTGGGGGCTTTTGTTAGATTCTCCGCCAAGGGATGCCGTAGTCCCTATTGTCCGAGAATTCTATGCCAATGGCAACATTGGCATAGATGGCGGTGTGCTAGACACCCTTAATGTTAGGGACATCGTAGTCAATTTTTCGTCCCAAAGCATTAACGCCTATTTCGGCACCTCCAACTTTGCGGATGGTGCCGATGACTATAGCACACACCTCAACCCCCGTATCCCTGTCGAGGTGGTCAATGCTGCCATCGCTCTCCCTGGTGTGGAGTGGTCCTATAACCATAATCCACCTTTTGGACCACGCACCATGAGAGAGTCCTTCCTCCAAGACACGGCCAAGCCCGTATAAATTTGTTTATGACGCCTCATGCCCTCAAGTCACCAAAACACGGTGAATTGGGAGAGGGCTATCTTGACCTACACCATTATGACCGGTGGGTCTATTGATGTCGGCCGTTTGATCAACGGCCAAATCAAGACCCTTATTAGAGGTAGGACGAATGCGGGGTTCGCTTCCCGCATTTGATTACCGATTTGTGTAGGGGGGCAGGTGTAAGGATGCCCAAACACGCGGAGAGGTTGAAGGCTGGTCCGGCCATTACGAGGGCCATTTTGTTTGAACATCACCAGCAGCCGAGAGTGAGGGTTCCTCAAGAGGAGGAACCCGAAGAGGAGGAGGACCCACTCGTGGAGATCTCCAATAGGTTGGAGGAAGCTGTCCTCCAAAATGATATGATGAGTCAGCAGTTGGCACAAATGCGTGCGCTCGACTGCATCGATTTTTTTCGGTTGGGCTTAACACTGTGGGACAAAATCTTTCCAATGTATGGATTCCCTCCCCGGCACGATCCCCGAAGTTTCGCCCCTCTCGTTATTTCCGCCCGACTCACCATGAGTCGAGGCCCAAGTTCCATCCTCTTTCGTTAGGTGGACCCGCTATCTCCTTTTGATATTTGTCCTACCCCATCAATCCTCTCATATGTTCCTCTATTTTGAGGACAAAATAGAAATTAAGTTTGGGGGGGGGGGATTTAAAACTTTTAGTCTTAGCAGGTCCTAGCCTAACGAGGAATGGAGTTGGGCTATGTCGTTAAGGTGAAGAAAAATTTCTTTTCTTGATAACCATTTAACTCTTCACCCTATTTTTCCTGTTTTTATTTTTTCTTATTTTCGGAGGTGTTGCCTTGACCAGAATACACTCACATTGGATGCTCGTGGGTTCCTTTTATGGGGACCCATCATCAATTGTGTCATCGTCATCATCTCCCAATTTCTTTAAAAAATATATTTATAAAAAAAAAGAAAAAAAATATATTCAAAATATTCATCCTCGAGTTTAGGTGTGGTAATGCTAGTCGTAGTCAATGAGGAGATTAGTGCAATGAACCGCATAGTTAGTCCGTAGATCCCTCTGGAATTTACTTAATTTTGCGAAACTTTTACTTTTCTCCAAATTCTTCATACACCCACACCAGTCATAACTATGGATTGATTAGAATAGTTTTATTAAGTTTATAACACCTACTTCATTATAACAAGATATGCCCAAGAATATGATGCATAGCCATTCGAACGTAATTGTTGCATTAAATTGTGACTTAGGGTCAATTGCATGATAGTTAGATCCCTTGGATTTTTCTCATTTATATATCTCAAGCACACTTTCGAACCGTGTCTGCATGTTAATCTCAATTGTCCCTACCATCTGTCTTAGCGAATGCTTATGTGAAATCCAGTGATGCTAAACATTCAACCCTCAATTCCCATAGTTGATATGATATTTTGTGTTATCTTACTTGCTTTAAATACTACATGAGCATTTGGCATTAAAGAAATGACTTAGGCCATCTTTGGATCGTTAGAGCCTAAATATTCCCTGACCTATACTAAAATATATCCCTAGTGTCCCCTTTGAGCCTAATGAAAAAGAATGGAGTGTGCTAAGCACACTATTTAAACCTCCATTCGCCATCGTTTCTATTACCCACATTAACTTAACCCTAAAAGCCTATACACTGTCAGCCTACCCTTTGAAAGAGTAGGATGTGGGTGGGAAATTGATTCTAGGAGGACCACTTCTTTTCAGTTAGGCTATTTTTCGGAAGGCTTCTTCTCTCCGTTGTCGAAAAAAATATATATATATATATAGAAAAAAAAATATGTCGACGAAAATGAAACGGAAGAAGAAGAGTGTAAACAAGGATTCAAATGGAAGCATAGCTTTCAAGAGAAAAATATGTTAGAAAAATCATACTGATAAGAATGATGTGATATTTTTATAAGAATATATTGCCCAAAACAAGTTTGGGGGGAAGAAGAAAACTGAAAAGTAACAAAAAGTACCCCTCCACTTGTGGTCTTTGCAGGTCCTAGCCTAAATAGGGAAAACTTCCTTTTGCTTGGAAGTATGAGGGATAAAAAGGTAGTCTTACTCTCTCACTTTGAATTCTTATTCCTTTCCTTCATATCCCCCATCACCTTGGCCTTACATTACAAGCTAAATAAAGACCTAATGATCTTCTTGCCAATGCTTATGTTGTTTTAACTGTCAAGTGAGTAACATGAAATTGATCACACACTTCATAATCACTGTTATTCACCCTAAAAGCTCACTGTGTTAGCATAATCTTAGCTATTACAAGTCATTGGGATAGGAGAGCATTGTATGACATACATAGAAGTGCATGGGATGGATGTATAAATCTTTTAAATCCTTGGGACCTTTCTCCTCAGAATCGACCGGTTTGGATGGTAGATCTCATAATTCTTAATGCATAATTTTCTCTTAAACTTTGATTTTCATATGAATGTGATGTTTAGCTTAATAAAACTGTTTTAGTTCAGATATTCTTTAAGACTGGTGATCACACACACACGGAGAAATTAGAAGTAGTAGCAGTTTTAAGAAAAGACTAGTTGGTTTTATATGACTAAGCCTGTATAAATGTGGTGAGCACCAAATTGAGATTACTTGCATACCGTACACTTATAACTTGAGATGAAGCCAAAAAGATTTTATGTTTTATTTTTAGTTTAATTTGCTTTTGTATTTATCTGTTTTTGTATTTATCTGCATAGTCGAGTCACTCGAAAGAGTCTCCTTGAGTTTGTGGGTTTATAGAGGAGTGTAAATAGTGTCACCCTCCAAAAAGATTTTAATTTTTGTTATATTTATGCTTTTGTATTTATAAGTTTATTGTTTACTCGTGGACGAGCAAAGTTTAAGTTTGGGGGTATTTGATCGATGTATTTTATACGTCAATTTTATATACTTCTATGACTTAAATTATGTTATTTCACGAGGCTTTTGGTTACTAATATATGTTTTCGGTGAGTTTTGTAAGATTCAGGATTATTAGTGAAAATACGCGAAATTCCAGGGTTTTAAGTGCAAATTTCAAGAAGGACCAAAAAGGAAAAATGAAGAAAAGATGAAAGTCGACCGACACCTTGCGACGCAGGTGCCCTGCACTTGCGACCGCAAGGTAGGCAAGACGGGTCCTCGAGCCGAAACCAAGAAATCAAAAGCCACACCGGAGACCTCATGACGACAGTACCCAAAGACCTGCGACCGCAAGGTGGTCAGAATGCGACTTATTCGGATTTTCACACAGTCATTCGATCGAATTACAACTCCCGAGTATATATAGAAGCCAGATGCCGAGCCAAAGAGGAAGAGGACGGCTGGAAGCTCTCTTTAATAGATTTTAGGTAGTTTTTAGATTGTATAACATAGTTAGATTCTTTAATTCTAAGTATTGAAGATCAAATCATGTATCCAATCATCTCCATGTGTTGTTCATTGTCGATGATGAACTAAATCATCCTTGATCTAGGAGGTGGGAGGTAACTTGTATCAAATTTATGTTTTGATTCTTATTTATATTCATTCAATGCTTGTTGATTGTGTTGTTTATCAACCCCTATATTATTTTGCTTAGAACAAATGAATGTAATCGCAAATAATAAAGGCTTAGAGGTGCGGATAACTGCATGACCAAGTGCATATGTCGTACATTGGCTCACCAACACAATAAATTGGACCTATCGATGCACGAGAGTGATAAGTTAGGACCAGGTTCTTACATGATCTAGGTGACAGATAGATCATAAATCTAGGTGACAGCTATATTAACAAGTTCCTGTGCTTAGGATATAGAATGGATGAATTTTGCGGGGATGGAGGCTGAACCAAGTGTTCAACAGACTATATCTATTTTTAGTGAACGAACCCAAGACATTGAATGACATTATTATGAATTGAACATAAAGGAGATATAAGTGAAACCCAGAATCCTAGATTGCCACCCACCATAAGATCTTCATATCTGTTATTACTGTCTAATTAGTTAAATATCTATAAACAGTAGTTAGAGTAGAATTAAACATAAAAACTCCCCTTTAGATTAATAAATTGCTATTGATAAATTGCACTGTTCGTGATCACTTGTCTCTGTGGGTTCGACCCTTGCTTCCAATACTATTCTATAATAGTCTTGTCCACTTGCAAGGAAAAAGATTAATTAAAACATCGATCATCCATGCATAAAAGGAATTTCTTGGGGCTTGTCAGCATGCACAATTGGACTAGTAGCAATAGGGGAAGAGCTGACATTAGGGAGGGGGCTAGATTGCAAGTTCGTAGTGATGTTATTCTTTGAAACATCCACTGCATTAACTTGAGGATGTTCACTATTTGAAGGAGACAAATCAGACGTATGCACAGCAGTGACAATCGAAGGATGGACTGGGGCAGCTCCTGAATCAGAAACTGGATTGGCAGAAGTTGTCTTTTTAGGTGTCCACCTCGAAACAATATTAGGTTTTGGTTTATTAGCTATGGTCTCTTTTTCTTGCAAATGTGGATCTTCTTCCAGAGCCATCTTATTAGCGTAGGCTTTACAAGCATCACCGTCATGACCTTGACGATGACAATACGAGCAATAAAAAGGGAGACGTTCAGCCTCGATCTTCTGCCAGAAACCGCCCATGGAATTGCCATTATCTATCCAAAACCTTTTAGGAATTGGTTTAGCTAAATCAACTTCAATACAGATCTGAGCCACACTTGGACGAGATAAATTAGCCGTAGGTCCATCAATGGTGAGGGGTCTGCCAATCAAAGCAGCAATGGAAAAAAGCATCTGCCTGTGAAAGAGATGGAGGGGAAGGTTGGGAAGATTAAACCAAACGGGAACTATTGGGCTTTCAACGTCAGGACGGAAATCTGGAGTCCATTTGAAGACTCGCATGGGGAAAGCACCTAAGTACCACTGGTCCTTGATCGACAATCTCTGATAATCAGCTTCATGAGTTACTCGAATTAAGATGTGCTTTGCATCAAGATGCCCGAGAGAAACGACATCTTTAAGGCCGATGGAAAGAAATTCCTTTCGAAGGGATTCCATTGATGGTCGTCCATGGGAAAACTTCCCAACCAACATGAGATGGAAGGGTTTAGCAAGTGTAGAAACGAGTGCTGGAGAAAGACATAAAGCCGGCTCACCCTTGTATAAAGAGGCTGGGATAGTAGGGATTTCGAGTGAAGATGATGAGGATGTAAATAGATCAGAGAATGATTTCTTGGATGAAGGAGATGACAGGATCGGAGGAGCATCCGGCGAGGCAGCCTCGGCCGGAGCCGAAGTCATTAAGCTGTTGCCGGCAAAGAAAGTAGGGTTTTGCTAGGGTTTCTTAGAGAGAGAATTTTTAGAGGTGGGTCTATTCACAAGAAATCAAACATCATTTTTTGAAAACTGATCAAGCTTTTCTTGCATTATATTGATCCAACATTCATCTTCCAAGGCTTCACTCACATTTTTTGGTTCAATCAGAGATACATAGCAAGAAGCATGAAACTCTTCACATTAAAAAGAGGATAGGCAAGCTAATTTTCGATAGTCAACCTTATATTTCTTCCTTGTAGACTTGTCATCATGAACATTACCAATCACATGAGAGGTTGGATGGACTTTTTGTATACGACTGGGAATGTCCTGGCTTCTATCAGTCACACTGGAATCAATTCCAACCTGTTCAGTTTCGGTTTCAGCTTCTCGAGAAGTTTTGACCAATGCAGTTGCATCTGTATTTTCTGAGTTCCCAGAATTTTCAGCTTCTGGAATTTGTGAGACTGAAATAGTGTCTGACTGATTACATTCTGCAGGTTCTGAATCTTGTTGAGTTTTTTCTAGATCACCAAAATCAAGTAAACCTTAAACATCATCCTCAATAGTTTTGTGGCCAAGATCTGTTAGGTCATCAAATACAACATTCATGGACTCCATAATAGTTTTAGTTCAAAGGTTAAACACCATATAAGCGCAACTAGTAGAGTATCCCATGAACACACACTTGTCACTCCTAGGATCAAATTTGGAAAGATGATCCCTATCATTAAGCAAGTAACACACACACCCAAAGACATGAAAGTATTTCAAGGTGAGTTTCTTTCCTAACAAAATTTCATACGGAGTCATGGTATTCCATGTTCTCAAGTAAACCCTATTACCAATATGACAAGTTGTATTTAAGGCTTCAGCCCAAAATATTTTTGACAATATTTTTGAACTTAACATGACCCTAGCCATCTCTTGCAATGTATGATTCTTTCTCTCAGCTACTCTATTTTTGTGTGTGGATTTTTTGGAGCAGAAAACTCATGTGTTAGTCCATTAGCATCACAATAGTTTGAAAAAGAGGAATTTTCATATTCTGTACCATGATCGGTTCTAATTCTAATGAGTTTTAGACCATATAAGTTCATAACACGGGCACACCAAGCTTTAAAAGCCTCAAAAGTGTCATATTTTCTTATAAGAAAACAACTCAAGTGTATCTAAAAAAGTCATCAACATACACAAATGTATACCTTTTCTTACCAAGACTTTCTACCTCAATAGGGCCCATAAGATCTGTGTGAATCATCTCAATACATCTAGATATGGAGCAATGTTGGATGACAGGATGGGATGCCTTGGTATGATTATTTTTTTGACATGGTCCACACACCTTTGTGGAATTTTTGTTCAAACTTGGAAAACCTCTCACTGCCTCATGTTTCACAAGCTCATGAAGCTTACGAAAGCACATATGCCCCAACTTTTGATGATATCTGAAACTTTTGATGTTTCACAAGCTCATCAAGCTTACGAAAGATCTTGTGCCTGTTAATAAGAATTCGTTAGCATTATCAAATACTTGACAATAATTTTTATCAAAACGTACCTAAAGATCATCATCACAAAGTTGACTTATGCTCATGAGATTGGTCTTAAGCCCTTCAACATGGTAGACATTTTTTAGGTTAGGTAGACCATCCATTTTTAAGGTGTATTTCCCAATTATCTTGCCTTTTACACCACCTCCATAAGTCACTGATCCTCCATTGATGTTCACATAACTCTCCAAGTTCTCAATAGAACCAGTCATATGCCGTGAACATTCACTATCAAAGTACCAAGTTCCAACAATGTGAGATTTTAAGGAAGTGAAGGTTACATTGCAACATTATGAATCTGAAAGAGGAGCTCCTAGACATATATCAAAAGGTTCTTGTTTAGGAGCAGATCTGAAACTTCCTTTAGGAACCCAAGCTTTTCTGAACTTCTTTGACTGATCGCAGCTTCTGATGTTGCTGCATTCGGTGCTTCATCTGGTTGCGGGTCAGGTAGGCTTGTCTAACTTCTTCAGCATAATCTACCTTTTTTGGTAGCAGAATGGCTGAATGTGTCCAGGTTTATATAAATAGTGACACAAAAAAATTCTCTTTCTAGGTTTAGGTTTTTCAAAGAAATTGGTGTTTTGAAAGGTATGTGAGGGATTTTTTGGTTCAAAAGAGGATGAAGAGGTTCCTTCACCTTCATTGACTAAGGTTTTTGGCTTGAACCCAAGTCCAAATTTTCCATTCTGACCAACCTTCAACATCTCATCAAGTTTGAGTTTTCCATAATTCCACTTAGCCACGGTTTCATTGGTTTTATCAAGCTCACCTTTCAAAGATTCTATCTTAACATCTTTCTTTGTGAGCAAACACTCTAACCTTGCAATGCACTCATTTTGATTTTCATTCTCCGTCTTTAGTGCTTCATTTGTTCTTCCAAGAATTTTGACTTGGGATGCTCTTTTCTCCCAATCATTGTACAACTCCTTGTAAGCTTCCATAAGTTATGACTCTTCAGTGCATTCTGATTCTGGAGCATCTTCAGTTATGGAAGAATTAAAGCAGAGAGAATCATTCCAACTTTTGTCTAATGCAGCTGCATTGCAAGCTACACCACGTGAAACACCTGTAGGATTAATATGTAAATATTGTACTACTGTGAGACTGATGAGATCACATGGATCTTCATTATCACTATCGCTCAGAGTAGCAGAAAAATTCAAACCCTTCTTACGCAAAGTGTTAGCACATTGATTAGGAAAATGACCAAACCCTTGACAAGCTCTGCGTTGAATATAATCAATATTTTTTTCACTAGATGTAGACTGTTTAGCAAAAAGGTTGGTAAAAGGTTTTTCAGGGGTTTGGAAAATGCTTTCTTTGGGAACAAACTTACTAGGCTCAGGTTTAAAAACTGCTTTGGTGTTCAAAGATGTAGATCTATTTGGTCATTTGGCTTTCAAAAGATTTTTAAATTTGGTTGTTAAAAGAGTTATAGAGTCTTCACCAAAGTCAGATTCTTCACTTTCTTTGTGTAATTCAAGCAAGTCTGAAGATACATCAACAACAAAAGGTAAGGCAATGTTTTTCACAGATGGAGTAGAAAATGATACACATTTTCCTTTATGCTTGATTTGTTCATTGAGGTTTAATTCAAAATTTTGGTGAATTCCAACAATTTTATCAAAACCCATTTTATCAATGTCGTGAAGTTCCTCAATAGCACAAATTTTGGCATTAAATATTTCAGGAAGTGTGCACATCATCTTGCTAATAAGACGTTTATTGGTGATAGGATCACCTAAAGCAAAAGTAGTATTGGAAATATCAAGCAATCTACCATAGTAAGACATAATATCTCCATTCTCATTCATTCTAGTGTTCTCAAATTGTGTGGTAAGCATTCTAAGTTTGGAAGCACGAACACTAGCAGGACCTTCACATAGGGTTTGAAGGGTCTTCCAAACATCCTTAACAGAGTCATAATTAGCAATCACCCTAAAGGTGTTGGCATCTATGACCTTGTATATGGCTGAAAGAGCCTTGGAATTAAATGAGGTTGTGGTTCTATCTTCAGTGGACCAATCTGCCTCACTGGTGATTTTACCATCACCGTCATTATCAGTGGTCCTAGGTGGAGTCCAACCATTCAGAACAGCAATTCACGCTCTCTCATCAATTGATTTGATGAAGATACGCATCTTAACTTTCAAATTTGAATAATTGACATTAGTCAAAGTAGTAGAGTTGTCAAAACGGGCAAACGGGGCGGGTTTACCCGCGGGCCTGGAAAGCCCGCCACTGAACGGGCTGGGGCGGGAAAGCCCGCACTCTTGATGGGTATTGAATCTCTTGGCCCAATCCGCCCCGACTAGGACCGCAGGTAAAACGGGCAAGCCCGTAAAATATGCATTTATTTATTATTATTTTATTTATTATCAATTGGAAGATTTTTAAAAAAACAAAACAAACAGATCTTTAAAGTTTAAACTATGAATCAATTAAAATGCCCATACTGCATTGAAATGATCAAATGACAATATTCTGAATGCCCTTGAATGATGCACTTTACTTGGGTGTCTCAACATGCAGCTCAATCAAGCATGCGCATTCTGCCCATGCTCCACTAACAAAAACTGATTTTGTATATTAAATTTAAGGCTTATATATGACATCAAAAGACTTGGGTTGGAGTCGGTGAATTATTCTCAAGTACTGAGATGAAAGAGCCGTTGTTTGAGACAAACTGTGAGCCGGAGGCCTGGAGGCGGTGTTGATTCCGGCGTCTCCTAAACCCCAACCCTTCCTAGTCGAAGCAAAGGCTAAAGAAAATACAGATCTAGACAATTAACCCTCCTTGCAAGCTGTGCAAACAAGATCTAGATCTTGAAATTCTTCCACGATGTAAAAGCCAACAAGGAATTTCAGATCGCTGGATTGGAATAATGATCAGGAATTTGACGAAGTTGGCGATTCCGACGAGGTATAGTTAGACAGCCGATGGAGTGAGAGAGTTGTGAGATAACGAGACTTGAGAGTGACGAAGGGGAGAGGGAGAGGATGAGACATTGTGAGAGAGAACGCTGTCAAGAGAAAGAGAGGTCTTGGTCTTTCTTGGGCGATGGGGCTTCACGGTGTGAAGAGACTGAAGAGAGAGATAGAGGGGGAAGGGAGAAGACGGCTGGATTTAATAAAAATGAGAAAGAGGGACTAGGGTTTTGGTTGGATTATATATTAAATATAATACATACATGATACCAATAAGTGACAGGCTGCCCGCCCCCGCCCTGCCCCAACCCACAAAACCCGTAGCCCGCACGGGCAAAGCCCGAAAAACCAGCATTCCAAACGGGCACCTAATACATCAACCCAACCCACCCCTAATGGGTGGCAGGGCGGGCATGCCTGCAGGCTTTTTCCCTATTTGGCAGCTCTACAAGGTAGCAGGGCAAATAACATTCTTATATTAAGAATCCATCATGGATACAACTAGAATCTTCTTTTAGTGACGTCAAGAAAAGGCGCTGATACCAATTGAAAGTGCAATAGTAGCTAGGATTCCAAGAAAACTGTCAATGCAGTTGCATCCAAAGGTGCATTAACCAGATAACAAATCAAGTAAACAGTGGAAGTCTTTAATCTAATAAATCAATAATAAAACAGAGAATTATATCAAACAATCTACAAGTAAAGCTTGTATATCCAGCCTTATGGACAAAAAGGATTTCACTAAAAAAATTATGAGTCTTACAAAAATCATGAAACCTAACCAAATACCAAAATCTCTAACAAAACTATGAAGTCAGTAGAGGAAACCCACAAAAACATGAGTAAAGCAAATATGAGATTAAAAAATAAGTTTCCTAACAACCAGGAAAAAAAACAGCAAAACTATCAATGCAGTTCGTGATGTTACTGCATTCACAGCTGCATCCAAATACTCCAAACAAAGCTTTCAGCGTTTTCTCTCTATATCAGCGTGTGTTTCTCTTAGTCTCTTGTCTGCACAACCTATTCTTATATATATACTCAAGCAGGAGACCTATACACACAAGAAATCCAACAACTCCAAGAAACATAGAATTAGGAAATAAATAGATTAGTTTCCAAAATTTAGTTTCCTAATTTAAGTCAAGGATCTTACCAAAGATTTTATCCAACTTAAATATGGATTCTTAAGAATTTTTGGAAGTATTTAATTATGGTAATTACTTACTATTGCTTTAGGACCAAGAAAGGACGCAACAATTAAATAATAAAATAGGAGGTCCATATTTTACCCTTACACTTTTTATGTAAATAAAAATATTGAAAAAGAAAGAGGTGTACCCATGTTGGTAGTAAATTATAAACCTTTAAATGAAGCGTTAAAATGGATTAGGTATCCTATACCTAATTTTTTAAAAAAATATTAGATAGACTTCATATGACAGTCATCTACTCTAAATTTCATCTTAAGTCAGACTACTTGCAGATTCAAATGAATGAAAAGGATAAATATAAAACTTCATTTACAGTTCCATTTGGTCATTATGAATGGAATGTTATGCCTTTTGGATTTAAAAAATGCTCCTTCAGAATTTCAAAATAAAATGAAAGAGATTTTTACACCTTATTCAGAATTATGTATTGTTTATATTGATGACATATTAGTATTTTCAAATAATATTGATCAACATTTTAAATATTTGAAAATATTAAAAATGTTATAAACAGAAATGAATTGGTCTTATCTTATTCAAAAATGAAATTATTCCAAACTGACATAATATTTTTGGGATTTAATATATCTTAGGGTAAAACAATACCCATTAATTGAAGTATATAATTTACTTCTAAATTTCTAGATGAAATTAAAGATAAAAATCAGCTACAAAGATTTCTCGGAAGTCTTAACTATATTGTCGATTATTATAAAAATATTGCACAAGATAGTGCTATTCTATATACTAGATCAAACAAAAATCTTAGTCCTTGGGCTAAGGAACATGCTAAAGCAGTTCAAAAAATCAAATTACATGTAAAGCAATTGTCATGTCTTTGTTTGGCTCAACCTACTTGGTATAAAGTAGTAGAAACAGATACCTCTAATATTGGTTGTGGATGTATACTTAGACAAAAAAAAAATCTCAGTAATGGGAAAGATGAATTATTAAGATTTTCTTCTGGTATCTGGAAAAATGCTCAGAAAAATTATGCTACTATCAAGAAAGAAATGCTTTCTATAGTAAAATGTATTTCCAAATTTCAAGATGATTTATTAAACCAACAATTCTTACTCAGAATTGATTGCAGTGTTGCAAAATACATCCTTCAAAAAGATGGAAAAAATATTGTTTCAAAACAGATCTTTGCTAGATGGCAATATGAATTATCAGTATTTGATTTTAAAATTGAATATATTAAAGTTATTGGTAATTCATTACCTGATTTTCTGATAAGAGAATTTTTCCAGGATGCATCCATCGAATCGATGGATAACCCCAAAAGGGGTAAAGTATAAAAATCAATATCTGAAAATTCCTTCCACCTTTGGTGAAGGATCAAAGAAATTCAATCTCTCTGGGAGCAGAAATTCATGTTGGAAAAATTGTGTTTAAAGAATGAAATTGTGCATTTTTGTGGCACATATTTCTTCATGTGTCATTTGTGTAATGACAAGGGTAATTGTGGAATCGTGTTCTACTCCGTGAGAACATCGAAATCATATATTTATTTGTCCAATTTGGTGTTTGGATGAATAAGTTATGATTGATTAAAGTCTGGTTGTTAGAAGTGGGTTTATCCCACATTGGAAGATTAACAAAAACTTGGGTGGTTTATATACAAGTACCTTATGTGGTAAGGGTAAGCTTATATAGAATAGAGGCTCTCTCTCACGCACGCCTGCACAGGGGGGTGCAAATCATGGTCCAATTTAGCCTTCGGGATACCGTACTTATGTGCGAGCGCGTCCCTCAGACCAAATTTGTCTGTTCAGACCAACCCACGTTTTGTTAATTATTCTTTTGGTTTTTGTAACTCCAATATTTATAACATACTTTATGGGCTGTTATTACCAACTTTAATGAGAGATATTATTTGTCTATTGATGGTGGATTTATTTCATCATCAATGTGGTCTTTAATCAGTCTCGATTTACTCCTATAAAAGGAGATTACATCCACGATTGAAAATACAGTTTAGAACAATCTCCATTTCTCTTCTGCAATCTGCAATTTGTTAAGCGAATTTCCTTGGCCTCCTCTTTCTTGTTGGTGATAGAGTCAGGCACAGATTCAGTTCGCCAAAATCCTTAGTGCTGAAGGTTTCTCCGGTGTCTCCGTTGTATTCTGGGAGACAGACGTCCAGAAGAGCTTCCAAGCACTTACGAGAAGGGACGAATCTATTTTAAGGAAATTGTGTGCGACACAAGCCTCGGACCAGAAGACTTCGTTCTACAGCCACCAGCAAACTTTACTAGCCCACCAGTAGACTTGAAGTCTACCAGCAAACTTGAAGTTCACCAGCAGACTTGAAGTCTACCTGCAGACTTTGAATACAAAGCAACTTAAGAAGGCTTGCTAGTAGCAGACTTACAGTAGTAACATCTTCTATTGTTTTCAATTCTGTATACTATAATTTATTTAATTGTTGTTTTCCCCTGTACTATTTTCTAACAATTCCAACTCGTCTGGTGAAGGAAAAGAGAGAAAAATATATTTCAGTTCCCTATGTTCAGAAGCAACATTTGGAACATAATATTGATTTGTCTTTTACAAACTTACAATGGAAAAACGACCCTTGGATTCTCAAAGACATGTATCTGGGTAACCAAAATTATGTTACTTCACAAGGAAAGTTTTTTTTTATATTTATGAAGCAATTTTGGAAGAAACTGGTTCTATCCAGTTTGATCGTTTTTACTCAGTCTGGTGGAAAAACTCCAGCAAGAACACATTCAAAATGCTTTATAATTAAAGTACTTCACTCTCATCAATGGAGTCTTTTTGATCCATCAAAACCTAAAAACCTACTGCTTAATAAATCAGTGAAGTATAATCATTGGGATTATATTAATGTATTTTTCTATGCATTTTATTATCAAAATCCTATTTGAAAATCCTCCTGTTGGCAGGAATACTCTATGGTTCTTTACAGAGTTTCAAATTACTTGGATATGGAAATGTGATATCAGTTTCAAATTACAAAGGACTTTCCACCATAAATGGTGGGAAAAGTTTGATTCAAAATAAACTATTGAAAAAATTGAACAAGCAGTTTCAGATTATTCGAAACTTTTTAATCAATCAGTCCCTCAGCCCTATACTCAGCTAGAGATCCAATATATATTTACATATATGATGAAAAAAATCAGAAAAGAAAATTCAGGATTAACATCTCTGGAATGTCAATTGAAAGCCTTCGAAACAATGAAGAATCAGTTTGATGTATCTCAGCCTGAGACCGGTTCGTTATCAATAGTTCTGTAATCTCCCTTTTGCAATTCTTGTAGGGGAATCACAAGAAGAAGAAGTATCTCCTACGTTAAGAGATTATCATTGTTAGAGTTACTCAAGAAAGAGTAAATCAACATAAGACAAATAAGATGGAAGAATGGTTTTTTCAACTATTCAGTAAACAAGACAAATTTCAAAACATAAATGATTATTATTTTGATGATCTGAATAGACAAATGTACTTCGTGGGGTGGGGGGAGTAAGGCCTCAAGCCCCGGTCAATTCAAAGCCAGCAAAAAGACAAGAAAATATTATCATTATTGTTTTGATAATTGAAAAAGGAAAATGAATCTACTTTCGGTGGAAAGCAAAAGTAAAGTCGCCTCGTGCCCTGGTCGACTCTAATTATTTCAAGGACACGTAGCCCTCGAACGTCAAAGTTTTATTTTCATATCATAAAATTTTCATTATAAAAGAAGGACATGTTGCCCATAGAAAAATACACTGGAATTTTAACACTTAAAGTTTAGCACTTCTCTCTCTGAGTTAGAAACAAATAGAATTGAGTGTTTTAATCTCTCTCCTAACGTTGTAAGAAAGTTATCAATAAAAGTGTTAATTGATATTGGTAATAGTTGACTTACTCTATTTAGCATAGGCCAGATCCCATGATTGGTGGATCACGTTTTCTTAGCCTTAGAAATAGTATTGACTGATCTTTGATTGATCATTGTATATGTATAAATAGGTTGAACATTATTCATTGTAGATATACAAAACTACAGAAATTCATTCTCTCAATTCTGTCAAGTTCTCTCCTTTGAATATTTAACTTGGTATCAGAGCCTAACGATTCTTGCAGTTAGGGTTCATCTAGATCGACTTCGCCATTCAAAAACGGCTGTCTTCATCTTCGTCATTCTTGCAGTTGATTGTTCCGACCCCATCTTTCGTTTTTTCACTCAGCCCCAGAAGTTTTCGCTGCTTATTATCATGGGTGATGCAAGTGAATCACAAGTTCAAAAGGTTGAGGTATCTGTTCGAAGTTCGGAAGGAGGCTCTTTTGGAGGTACGAAGCTCAATGGTACTAATTTTCGTACTTGGAAGAAAATCATGTCCGTTTATCTCCGTGGAATACATAAGATGGGGCATGTAACGGGAACAATCAAGGCTCCAAGTACAAACGATGTTGAGGCGTTTTCCAAATGGGAGGATGATGATGGGTACGTGATGTCGGCATTGTTCAAGGCTATGACCGATGACGTGTTACAATTGGTAGAGGAATGTGAAACTGCCGAAGCTATATGGCTGACGTTAGGGGACCTCTACACCAATGAATCTGACTTCATACAAGTTCATGAGTTGATGTGTAAAGCTGCTGGAATGCAGCAGAATGGACAACCAGTATCAGTTTTTTTTACTAGATTGAAGAACACATGGGCGTAGATTGATCGTAAGCGCGTCCTGTAAGATCAAGAATCCCGAGGATATTGCGTGGTACCAAAGAGAAAAGGATCTTGAGCGGGTTCATGCCTTTTTAGGAAGACTCGATGCCAAACATAACCATGCCAAAGGGGAATTGCTCAGAATGTCAGAACCTCCTAGTTTGAGTACAGCTTTTGCGTACATCCGCAAAGATGAATCTCAACAAGATAGTTTCAAACAGATGCAAGTAGAGGTATCCAGCTTAGCCATTCAGACCAAGCCACCTACACCTTATCTTCAACAGCAAGGTCCAAATCCGCTTCATCAGCAACATCCTTCGCCAAGCTCTAATCGTCCAAAATGCACTTATTGCAATGATCTTGGTCATGTTCGAGAAACGTGTTGGAAGCTGCATCCACATCTTAAACCTCAAAAACAGAATTTTCGTAATAAAGGGAAAGTAGCTGCTGTACAATTGGTTCCAGAACCAGATTTCTATGGACTAACTGAACAGGACCATCACACATCAGGAGAAGTTGTTCCCACCGCATCTATAGTTGGTCGAGGTAAAATGGGTATTGCTTTAAAGGTTTCACACTTTGTTAGTTCTGATACTTGGATTATTGATTCTGGTGCATCTGATCATATGACTTATGATAAATCTTATTTTACTGAGTTGTCTCCCCCACCAGTGTCTTATGTCACTAATGCAAATGGTGAAGCTTTTCCTGTGTTAGGCACAGGGACAATCCGTATTACCCCAACTTTAGAACTTCATCATGTATTATATGTTCCTGCCTTATCTCATCACCTATTATCTGTTCCCCAATTGAATACTGAATCTCAATGTTCTGTAACTTTTTATCCCATGTATGTCCTATTTCAGGATCTTCTAACCAGGGAAGTAATTGGAAGGGGGTATCTCAGGGGCAGATTGTTTCATCTGGATCAGATGTATGCGGGGGAGAAGCCAGGAGCACCATCCCGCGCCGCTTTGATTTCGAATTCTGAGAAATTAAGTGAAGTATGGTTATGGCATCGCCGTTTAGGACATCCATCTTTTAGTGTTATGAAAAAATCTATGCCTACTTTGTTTATTGGTATTGATGCGTCGGATTTACATTGTGAAATTTGTATCTTGGCTAAGAGCCATCGTGCTACTTATTCTCCTAGTACTTCTGATAAAAGTTCTCTTCCTTTTGAGTTAATTCATTATGATGTTTGGGGACCCTCTAAAGAGTCCACTATTTCTGGTATGCGCTACTTTGTGTTATTCATTGATGATTGTACAAGACTATCATGGGTAGTCCTCCTTAAAACCAAAGATGAAGTCTTTCAAGTTTTTCAAGCTTTCCGCAATCTAATTCACACACAGTATAGTAGTACCATTAAAATCCTTCGGTCTGATAATGGGGGAGAATATGTCAATAATGCCTTTAGCGAATTTCTTCAACTGCATGGCATTATTCACCAGACTACGTGCTCACAAACACCAGAACAAAATGGCGTCTCTGAAAGGAAAAATCGTCACTTACTTGATATGGCCCGTGCCCTTCTTTTTAGTGCTCATATGCCCAAGTACCTTTGGGGTGATGCTATCCAAGCTGCTTCTTACCTCATTAATCGTCTTCCCTCCAATGTTCTGCAGGGAAAAATTCCACTTGAGGTTCTTGCCTCTCATGTGTCATTACCCTCAATTCATAACCTTCCCGCTCGTGTCTTCGGTTGTGTCGCCTTTGTCCATGTTCCTAAAAATCAACGGTCCAAGTTAGATGCCCGGGAAATTCAATGTGTATTCGTTGGTTATGGGGGATCTCAGAAAGGGTACAAGTGCTACCATCCACCTACTCGAAAGTATTATGTCACTATGGATGTTACCTTTTTTGAAGACATGAGTTATTTCTCCTCACCTGACTCTACTTTTCAGGGGGAGAATTCATATTTTGAAGAGTTATATCTTAGTGCGGAGGATGTAGAAGAGGATATACAGGCAGATTCAGTTGAAGTTCCAATTGACATCCACGTCGAGACACAAGAAAGTCAAAGCACATCTGCCCCCTCCACTATTGCTCATACCCCTGATCCACAACTTCCTGGTGATGAAGATCACTTATCTGAGGTATGCCCACCCACTAGTATTGATAGTAATGAGTCTAATGTTGGACAATATGTGTTACCTAGCCGGTCAACCCGTGGTCAACCAATCAAAAGATATGAACCCACTCTTCATGCAAAATCAAAATATCCCGTTGCAAATTACATTTCCACTAATAGATTGTCTAAATCATATGAATCATTTGTGAATCAAATATCCACTGTATCAGTTCCTAACAAAGTGCAGGATGCCTTGGTTGATCCTAAGTGGAGGAAAGCGATGGAGGAAGAGATGGAGGCATTGCATAAAAATAATACATGGCAACTTGTTTCCCAACCACAAGGCAAGAAGGCCGTAGGTTGTCGTTGGGTGTTTACCGTAAAGCATAATGCAGATGGTTCTGTAAATCGATATAAAGCCCGCCTTGTAGCCCAGGGGTTTACTCAAACATATGGGATAGACTATGATGAGACCTTTGCTCCAGTCGCAAAGATGAATACTATTCGGGTTCTATTATCACTTGCGGCGAGTTTTGATTGGCCTCTTCGACAGTTTGATGTCAAGAATGCATTTCTTCATGGAGAATTAGCTGAGGAAGTTTACATGGCTCTCCCACCAGGGTATGTAGCAACTTCGCCAGGTAATTTTGTGTATAAATTGGAGAAATCCTTGTATGGGCTTAAACAGTCACCACGTGCATGGTTTGGAAGGTTCTCACAGTTTATGAAAAAGGTGGGTTATAAACAGAGTAACTCAGATCATACATTGTTCCTCAAACACCAAAAAGGGAAAGTGACAGCTCTCATTATTTACGTTGATGATATGGTGATCACAGGTGATGATACTATTGAGATTGATAAATTGCAGAAGCAATTAGCATCTGAGTTTGAGATGAAGAACCTAGGTGAACTTAAGTATTTCTTAGGGATTGAGGTAGCAAGGGGGAGTGAAGGAATCTATTTGTGTCAAAGAAAGTATATTCTTGACCTCTTGGCGTGTCGGCATGTTAGATTGTAAACCCGCCGACACTCTATTGAACAAAATCATGGATTAGCGAGAATATCTTGACCAAATACCGACGGACCGGGTTCGCTATCAGAGATTGGTTGGGCGTTTAATCTATTTGGCTCATACTGCACTGATTTGGCTTATGCCGTTAGTGTTGTGAGTCAGTTCATGCATAATCCAAGTGAGAGACACATGGATGCCGTAATCAGAATTTTGAGATACTTGAAGTCCTCCCCAGGAAGAGGAGTGATGTTTTCTAAACACAGTAATTGTCTCGAAATTCGTGGTTTCACGGATGCAGATTGGGCCGGGAGTATTACTGATAGAAGATCAACGTCAGGGTATTTTACCTTTGTAGGAGGTAATCTTGTTACGTGGAAGAGCAAGAAGCAGAAAGTTGTGGCTAGATCAAGTGCCGAGGCTGAGTACAGAGGGATGTCTCATGGAGTATGTGAATTGTTGTGGTTGAGAAATTTGATGTGTGATTTAGGTTTCGAACCTAAAAACGCTATGCGCTATCTTTGTGACAACCGGCCTATTAATATATCACAAAATCCAAATTCAACATGATCGCTAAGCATGTGGAGGTTGACCGTCATTTCATAAAAGAAAAGCTAGATACCAACCTTATTAGCTTTCCTTCGCTTTCCACCGAAGAACAAATTTTGCCGATATCCTCACAAAAGGGGTTTCCAGAAAAGCATTTTACGACTCACTGAGCAAGTTGGGCATGGTTGATATCTATGCCCCAACTTGAGGGGGAGTGTTAATTGATATTGGTAATAGTTGACTTACTCTATTTAGCATAGGCCAGATCCCATGATTGGTGGATCACGTTTTCTTAGCCTTAGAAATAGTATTGACTGATCTTTGATTGATCATTGTATATGTATAAATAGGTTGAACATTATTCATTGTAGATATACAAAACTACAGAAATTCATTCTCTCAATTCTGTCAAGTTCTCTCCTTTGAATATTTAACTAAAAGTTACGTTGGAAGCTTCATATTGTGAGTAATCCCAAATAGGGGTAATAAAATTGGTGTTGTGGATAATCATTGGTTAGTTTATTATCCATTGATAACCATAGATAATAGACTAACCTATGATTATCCATAACATCCATTTTGTCACCCCTAATCTCAAATCCCTTCTTATACTATAGTTTTAAATATTCATAGAAAGAATATTATTCTTATGCTATAGTAATGTTAGGTCTTTAAGCATATTTTCCTATTTTAATATATTTACACGTGTTTTATGGATTGAAAAGAATAAAAAGGAGTACGTCATAATTTTATTATCAGTTTCACTTAAAAAGTTCAAACAAAACAAAAATTTAGAAAATAAGTAAATATATCCTTATTAAATAATCTCATTTTTGTGCTATGAGTAATTGAAACTTTAAATTAGTAGATAGTTAGTGGAAAAATATTAAATATTTAATTACAAAACAATTAATTATCTAGACTTGGGAGGAAAAAAAAAGATAAATTACAACACTTATTTAGAATAAATTATTTTTCTCAAAGCGGCACTCATTTATCATGTGCACCATTCCCAATTTGCCACCGTATCACATTTTTTATCTCACAATTTTTTACCCAAAGTTATTTTGGTTGATGACTTTAGTGCCAACATTATCTTGGGAGTAGCATATTGACCACCAGGTCATCCCACAGCTACCCTACTTCTCCATTTTATAAAATGGGAAGAGGGAATGCTACCTAAGTACCTATACTTTGGATCATACTTTTTATTATGGGTGGCAATTCGTGTTATTCTGTTATATTTGTGCCTTATTATCATATTATTTTGTCGTATTTTATGTTATATCGTATCGTGTTGGTTTTATCGTGTCATTTGTTTATATAATCGTGTTTTATAATTGTATCGTGCTGGTTCGTGCTATCGTATCGTGTCAGTTATTGCCACCCCTAACTTTTATACTCTTTACAAAGCTTTTTTATTTGAAACTTAATTTTTTTAAAAAAATAATAATTTTAATAGTATATTAGTAATAAAATAATTTTTATACCTTAATTTTTAAAAATTGACTTTTTAAATAAACTATTTACCTAAAACGGAGAGAATATATCTTAAAAGTATACTATTACTCCCAAAATACATTTATCCCTACATAATTATCGTTATGGTAAATTAAGAAGCAATTGTTTATATTTTTCCAAAAAAAAATTATTGCTACATTCGTCCCAAAATAAATAATGTTTTTAAAGTGTGCACATAGATTAAAAAAGGTTATAAAAAAATTGATCTTCTTTATTTAAGTACAATTATTATAGATAAATTACACGATTATTTATCTTTCCTATTCACGTTCCTTTTAAATCATCCTACTTTTTTTCAAAATTTGAAAGACACATCTTAATCCGTCCTTCTTTCTCTCTAAATCTTAGGATTTTGAAGATAAATGATTTCCATTCCCAATACAATATTTAATTATAGAGTAATTAATAAGGACAATTTTGGCAAAATGTTTATAAATTTTTTTCTTGAAATAATATAATGTCATTTATTTTGATACAAAACTTTCTTTTCTTTTCTAAAACGTCATTTATTTTAGAACGAATGGAGTACTCTCTAATTAACTTCAATAACTGAACTTAAATAAAGATAATTAAGTCTTTTTTATAAGCTTGTTTAATCTGTATACAAATTGTTAAAATGATATTTATTTTGGGACGTAGGTAATATTTTCTCCACACAATTGTCATTCAAATACATACATTGTTTGATGATGACGTGTTTGTTCATAAGAATTTTTTTTTCCTTTATAACTTAAATTAATATTTTGCCTTTTATCTTCTCAAATGGTTTACGCTTATTTGTCAACGTTGAAGAAATTAATTCTATACATTGTTTTTTCATTTAATTTCTCCAAATAATTTTTAAGCAAATTGAATTTAATATCAAAAAAATCTAAAGATGTTGTACAATTATCAGCTTATTGTAAAAGATTTTAAAGTAGTCTAATTGATTTAATCATTCAACTTAATCCATTGATCAAATAGTAGGTCTCCCATGAGAGATCGTCTTAGAGCATATACAGTGGTTGCACCTTAAAACACCCTCTATCCAACTCCTAAATATTTTTAGAGACCCTTTAAAAAAATTCAACTCCATTAAACACCCTCTATAACCTTCTAAATTATTGACATTATTTAACTAACAACATAACTATCAATATATTTCTCTCTTTTTTATTTCTATTTTCCTACCGCAATCGGAATTTTAAAAAAAAAAAAATATATATATATATATATATATATATATATATATATATATATATATATATATATATATATATACAGTTTAAATTTTATATTTTTTTTAAATCTGTTGATAAGGATAATTTTGATTTTCTTCTTTTTACTTTTATTTAAATGAAGTCGTGTCACGTTTTTTAATATTACCAATATACTCGTAATTTTAAGTTATAAATAATAAGAAAGGGGAATGATAAGTGCGAAAACACACACGCACACACCCTAATTTAATAGAAATTGAGAATGGAAAAAGATTATGAAAGCAAATCATCAAACGAGATTGTCAGATTATCATATACATAAATATCTACCAATAGGAAGAATCATGTGT
Organism: Codonopsis lanceolata; assembly: GCA_013146195.2. Lineage (NCBI taxonomy): Eukaryota > Viridiplantae > Streptophyta > Magnoliopsida > Asterales > Campanulaceae > Codonopsis > Codonopsis lanceolata. Next base: position 17,794,589 of record CM028382.1, on the reverse strand, counting down.
TCGACAAAACTCACCTAATATTTTGGGAGTTAATTAGCTAATTTTAGGGATATGATATTTGATAAGGTGTCCACTGTGGGTCTCAAAGGATGTGAAAAACTCCAAAAAAAAAAAGTTTTAAGGTGATGGTAAAGGGAACCACTGTGGATGCTCTTACGGATTTTAATTTGTAATATATGGTGGGTCCAGTCAAGTGGACTTGTCCAACGTAAAACACCTGTAATACCGTATTTCCTAAGCAACCGTGGATTTCATCCTACGCGATCGTGAGTAATTCACACCCTCAATCATATGTATTATTTTTCTCTCTTCATTCACATTCAATCAAAATGGATCTCTAATGCAAATGTTGATTTAATCTTATGTGTCATGCATCCCACCACTAAAATAATATTAGATAAAAAAATAAAATAAAAAAGAAAAGAGAACAACTAATATAAAGAGTTTTTAAAAGAATAATAAAAGCATCTCTCATGCTAATGTGGATGTGATTTAAATTAATTGTCACATAGGATTTACATCATTTTTAAAAGAAAATTTTTTTTTCTATTGATTGTTATCTTTTCTCTTTTCTTTTCTTTTTTATTTTTTTGTCAAATAATATTAGCGGTGGAATGCATGTCACATAAGATTAAATCCATATTTGCATTTGAGAGATCCATTTTGATTAAATATGAATGAAAAGAGAAAAAATGATGCATATGATTGAGAGTGTGGATTACTCACGGCCACGTAGGATCAAATTTACGGTTGCATTGGTGATGCTCTAATGACTTTGATGTATCTATACCCTCAAGTAGAATGTTAAAGTTTGATATTTTTATCCATAATGTGAACAAAAATTTGATTGACACACCATATTCACGCTAATCATCTACATTTACATTGGAGATGTTTTTTTATTTCAAAAGGGTGTGAATCCTAGGTGGAATCTAAATTATTTCAGATCCATATTAGCATTGGAGATGCTATAAGTGTCTAAAACTCTAAATTTTGTATAAAGCTAATTCTGAATATATAGACAAGCGCATCTATAAAATGAAATATCCAGTGTCAAAACTTTTTTCCAAAAATAGAAGGTTCTTCATTTATTAATATATGTACAACTTTGCATGCTAGCTGAAAATAATTAAATCCATCATTACACTTCACATTAATCTATATAAAATATCTTTTTACAGTCCTCGATACTTGTGTCAATCATGCATGTGAGGATCATTTAAATTTCAAAAGTCCTATTGTACTGTACACGAGAAATATATATTATATTCCTTTGCCCAATATATATGGTTTAGCTTTGGCATTTTACTTCAAAAAAAATTCTTCGTTCCCTGTTAAAATACCTTGACTTGGTGTTTACGCATATCTTTTAAAAAATAAATTAAATCGATCTAGAAAGTTATGATCTATATTTATAATTTTATCTTCTTAAAAATAAAGTTATGTACTTCTCATAGATTACATATCCAAAAAAATCAGATCTACATATGTGCTTTAAATAAGCAGGTCTGAAAAATTAGAGGATGTAAAAATCAATTAACAAAATTGAAATAATTTGTCAATATATGATTTAGGAAAATTCCAACTCTAAAATTGACAAGCTCGAATTATCCAAATCTATGAAAAATAAATTAAAACGGAACCAATTAAAATGTTAAGTCTTATATTTTTTGATCTATTTTCTTTGAATTCACGCCAACTCCGGTGATTGATATCCATCAACAGGAGGAGGGGTATTTTATGAAGAAATTTTTAAAAAAATTGACTTATGCGATTGGATAAAAAATAGCGCACCGGAGAGGTTATAATTTTTTTTAAAAAAGACCGGCCCGCAATTATTCATTTTATTACTAATAGACTTCTAAAAGTGTCCATTTTTTTTCCAAAGTTTGACTTTCAAACAATGACTCTTTACCCGGAACGGAGGGAGTATGTAATTAACATGATATTTAATGACTCTTTTTTTGGCAAACACTACATATTATTATCTTTTTCTATTAGATGATATTTAATCAGCAAATATATATTTCGTTCGATCCAAAATTATTATTCAGCGTTCCCTTTGTGTCCATCCAAAAATTATTGAAATGAAATCTCTATCCGTTTTTAAATTATCGTTATTCTTTCTTTTGAAACGGATGTAGTAATATTGAAGTCTTTTGAATTATTTGATCCATGTCAAAATCATAATGTGACTAAATGATCATTTTGATGTTTGTTTTTATTTTTTTCAGTTGAATAATCATATATAAAATTATGTTGTAGAAAATGATTAATTTTCAAAATCTATAATGACTAATCTTATTGTTATATATTTTTAGTTAAGCAATGTCCCCTAATTTATTTTTTTAATTTTGTATATATATATACCGTGTATTTTACGCACAGATACAAATAATACGGAGTAGTTTATTTAATGTTTTGAATGAAATCGTATGAAGTAAATTGGGAATATTTATTTTGGAAATTGGAAGGGATTAGAAGTTTAGAAGAAGTTGTCCAAGGATACCATTTAAGATGATTCATTGGTTCACCAGCACTCTGTCTCTGTGTGTATTGACCATTATTAATGGCAATTGGCAGCAGCAGCACCACAGGTTTTTTGACCTATACAGAAGGGCGGTCCAACTGGTCAATCTGCATTCCCCGAATTCCCAACTACCAGCCTGTGAACAATTATAAACCAATTCTCTCTCTCTCTCTCCTCTCTTAACAAATGATTTCATCATCATTTGTTAGAGCACTATTAGATTAAATTATTTTATTTTATTTTATTTTGCTAAATTTAGAAAATTAAAATCCAAAACTCAAAAATTAATTTTCAAACATCATGTCAAATAATTAAATGATTTAGGGTTTATTCTCTTTGATTCATAATAAGAGTCATTTAGGTCTCAATAAATAATTTGTCTTCTCTTAATATGACCGTGCTAAATGGCCAGGCCAGAATCTGGCCAGGCCAAAATCACACAAGCGACCATTTTATCACTAAGTAGTCTAAATTAATCACTAGGTTAGTTTATACTACTCATTAAGTTGTTTAAACTACTCATTCGGATCGTTTAAACTACTCACTTGATAGTCTTACTTAATCACTAGGGTAGTTTAAACTAATCAATAAGTCGTTTAAACTAAACATTGTTATACAGGAGTACTCGTTTGGTCATTTAAACTAATCATTTTTTATACATGAGTAGTTTAAACTACTCACTTGATCATTTAAATTAGGAAGAAATTAGGGACGATGCCTTTTGAATAATTTTTAACTACTTTACACTTCGATATTTTTTTGATTATGAAAAAATATAAGTGTAAAACGATTGAAAACTAAAAAAAAAATGGGACTGACCCATAAACTTTCCTTTAGACAACTCACTAACTCGTTTAAACTACTCATTAAGGGTAGATTAACACTTTCACCTTGGTAAATACCAAAAAAAACCTTAAATTGCCATTCTAGATAGTCAGAATCAGGTCACCCATCATTACCCTTTTCAATATGTGTGCATTACTCTAAAATGACACTTACGTTAGGATCGAGTGAGTATTTGTTTTCTTGATTTAGTATCTTCTCATTAGGTTTTCTTAAAAACATGCCCATTTACTCTCATGGCGGAGTTACATTGCAAAGCTTTACAAGGTGACCCCTGTTGTTAAACAGTGTGTTGTTTTGCGGTGATAAAGTGTCGACATTAGAGGTGTTAAGGTGGGTTGGCGGGGCAAACCAATCCACAACCTACTTCAACCTGTTATTTAGCGGGGCGGAACGAGCCAACCCAAAAAAGTGACAAACCTAAGAAATACCAACCAAATCCATCTTTTTTAGATGGTGGGACGGGCTAGCCTAACGGGCCTAACCCATTTTGACAACTCTAGGCGAGCCAACCCACAACTCACATCAACCCGTCATTTGACATGGCGTGGCAAGCCAATCCAATAAAGTTGTGGGCCTAAAAAATATCAAACCAACCCACCTCTTTTAGGTGACGGGACGAACTAGCCCAACTGACCTTGACTTATTTTGACAGCTTTAATCGACATCAAGCGAGATATCCATATCCAAATCACATATATACACCCCACGACTTGTTTGGCATCACCAATCATATTTAAAATAAAAATAAAACTTAGATAGTTTATGTACTGAAATTGTTATTCCTCTTTGATGACATAAAGAGTGTCCTAAGCTTAACCAATGCTTGAGAGATTATTTGGGATTCTCCCAAATAACAAAGGCTTCAAAATTTTGCTTAATAAGCAAAAAGGTAAGTGAGGAGCTACTTAAGCTTTCGGTGCTAAACCAATTAGTTATAGGCAAAGTGACATCGTTTTTGATAAAAAGTATAGAAAACGATTTCGTTTTGTCCACAAATTTTCAACAATGGTCTGTGCCATCTGACAGGCGCCCCTGCTGTCCTTCTTTCCCATGGCAGCCATGAAACTATTTTTCCTCCTTTGCTATTTTTAAATCAATTTTCATCCATAAAAATTATTTTTAAGTTATTTTTTTATTTTTGAATTAAAGTACATATTTTTACCTACAAATAGAGACTTGGTTTGTTTAATTTGGATATTAAAAAAAATTACAATTTTTTTAATTTTCTAACCATTTTTCGATAAAAATATTTAATTAATGGAAATAAAATTGATGAGGTATGTAAAAGTATTGAAATTTGTGCATTGTTGTAAGGATATTTTTGTTAAGGAGCTAAATTGAGGAGCTTAATGGTATTTTTGTAATAAAATAAAAAAAAATGAACTTAAGCTCCCCAATTTGAGAAGCTTTGTTGTACATGGCCAAGATGCCTAGTTTAAAAAATCTAAAAATACTTCCTCAAGTTCGTACAGAATGCTACATTTTGTATTCAAAAGTTAATATGTATATATCTCACATGCATTAAAATTCAATATACATGTGTTATTGAGCCGCCCATAATTTATGTATATGGGTAAAAACATCTTTACGACCTAATAGATAAAAACAAGATGACTCATACTTGGAAGCTCACAGACACTATAACGGACCATACTTATTTGTTCGTTGCTAGCGGCTCAAAAGCCAGTATATTTGTCTGTTCACAATTAACAGGCTCCAACATGTTCATAGTTCACTCCAAACAAATCGTATTACAGTCAAATCCAATTATTTATTAGTGACAACTAATTAATCTATATCATATACTTTTTGTCCACCTTAGCATACAAATTCAACTTCTAGGTGGCCACCTACAAAGGCTGGGACCCCTTCACAGAAAAGGGGACAATCTCTTGTACCTTTTATGTTGCCAAACTCAATTCTTTTTTTTTTTCTCTTACTAATCTACCATTAACTCGCACGTCCCAGGGGATTTGCTAGGTCACCCCCACCTTTTCTCCGGTAACGTTCGCTATTCTTTTTCAGGTATCGATTCAAACTTATTGATCAAAGTTGCTTACCCATTAGATTTTCGAATATATCTTTGGTGTAGAAAACAATGTCATCATTTATATTATAAATTATAGTGTAACTTTTAATTGTTTGAAAATTAATGCATGATTAGAAACATTATAAATTACAACTTTTATAATTTAGTGATGACAATTATTGACAAATAAATTAGTGAAAATATTTTATCAAAATGAATGAAAATTGACACACACAAAAAAAAAAGAGGGAAAAAAAAGGATGAGTTATTCCAACAGAAGGAATAAATACTGTATGAGTTTTAAATAGGAAGAGCACACTTTCTACAATGAGAAACAAACTTTGAACTGTTTGCCACTGACAGGCAGCTAAATGGATACTTTCAGAAGAAAGAGTAGAACTGTACTATGAAGTGAAGTATCATATACATCAGATAGAGGTAGTTTTCTTCATAAAAGAAACCAGAAAAAGATCATATACTGTTGAGAAGCTAAAGCTAGCTATGTAGGCGTTTCTGTGTGACTGTTTGTGTGTGTGTGTGTCTGGGTGTGTGTGCCATGGTAGATTTTCTTCTTTGTGGGGGTTGGGTAAGAGGAAGAAATTACAGAAATTTTTGCATTAGCAGTAGCTGTTTTCAAGTGTGACTTGTCAAAAACAGAGAAAGACTAAGTCAAAGATCAAGACTGAAGCAGAATCAAATTGACTGTCATCAACCAAAATTCCAAGAACTTGTTTTGTTAATGACAAAAACTTTTTTTTTTTTTTTTTTTTTTTTTGACTCTAGAGACTGATGTTTCATTTTACTAATTAAGATATGTACTATGATATTATATGAGACTTACTTTTGTTAATTTTGTATTCTTCCCCCTCTTAGAAAAAGATAGGCCTAACACAAAAATTGATTGTTAAATAATTTTATAATAAATATTTCTTTCGTTTCGGGTAAAGAGTTTTTATTTGAAAATCAAATTTTTTTAAGAAATTAACACTTTTATTAGTTAATTAGTAATAAAATAACACTTTTATATCTTAGTCTGGTGCAGTGTTTTGAAAACACAGTTTTTTCTAAACGCATCGTTTTTAAAACACAACATTTTCAAAACGTAATTTTTTTTCTTGTAAACATGTTTGGAAAACTATTTCAAAACGCTATTTTTATAAACAAAATAGTTGTAAACGCAACACATTTTTAAAACGCTCCAAATTAGAGCGTTTTAAAACGCTGCACATTTTTAAAACGTTGCGTTTTAAAACGCTGAATTGAAACATTTTTAAAGAGAAAACGCTGCGTTTTTTACCAACGTTTTGATCAAAACGCTCCACCAAACAAGCCCTTAATTTTTACAAATGAACTCTTTAAGCGAAACATCTTAAAAATAAAATAGTAGACTCTTTGTTCGAAACGAAATGAATATTAAGATAATATGTACTCCTATATTACAAGGTGATGTAGCGGAAGGCAAATAAGAGTAACGATAACTATCAAAGCTGTTGAGATCGCGCACGACTACCAGCGTTAATCTTCCAAACCTTGTTGAGGTTCACAAACCTACCACGATTTGGGCATCAATTCGCGTTGATTCAATAAATACCAGAATTGGAAAAAGTGTATTATTCATAAAACAGCAAAAACTACCTCTCAAACAACCCTAAAAGTGTTTAAATATGCTCAAAACCCTAAAAGTAATAAATTGTCGAAATTACAAAAAAAAACCCAAAACTAATAAAAAAACTTCAATTGCCCGTAACCCTATTTTAATGACGTTTTTTGGCCTTAAAAATAGCTCGTAACCGAGTTTCATTCGGTTTTCTTTGTCCGTTTTTCTGAGAGCTTCGATTTGATATGTGGCGAGCCCCGTAATTCCACCCGAGTCAAAAGTTATGCAATTTTTCGCACACCCGATCCAAACGATCGAGATAATCAAGTGCGAGACTGTCTGCATCACAAGGATACTCATATGAGCTTAGACCTGCTCATTAAAGTAAAAAAAAAATCAAATTAATTAAAAGTAAAATGGCAAAGACAACTTTAAAAAAAATTACAAAATTTGACATTTTTAGCAATGATCTAAAAAGAAAAGATGAATCATCTTTTAAGTAGAGCCGTCAAAATGGGTCGGGACCCGTTGGGTCAACCCAAACCGTTGCTTAAAATAGTGGGTTGGGTTGGGAAATTGACAACCCATAAAAATATGGGTCATATGGGTTGGACCCGTATGGGTCACGGGTTGAAGTGGGTTGGGTCGGGTTTTTAACGGGCTGACCCGTTTAGAGAATACTTTTTTTTTTAGAGAATACTTGTCTAGTGTGCTTTCATTTTTGCAGAATAGTCTTCATGTAAACTTTCATTTTGCTTTTATTATTATTATTATTTGTTTTTTGTTTTACTTTTTTATATATAACAAATCTAAGGTTTATTAAATTATTATGTAGCAGTCAGTTTGGATTATACTGATCTATGCCATATTGTCATCCTACATGAAGTCGTGTCTTGACATCCAAGTGTTTTTAGTCATGTGAGAGGGACGCCCATAAAATGTTTGGCAGAAGTCTGAAATGAAGATTCAATTGTTTTAGTTTATTTATTTTATGTTAGCCAACAACAGTTGAGTTGGTCACTTGATTTTGAGTGGTTGTATAGTACAGGGAAGTGAAAAAACAATGGAAAATTGAAAATAAAAGAAGTAGTCTTTAGGTAAGAAAAAATGGTGGGTTGACCCATCTGACCCACAACCCATGTTGGGTTGGGTTGGTGTTTTATTGACCCGTCATCTAGATGGGTCGACCCGCCCCACACCGTTTTATGGTGGGTTTTCTTGACCCGTGGGTTGACCCAACCCACCAACCCGTTTTGACAGCTCTACTTTTAAGTAACTGTGTAAAAATTATGAATCAAATAATGAACCATGAATGTGTACGCCCTAAGGGGGTGGCCCAGTGGTAGATGTGGGGCTTCACAAAGTGTGAGGTCTCATGTGCGATCCCTTCTCATGCCCCCCTTAGGAGGAAAAAAAAACCATGAATGTGTACGGGTCTAACCCTCATAGACCTTATTATTCGGTCCATTTTGTCAAAATGAGTGTCGTTTTAGTCTTTTAGCAATTTGTTTACATATTTAAAAAACTTGTAAAAAGACTGAGACAAGCTTCTTTAAGTTTATTTATACACCCTCCGTTTCAGATAAAGAGTCCCGATTTAAAAGTCAAACTTAAAAAAAATACATTTTTAGTAGTTCATTATTAATAAAATAACATTTTGCTACTTTAATATTTAAAAGTGGACTCTTTGAGTGAAACATCTCAAAAAAAAATAGTACACTTTTTACCCGAAACGGAGGGAGTAGTTAAGTTGCACTAGTATTTTTTTCTTCTTAACAACTCTCTCTTTAAAAACATTTAATTTGAGAGTAATAAATAAAAATATTTTTGTAAAAATATATACAAATATTTTTTAAAAAAAAATTAAAAACTTTACTAAAATGACACTTATTTTGAAACGGAATAACTTATTAAGTATAGTCATGTTTGTTTGTGAATTAATTTCTCCATTAGGACATTTCCAACTCTAAACCCTCAAAATGATTTTTTTTCATAATTTTTTATATATTACATCAGTTGTTACATCAACAACAAAAAACTCATCTCTTCACGAACCATTCTCCACCGTAGTAACGCATTTTACAATATTTTAATGGTCCAACCATCATATATCATCACTCACATATCTTCTTTTTTTTTTCCTCCATGAACCACTCATTCCCTACGAACATTTTCAACTGTAAATTTTTTTTATGATGGAATCACACTTATGAACCTTCTATAAACCTTACCATTGAAAATACCTTAATTGAGCTCATTATTATTTTTCTATCGTTCTCTTACTTTTTATTCAATTATATTATTATAAATTCACAAAAGATACTGCAGGCATAGCCTGCATGAACAATACTTATTACTTATATAAATAAATGATCAGAAAAGGTAGGTTCACTTGATTGCTTTACGCATAAGGTTTTTGTTCCTTTTAACAATTCTTACATTCCAATACTCATTCTTCACTGTGAGTGATTCAAAATTCTCTGTGTGTGTGACTAGCATTTGCAGGACTATGTTGAAAGTGAAGAGAACAACTTGCCTCTTATTTATGGCTACAATGCATATGATGACATGGGTCTCTGCAACAAAGATGCCTTTGACACCATTGGTTGCCATTACTCATCACCAAGGTTAGAACATAAGTACTCATCACCCCCATTCTCTAATTTATCCATCTTCTTGGAATCTCTACCTCTCATTAGACCCATATTTTTTACTTTTTCCCCATTGGATAATCTCAAGCTCACCCTTCCAAGCTTTTAAAATGGAAACACTTCTTTGCATTATGGATTTTGTTCTTTCTTTAATTAGTTTTTTCCGTGGTACTACTTCTCAGATAAAGACCAAATCTCGCAATCTCCCCATGTTCATCCCTTTGTCTCTAAACAGGTTCTTTAAACTCTACCCTTGTATATATATATATTTATGCTTAATTTATTCATCTACACCGCTTTGTCGTGACAACGTTAATTTGTTCGTATTTTGTTAAAGGAAAATACTAAGTTTACCACCAGGATTACCACTATGGTGACAACTATGCCTTGAAGGCAAAGTGCATGTGAGTTGCATGTGCATCTTCAAGGCATAGTTGTCATCATAGTGGTAATCCTGGTGATAAACCTAGCAAAGTTGTTTGTTAAAAGAAACGTAATACATGATCGTTTCGACTTCACTTAGTTTTTTATGTAATTTGTTTCAAGGGAGTTGAGGACATGGAAAAGTACTCTAAGATGAAAGAGGAAGCATACATGAGACTTAATAGACTTGGGTCAAGACCACCAAATTGTGAGCACAAGTGTAGAGAATGTGTACCATGTGCTGCTATTCAAGTACCAACTACTACTGATAATTTGGGTCTGCAATATGCTAACTATGAACCAGAAGGATGGAAATGCAAATGTGGCTCCTCTTATTTCAACCCATAATCTACATCTTCTTTGCTGGCCTTTGGCACACAAACAAACCAACCTGAATGTACAAATTGTTGCTTAGTGAAAAGTCAAGCTTTTGTGTATCTTATTAAAATTGGAGGCCTCCCCAATCCCAGGTATGTCTAATTTTGGAAATTTATTCATATTTTGAAAAAGGCTATATACATCAACTCTTTCCATAAACATGACAATTCCAGCTTGTGGGGTGTTTCGTTATCTCAGTTTAGAAACAAAATACATAAGGAGAAGATGTTGGACGTGATTTGTATCGTTTGTAAGTGTAATTGCAATTGATACCAATTTTTAGCAAAATAGATGTCACTTTTTATTATTCTTTTTTTTTTTTTGTCACTCACGAGATATCATCGAACTACATTGGATCTCAGACTAATCTCCGCTCACGATAGTGACAGACCCAATCTCTGTTCACACGTTGGTATATTATTGTCTTGTGAGAGTTCATCACGAAATATCCCACTAATAAATCACTGGTTAAAGATTCAGTGGTGTCGGGACCAACCTACTACACCACACCAACTGGTTGGTCGGCTACATTTTGAATACATAATATGGTTGGCATGTTTGCCAACGAGCTCATTAAATTTTATTGTATGGCCAAACATTAGGGTTTTTTTTTTTTTTTTGGAGGAAATTGCTAAGGATCTACATCTACTTTACTAAATTTTTAACCTATTTAGTACTCTCGTTTTTTTATTTAATTGCATAAGTCCATTTTCATATTATCCTTCTAAAAATGTCTGGTTCCATCATGTGGGTTAACAAATACTCAAAACCCAAATCACAATTACGCCCAAAATTCTACTTCTTCTTGTGCTCCCGCCTCCCGTTCCTCTGCCGGGTCTTCTGCTATAATCTAGGGTCGATGTCTGAGCTTTATTCATCTAGCTATGGTGCCGTTTTTCCTGTCTCTGTCGGAAAGATCGAGGCAATAGATGAGTTGGTAACCAGGGTCGTTCCTGACGGCGAATGAATAAATAAAGGCCCCAATAAATTGATAATACCCAAATATGAATGCCTATAATATAAATTTCATACTTCAAAATACACTTTTAATTGCATTTAACAAAAATTAGTGTGTTTTTGTTACAAATCTCAAAAATACATCGAATTTCAAATAAAAAATTCCATCAACTTGCAAAGTCTTCCATCATCTTGAAATTATCTTGTCTGATGCAATGTCATCACATATCACCTACAAAAGCAAAGAAGCACACAAGTAATCATAGAAAACAATTTCGTCGAGCATTTCTAGAAGCAAAATCATCAATAATAGTATCATAATCAACACTATCAAGCATATCCTTCTCAATACATAAAATTGCCAAACCATTTAACCTTTCTTGTGACATTGATGATCTCAAGTAGTTTTTCAATAACTTCAACTTTGAAAAACTTCTTTCCGCTGATGCTATTGTTACAGGCACACTTAATATGATTCGATAAGCAATTGAAACATTTGGATAACATTTGAATCAAATAAGAACCCAAAGATACTTTCAAATGTCTTTAGTTGCTCAAATCTCTTTTGCAAAGAAGTAGTTGGCATATCAACAAGAACTAAAAGTAGCTAACTCTAAATGACTCCTCAGGCGATTGTATTTCTTCATCATGATCATTTTCATCAAAAAATAAATTATCCTTACAATACGATGTCTAGTTGGGAATATAGGTTCTATGTTCATGTCTAATGCAAGGTTTTTAGCAGTATTCATGCTCGAGTAAAACCCTGCATTTCTATAATTTTCAAAAAATGACATTACACCTTCCAAATGCTTCAAGGAAGCATCGATGCACATAGATTTAGATTGCAACTTCTTACTCACCATGTTAATAGCAAATAAAATATCGTACCAGATAACCATACCAAGTAAAAACTCAAAACTTTCTAGTGCACTTGCCAAGCTTTCCGCTTCACTCTTTGACTTGGCATCATCACAAGATTTATTCAATTCCAACAAAGCTGCCTTTACTTGAGGAGCTTGAAATCTAATAGCTTTAACACTTTTGATTCGACTCTCCCAACTAGTATTACACAATGATTTAACTGTTAAGCTTGAAACATTATCAAGTAAAACTGCCCCTAAGGGGGTGGCCCAGTGGTAGACATGGGGCTTCACAAAGTGTGAGGTCTCAGGTTCGATCTCTTCCCATGCCCCCCTTAGGAGTAAAAAAAAAAAAAAAAAAAAATTATCAAGTAAAACTTTCCATCTTTTAGGAGAACTCGAAAATAATGTATATATACATTGCACAACTCCAAAATATGAAACATCTTTAACACAAGAATGAGTCATATCACTAAGAGTAAGATTAAGGCTATGACAAGCACATGACATATATAAAGCTCTCGAATTTATTTCTAGTAATCGATTTTGAACTCCTTGGTGTTTTCCTTTCATATTAGAATCGTTGTCATAACCTTGACCCCTCACATCATCAACATTAAGATCAAGAGACTTAAATGCTTCTAATAATTCATTAAAAAGTCTCAAACCTGATGTATCATCCACCTTCAAAAACTCTAAAAAGTACTCTTCTATTTTTATTTTGTTACTCGATACATTCGCACATCGTACGAGTAAAGTCATTTGTTCTTGATGGCTCACATCTGGGGTACAGTCAATAATTATAGAAAAATATTTTGCTCCTTTAATCGACCCAATGATTGAACTTCTAACACTATTAGCCAAAAGAGAAATCAGCTAATTTTGAATTTTGTGAGCAAGGCAATGATAATGAATCTCATGATTTTGAATGCGTCTAACATGATCTTGCATTGTCACATCAAATTCTGCAATCATCTCAATTAGTCCAAAAAAATTACCATTATTGTCTTGGTAGAGTTTCTCATTTGATCCTCGAAAAACCAAGCTATGTTTAGAAAGACATTTAACAACAGAAACTATTCTCATTAGAACTTGCCTCCAACGTTGTTTCTCCTTTGCAATTTCTTGTTGCAAATCTTGGTCAATTGTTTGATTTTTCTTTAATCTTACTCTTAGTTCAAACCAAGTGTTCATGGTGGTCATATGGTCAACACTATTCTCATGTTGTCTAAGACTTTCACTAAGATGCTTCCAATCCCTCATTTCATCATTAGCTAACAAAGTTTTGTTGCCATCAGATTTGAACATCTTACAACAAAAACAATACACTTTATCAACATGTTTAGAGTAAATCAACCATTTTTTATCACTAATCTCCCCATTACTCAACTTTCTAGAATAATAAGAATATGAAAAATAATATCTATAGGAAACACAAGATTCAATTCCCTTATAGACTCTTTTTCAACCAAAATATCTTTTGTTTTATTGTCAAGATTATCCCAATTTCTAGGATCATAAATATCCAAAGAGGGAACTGGTTGATCATCAACGCCTAAATTCCTAGTATCTGAGGCATTTGTTACAGCAATAGGCTCATTCAAATTAGCATCATTCTGATTAATATGATTTTCATCGTTTAAATTCTCAATAGATGGTTCAGAATTACCATCATCCAATCCGTCAACAGAAGGGCCTACTTTTTTAAAACAAATTTATGAATAGCCCCTCTTTGGGATTCTACAAATTGTTCTTCCCATTTTCGCTTTTTTTCTTTTTTCACTTCAAGAAAGATGCTTTTTAGGCAACATATTAAAAAAAAAGAATTTCGATAGCACCTGGAAATTGGAATATGGAAAAAAGGAGTTGTAACCCGTTTATGATGTTGGTTCCTGCATTCAAACATTCAAACATTCAAACCGATAAATCGATAATATTCATATAAAATATTGATTTATATATCCCCAAATTGAATGGTTAAAACTTAAAAATTAGAACAAAATAGGCAATCAAATACAAATAATATTCATAAAAAATTCTCAAGTTGAGACAGTCTCAACAGAAATATAGTAATAGAATCAATAGATTAATACTAGAATTGGAAATAAGGAAATTATTACCTTAATTGATTCGAAGGAATCAAACAAATTACGAATCGAAGATGTTGAGGAGACTGAGGACTGAGGACTGAGGCGTTGATGAATGATGATCCAGAATTCCAGATACACTCGCAGTCTGAACGACTGAACTGAATGCCGAACGGGTAAGGGACTAAAGGTTTTGATGGTTGAGCCGCTTGAGCCGTTGTCCATTGACTTGAGGGAGAATTAGGGAAAGAGAGAGACTACGTCTGTGCGTGCGACTGTGTAGTCTGTGTGAGTTATGGTCCTTAACTCCTTGTCTCCTTCATCCTTCGCCCAGCTCTTCGATCTGTGTGGAGACTATGGAGTAAACTGTAGTCTGTAATAACAAAGGTCGAATTTGATATGCGATTTACGAAGTCCGAACTCTTCGATCTTCACGCCATCAATCAAGGAGCGGAAGGGTCGGCGACTGGATGTCTCTGGATTGGCCGATTGCAATGCCGATTGGGTATTTGGAATTGGGTCTCATGACTCATGGCTGCCCCTGCTTCACGCCTTGCCTTCACAGTCCCCTGCTCAATTCTCCAATATTAATTTAATGCAAGGGATTTTTTTTAAGTAGCCTATATATTTAATATCCTACACCATGGCCAGCCTACCTGTGGGTTCCCGGGAAATGTGCACCCGCACCCCGTGCGCCCTTGGATAGGGGTGCGCGTACGTGCGGATGCGGGACATCCACTGCTCTCGTTCCACCCTCCCTTTTTTAGGGGAGAACGAAATCAAAAGTGCGAGAGGAGTGTTGTCAAAGTGGCGCATTTGAATGCGCCTCGGTTGCCTTTAGTGGATTTTTGATCCAATATGGGAGCTTTGGGTTTTCTATGTCAAGTTATCCTTTTTTTAGGGGATACCAGGATATAGGAATGTATCACCCTTCCATTCCCATTCTCCCTTTTTTAGGGGAGAGCGGGAAAGTGCAAGGAAGGAATGTTGCGGCGCCCCCATTATGGATTTTATGAAAATAGTCTTATGGCCTATTTCGGATCACTATGTGTGCTTTGGGTTTTCTACATCAAGTTATCCCTTGTTTAGGGGATACCAGAATATAGGAATACATCACCTTTCCATTCACATTTTTCCTTTTTTAGGGGAAAACGGAAAAGTGCAAGGAAAGATGTTGCGAGGCCCCACTGGATCCAAAATGTTTTAGAGTCACCATCTTTATTTTGAGGAAGAAATAAAGCAAAACAAAAAAAAAAAGAAAACCAGAGATAATAAAAACGGGTCCGGAGGCTAAGTTACGAGTTAGGAAGGTGCTAGGCACCCAACTCACCATTTCGGTCTCAAAACAGTTTTTGACTAAAGTATGTTTTTTGTTATATTTATTTAACAGATAAATAAAGCATTAACTGCCTACAAATACATCCATTTGTCTACATTATTTACAGACTTGCAACTGTCCTTTTACAAATAATTACAAATATACTTGAAAATATTTGGTCATAATAACGGCTCTTTTTAGTGCTATTTCCTAATTAAATCCGGGCAGCACAACTGCTTATATATCTACATTGGGCCGGATTGAAAATAACACTTTTACAAATAAAACTTACCTACTAATTACAAATATACTTGAAAATATGTGCTCGCTCTGTCCTTCAGGGAGAGGGAGTCTTTTTTTGTTGTTATGTGTTGTGTGGATTTGGGCAGAGTGACTGCTTCTGAAAGTTACTTTCGGCCTCGGGATTTGGGCAGAGTAACTGTTTATTTTGGTTGTTGTGTTTGCTTGAGGTAGACGGAAATCGGGCAGAATAACGGCTTATTTCTAGCTGATTTGGCCTTTTAAATCGGGCAGAGCAACTGCTCTTTCCACGATTTTTGGACCGGGGAAATAGGGTGGATACCTAGCTGGGGGGCTAAGGCTCACTTCTACCGGTTGGTTTTGTGTTTGGAGGAGGTTTGGCAGGGTTTCGAGGCTTTTGAGGTGATCGCTCACTATCTCACTTTGCTCTCTATTTCTTCAGCGTAACGAGAACGCGGAGAATTTTTATCGATGAAATGTCTGTTCTGAAGGCGAACCCAAAGCCTCTATTTATAGGCTTGAACATGGACATCGAAGGAATTTAATTTTACTCTTTGTGCATTGATCGATTGTACCAGCCGCAGTGAGATTTGAGCTTTACAGCGACTGTAGAAGAATCTGGGAGCCGGGAAGCCCATTCTGGGCGCCACCAAGCCCAAACTGGGCGCCATGCCCATTCTTCATGTGGGTGGTGCCATTACTATTCCATCTTTTGATTTTTGACGTTTTGAACCCTGCATTTCACTCTTTTGCGCATCATGCTTTGTCCTTTTGCACTTTTGACCCTGTAACTTGACATTAGTTAATGTTTTAACATGTCTTGATATTTTATGTCATGTCACATACCAGGGGTACGAAATTGGGGTGTCTACACTACCCCCTGCATGAACCAACGCTAGAATACATATAGCTTCTCAGGACACTTCATAGACCGACCGGTTTTTGCATCTCTGAATTGTGAGTCAGCCCCTACAAAAAAAAGATGATATGTGAAAATAATGAAAAAAAAAGAGAAAATATAAAAAAAATGCGCAAATTAAGAAAAAATAAATAAGTGCGCACAAAAAAAAACAACAACAAACATGGGCTGATTTATTATTCTCAGATGCTCGACCTAGACCATTTCGGATGGTGGATCCTGGAAAGAGTATAGGCCCTTCGCCTAGGACCAGTCCAGTCCTAGGGAGTCGAAAGGCAGGTGGAATACGCTGGTCCTATACTCTGGAGAAAGAATCCACTGTTCCAGGGAAAGTCCTGAGATCGTCAAAATAAAGCGAGTGCTTATCCGGTCAATTGTAGGGAACAAAAAATAATAATAATAAAATATACTAATAAAAGGCACGCTGTACTCCAAGCCTAGAAAGCCTTCAGCCAGCCTTCTGATACCTCCAAACCCCATTTTCCTCAGAAACCTGGCCCAAATTTGGAAAGGCAGAGATAGTACTGGCCGGTTGATACGGAAAGTACGTACAGAAATCAGATCAAAAGGTATCAGTTTCAGATCGAGCAGGCGTAATCGATTCGAGGGTACATATCCGAGCGGTATGGCAGCAGATAGTGAACAGTCAGCTATGGGTATAGATTCAAAGGCTCCAGGGTATGTTCCGACTCCGGCAATGCAGGAATGGTTTGACCAAAAGTTGGGTGCAGCGATGAGTCAAATGGCTAGTCTGGTACAAAGCTTAAAATCCAGTGGTGAGGTGAACTCTTCCCCTACAATCCCTCAAAAAGCATCCACATCTCATGTGCCTCCAAACCCAACTCCTCAGCCAAACACTAACCCACCAAATACTACCGTTACCCCAAATCCCAATCCTCCACCACCAAGTCCCTACTATCAAAATATCAACCCTTACCCGTCCTATCCACCATATCCTCTCCCAACTACCCAGAACCCAAATGACCTCCCTTTTCCCATGATTAACCCACTCCTAAATAGCCCACATATAGACCCAAAAAGCTTTAACCCACCAGGCCAAGTTACCACATATTTACCTTTCAATGATCCTGGTCGCCCGGCTGAAACCGTCAATAACCCACCGACCCAGAATTCATATACTACCCAAAACCCACCAACCCAGAATCCATATACGACTCAAAACCCACCAACCCAGAATCCCTATATTGTCCAACATCCACCAACTCAAGACCTTTATCCAATCCAATACCCATATCCAACCCAAAATCCTTATAATACCCAGTATCCATATCCAACCCAGAATCCATACACTGCTCAAAACCCACCAGCCCAAAATCCTCACCAGACCCTTCAGCCAGAGAATAACCCAGCCTTCCCTAATCCAGCCAGTATATACCAAAAGTCAACTCCCCCAGCCACCAAAATGGAGGCCGACATGGAAAATATGAAGGTCATGTTGCTTAAACTTCTCAATAAAGGGGAATTTTCTACGCGGGCCCTAACATTGCAACCTTCAGCAATACTGCCCTCAAAATTCAAAATGCCCGACATAGAAAAGTTTGATGGGACTGGATGCCCTATATCCCACTTGAAGTCTTATAGGGGAGCTAGCTTTGAGGCTATGGCTTCCAACTTTCACCTCAGCCTAATAGGAGCTGCCAAACAATGGTTAATGTTGTCTGATAGCAGCACCATGAATACTTGGGACCAGATAGCTGAAGCGTTCCTTGAAAGATACAAAGACAACACCAGTCCTGAAAATAGAAGGGACCTTGAATCGTGCACCCAATGGGAAAAGAAAACATGCGCCGAGTTTGCAGTCAGGTGGAAAAGGAAGCTGGCACAAACCTTTAACAAACTTGATCCGGCCGAGTCATGTCGAATGTTCATCAAAAACCTCCAGCCCATTTACCTGGAACATATGCGGTATCTCCCCTACACCAACTTCAAAGAAATAGTGGAGATAGGAGCCCGTATTGATGATGATATATGGACTGGCCAACTGAAAACCAATACGTCTCCTAGTTCTTTCCGTTACTCCAAAGGAAAGACAACTGCATCAGCACCAACTGTCAATATGGTAGGAAATACCTCAACCCCATTTTCTACCCAAAATTATAGCTCTGTTCCATGGTATTATGGGTCGGACAGTGCATATCTGATGGGAGCAAATGATGGCCCGTAAAAATCGAGGGTGTAAGGCATTATGATGAACTGCAAGCTCCCCAGTCTGTGATACTGCAGGGGCTAATGGCACAAGGAGTGTTGAAGCCGTTGGAGAATTATAAGCCACCTAACCCCCTGCCCAGGACTTGGAACCATGCCCAGTACTGTAAATATCATCGCTCCAGTGGTCACCTCACCGATAAATGTTACACCCTAAAAAATGCTATCCAAGACCTTATAGATGATAAGGTTATTGAAAAGCCTCCACCCAGACCAAATGTAGTCAATAACCCTCTACCTCAAATCAATATGATTGAGGTTGATCAAAACCTTTGTGTGCCCAAGTTTGAAATAAATAAACATCCACTTCCATATATCCTCATTCATATTCCTCCACCCTTATCCATAAAAGAGCCTAGCTATAATATGCTCTCTTGGGACACCATCCTTGGTAGCCAAAACACCTGTAACATTGAAAAAGCCACTTGGGTTGGTGGAGATGTTAGCCACCTTACCCGATCTAGCCGAGCCTACCAGCCAAACCCAGAAAGAGGTGACCACTCTGGAAAAAATCAAGTAACAGATACTGGGGCCAAAACGGTGGAAGATACTCTATTGACTCAGATGAAGAAAACTCAGGCCAACATTTCCATCTAGGGCTTACTGTGTGCTTCCAAGACCCACCGTGATATGCTGGCTAAGTCTTTAAGTCAGGCAGTCATTCCAATTGAAACCTCCCCGAATGAGCTTACTCAGATGATCGGGAACATTCACTTTGGGAACGTAATAATGTTCACTGATCTAGACCTGCCAAGGGAAGGAACCAACCACATTGATGCTCTTCATATCACTGTGGGAATTTTGGAGAAACGGGTTCCCCGAGTTTTGGTAGATAATGGGTCTTCACTGAATGTATGTCCTGCCAGCACATTAGCCAAACTGGGAATAAAGATATCAGAACTCACTCCTTCCTCGCAAACAATTAAGGCATACGACAACAACAGTCGATGTGTCTTAGGGGTGGTCACTTTAATGTTAACTATTGGGCCCTTAAACATGCCAGTTGAGTTCCAAGTCCTGGATATACCATCCACCTTTAACCTGTTGTTGGGACGCCCTTGGATTCATGGGGTAAAAGGGGTAGCCTCTTCATTACACCAGCGTGTCAAGTTCATCCACGATGACCACATAGTGATTATTCTGGCTGATAAGATCGTGGAAAATAAGGAGAACGAGGATATTCCAATCCTCGAAATAGAACATGAGGACACTGGTATTTTTCTCAGTGGTTTTGAGGTTATCCCCCAAGCTGTGGTCAACACCATTGAATATGGGCGAGAAACTGACATCATTGGAAAGAAAGTCACCTCCCTAGGGAACATGGTCCCTTTAAACATGTTTCGAAAGATGAATTATATGCCTGGTCTAGGTCTCGGCAGGAATCAGCAAGGACTAGTTAATTTAGTCCAAGATGAACTTAAGGAATGTATCCCTCCTTTTGGTCTAGGATACACGCCTACCGCAGCTGAAGTAGCCGCATTCATAAAACAGAAACCTGAGAAGAGAAAGGCAGAAAGAGAAAAACGTCCTTATGAATATCCCCCTCTCCAACCCTATAGAAAAACCTTAAATGGTTACTTTGTAAGAAAGGGGGAAACTGAAGCCTATCTCATGTTTCCTGAACCCTGGATAGACTAGAATGGGAAAAGTTGCCTTGGTTGGGAAATCTTTGAGGATGTCAGTATTCTCTCAGATAGTATGGAACAGGTTACCCTGGAGCCCCGTAGCACCGCTTATAAGACTGTCGCTATTGAAAATGTTTGGTCTATAGACCAAGATGATTATGCTTTGGCCCTGCTAGATGATGACGGTTTAGGAGACAGCTTTCTTGGCATGATAGACAGAGGCACTGATTATGAAAAGCTCCCTGCTGAGTTCGAGTCTATTTCTAATAAGCCTCTGCAGAATTGGTACACCACGACCGGTCCGCCTCCCGACACCTAGACTTGGTAGACCGCTTTGGATATACCATCCCCACTCATTTCCCTAGCTTTACGGATTGGTCATCTACCGATCCGCTACCTAAAGTTGAGGATCTCAAACCCCAGGTCCTCAACAATGTAATAAACCCTGTACATTATGCTTTTAATAATAATATAAATGTCTTTGCTTATTCCTTAGTTGCACCTACTTTAAAAGACGCATTAAATAATAATAATTATGATAATGAGTCATTTAATAAAATGGACCCAAAAGATAAAAATTATCTACTTGAGCTTGCAAAGTCGGTTGAGTACTGTGAACAGGCCATTCATCAGCCATCAAGACTTGTCTACCATCAACCGGACAATGAAATCAAAGAAATCGAATCGGCTACCTCCAAGGTCCGTAAAGAAAGGCACTCATTGATCTCCTCAAGGAATTCATAGACATATTTGCCCGGTCCTACGAAGATATGCCTACTGATCCCCATAGTCGAGCACCGATTCCCACATATCCGATGCTCGCCTACCAAATAAGCTCCGCCGCATCGCCGTAATGGTCACTACAAGTCAAAGAAGAAATCATGAAACAATGTCAACTTCATTCGGTAGTTGAATACCCGACTGGCCGTCCAATATAGTGACTGCTCCTAAGCCCAACTGAAAGTCGAATCTGTAGACTTCCGCGACCTCAACAAAGCGCCGCCCAAAGATGACTTCCCTACCCAACATTGATATTGTGGTAGATGCCGTCGCAGCTCACAAAGTCCGATCTTTCGTCGACGGCATGCTGGGCTATAATCAAATCAAAATGGCAGCAGAAGACCAGGAGAAGACTTCATTCACTACTCCCTGGGGGACTTATTGTTATAATGTCATGCCATTTGGACTGAAGAATGCCGGAGCCACTTACTGTAGGCCGCCACCACCCTCTTCACGACATGATCCATAAAGAGATGGAGGTCTATGTTGATGATATGATCGTGCATTCCAAATGACGCCAACGGTGCTCATATCAAAGATCTTCGAAAGTTCTTCGAAAGACTAAGGAAGCACCAGATGAAGCTTAACCCCACCAAATGCACATTCGGGGTTACCAGAGGCAAAGTCCTGGGATTCTTAGTAACCGAACAAGGCATCGAGATCGAGCCAAAGAAAGATCGAGCCATCCTAGAAATGCCACGAAAACTCCCATCGAAGTCAAAGGCTTCCTAGGCCGATAAAGACATCACCTGCTTCATCGCACAACCGACCACCACATGTGAGCCCTCTTTAAACTCCTAAAAAAGAATACCGACCAAGTCTGGGACGCGAAGTGCCAGCTAGCCTTCGAGAAAATAAAAGCCTACCTTACCAATCCCCCTGTGCTAGCTCCACCCCATACACATAAACCTCTCCTCATATACTTAACCGTCACAGACACGTCAGTAGGGGCTATGCTCGCCCAAGAGAAAGAAGATTCCTACATTGAAAATGCCATATACTTTATAAGTAGGAAGCTACAAGGAGCGAGCTAAACTATTCAAGATCGAGAAAAGCCGCACCGGCCTAGTCCTGGGCCACTGAGGCTCAAAACCTATCTCCAAGGAAGGTCCATCAAACTCATATCCGTAATGGACCCTATCAAATACATCTTCTAAGCCATCACCGCCAGCCGACCGGCCAAGTGGTCCTTTCTTCTCAATGAGTTTGACATAACTTATGTCACTCTCAAGTCTATCAAAGGAAGCGCCATTGCACCACTTAGCCGATCTACCTTCAAGGCCGAAGATGCGATCGAGCCCTGTTTCCCTGATGAAGGTGTCCCGAAATCACGACCATGACACCTGCGTATGTTCTTTGACGAAGCCGCAAACAAAAGAGGCTTTGGCATATGAATCTTGTTAATCGATCTGGCTGACTCTCATACTCCGCTGGCTATAAGGTTGGAGTTCGAATGTTCAAATAATACGGCGGAATATAAAGTCTGTATTGCTGGCCTAGAAGAAGCTCTCCAAAGGGGGGCTAGAGATCTCGAAGTCTATGGAGACTCGCCTTTAATCATAAATCAAGTCGAAGGAAGATGGAAGACCCAGATCCTCAGCCTCTATCATGCCAAGTTAACAAGCCGCCCGATTTGGTTCTATCTCGCTTCATTATCCGCCACAAGATAGGAATCAATTCGGCCGATGCCCCGCCACTCTGGCATCACTAGTCCGTATTCCCCGCGAAACTAATGTTCACCATTCATAGTCGGGAAGAAGGTCACTCCAAAGATACTGCTTTCAAAATCAATGCAGCCCCGGCGCATCACGAGCCCCGGTACGCCGACATCTTAAATCGCTCCAAAGGTCTTTATCCTTCCCGGCTTAGACAAAAGGGGAAGAGTCTCCTCGCGAAGGTGGGCCTCCCATTCTACTCAGGCATATATAAGAGACACTATCAAGGCCTCAATTTACTATATGTCAATCAGGCTAAAGCTGAGCAAATTATGGATCAACTACACGGTGGTACTTGCGGGCCCCACATGAATGGCCATATGTTATCTAACAAAATCATTCGACAGGGGTATTATTGGAGTACGCTCGAAACTGATTGTATCCGGTGGGTGCGACATTGCGACAAATGTCAACGTTTTGCCAATCTATAGCATGTGCCCCCACACGTCTTATACAACTCCACGCCCCCGGCCCTTCTCAATATGGGGAATCGACGCCATAGGCCAAATTCACCCGGCGGATCCAATGGCCATGAATACGCCCCGTAGCCGCCGACATACTTTACAAAGTGAGTGGAAGCCTCTTCCTACAAGATCCTGAATGCCCGAAAGGTGTCCGAATTCATCCGGGTCAATATCATATATCGCTATCGGGTACCTTTCGAGATAATCTCCGACAACGGCTCTCATTTTGAAAGGAACGTGAATCGTCTACTCGACGAGTTCAAGATCCAAAGACACAAATCCTCCCCCTATTGACCACAATCCAATGGTGCCGTTGAAGCAGCCAATAAAACACTTGAAAATATCATCGAAAATGGCCGACACAGAAGAGATCGCCGTAAAATTGCCACTAGCCCTCGGGGCTATCGCATTTCACCCGCACACCCACCGGCTACCCTCTACTTCTCAAAGATATGGCATGGAGGCGGTATCGCCGATAGAAGTGGAAATTCCATCATTAAGAGTAATGATGGAAGCTGATATAGCAGAAGTTGACTGGGTCAAAGGGCGATACGAAGAACTGGCCCTAATTGATGAACGACGCATGTTAGCCTTAGAGCATACCCGGGCATATCAAAGGCGCACGCCTCGAAGCTTTTAATAAAAAGTCAAAGGCCGCGATATCCAAGTTGAGACCTCGTGAGCTGAGAAAACCCCTAGTTACGTTGATACTAGGGGAAAATGGAAGTTCACTGATGGGACCATACATTGTTAAGGAGATCGATCGAGGTGTCGTGCTTTCACAAACCAGATGGGAAGATCTTGTCCAGCCCTTCAACCTCGACAAACTCAAAAGGTACTATGCCCGAGCCATTCTATCCAAAGAATGCTCACCTCTCCAAATTTCGATAGGTCGAAAACCCGAAAGGGCTTACCTAGGCAAAAGTTAGGGCATATAAAAAAATAATAATAATAAATAATATAATTAAAAAATAATTAAAAAAGAGGATAAAAAACTAATAAGGAGGTAAAAGGAGAGGAAAGCATTATTTGAAGTCCTCAAGATACCACCTCTAGCCTCAAGACATCGAGGCTTGACTCGACGTAAGAGAAAACCACGACAAAAAGCTCATATTAAAACACTAAAATATAATTTTACAGTCCTAAGGTGCAACTTAGAATATTTACTAAGACATCTATATTATACATTAATTGCATTGTACATATCTATATACATACCGCCTGCATTCCCCCTCTTTGTTGTCCCGTAAACCCTCAATTCCTTTTTTTTTCGCAGCCTTTAGCCCCAGCGGTCTATCAATATCTACGACGCCCACCGAGCCGACCCATATACTCCTTCTACGAGGTGCGTAAGAAGCCCTAGACTCATCAAGATGAGAGCCACCGAGGTGTCTCCCTTTTCATCGTCAAAGATCCTGCTTCCGAAGAGCCATATTGTTTGACTCAAATTTCTCCATCATTTGAAACCGCATTCCATACGTGGGGAGGAGGAACAACTATCTCTTGTTCCCATGGATTGTCTCGCCTGCCATGCTCATGGGCGGGAGGCTCGTGGACCGCCAACTCTCGTAGCCGCATTCCCCAACCGGCCTGGGAGAGGAGCAGCCACTTCTTGCTCCTACGGGTTATGCTACCGACCGACATTGCTCAATTTATGGATATATTGCCGGGACCCGCAGATCCTGGTCCGTGGCCGCCTCGAGTATTAAGGCCATGTACTGCCGTCAATTTCGCCTGTGGCCCGAGGAACAACTAACCCCGAAGCACAATGTCCTCGCCTACTTCCATC
>CM028382.1:17686609-17769031 GCA_013146195.2 Codonopsis lanceolata | reverse complement strand
TTGAAAATATCATCGTGAAAATGGCCGACACGGAAGAGATCTGCCGTAAAATTGCCACTAGCCCTTCCGGGGCTATCGTACTTCAGTCCGCAAGACACCCACCGGGCTACCTTACTTCTAAAGCATATGGCATGGAGGCGGCATCGCCGATAGAAATTCCATCATTAAGAGTAATGATGGAATGATATAGCGTAAGTTGATCGGTCAAAGGGCGATACGAAGAATTGGCCCTAATTGATGAACCACGCATGTTAGCCTTTAGAGCATACCCGGCATATCAAAGGCGCACGCCCGAAGCTTTAATAAAAGTCAGGGCCGCGATATCCAAGTTGGAGACCTCGGCTGAGAAAACCCCTAGTTACGTTGATACTAGGGGAAAATGGAAGTCTCACTGATGGGACCATACATTGTTAAGGAGATCGATCAGAGGTGTCGTGCCTCACAAACCAGATGGGAAGATCTTGTCCAGCCCTTCAACCTCGACAAACTAAAGGTACTATGCCCGAGCCATTCTATCCAAAGAATGCTCACCTCTGTACCCGATAGTCGAAACCCGGTAAGGCTTAATTAAAAAAGTTAGGGCATATAAAAAAAATAATAATAATAAATAATATAATTAAAAAATAATTAAAAAAAAGAGGAGAAAAACTAATAAGGAGGTAAAAAGGTGAGGGAAAGCATTATTTGAAGTCCTCAGCATACCACCTCTAGTCTTCAAGCATTAATCGAGGCTTGACTGACGTAAGAGAAAAACCACGACAAAAAGCTCATATTAAAACACTAAAATATAATTTTACAGTCCTAAGGTGCAACTTAGAAATATTTACTAAGACATCTATATTATACATTAATTGCATTGTACATATCTATATATACTGCCTGTACCCTCTTTGTTGTCCCGTAAACAATTCCTTTTTTTTGTTGCCCTGTTCCCCGTAGCGGCCTATCATTTACGACGCCCACCGAGCCGATCAATATCTACGACCCACCGAGCCGACCCATATACTCCTTCTACGAGGTGCGAAGAAGCCCTAGACTCATCAAGATGAGAGCCACCGTGAGGTGTCTCCTTTTCATCGCCAAGATCCCCCGTTCTCCCGAAAGAAAGCAACCATATTGCTTGACCAGCTCCATCATTTCGAACCAAGACTTCATACAGTGGGGGGAGGAGGAACAACTATCTCTTGTTCCCATGGATTGTCTCGCTCGCTGCCATGCTCTGAGGCTCGTGATCGCCAACTCTCAGAGCCGTACCCCAACCAGTCTGGGAGGAGGAGCAGCTACTTCTTGTTCCCATGAGTTATGCTACCGACTGACATTGCTCAATTTGCGGGATATATTGCTGGGACCCGCAAAGATCCTGGCCCAGGGGCCGCCCGAGTATTAAGGCCATGCACTGCCTCGATTCCCGCCTCCGTGGCCTCGAGGAACAACTAACCCCGAAAGTCAATGTTCCTCGCCTACTTCCATCGCGAGCATCTACCCGTTAGTTATATGGCGACCAAAGAAGTGTCTCGGCCACCGCCGATAGGCGAGACCGCCTCGCCAGCCTACCATGATCCATGCCAAATACCCAAGGGACGTACATATAGTCGAATATGGATATGCTACCTCCAAATTCCCTCTCGTAATCTCCGAGCCACATGCCCGAATAGGGACCCAAGCCCTCGTCCGTAAGCTCCAATCCCATGTATATAGGATGAGTGGTGTCCGGGATCACTTGCTCTCTTCCGAATTGCCGCAAGATCCGGTCCGGTTGATAAAACAAAGTCCGATGAAGACCCAACATGACTACTTGACTATACTCATCGGAATGTCGAAGAAAGAGACGGATCTCCCAATGGCGAATGACCCAGATTATCTCCATCGAGCCCCGACGATAAAAGTGATCAGCCCAATCAATCTCAGAATAATTGGTCTGAGGAAAATGCCCACGCATGCCATAAAGTGATGGGTCATAGGGAGCTCCATGTGGCACGGGAGCCTGAACCCAGAGGAAATGCTCTTCTAGCCACATATGAACTGAATGGGGCTACCGGTAGGAACAGCTCATCACCAAGAAGCAAAAGCATTCAAAGTTCGCGAAGGTCTCCGCCAAAATCACCGGACAATGTTCAAATTCTACGATCTCGATGTAATGCCAGTCAACGACCAAAGATCGACAAATCCGGTAGACCTACTATCAAGTATCTCCCTACCAAACAGAGAAAGAGCGCTGTCAGCCTACGCCGCAGATAATCCACATCATCTTCCCTGTATTATGTGAAGGCTCCAGGAAGAACCATTAAACTAAAAGTTTCCCCATTGAAGAATCCTGGAGTAGCACTACGGGTAGAATTAAAAAGCTCCCAGATAGCCATATATATATGGACGCCTTCTGTAGGCGGGCACTGCGATATGGCGAGTAGGTGCCACCCCCAGCATCGCGCAGAACTCCTCAAAAGTAGGACACATCTCATTCATGCCGAAGTTAAATAAGTGGTCCTAAGGAGACCAAAACATGGCGGCTCCCATCAACATGTCCCAGTTTATAATGACATTCCGCCAGGACAGAAGGCACCTGAACCCGAAAAGATGATCAAACCAGTCCCTCTCGTCAGATCGCATGGAAAGGATCCAAAAATCCAGGGCATTCTCGTAAACTTCAATTTCCAGAGCCGTAGGAATACGTGCGGCCATTTATAAAGAGAGATGCAAGAAATTTTATGTGGCTAAGAAGAGCAACGGCAGGACAGGAAGAAGCTGGTGAATTTTAAAACAAAAGAGACGAAGTGAATTGGTGAGAAATCAGGCGGATCTCCGTCTGAATTTACACCGAAAATTGAAGAAAGCAGACAGATTCGATTACCGCGATGCGTGAGCGATGAATGAGCGATGGCTGCAGGAGAATCTATGGCGCCACCAAAGAAGCCCCTTAGCGCATACCCCTCATATGGCCGCCGCCAAGTGCCTCCATTGTCTTTGTGAAATTTACGCACGGTATCTGGTTTAATTGTCCGACACTCCACTGTTCCTACGTCTGATCGCAAGAAAGGAAGGAAAGCTATGAAAGGTGGCTACGAGCACGGGCTCAATAGCCACAGGGCACCGAAATAATAAGGGATGCGGCCATTTTCCTGTTCCGATACCACCTCAAAAGCCCACTCCGATCCAAAGGTGTATTCTCATAAACTTCCTTTCTTGAAGTACAGCGTGCCCTTACCTCTTAGATGTCTGGTATAGCTTTATTTTCTGTATGAATTTAGTTTTGCATGTGTAATATATTGCATCGCATACATTATATTGCATTATACCATAATGTCTGTACAGATTTCTTTTACAAATATATATATATAATATATACAAAAAAAAGAGAGAAAAGATACTAATATTCGCAGGAATCCGAAGTTAATGTGCTCGGGACGACTGACTCCTGTTAAGGCCACCACCCATGACCCAAGGACCTGTTGTGCCACCGACTCTATCCCGACCTCTGCCCGGCCCGGCCACATCATCATCATCATCATCTCGGCGTCTAGGCCGCCAGGCCTTTGCTCCCCCGCAAGAAAATTCATCGACAAGTTTCGATAAAGCTTGGCGATCTTGAAAAAACCCGCGGCGACTTCTTAAGTGGACACGTTCACCTAAAAAAAAGAGTGAAAAAAAAAGAAATATGTCAGTCTTAAAAAATATATATATATATAAGTGTATACATGTATAAAAAATGTATTAAAAAAATATATATATATAGAAGAGAGGCAATAAAGGTAAATGTGTCTACCGAACGAGCCTGCTCCGGGACACGACGCTCCTCGGGAATCTCGGTATCAGGAAGAACCTGCTCTACTGTGCTACCACCCCACTGATACTGGAAGGTAGAGAAGATATCATCAGGCTCTGTAAACATCAAGTTCTCGTCAAGAGATGAAGTAAACTGACCACGCTTTGCGAGCGTCGAATGCCGCCGGCGGCGACAGAGAAAAAGGGGGATGCAGCACTAATCTCAGGAAATCCTCATACGCCATCACTGGATAATCTGTCGATGGCATGAGGTATTTCGCCAAGTACTAATACCTGTTGGGTAGTCGATCGGGCTCTATAACCCAAAAAGGAGGCCGAGGAGGCACCACTGGAGCTGCTAAAACAGACTGATGCTGACGGTTCACCCGCTCGCCCATATATAAAGAATCCACCATAATGGAAACCATCAGTATCCGGCAGCGGCTGAGCACCAAAGTAACAGCATAATGGCCCTCCAGACCCTCCCAAGGAAAGAAGTGAACTGTACCAGGACTCGAGCTAACAATCCGCTCCAGCACTCTTTCCCTATCCTTGCAACCTCCGTCCTCAGTCGGATAAACCCTGTTATCATCAACGTACTGGGACAAGTATGGAGGCTGGTGAACTCGCCGAATGAGAGGACCCGGCGAAAAATGAAAAAATGAGAAGGCCCAGACCTACAAAAAAAATTATATATATATATATATATATATATATATATATTGTGTGTGTGTGTTATCAATTAAAAAAAAGAAGAGAGCAAAAGGAAAATATGTGCTGAAAAAAAAAAATATATATATATATATATAAAGAAGGTATACATAAAAAATTAAAAAAAAAGAGAAAGAAAAGCAGGAAAAGACATGTACCTCCCACGCTGGGGCAAACCCATTCAGAGTCGGCGAGTCATTCCGGTTGGCCCTATCCATGGAAGTCACACGGGGTCATGGTCGCTTCGCCCCAACTGAAATGGAAGGTATGGGTGGTGTCCCACCAGAAGTCCCTAAGCACATCGAAGATGGGCAAGTAGCTAGTGAAATGGGTGAAAGAATGCATAAAGACACTAAAACCGGAGCCCTCTACCAATAGCTGCGCCACCTCGGGCAACATGGCGTAAATCTCAGCGGCATTAGCGCATGATGCCCGCACCCTCGTGAATTTCCTGCGAATCTAAAAAAAAAGAAGAAGAAGAAGAGAAAAAGTGAGTCTTCTATCCTTATTTTTTTCTCTTCTCTGTACAGTCTTTTAATAAATAAGTGTGAATAGATAATAAACATGTTGCATACATTGTGCTTCATAAATTTAAAATTGCAGCATGCTAAAAAAAAACAATCAAAAGTAAATACTTGTGAAACCAGTTTCT
Source organism: Codonopsis lanceolata (assembly GCA_013146195.2). Lineage (NCBI taxonomy): Eukaryota > Viridiplantae > Streptophyta > Magnoliopsida > Asterales > Campanulaceae > Codonopsis > Codonopsis lanceolata. The sequence goes on along the minus strand of CM028382.1, from coordinate 17,763,909 downwards.
TTAATAATAAGAAAGAAAAAATAAAATACGTATTCATTTTTTTGAAATATACCATATTCTTTTACTTTCTCTAAAAAAAAAACCACTTTGTTCATATAACATATAATAAAAATAATAATAATAAATAATTTTTAAGTAAACACATACCATTTTTATACATGTACATAAAGTCACATATAAATAAACATTTAATTTCATTAAAACGTCATTCTTTTATACGAAATATAAAGGAAATATAAATATAAAGAAAAAAGAGAGTCTGTATGTTGTACACTTGTACATACGTACCATATTCTTTTACATTATTTCAAAAAAAAATGTGAAAAAAAAAACGTGAATAAAAAAAAACAAACAAAAAGAAAAAATTATGTGTAATTTGTTTTGCATTTAAATAGTTATTTTTGCATCCTAAGCATTATAGGAGTGCATGTTAAACTGCATTTACCATGTACATAATAAGATATGAAAATACTCATGCATCATCCCATAACTGTTCTGCATTACATTTGCATCAAATAAAGTAGTTCATGCATCCATCATGTGTATTTTATTGTCCAATAAGCTGCATCGAGGATGTGCTAAAAAGAAAATAAAGTGCCACCAATCATCAAAACAAATATTTTTATGGCATTTACTATGTCCCTGCAGCATTTGCATGCATGAAAAATGAATCTAAGGGCATGAAATATATCTGTTTTGTCCTATTTTTATCCAAAAATATGCCCGAAAATGCGTTTCGGAAAAATTTAAATTGTACTCCGAAAAGTCCGTCTCGTGATTTTATTGCATGCAAAAATATGTTTTAGTGTAAAACATGCATCATATAGCCTCATTTGCATTTATAATATAAATCATGCATAGTAGGGTCAAATAGTGACAATTAGTTCAATCATGCATCGCAAAAATAAATCATATAAATTTCATGCATCACTACTTAATTACATCATTTAGGCATAAATAGGACATGCATATGCATTACTAATAAAGTCAGGAGTGCTCCAAAAGTTCCAAACATTGCAGAAATTTAGCAGATCTGAAGTATAGCCAGGAAAATCTCGAAAAAGAAAAGAAACTTACAGTGGTGGGAGAAAGATTGGACATGTGAGTGTCCCGGTCTCGCAAGATATTGCCCCAGTCATTATCGGAATACCGGTATCTGAGCTTATTCCGGATCAAGGGAGGAAACTCTCTCCTCCTCTCGTTAGATTCTAGCTGCATGGGAGCCTTCCCCTTCCTGGATCGAGAAGAAGATGTCATCGATCTGCTAAACAAAACACTGAAATCGGCGGAGAAAAACTGAGAAAATGAGCAAAATTGTAGAAATAAGAAAAAGAAACAGACAGCAGCAACAATGGCGAAGGCACTAAAGGAAGAAATTAAAGAAAAGAAGGAGGGAGCAGTAGCTCCTCTCCCTCACTCCCGTCCATGATAAAGGGTGGGAAAGGGAATTTTTCCTTCCCCCCCTCCAAAGTTTGAAGCTGCTACACTTAAGTCCCCGAGTTTCAAAGTTTCCAAAATGGTCCCTGAGCTTAACGAAGGGTTAATGAAGTTAATTTTGTTAACCAAAAATTAATGGCCATCCATCCAAGGACAAAGAAAAATATCCCCAGCAAGTCAGCCACAAAATCAAGATAAAAATTTTCAGTGGCAAAAAGAAAAAAAAACAAGGAAATTAAAAGAAAGAAGAAAAAAAAAGAAAAAAAAGAGAATAATAAAGTCCCCAGCCTGAAAAGGCAAAAGTGGCAGACATGCCAAGATCAGCCGAATCCACGGCAGCCACCCGGGCACGAAAAGGTAAGTCAGGTACAGTATTCTTACCCTAACTTTAGAATAATTTCCTTTAAAAGGAAAGTTTTGTTTTCAAAAAAATAAAAAAAAGTTGAATATTTCAAAAACACAAAAAAAGAGGAATATTTTGAAAAAAAAAACAGAGAGAATGAGAAGAAAGGAAAGGAAAAAGAATGATCTTTTCACAATTTTCGAAAATACTTGAAGAAAGTTTTCTTTGTTGTTCTCGACGACTAATTTTTATCGGTCGAGTGCAGTTTTCTGGAAATTTGCAAGTTTTCTGGTTATGTTTGGAAACAAGGTAATTACCAGCCAGACACAATTTTGAAAATTCTTCTTAACATGTTTCAATGACAAGGTATTGACCGGTTGAAATGTGGTTCCCGAAAAACATTCAAATCTTCATACCGTATTTGAGCGGCCGTTCTCGACCGTTTGAGTATGGCTTTTTCGAAAAACACAAAATTCTTTTTCCTGTTGTGTTCTTGATCGGGTCTTGACCCGAAAAACATAACATCCTCATTTGGTTGTAGTTTAGGTTTTTGGTCTGAACTACGTTTGGTCTGATTTCCTTTAATAAGGAATACGTAGGCAGCTTACACTAGTAGGTCCGACCATCAGAGCACTTTAAATTCATATCTGCTTAAAAACTACGATAATCTCTTATAGCTGACTAAATATGTCTAGGTTATGGAGTTTGGATAGCATGATAAACTGTGCATTATAACTGCTACCAATTGCATTTCTCTCCCATTTTAAATGAACGAAATTGGAGAGTCTATCGTTTATCAACGATGTTCGTCTACTCAGTAAGCCTTGGGTTACCTGCAGACTCCATCGTTGAGGGGCTCTGTAGACACCCCAATTTCGTACCCCTGGTATGTGACTCTGACATGTGATATCAAGAACTGTTCAAACTTAACAAATGTCAAGTTGCAGGAGTTAAAAATGCGAAAGGCAAAGCAGGATGCGCAAAACAGTGAATTGCGAGGGGTGATAGTATCAAAAACGAAAGAGGAATAGTGGCTTGGCGCAGCCTAATGAAGGTCCTGGCGCCGCACCAAGAAGAGGATAATGCCGCGCCAAGGAATGAACAGTGGCCCTCTCACTTAACGCATTGTGCACTTGGTGAAGCTCGTTGTACAATCAGACGAAGCCGGCTGAAGAAATCAGGAAATGCCGGATGAATCCCTCGTCCCACCTATAAATAAAGGTGATGGGCTCCCTTCTCATTCGTTCAGAAATATCGTAGAGAAACGCTGAGAGATTTCTCCGCGCTCTGTCGAAGCCATAGTTACGAGAGGTGTGAGATAGGTGAGTGAAGCCCACTAAAAGTCTCCAAACCCCGTACAAACTCCGCCAAAATAAAAATGCACCGGTTATAAGTGATCCTTAGCCTAGTAGTTAGGTATCCACCTCACTTCCCCGGCCCAAAAATCCCAAAGTAAGCCGTTACTCTGCCCGAGTAATGAGCTGAAAAACACAAAAACTAAGCCGTTATTCCGCCCAACCAAAAAGGCCAAAACCTACCAAAATAAGTTGTCACTCTACCCGAGTAGACAAGCCAAAAGTCACCAAAATAAGCAGTCACTCTACCCAAATCAAAACAGCAACCACACAACAAACAACAAAAAAAGACTCCCTCTCCCTGAAGGACAGAGCGAGCACACTACCGCTCTAAAAGGTAAAAGCCTTTAAGGGTATTATTTATTTATTTATTTACTTTTCCGTTCATTTATTATTTAAATTTGTTATTTAAATCCGGCACAATGTAGTTAATATAAGCTGTTGTGCTGCCCGGAGTAGAATAGGAAATATTATGTAAAAGAGCCGTTATAATGGTCAAATATTTTTAAGTACATTTGTAATTATTGTAAGGAAATTGCTGCAAGTCCGTAAATAATGTAGTCATGGATGTATTTGTTTTAATTTCATGTCTTTTAATGCTTTATTTATTTGCTAAATAAATATAACAATAAGCATACTTCAGCCAAAAACCACTTTTGAGACCGAAAGGGCGAGTTGGGTGCCTAGCACCTTCCCAACTTGTAACTTAGCCTCCGAACCCGTTTTCTTTTTCTCTGGTTTATTTTTCTTTCTTTTCTGGTTTTGCTTTATTTTTGCCTTAAAATAAAGATGGCGACTCTAAAACTTTCAGATCCAGTGGTGCCTCGCAAGACTCCTTCTTTGCACTTTTCCGTTCTCCCCTAAAAAAAGGGAGAATGGGAATGGAAGGGTGATGTATTCCCATATCCTGGTATCCCCTAAAAAAAAGGGATAACTTGATGCGGGAAACCCAAAGCTCCCATAGTGATCCGAAACGGGCCATAAGGCTATTTTTAATAAAATCCATAGTGGGGGCGCCACAATATCCTTTCTTGCACTTTTCCGTTTTCCCCTAAAAAAGGGAAAATGAGAATAAAAGGGTAATGCCTTCCCATATCCTGGTATCCCCTAAAAAAGGGATAACTTGATGCGGGAAACCATAAGCTCCCATATTGGATAAAAAATCCACTAAAGGCAACCGAGGCGCATTCCAACGCGCTAACATAGACAGCACTCCTCTCGCACTTTTGATTTTGTCTTCCCCTAAACAAGGGAGGATGGAACGAGAGCAGTGGTGTCCCGCATCCGCACGTACGCGCACCCCTAACCAAGGGCGCGCGGGGCGCGGGCGCGAGGAACCTCACAGAATAGCCTTTTAAAACTTTGAGGGTAGTTTTGAGAAACTTCAAAAGTTACAGCAGAAATGTGTAATTTTGTCAGTCAGTTGATATGGTGTCAGCTAGCTGATGGTTTAAAGAAGCTGACATTGTATGCTGAAACGAGAATAATGGTCAGCTAGCTGACACAATTTTAAAGATTTGAAAAATAGATCACAAGATACAAAGAAAGTCTTGAAGAACAATTTATAAAAATAAATAAGTAAAAAAAATTATGTAAAGAACTAGCTGACACTTAAGTAGATTAAGACTTCTTAAGTGTTAGAACATTGTGTAAATGTGTAAGAACTGATGAATTAACAAACAAAACAGTTGAAGTGGTTCATAGTAAAAACTGTTACGTCCACTATCAAGTTGGTCAAACTTGGATTTTTGAAGTGCACTAATATTATTAATAATCTAGATGATCACTAATGGATTAGAATACAACAAAGACCAGTGTTTATAGAGTATGATTAAGAAACAATCACACTCGTGAGACAATCTACTGATTCCTTAAAGAATATAAAAGAAGCAAGGAATAACAAGACAGTGATTGTCTAGAACAATAACTAGAAAAGAATAATAGTGAGGATTATCTAGCTAGCGTTTTAAGGCTGAGGCACTTCAAGTGAGTAATCTACTTATAAGAGTATGAATGCTTCAGTTGTATTTCTTCAAGAGGTTTCTGCGGATATTTATAGAAGAGATTGAAGTGCAATCCATTAGAAACACATTTGAATTTTGAAATGTGCCAATAATTCGAAGATATCTTTTTATAAGATCATAGGGATCCTATGAAAACAATAAGATCTATCATAACACAAAACATGTAAGTGTCAGTACCAAGAGGTGTTTAAGCATTAAAGGTAAGGAAGCTAACACTAAAAGAAACGCGGGTCAGCAGTTTTTAAGTAGCTGACAATATGATACAATGAGCAAACCAATTATACTTAACCAAACAAATTATAAGTTCTAACTAAATAAAAGCAAATTATTTTAAGAAAACTTAATTTAGACAAGATTCAACAATCTCCTCCTATTTACTTAAAATCATTCACTTAAAGTAGAGAGCAAAATATAGAACTTATAATCCTACAAAATAGATGCTAGTTAACCAAGTAGATAAGAGATAATTTAAGTTGCATAAATTAAAACCAGAAGGTAAGTAATTGTCTACTACAAGTATCTTCAAAAATGAGTTTAAAAAGTTTGAGAGAGTTTGATCATTTGTCTGCTGATATGGATCCTTCAACTTGAGCAGTAGATGATGGACCAACATCAGCAGGAGATGCTTCAAGTTCATTGTCAGCTTCAGCTTCGTTTGAGACCCAATCTTTGTCTAAGAATTTTGTTCTCAGCAAGGAAGACATCAGCACGAGCTCTCTGTTTCTTCTCCTTCTGAATGGTTTGAAGCATGGAAGCTTCAACATTAAAAGTCCTGTTGGCCCATTCCTTTTGATAAAGAAGGATGGACCTCCAATCATCCATGTGAGGCTCACGAGGTGCACCAGCAACAATAGCAATTTGAACTTGAGCTGTGATTATCTGCACAAGATTTAGAAGAATGGATGTAACATGTTGTTGGAGAGTGGCAAGCTGATTTGTATGATGCTTGTAAGCTGTTTTCATTTGAAGATGATGAATGTAGAGCAGGTCCAACTTGGCAAAGACAGAGAGCGTAACAGGTGGAGAGGGATCAATAGTCTCAGTAGCAGGTGAGTGAGAAGGTCCTGGAGCATCTGAGAATAGCTAAAAGGTTCTAATACCTTCATCTTTAGTGTCAGCCAGAAAGAAGGTAGACATATGATAAGCATGAACATGAGAAGTGGGTTCTGGTTCTGACTCTGGAGACTCATCAACAAAGATCGTTTTTCTACCAGTCGATTGGTGAAGGGATTGAGTGATAATGGCATGTTGCTTTCTTGCCTTTTTAAAAGCCAGTTGAGATGGAGATAATAGAGAAACGCCAATAGAGATAGATTTGGAAGAGTTGGATGAGGAGGCCATGGAAGTATTGGACGAAGCCTCAGCAACCTCTTCAGATGACTAATGGTCAGATTCATCAATTGAAGATATATCAGTCTGAACTGTAGTATGTGCAATGTGAGGACCGACTAACATTGGAACAGCAGAGTAGAGAGATAAGTCAGGCATAATGTGCAGAGGAGAATCTTCATTTGGATGAGCAGTCTGATTAGTAGCCACATGAGTAGGAAGCTCAACAGAAGGAGGCACAAGCGCTGTTGGAACTGAAGAAGTTACAATATCAGCTGATTGAGCAACTGATGGGTCAACTGGCACATGAATGGCTGACACAATGGCTAGTACAGAGACAGTAGTAGGAACTGGAGCGATTGAGGATGAGGCTTCAACTGATGGAACAAAAACTGGTTCTGGAATAGGTGTCAGGGTAGATGTGAAAGTGGGTAAGGGTGCAGTTGGAATGTCAGTGGAAGGAGTTACCAAGGTAGGAGCTGAAGGGATAAGATCAGTGATTAAAGAAGCAGGGTCACTTATGAATGCATCTGGGAAGGCTGTAGAGGTAGAAGCTCCTCCTTGCATGGAGGTCATCTTTCTATGAAGCTCAATATAAGCCAAATTGGCAGAATTAACAGTATCTTGCACATATTTGATGACTGCTCTTTGAATACGTATCAGTTGAGCAAGATCAACTGACGGTTATTCCCAGTCTTGATGCACCAGGTCATCTTCAAGCAGTGTAGGCCTCCCAATAAGATATGGGTCATCGTGGGGGTAGTGCAGGTAGCTGATACACTTTGTTATAAATAGTCCAAGCAAGAAATATAAGTTTATCTTGAACAAAACAATCATTGAAAAGGTAAAAACGATTCCATAGCAGAGGAAGAGGATCAAAATATTTACCAAAGTTTACAATAACGTCTTCTTGGGATAGGTTTGGAGTTTCTGGGTACAAAATATAGGGTCTCCTCTTAAGGTTGTGATCAATGTAGTTGATTGGATTGACAGAAGGTTATTCATTCTTTTTCTTTTCATGAAAAGAGAGAAGGAATTGAACAAAATAAGGCAAGTGATCAATAGGAAAGACCCAATTGGGAGGAATGAGAATATGATTTGCTTGGTAGTAAGAGTGTCTTGGATGAAAGGTGGGATTTCGAATAAGAGGAAAGAATTTGATGGGAGCTGTATTTGGTGATGGAGGATTTGGGGGAGGAGAGATTGGAGCAGGAACAGTGATAGGAATTTATGGAATAGGGGTGAATGGAACAAAGTTAACTAGATTAAGATCAAGATTTCTTCTATGTCTTTTGGTTCTATGAGGCAAAGAGGAGATTGGTACAGCTTGAGTAGGCTCATCTTCAGCTAAATCAGTAGCTGCTATCACTCTTCTTCTTCTTGTCCTTCTAGACATAGGAGCATGAGAAATTTCTTCAGCTGGCTGACCACCTTCAACTGGCTGACTGGACGAAGTGGCAGTTAGAGCCTAGGTCCTGGTCCTTCGAGGTCTTCTTCCTGTTTGAGCTGTGGAGATTTCTTGGCCAAAGTAGCTAGATACATTTGCTCTGTTGATATCTACAGCAATGTATTTCTTGATTTTGACTGGTTCCAAATCTCTAATAGCAAGAAGCCGAGATTGAAGAGCATGAAGAGAGAGAGAGGAAAGTGATTTATGATGAGATGGTGGGTTAGTCGTGGGTTTTCAGTAGCCATGTTATCTTTGTATTTGGCTATATTTGTCTTCACCCACTCCACAAGGACAACTCCCCTATTGATTTCGAAGTTTTCCACAATTCCTTCCAAAAGAAATAGTTGGGGTTCGATGATTTTATCATGACCACCAGACTTAATTAGAAGACATTTATGTAATACAGTGGCTAGAGCATAGTGTAGAGGAGCAAAACGATTCTTGTGTCTATCAAAAGCGAGCTCAATAGGAACTTCTCCACGTATAGTAATCCACGCAGCCTGATGTGTTTCTTCTGGAATGGTGTAGACGGTTGAAGCATCATCTGAGAGATTTGGAAAGGCCATAGAGATAGTTTCTGAATCAAAGACAATTTGGACTCTTCTAATAGACCAAGTAAGAGAGAAGAGATCAAAAGGATCTTCCACCATGGACATGAAAAATTCCTCAGTTGGCTAGCTACTGTAGGTACAAATGTTGAAAGTCAGAAGAGGTAGCAGACCAGTAGAAGATAATAGATGAACTAGCTCAAGCCCAAGAGGGTCGGAGTTAAGCGAAAGAACATCCAAAATACATCCCAGAGCTGTATTGTTTGCCATTTTACCTGAAATAGAAAAGAAAATGTTAGATATAGGGTTGGAGGAAAGAGAAGAAACAAGCAGATAGAGACGAAAAAAGAAATACCAGTTGGTTTAGTGTTAGGGTTTTGAAGAAGAGTGTTTGGAGAGGGAAGTTGAAGTGGGGATTCTATTCTGTTAGAGGTATATATATATATATATATATATATATATATATATATATGAAGGGTTTAGAGTATATAAAAAAAGGTGTGCTATTTACCGTTTAGAAATTTTTATAAGTACGGGTACGTAGAGAGGATTTTGGAAATGAGTTTTAAAAGCGAAGATATGGCGTGTAGTGAGTAAGTACACATAATTTTGATTTTTGAGATAAAAAAGGGAATGATTGATATTGATTTATGATAGAAGTCAATAGTCATTATGATGAGCAGTTTTTGTATAAACCCGTCACATCAACCGCCAGTGTTGGTGAGATAGTGAGAGAGTCGTTTTGGCTTCTCAAGGAGGCTTCGCGAGTTCCAAGGAGAAATAAAAAGGTGGAAAATAAATGAAGAAATTTATAAATATCTGAATTTGAGATAGAAATCATAGCTGAGATACGATCAGCTTCGATTAGGGTTTAGAAGCTACCTGAACAATGACTTGAGATCAGTCATTGTTTTGCCATCTGTTTGTCAGTTAAGAGATAGGTGAGAAGTGTCAGCTGTTTACTTTTTGTCAACTGAGTAATGTCAGCTATTGACTGATGAGTGCCAGCTGAAGAATTATCTAGAAGCTGAATCCCAAAAAGTTATATATAGGCATATGTGGTTGTCAACTATTGAGGTTATATGATGAAATTGTTAGATGTTAAGGTTATTTGATGAATTTTCAGTTGTTGAGGGCTGACTGACAGATTAAGAATTATCACTTAATTTATTTATCAGCTGATCTATTGTGCCTGCAATTGTTAGAAATACAGAATATCTTTCTATGACATTATAAGCATGCCCAATTCTCCTCTAAGAAATTCAAATATATCAGATTTTAGAGCTTTTGTAAATATGTCAATGATCGTGTCTTATTTTAAATATATTTTCTTTGCAAGTGGACAAGACTATTGTAGAATAGCTTGGGAAACAAGGGTCGAACCACATAGATAAGAAGATCACAAATAGCAAGACTATCAGTAGCAATTATTAAACTAAGGGGGGTTTTATATTGATTTTATCTAAACTAATTATTATACTAAAGCGGTTAATTTACCTAAATTAGCAGCAATTACAGTAGGAAAGATCTGATGGTGGAGGGAAATCTAGGATTAGGGTTTCACTTGTATCTCCTCTATAGCTTATTTAAATAAAGTAGCATTCAATATCTTGGGTTCGTTCACAAAAGATAGATATAGCATGTCGAATTACCGTTCAGTCTTCATCCCCAAATAATTCGTCCATTCTATATCCTAGGCACAAGAACATATGGATCCTAACTGTCACTTAGGTCATATATGGAACCTGGCCCTAACTTATCACTCTCGTGCATCGATATGTTCAATTTATCATGATGGTGAGCCAGTGTATGACATATGCATATTGGTCATGCAGTTATCCGCACCTCTAGGCCTTTATCACTTGCGATTACATTCATTTGTTCAAAGCGAGATAATAAAGGGGTTGATAAACACCATGATCAACAAGAATTGAATGAATAAAAATATATTAAAGCTATAGATTCGATACAAGTTACCTCCCAACTCCTAGATTAATGGATGTTTAGTTCATCCTTGAAGATGAACTGCACACGGAGATGAATGAATACATGGATCTATCTTCAAAACTATAATTACAACATATAAACTACGTAATACAATCTAAATACTACGCTAGAACTGTTTAAAACTACTTCTTGGACGTCCTTAGGCTTTGGCTACCATCCTTTATTTATACCATGGAGTTGTAGGGGAATAGAAGGTCTGATCCAGCTCGAAAACCTCAAAAAGGTCGGTTCTAGGGACCTTGCGATCGCAAGGGGTAATGACCTTGCGTCCACAAGGTCTTGATTTTCAGGGGCCAACTTTCTGTCTACCTTGCGAAGGCAAGGTGTTTCTACCTTACGGCCGCAAGGTAGCCAGATTCTTCTTCTGCCGTTTTTCTTCAATTTTACACTTTGGCCCCTTCCTCGAAATCTTCATTAAAAGATTCATAATTCATATAATTCCACCTAAAACCCTGAAACTCATAAAAGAACTGAAAAACACATATCAGTAGCCAAAAGCCTCGTGGAATCGCTCAATTTAAGTCATAAAAGTATCTGATATCGACGTATAAAATACATCGATCAAATACCCCCAAACTTAAACTTTGCTCGTCCACGAGTAAATAATACTTATAAATACAAAAGTAAGCTGACAAAAATTAAGAAAATCTTTTTGGAGGGTGACACTATTTACATTCCTCTAGAAACCCACAAACTCAAGGAGACTCTTACGAGTGACTCAACTATGCAAATAAATACAAAAACTAATAAATACAAAAGCAGGCAAAAATTATACTAAAAACAATAAAACAAAAATCTTTTTGGATTCAACCTCAAGTCATAATATCATGGCATATCAAAGTAGTCTCAGTCAAATACTCACCACATATGTGCAAACTAATAACATAAAACAAGCTGACTTATACTCAAACTGCTACTGGTCTTAACTTCTCCATGTGTGTGTGATCACCAGTCATACAGAATATCTTAACTAAAACAGTTTTATTAAGCTAAGCACCACATTCATTTAAAAATCATAGTTTAAATAAAACCAATGCAACATAGAGTATGAGATCTACCATCCAAACCTGGTCTATTACAGAAAGATAGATCACCTAGGATTTTAAAAACTTATACATCCATCTCATGCACTTCTATGTATGACATACAATGCTCTCCTATCCCAATTACTTGCAATAGCTAAGATTATGCTAACACATTGAGCTTGCGAATAATATGAATATGAAGTGTAGATCAATTTACATTCCTTACCATCAAATCAACAAACACAAGCATTGGCAAGAAGATCAATAGGTCTTTAATAGCTTGTAATGTAAGGCCATGGTGTTGGGGGATATGATGGAAAGGGAAGAGGATACAAAGTGAGAGAGCAAGACTACCATTTACCCCTGATACTTCCAAGCAAAATGAAGTTTTTCCCAATTAGGCTAGAACCTGCAAAGACCACAAGTGGGGGGGGGGGTTCTTTCTTTCTTTTTCTTTTCCTTTTTCTTCTCCCCCCCCCCCCAAACTTGTTTTGTACAATATGTCAAGCTAAAAATATCTCATCATCTTTTTCAGCATAATTTTTCTAACATATTTTTCTCTTGAAAGCTATGCTTCCATTTGAATCTTCTTGCACTCTTCTTTTTCCGTTTTATTTTTCGTCGATCTTTTTTTTTTTAATCGACGGGAAGAAGAAGTCTTCGGAAAATTTTCTTAACTGAAAATTGGTCCCATAAAATTAATTCCCCACCCACATCCTACTCTCTCAAATGGTAGGCTAAAAGTGTTTAGGCTTTTAGGGTTAAGTTAATGTGGATAATAGAAACGATGTCGAATGGGGGTTTAATGTGTGCTTAGCACACTCCATTATTTTTAATTAGGCTCAAAGGGGACACTAGAGATATTTTTAGTAAAGGTCGGCAAATATTTAGGCTCAAACGGTCCAAAGATGGCCTATATCATACCTTAATGCCAAATACTCATGCAGTTTTTAAGGGCGTAAAACACATAAAATATCATATCAATATGGAAGTTGTGGAATCGAAGATTTAGCATCACTGGATTTCACTTAAGCATTCGCTAAAACAGATGGTAGTGACAATCGAGGCTAACATGCAGACACGGTTCGAAAGTGTGCTTGAGATATATTAGTAAGAAAAATCCAAGGGATCTAACTTATCATGCAATTGACTCTAAGTTACAATTAATGCAATAATAATGTTAGGGCGGCTATACATCATATTCTTGTGCATATTTTGTTGCTAAAATGAAATGTGTGCTATAAACTTTATAAAAATATTCTAATCAATCCATAATTATGACTGGTGTAGGTGCATAGAGATTTGGAGAAAATCAAGAATTTTGCAGAATCAAGTAAATTCCAGAATGATCTATGGAAAAGTTATGTGGTTCATTGCATTAACTCCTCATCGACTAGTATGACCACACAAAGACTTGAGGATGAAAATTTTGAATTAAAACATTTTTTTATTTTTTTCATTTTTTTATAAAAAAATTTGGAGATGATGATGACACAATCGATGATGGGTCCCCATAATGGGTACCCGAAAGAATCAAATATTATAGTATTCTGGTCACGGCAACATCTCCGAAAATAAGAAAAATTAAAAGCAAGAAAATAGAGTGAGGAGGAGACACGATAGAGGGAAAATAAATTTTTCCCCACCCTAAAAACGTAACCTAACTCCACTCCTCGTTAGGCTAGGACCTACAAGGACTCTGGGCTTAGAATTCCCCCCCCCCCCAAACTTAATTTCTATTTTGTCCTCAAAATTGAGGAACAACCTATGAGAGGATTGATGGAGGAGAAATATCAAAAGGAAATAGCAGACCCACCTAACGAAAGAGGAAGAAACTTGGGCTCCGACTCATGGTGAATCGGGAGGAAATAACAAAGGAGGACGAAACTCGGGGATTGTGCCAGGTGGCATCCCAAAATATGTGGAGACATTCTGCCCCACTTGGTTAATCCAACCAGAAAAGTAAGCCTGGTCGGCACGCACTTGTGCCAACTGCTGGCTTACCATCTCATTTTGGAGCATAAGCTCCTACTGCCTGTTAGAGATCGCCTCCAACGGATCCTCCTCCTCGGGCAGCTCCTCACGTGGGCCTCTCTCACGTGGCTGGCGAGCGTGCTCAAACAGCAGATCCCTCGTAATGTTGGGCACCTCCTGAACTCTCTCCGCATCTAGAGTCCACACGACTCCAGCCCCACTACACAGTCCGGTAATCAAACTCGGGAACGCGAATCCCGCGTTTGTAGTACCTCTAATAAGGGTCCGTATTTGGCCGTTGATCAGGCGGCCAACATCGACTGACCCACCAGTAAGGATGGTGTAGATCAAAACAGCCTTTGACCAAGTCACCGTGTGTTGGTGACTGGAAGGCATGAGTCGTGCACAGATAAATTTGAACACGGCCTTGGCCGTGTTCGTGAGATGGGTCTCCTCCATGGTGCGGGCACGGAATGGTGGGTTTTGGTTGTAGGTCCAAACCACACCAGGTGTTACGATAGTCGCATTTACCACCTCGAGAGAAACGGGGTCGGAAAGGTGGAGGCTGTATTGGTCGGCACCCCTCGCATAATTGGAAGTGCCAAAATAACGGTTAATGTTTTGGGACGTAAAACTAACCTTTCTATCCCTAACACTAACAGTCTCTAGAACACTACCATCAATAGAAATTTGACCGTTGGCATAAAATTCTCGGACTAAGGCCACGATGGCCACGCCCGGAGCAGCAATAAGACTAGCCCACCTACGGCGGTAAAAGTGGTCAGGGAGAGCGAAGTCTTGAGCTTGAAATCCCCTCTTAGGGATTATGCTCTTGGAGAGCTTTCTGGTATAGATCTCCGAAGCCTCGAAAGAAATGAAACGGTGGGCATCGTAATGTTGCTCCTCCTCTTGGGAGCGGGACGTGGACGGGCTGGTGTTCCTACGCTTAGGGGCCATTTTATTTTAAGCACAAAAATATTCTACTCTCTAAAAATTTAAATTATCACAACCTTACTAAAACAAATAAAGCATGCAAAAAGAAAATTTAAGCAAAATAAATCTAACACCCTAACATACAAATATTTTGACACGTCAAAAATTTAGATGAAGAGGGGTAGAAAATACTTGGATTACTTGCTTTAATCGCAGAAGAAGGATGGCCTGATTTTTGAAGCTTCTCACCGGAAAAAATGGTGGCTGCAATTTCTTCAAACTTGGTGGAATGAGATGAGGGTGGAGATGAAATGGAGTTTTGAAGGAGAGAGCACTTCGGCTTGTGTCTTGGCCGGATTTTAGAAGGTCTTCGCCGGAGTGAGAAAGAGAGAGATTTGCTGGTTGCCTTGCTTGAGAGATAGTGATTTCTGAGTGAACTGTTGCTGCTGCCCGAGAGTTGCTTATAAAGGGGGCCTTGCGGCCGCAAGGTCTTTAGGACTTGCGTCCGCAAGGTGCCCGATCAAACGGCTGCACGGATTCTGATGCGGCATGACGGTCACACTTATTGCATTTAATAGGGCCTTGCGGCCGCAAGGTGTTTAGGCCTTGCGTCCGCAAGGTCACCAGAATGTATGCCTTGATTTTTGCTTTCAGACTTTTGGCAGTTTTGCAGTTTAGTCCTTCCGTTATGTTCAGTTACGTTCCATTAGGTCCATTTCTTTCCTGCACTCTGAAAATTCTACACAAACTCTAATCTAAAATATTAGCAACATATAAATACAACACTACGATGCTTTTCTGCCCCAAACTTGAATTATGGCATATTCAAATTTAAATTCAATGTCCAAAATTAAATAAGACGGAAAACAGCATATTTAAATTACACTACGAAAGCAAATAAAATTCATCAAAGTGAGTTGCCTCGCACCTAGCGCACTTGTTTAACGTCTTTGGCTCAACCCAACTGCAAACCTAATCTCTCGGTGGTTCATTGTCAGAGAGACGAATGAGTTCTATTGTTCTCTCAACTGATATGGGTTCAAAGTATGGTTTGAGTAGTTGACCATTAACTTTAAATATTTTATTGGTCTTTGGGTTTTTAATATTAATCGCTCCGTGAGGATAAATTCGAACTATGATGAAAGGACCAGACCATCTTGATCTCAATTTTCTAGGAAATAATCTGAGTCTAGAATTAAAAAGAAGCACTTTTAATCCTGGACGAAACATCTTGTTAGCTAATCCCATATCATGGTATTTCTTGGTTTTTTCTTTATAAGTTTTAGCATTCTCGTACGAATTTAACCTATGCTTTTCTAATTCATTTAACTGGAAAAGTCTTTCCTTTCCAGCCAAAGTTAAATCAAAGTTAAGAGCTTTGACGGCCCAATAGGCCTTGTGTTCAATCTCAACTGGTAGATGACAAACCTTGCCATACACCATTCGATAAGGACTCATTCCTATTGGGGTCTTATATGCAATTCGCTATGCCCAAAGAGCATCTTTGAGTTTAGGCTCCCAATCTTTACGATTTGGTCTCACAGTCTTTTCCAAAACTGCTTTTATCTGTCTATTGCTAACTTCTACTTGGCCAGAAGTCTGCGGATGATATGATATAGCTAACTTGTGAGTTACACCATATTTTCTAAGGACTGCATCTAGCAATCTATTAGTGAAGTGTGTTCCTTGATCACTAATTATAGCCCTCGGTACTCCAAACCGAGCAAAAATATCTTCCAAAAATTTGACAACAGTTTGTCCATCATTATTTCTAGTACCAATAACTTCTATCCATTTAGACACATAATCAACAGCGACTAAAATATATTCACAACCATTAGAAACTGGAAAATGACCCATAAAATCAATACCTCAAACATAAAAAATTTCAACAACTATATTCATATGCAAGGGCATTTCATTCATTTTACCAATTCCACCAGTTCTTTGACATTTATCACAAGTTTTGTAAAATATGTCACAGTCTCTAAAAAAAGTAGGCCAATATAATCCAAATTGCAGAATTTTTCTAGAAGTTTTATTACCACTAAAATGACCACCACAAGAGTATTCGTGACAAAATGTCATAATACTTTGTTGGTCTTGTTCTGGAACACATCTCCTAATTATAAAGTCGGAACACATTTTATACAAATGAGGCTCTTCCCAAAAATAATGTTTTGCATCTGTTAAAAATTTCTTTCTTTGATAAAAATCAAAGTCATGATTGATGATATCAGATACATAATAATTCACATAATCAGCATACCAAGGATCCAAATCTTTAATTGCTAATAACTATTCATCAGGTAAGTCTTCATTTACAGGAATGTTATTATCAAGAAATTGACGTTCAAGTAAAAGTAAAAATTCCAACCTAGACAAATGGTCGGCTACGACATTTTCCTTTCCCTTTTTATCTTTAATAATAATGTCAAATTCTTGCAATAATAACATCCATCTTATGAGTCTAGGCTTTGCCTCTTTCTTACTCAAAATATATTTTAGGGTTGCATGATCAGAAAATATAATAACTTTTGATCCTAACAAGTATGGTCTAAACTTTCCCAATGCATACACAACTGCTAAAAATTCTTTTTCTGTGGTTGTATAATTAAGTTGTGCATCATTCAATGTCCTATTAGCATAATGAATTACGTGCAGTTTCTTATCTACTCTTTGATCTAACACAGGTCCAATTGCGAAATCTAAAGCATCGCACATGGTCTCAAAAGGGAGAGACCAATCGGGGCTGGTTAAAATTGAGGCTGATGTCAATCGTTCTTTTAATAAATTAAATGCATTCAAGCATTCTTGATCAAAAATGAATTCGGTATCTTTTGCCAATAGATTACATAAAGGTTTACATATTTTTGAAAAATCTTTTATAAATCTTCTATAAAAACCTGCATGTCCTAGAAAACTTCTAACACCTTTGACAGAAGTTGGAGGAGGTAGTTGTAATATAATTTCAGTTTTTGCCTTATCGACTTCAATTCCTTTGTTAGACACAACATGACCTAAGACAATTCCACGTTTAACCATGAAATGACTTTTCTCCCAACTTAGGGTCAAATTAGTTTCGCAACATCTTTTCAAAACCGATGTAAGATTTTCTAGGCAATGATCAAAAGAATTCCCAAATACTGAAAAATCATCCATAAATACTTCAACACATCTTTTCACTAAATCCGAAAATTTAGAAATCATGCATCTTTGAAAAGTAGCTGGGGCATTACAAAGTCCAAAGGGCATTCTCCTAAATGCAAAGGTACCAAAGGGACATGTAAAAGTGGTTTTCTCTTGGTCTTCGGGTGCTACTGGGATTTGATTGTAGCCAGAGAAACCGTCAAGAAAACAATAATATTCATGACCAGCTAGTCTTTCAAGGATTTGATCAATAAATGGCAAGGGAAAGTGGTCTTTCCTAGTTGCCGCATTTAATTTCCTCAAATCTATGCACATTCTATAACAAGTGATAGTTCGTGTGGGAACAAACTCATCTTTATCATTTTTAACAACTGTAATTCCTGATTTCTTAGGAACTACTTGGACTGGACTAACCCATTTACTATCGGATATCGGGTAAATTATACCTGCATCAAGAAGCTTAAGTACTTCTTTTCTCACTGCTTCTTCCATGTGAGGGTTAAGTCTTCTTTGTCTTTCTCTAGAAGGTTTACTACCTTCTTCTAAATGAATTTTATGCATACACATAGATGAACTAATTCCTTTTAAATCTGCTAAGGACCATCCTATAGCTTCTCTATGTGTCCATAAAACTTTTAATAGGCTTGCTTCTTGCTCTTCTATTAAATCTGCAGCAATTATATCAGGTAAAGTTTTACCTTCCCCAAAAAATGCAAACTTTAAATGGGATGGTAAGGGCTTTAATTCTACTTCAGGAGGAGATTTGACAGACGAAATAAATTCAAGAATTTTAGGTTTAACTGTCTCCTCCTTATCTTCCTCCTTAATGTTTTCTACTTTATCTTCATGTATTTTTATTTCATCAAAAATAGATTTTGGAATTTCCACATCTTCTTCTTTATTATTTTCATCTTCCTCTATTTCTATTTTATCATAACTATCTTCTGATTCAGACTCTTCTATTTTGTTTTTATATTTATTCTTAAGTGCTTCAAGTCTTTCTCTCTCTTTTCTCTCATCAGTCTCTCGGAGTTCTCTTTCTAACTCTTCAATGTCGAATTTTATATGAGAGAAGGTTCTATCATCATGACTTTCATACACATCTTTCTCATAATCATCATCCTCACAATTTTCTTCAAAGGTTTGGGCTGTCAATTTTTTGATTTCATCAATTGAGAAACATGCATTCATGTCACTCGGTCTATTCATTGCATCGAAAACTGAAATTTCTACAGTTTCACCCATTACTGTCATTGTGAGTTTATCATTCTTAACATTGATCATTATGTTGGTAGTGGCCATAAAAGGTCTACCTAACAAAATAGGGACTTCATTGTTTTTGCATATTTTCATCTCCATCTCTACAACCACAAAATCAACCGGAATGATTAATTTATCTACCTGAACTAGGATGTCCTCTACTATTCCCAAAGGATGTTTAACTGATCGATCCGCTAACTGTAAAGACATATTAGTGGGTTTCAGTTCTCCCAACCGCAATTGTTTATAGACTGCGAAAGACATCAAATTAATACTTGCTCCTAAATCTAACATAACCTTTATCTTCTTAGAACTACCCAATGAGACTTGGATATTAAAACTACCAGGATCTTTCAATTTAGGAGGCAGTTTGGGTTGTAAAACTGCACTTACGTTTTCAGAAACAATAATTTTTTCATTACTTTCAAATTTGTGTTTCTTAGAGTGATGATCTTTGAAAAACTTAGCATATGCTGGAATATTTTTAATAACATTAAGCAAAGGAAGATTAATATTCACTTTGGATAACATATTATAAATTTCCGAAAATTGCTTATCCATTCTGTTTTTCATAAGTCTTCTAGGGAATGGTATTGGAGGAACATATGGTGGTGGTGCCACATAAGGTTCCTCAAGAGGTTCTGCCTCTTGTTCTTTTTCTTGACTTACTGTTTCTTGACAATCTTTTTCTACTTCTTTATCTTTTGATTGATTATCTACACTTTTATCCTTTTCAACTTCTTTTTCAGAATTATTTACTTCATCAGGCACATCAGAAGATTCAATAGGATCACTTTCCTCTTCTCCAATTACTCTACCACTTCGTAGAGTAGTGATAGATTTCGCTTGTTCTGTCTGACTAGGGAACTTCCCTTCTTTTCTTTTCTCATTTACAACTTTTGCAAGTTTATCCCTTAAATTTTCTATCTCTTCTAGCAAATATTTGTTAAGAGCAACTTGACCTTTACTAGCTTCATCTGACTTCGAAACTTCTTCAATTCGCAATTGTCCTTGATTTGGGAATTGTTGAGGTTGTAATGGTTTATTTCATCCCCATAAAAATTAGGATGATTCCTCCAACTAGGATTATATGAGTTTGAGTAGGGATCATTCATTTGTCTTTGAGGGTACATGTTCATGGCATTAACCTCTTCAGAATACATAACACTAGATGGACAAAAATTAGTAGCATGGGAATTTAATCCACAAATAGCACATGCTTCTTGAATTTGCCAATTTTCAAATTGAGCTTGCATATCTGGTTTTTCTTGAACTTGGAATAAACTTCTACTTTTAACTCTTGCACTTTTCTGTTGAGAATTTGCACTTAACATCTCAAGTAATTCTTCTAGTGCAACTGGTAGGGGTGTGCACGGGCCCTAAGCCCGCGGGCATTGGCAATGCCCAGTATAGGCCCAATAGGTAGCGGGCATCATTTCAAAAAGCCCAGTACTATACACAAGCCCACGGGCATCAATGGACGGGCTGTCAACGGGCGTTGGGCGGGCATGGGCTTGATGGGATTTATTTTCATATTTTTAAATATTTTTACCATTCAAACTTCATTGCCATGGAGTTTTGAAACAAATCTGTGTTGTGTAACTGATACCTGCAATATTATTAGCCAACAATCCAATTGTTTTTGCCCACACCAATATTATTAGCCAAACAGTCAACATATGAGGAGGGAGAAAAGAAAACATTGATTGAAACTTATCAAATTTTACATCATCATTCATATATATAAATACAACAAACTTGAACATCCATTCCCATTAACAACGATTCACACATATATTTTAAAAGAACTCCAGCTACAAGTAGGGAATCAAAATTCAAAACATACATATTATATAAATATACATGAATGTATGACCTTCAAACCTTTTAATCTATGTTTTGCAATTTAGTTCAACGAAGAAACATCAATGTTTTTCAAAATAGATGAGAGCTTACTATACGAGAGAGAGAAAGAGAAAGGGAGAGGGCATGATTAACATGCAGTGTCACAGCTATAACCCGTGATTGGTTTTGGGAAAACTCGATGAGGGTGGCGACGGGACGACAAGGCTAAAGCGGTGAGTGAGATGGTAACTACGACATTGAGCTGTTGAAGCGTTGATTGTTCAAGAACGAAGATGAAAGGTCAAACCAACGTGAGGCTGCTTGCGGTACCTTGGTAACTGGGTTATAGAATTATTGAATCTGAATGAGTGAATGAGATAGAGATATGATTTTAACTTTTACTGTTTCAATTATTGTATATATAGAATTAAATATTATAAAGTATAAACTATTAAACCTTAACCAGTTAACAAAGTATAAAAAATGAAGTATTAAACTTGATGGGCCGGGCTGGGCATAACGAGCAGGGAAAACTGGAGAGCCCAGGTGTGCCCATCACCGCGGGCATCTAACCTCTCTAAAGCCCAGTACTGTGTATCAGCCCATGGGCACGGGCACAATGAGCCGGGCATAGGCGGGCGCTGCGGGCTGTACGGGCTTATGGGCTGGGTTGCTCACCCCTAGCAACTGGTGTCATTCTATTAATAGAACCACCGGACGCACTATCAACCATAGTTTGTAAAGCAGGCGAAAGAGCATGATAGAATTGAAGTACTAACACATCTTGAGATAGATTATGATGAGGACACATGATAAGTAAATTTTTAAATCTATCCCATGCTTCATGGAATGTTTCTCCTGCTTCATTTTGAAAAGACATGATTTGTTTTCTGTACTCTGTAAGAGATGCATGTTTATAAAATTTACCCATAAACAAATCATATAATTGAGTCTAAGTATAAACACTTCTAGGTGTGAGATTCATAAACCATCTTTTCGCCAATTCTTTTAATGCACTTGGAAAATATTTCATTTTTACTTGATCTTCAATCAAACCACCTAACGGAAAAGTTCCCATCATATATTCACATTCTTTAATGAAACGTACTGGATCTTCAGCTGACATTTCATGAAATGAAGGTATCATATTAAAATAATGACCTTTAAGTTCGAAATTCCTTACTGCTTCCGGTAAGATTAGACATGATGTTGTTGCATTCAACATAGGTCGACTATAATCATTTATAGTTCTTTGATTTATCATTACTTCCATATTTCTTTCAGCAGGTTCTTTCATTCTTTGATTCGCATTTACCAGATGAACCGGATTTTCAGGATTTTGATTATTGTAATCCATATGTGGTTGTCAGCTATTGAGGTTATATGATGAAATTGTTAGATGTTAAGGTTATCTGATGAAATTGTCAGCTGTTGAGGGCTGACTGACAGATTAAGAATTATCACTGAATTTATTTATCAGCTGATCTATTGTGCCTGCAATGGTTAGAAATACAGAATATCTTTCTATGACATTATAAGCATTCCCAATTCTCCTCTAAGAAATTCAAATATATCAGATTTTAGAGCTTTTGTAAATATGTCAATGATCGTGTCTTATTTTAAATTTATTTTCCTTGCAAGTGGACAAGACTATTGTAGAATAGCTTGGGAAGCAAAGGTCGAACCATATAGACAAGAAGATCACAAATAGCAAGACTATCGGTAGCAATTATTAAACTAAGGGGGTTTTTATATTGATTTTATCTAAACTAATTATTATACTAAAGCAATTAATTTACCTAAATTAGCAGCAATTACAGTAGGAAAGATCTGATGGTGGAGGGAAATCTAGGATTAGAGTTTCACTTGTATCTCCTCTATAGCTTATTTAAATAAAGTATCATTCAATATCTTGGGTTCGTTCACAAAAGATAGATATAGCCTGTCGAATTACCATTCAGTCTCCATCTCCAAATAATTCATCCATTCTATATCCTAGACACAAGAACATATGGATCCTAACTGTCACTTAGGTCATATATGGAACCTGACCCTAACCTATCACTCTCGTGCATCGATAGGTTCAATTTATCATGATGGTGAGCCAATGTACGACATATGCATATTGGTCATGCAGTTATCCGCATCTCTAGGCCTTTATCACTTGTAATTACATTCATTTGTTCAAAGCGAGATAATAAAGGGGTTGATAAACACCATGATCAACAAGAATTGAATTAATAAAAATATATTAAAGCTATAGATTCGATGCAAGTTACCTCCCAACTCCTAGATTAATGGATGTTTAGTTCATCCTTGAAGATGAACTGCACACGGAGATGAATGAATACATGGATCGATCTTCAAAACTGTAATTATAACAACTAAACTACGTAATACAATCTAAATCCTACGCTAGAACTGTTTAAAACTACTTCTTGGACGTCCTTAGGCTTTGGCTACCGTCCTTTATTTATACCAAGGAGTTGTAGGGGAATAGGAGGTCTGATCCAGCTCGAAAACCTCAAAAAGATCGGTTCTGGGCACCTTGCGGTCGTAAGGGGTAATGACCTTGCGTCCGCAAGGTCTTGATTTTCAGGGGCCGACTTTCTGTATACCTTGCGAAGGCAAGGTGTTTCTACCTTGCGACCGCAAGGTAGCCATATTCTTCTTCTGCCGTTTTTCTTCGATTTTACACTTTGGCCCCTTCCTCGAAATCTTCATTAAAAGCTTCATAATTAATATAATTCCACCTAAAACCCTGAAACTCATAAAACAAATGAAAAACACATATCAGTTGCCAAAAGCCTCGTGGAATCGCTCAATTTAAGTCATAAAAGTACCTGATATCGACGTATAAAATACATCGATCAGTCAACTAATTGAAATTTTGTACAAATATAATCTAGCTAAACATTACTCTTCTCAACATGATCTTTTAGGAAGTGATATCTTATGTCTATATGCTTGGTTTTAGAATGCATCACAGGGTTTTTTTGACATAGAAATAGCAGAGGTATTATCACAATAAATAGGACATGTTCCCATTTACATTTCATAGTCCAATAATTGTTGTTTCATCCAGAGAATTTGTGAACAGCAACTACCAACAACAATGTATTCAGCTTCAGTAGTTGAGGTGGAGACTGAGGCCTGCTTTTTGCATGCCCAAGATATCAGCTTGTTGCCAAGAAAAACTGACATGTTCCAATGGTGCTTTTTCTGTTTACTCTATAAGCTACAAGTCAGCATCTGAATATACAATTAAATTAAAAAAGCAGTCTCTTTGATACCAAATACCAAATTTTTCAGTATCAATCAAGTATCTGATAATTCTTTTTGCACAAATCATGTGAGATTCTTTATGATTTGCTTGAAAATGAGCACATATACACACAGTAAACATAATGTCTGGTCTAC
The DNA here is from genome assembly GCA_013146195.2 of Codonopsis lanceolata. NCBI lineage: Eukaryota > Viridiplantae > Streptophyta > Magnoliopsida > Asterales > Campanulaceae > Codonopsis > Codonopsis lanceolata. The sequence goes on along the minus strand of CM028382.1, from coordinate 17,739,809 downwards.
TAGCAGTTAAATATAAGAGAGATCCAACTATACCTCTATACTCAGTTGTATTGACAAGTTTACCTATTTCATCAGTGATCAAATGACATTCAACTCCCATTGGAGTGTTTGCTGAATTTGCCTCTTGTAAGTTGTATTTCTTGATCAGCTCTTTTGTATATTTGGATTGATGGATAAAAATTCCTTCTTCAGTTTACTTGATTTGCAAACCTATAAAGTGTGTAAGTTCTCTTATCATGCTCATCTCAAATTTTCCCTTCATAAGATTTTCAAATCTTTTACACAAAACATCATTAGTAGAACCAAAAATAATATCATCAATATAAATTTGAACTAGTAAAATATTACCTTTGTGCTTTAAGGAGAAAAGAGTAGTATCAATTTTACCTCTTTGAAATCCTTTTTCCATGAGTAATTTGGATAGAGTTTCATACCATGCTCTTGGAGCTTGTTTGAGACTAGGGGTGTCTATGCGAGTCGCCAAACCACCAAGTCGAGTCGAGCCATGCGGTTTGGTTCGGTTTTGGGGGCTATATGGTTCGGCTCGGTTTGAGATTTTGTGAAGTCGAACGGTTTGGTTTAGTTTGCGGCTTGACATGTCAAGTCGAGTCAAACCGAACCAAACCAAACCATTTTGAGCCGAACCACCGAGCTAAACAACAAATTCATTAGAATTCCTAACGTTTATATTTTAGTACTCTTATACTATTAATATTTTTATACTATATAAACTATAATGCTAATATTAGTATTTAGGAATTTGTCTTTACACTTTTTGAATTTACATAAATGTTTTTAATATCATGTACGTTATTGTATTTTTATTGTATTGGATTCAATTTATTGATTATAAGAATTAAAAATGTTAATCCTTTCATTTGAAAGCTTGTGCAAATTTCTTAAAGTGAGTTTATGAATATAATTGTATTATATTTAAGTTTTTAGTATTTTCTTTAGTGTGTTTTTATAATATTTTCTTGGTTTACTTAAATTTTGAATGACTAGAACACTTTCTAAATTCAGACTGAACCATGAAACCAAACCGGGAAACCGAACCATGGAACCGAGTCGAACCGAGTCGAACCAAGTCGAACCATCATGGTTCGGTTCGGTTCAGCTCAAGACTTTAAACAGTTTAGCTTCGATTTGATTTTTCTCAAACTGATGACATGCGGTTTAACAAAAGACTTACTATTGTTTAATAAAGACTTGCTTTTGTAGATCACCATTTAAAACTACACTTTTCAAAAATACCTTCATCAGCTTTTTCTCGGTTCAGCCTCTTGTTTTACTGTGTTTAGCATAACCAACTAAAATACCTTTATCAGCTTTTTCATCGAATTTACCTCTGTGGTCACTACCATTGTAGTGAATATAGCACTTGCACCCAAAAATCTTAAACTAGGCTATGTTTTGAGTAAAGCAAGCTGTGTTGACATCTTCTGCCCAAAAGTACTTTGGCAGCTTTTCTTCAGCTAGCATTGTCTTACCTGCTTCAATCAATGTCCTGTTCTTCCTTTCAACTATATCATTTTGTTGCGGTGTTCTTACTGCTGAGAAATTATGATCAATACCATGATCATCACAGTATGTATCCATGCCAAGGTTTTTGAATTCTGTACCATTGTCTGATCTTACACTTACAATTTCACAATCTTTTTGAGTTTGAAGATTTCTGAACAAGGTAGTGAGAATACCATAAGTTTCATCCTTGGATTACATCATTTCAACCCATGTATATCTTGAGTAATCATCTACAACCACTAGAGTATATCTGTTTCCACCTAAACTTGCAGTTGTAATAGGACCAAATAAATATGAAGCAGTTCAAGAATTCTTTTGGTTGAAAGACATGATTAGGGATTAAAAGAAGCTTGTGTTATTTTCCCTAAGATACATGCTTCACATTTTTTGTCAGCATGAAAATTGACTGATGGCAGACCATTCACTAAATCTCCTTTTGAAAGTTTAGAAAGATATTTAAAATTTAAATGTGAAAGTCTTGTATGCCAAAGCCATGAAGTTTTTGAAGATTTATTTGCTACTAAGTAGATTTGAGTACTGTTTTTTAAAGCAAGTAAATCAATAGAAAATACATTTCTTTTTCTTGAGCCAATAAGTAAAACTTCATTTGTGATGTTGTTTTTGATAAAACAATGAGTAGTAGAGAAAGTGCAATTCATACCTTTATCACAGAATTGTAAAATACTTAGGAGATTATGTTTCAAAGTGCAATTCATACCTTTATCACAAAATTGTGAAATGCTTAGGAGATTATGTTTCAAACCTTGCACCAGGGAAACATTTTCAATTTTTACAGATCCTCTGACAATGGATCCATAGCCTATTGTTTTTCCTTTTGAGTTGTCTCCAAAAATGACTGAAGGTCCTTTGGCTGAGATAATGTCAGTAAGGAGTTCAGCTGACCCAGTCATGTGTCTAGAGCATCCACTGTATAATATTCATGTATTAGTCAGTTGATCATCTGCTACTAAGCATACATGAAATATGAATATTTAAATCATGGTACCCTTTATATCTTTGGGTCCAAAGGGTTAGTTTTGTTTGGTAGTCATACTTGCCTGAATTTACACATTTTGACTTTGTCAGTATGTTTAAATCTAAACAGGCATTCATGAGACTAATGACCAAAAGTAGAACAAACTTTACATTTGTGATAACCATGTTTATCAGTCATTAGCGGTGAATTCTTTGATTCATTTTGACTTATCTTAAAAGTTTTAGCAGCAACAAAATTGATTGGTTTAAACTTGTTAGTTGTCTTCCTTCTAATTCCTCCTCTTTTGTCAGTTGGTTGACATTTATCAACTGTTGTAGTTGCTGACATTTTGTGAGGATTATGACAGAAGGCTGACAACTGTCATTGTTTAGCTTATCCTTTTTGTTAATGGACTTTTTAAGTTGATTCACATTTTTGGGAAATTTGAAAGGTACATCATTATAAGCTAATCCCTTATTCTTTTTAGCAGAATTTTAGGTTCATCATTTGACTATCTGATCTCATAGTTTCCATCACCTTTTGAATATCCAAGACCATGTTGATCTTCATGATTTTTTTGTTGACCGATGATGGTCTCAACAACAACTTTTGACTTTGAGTAGGTATAAACAACATTGGTCAGTCGAAGATTCCTTTATACAAGATCAACAATCTGGGCATCTGAGATTTTTGCTTGAATCTCATGATTCTCATTGATGCTTTTAAGTTGTAGCATTTCATTTTGTTGTACTTTTTAAAACTCATTGATCTTTTGAAGCTCATAGTTTTCATCAAAAATTCGTTTGAAGTCACCAGATAAAGAAACATGAATTCTTTTGAGTGTTTCAAACTTGAAATATATTTCTTGCATTTGTTCTAGTAGATCATCAACACTTAAGTCAGTAGATTTCTCCTCCTGCCTTTTTGACATTTTACTTGTTTTAATGTCAGCAATCCTTTGAGAGGTTGACTTGACTTTTCTTTCTGGCTAAATTATGATCCCTTGTCCATAAAAACCATTTCTTATTTTCTTCATCACAAGCTGATTAGGTTGGATGACCAATAGATATTGCATCTGATTTCTGCGTTAATGCAATGAATATTGCATTAAGTTTTGTGGCGACGCAATGGATAATGCGTCTAGTGTTGAGATGCAATGGATATTGCATCTGACTTTTTCATAATGCGATGGATATCACATCTAGTGTGGCGATGCAATGGATATTGCATCTGTTTCTTCGTTAATGCAATGGATATTGCATTTTGATGTGCGTTATCTTCACTAGGTTGTAATGGATATTACAACTATCTTTCCGCATCGCAGCACTGTTTGTTTGCATTACGGGGAACTACGTTTGGTCTGATTCCTTTGATAAGGATACGTAGGCAGCCTATTTCGGTAGGCACGACCATCGCAGCATGCTTGTTTCGGCTTAGGCCGAACTACATTTGGTCTGATTCCCTTTATTAAGGGATACGTAGGCAGTCTACTTTGGTAGGTCCGACCATTAGAGCATTTAATTTGTATATCTGCTTAAAAACTACGATAACCTGCTATAACCGACTAAATATGTCTAGGATATGTGAGTTTTGGTTAACATTATAAATTGTTGCATTATAACTGCTACCTGTTGCATTTCTCCCACATTATAATTGCACGAAATTGGAGAGTCTATTTCTTATCAACGATGTTCGTCTACTTAGTAAGCTTCGGGTTACCCGTAGACTCCATCGTTGAGGGGCTCTGTAGACACCCCAATTTCGTACCCCCGGTATGTAACCTTGACATGCGATATCAAGACCTGTCAAAACTTAACAAATATCAAGTTACAGGGTTTAAAAATGCAAAAGGCAAAGCAGGATGCGCAAAACAGTAAAATGCAAGGGCTAAAAGTGTAAAAAAGGAGGCTGGAATAGTGGCTTGGCGCAGCTATAAGGCATTCTGGGTGCGACAACCAGATGCAATGGCTTCGGCGCCCAGCTTGCTACAGTGCACTCCCCAGTTAACGCATTGTATAATTCCTGAAGCATGCGGTACAAGCAAAAGCAACACGAAGGAAGAAAAAGTAATTCCCACAGAGTCCCTCTCTCAGCCTATAAATAGAGGCCCCGGGGTTCGCATTCAGCACAATGAAAAAAGCCCAAAGCTTTCAGCGTTGTTGTTACGCTGTGAGAATAGTGAGCGATCGTGAGATAGTGAGTGTCGTGTCCTATAAAACCTCGAGGCTCTGCCAAAACTCCTCCAAACGCAAATCCAACTGGTTAAAGTGATCCTTAGCCCCCCAGTTCGGTATCAACCCTATTTCCCCGGTCCAAAAAACTCGGAAAGAGCTGTTGCTCTGCACGAGTAAGAAGGTCAAATCCACCAGAAACAAGCAGTTGTTCTGCCCGATTTTCGCTAGCAGCAAGCACGCAACAGCAAAAAAAGCAAGCAGTTGCTCCGCCCGTTTGACGGTGCCCAGAAGCAACCTTCGGAAGCAGTCACCCTGCCCGAACCGCAGCAGCAGCAAAGCAAAAAAAGACTCCCTCTCTCGAGAAGGACAGAGCGAGCACACCACGCTCTAAAAGGTGAGCCTTTAAAAGCATTATTTTATTAAAAAAAACTATTTTCCATCCGGCCCGATGTAAAAATATAAGTCGTTGTGCTGCCCGGATTTATTTAGAAAATAGCATTAAAAAGAGTCATTATTATGGCCAAATATTTTTAAGTATATTTGTAATTATTGGAAGGAAGCGGCTGCAAGTTCGTAAATAATGTAGACATTGATGTATTTGTTTTCTTTTCTCTTTTTTTAATGCTTTATTTATTTGCTAGATAAATATAACAAAAAGCATACTTCAGCCAAAAATTGTTTTTGAGACTGAAAGGGCGAGTTGGGTGCCTAGCACCTTCCCAACTCGTAACTTAGCATCCGAACCCGTTTTTTGCATTCTTTGGTTTTATTTTTGGTTTTTTCTTTATTTTCTCCTTAAAATAAAGATGGCGACTCTGTCAAAACATTTTGGATCACAGTGAGGTCTCGCAATATCCTTTCTTATTATTTTCCGTTTTCCCCTAGAAAAAGGAGAGTGAGAATGAAAGGGTGATGTATTCCTATATCCTGGTATCCCCTAAAAAAGGGATAACCTGATATAGAAAACTCAAAGCACTCATAGTGATCCGAAATAGGCCTTAAGGCAATTTTCATAAAGTCCGTAGAGGGGCCCGCAACATCCTTTCTTGCACTTTCTGTTTTCCCCTACACAATGGAAGATGTGAATGAAAGGGTGAGGTATTCCTGCATCCTGTTATCCCCTAAAAAAGGGATAACTTGATACATAAAACCCATAGCTCCCATAACGGACCAAAAATCACTGAAGTAACCGAGGCGTATTCAACGCGCTTTTTGACAGTACCCTTTCCGCATTTTTAATTTCATCTTCCCCTACACAAGGGAGGGTGGAATGGAAAGCGTGGTGTTCGCATCTGCACGCCGCATTCCCCCATCCAAGGGAGCGCGGGGCGCGAGCGAGATCCGGGGCACTCACAATGGCGACTCAGCTGGGGATTTCGTTTTTATTTTAAATAAAAATGGAGGGCTAGACTCAATAAAAATAAAAAAAAACTTTTTTTTCTTTTGTTTCTGGCTAAAGTATGCTTGTTATATTTCTTTAAGCATTTGAATATTGCGTTCTTATACATCCATATATATATTTGTGGATATGATCCTCCATCTTGCAGCAGTTTCGTTCCGGTCACTATTACAGGTATATTTAAAAATATATATTTTAAAAAAAAATCAAAAAAAATATGCAATAAATTTCTGGGCAGCATAACAAAAGGGTCGGGGCTTTATTTTTATTATTGTCCTTTTATTTCTGCCTTATATTATTATTCTGCTCGTTTTTTTACGCAAAATATGTACATATTTTATTCCATTATGTCATTTTATTTTGGGGATTAGGACAAATTTGTAATTAATAGGAATAGATAGATTCCTCACTTTTCTTTCTATTTCTTGATGTGATTTGCTGCTTGCTCGTGCTCAAACTAAAAAAGCTAAGAAAATCTACAAATAATAGTAAGACAAACCATATCTGTTTTATTTTCTATTTTATATCTGAAAAAATATATATAGTTTACTGCTTTTTAGATGCCGCACACACGCGCACGCATGTAAATATATTCCGAATTGCTACCCTACACCTTGGCCAGCTTACCCCCTGCATAAGCCAACGTTAGACTGCATATAGATTCTCAGGACACTTCACAGACCGACCGGTTTTTGCATCTCTGAATCATTGGTCAGCCCCTGTGTGAAAAAAAAAATAGAAAAAGAAAAAGAAAAGCAAAAAATAATAGAGCGAAAAAAAAATGACAAAGAAAAAAAATCAAGCAAAATAAAAAATATATATATGAATAAAAAAATGTGCAAGTAAAAAAAATAATACGCAGGGGCTGATTGATTATTTTCTGATGCTCGACTTAGACCATTTTGAATGGTGGATACCGGAAAGAGTATAGACCCTTCGCCTGAGATCAGTCCAATCTCGGGGAGTCGAAAGGCAGGTGAAATACGAGGGTCCTATACTCTGGAGAAAGGATCTACTATTCCAAGAATAGTCCTAAGACCGTCAAAACAAAACGGGTGCTTGTCCGGTCAATTGTAGGAAAAATTGAATAATAATACTCCCTCCGTCCCTAAATAATCGTCCTAGTTGACCCGGCGCACAATTTAAGAAAAAACAATTGACTTGATTATTTATATTGGTTTAATGTGTAGTTTCCTTTAATGTCTATGTATATGTGGCTCATAATTAAAGTAGACTGAAAAAGTAAGGGTAAAGTGGTAAAAGTGATGTTCTAAAATGGTAGGTTTCAAAGTGGACAATTATTTTGGGACGGGCGAAAAAGGAAAGGATGACGATAATTTAGGGACGGAGGGAGTAAAATATATTAATAAAGGCACACTGTACTCCTAGCCCAGAAAGCTTTCAGCCAGCCCTTCTGATATCTCCAAACTCATTTTCCTCAGAAACCTTGCCCAAATTTGGAAAGGCAGAGATAGTACTGGCCGGTTGATACTGAGATCTGAGCACGTAAATCGAATCGAGAAAGTGTCGTTCGAGATCGAGAAAAAGGCGATATCGCTTTAGAGGTATAAATCCGAAGCGGTATGGCAGCAGAAAGTGAGTAGTCCGCTATGGGTACGGATACAGGGGCTCCAAGGGACGCTCCGACTCCGGCTATGCAACAGTGGCTGGACCAAAATTTGGGTGCACATGCTGATCGTATAATGAACCAGATGGCTAATCTGGTGCAAAGTTTAAAATCCAGTGGTGAGGGAATCTCTTCCCCTGTAGTCCCCCAAGAAGCATCAACCTTACATGTTCCTCCAAACCCAAACCCTCAACCAAACACCAACCCACCAAATACCACCATTACCCCAAATCCAAATCCTCCACCTAATCCCTATTACCCAAATATTAACCCTTTTTCATCATACCCTCCATATCCCTTCACAAACACAAATATCCACCAGAATCCAAATGACCTTTCTTTTCTCATCACCAATCCGCTCCAAAATAGCCCACATATGGACCCAAGGAGCTATAATCAACCATGCCAAGTTACAACCTATCTACCCCCTAATGATCCTGGCAGCCAAACCGAAACCGCCAATAAACCTTATCCTGCTCAAAATCCTTACCAGATACCACAGCCAGAAATTAACCCAGCCTTTCCTAATCCTACCAGCACATACCAAAAACCAACTCCCCCTCCCACCAAAATGGAAGTTGACATGGAAAATTTGAAAAGTATGATGCTCGAGGTTCTAAACAAAGAGAAATTTTCTACGCGGGCATTAACGCTAAAACCTTCAACCATATTACCCTCAAGTTTTAAAATGCCCAACATAGAAAAATTCGACGGGACTGGATGCCCTATCTCCCACCTAAAATCTTACTCTACGGGCATGCAATCAAGAGGGGCTAGTTTCGAAGCCATGGCCTCCAATATTCACCTTACCTTGATAAGGGCTGCTAAGCAATGGTTAATGCTAACAGATGATAACACCATAGGCACTTGGGACCAAATAGCAGAAGGGTTTCTAGAAAGATACAAGGACAATACTACCCCCGAAAATAAAAGAGATCTTGAGGCATGCACCCAAAAAGAAAATGAAACATTTGCAGAATTTGCAGCCAGGTGGAAGAGTAAAGTAGCCCAGACTTTGGACAGACCTGATCCGGCTGAATCATGCAGAATGTTCATCAAAAACCTCTAGCCCATTTACCTAGAACACATGCGGTATCTCCCCTATAACAATTTTAAAGAAATGGTGGAGATAGGAGTCCGTATTGATGAAGATATACGCAAAGGATCCCTAGAAATTGGTACACCTCCAAGTTCATTATGCTATTCTGAATCAGATGAAGAATCTTCGGAAGAAGTCAACGTGATTGAAAAAATTCCACCTAGTAAGTACAATAATGTGCCATGGTCATATGAGACAGATGAATCTGCCAATTCTGTTGAAGGAAGCAGTAATATCAACAGGAGCCTCATAGGACCTTACCAAGCAAAAAGAAGGCATTACGATGAATTAAATGCCCTAATGTCCATGATTTTCCAAGGCTTAATGACACAAGGGGTTCTGAAACCAATGGAAAATTACAGACCTCCAAAAAAGCTATCAAACACATGGGACCACTCTCAGTATTGCGAGTATCATTGTAACATTGGCCACCCCACTGATAAGTGTTATAAGCTCAAAAGTGCCATCCAAGATCTTATTGATGGCCATGTCATTGAGAAGCCCCACATCCGTGATTAATAAAAAGTGATCAAGTATCGCCCAAGGAACAACATTGAGAAATAATTTGAATAGGGCAGAACTTAGTACAAGAGGCTGTTGGCCACTCAGGGAAAGAAAGACAAAGGAAGACTTTTAGACTCATAGAACCCTAGCATACCCTCTTGTATACACCTCCAGAAAACTCTTTCCATTAAACCTCCTTTTGCCAAATAAAATCTTCAGGAAATAACTTTTTCAAACTCAGTGTCAGTTTTCATAGTTTTTCTATATATCTTTTCTTTCTCAGATCACCTATTTTCAAGTGTCCCTGGAAAAGTTTTCTTCTAAGGATGATAAGTTGACTCCCTTAAAAACACCTAAATCTACACGAGTTGATAATGATTCATCCAAAAGATATGGACCCGCAAACTATTAAGAACGCATGAAATTCAAAGCAGGCAAGTCGTCTTGGCTGGAATTACCTTCGACCCATTGCGGTCGAGCTGTTAGTAGCATACTAGGGTTTTCCACCTTGAAACTTTTTTTTAGTCCGTCGTATGCCCTACTAAAACTAAAACCTTCCAAATATCCCCCAGCCAAGCAACTACCCGCATGATTTAAGCTTCTCAAAAACTGGGGTTGTGTCAGCTTTTTTTATCTACCAATAATGATTATCCCTTGATCCAAAAAATGTGAGATGACATTTCTCAACTGTTATGATATATGATGCCCCGAAAAAAAAAAGAAAAAAAATATCTTAGGAACAAATCCATCATTTGTCCATCTCTCCCTTTTTCCAAACTAGTTTGGGGTTTTTCGAAAAAAATCAACACATACGCTTTTAGATGTGGATCAAAGAAAAAAGAAAAACCCACCATACCCAAAAGCCAAGCTATACCCAAAGTCAAAGCCAAAAAGCCTACCATACTCAAAAACCAAAAGCCAATTATCTATCCATAATCCACAACCTAAAAAGCCAACCAACGATCAATTTATTGATCATTTTTCTATGAAGAGATCTTCTAATCTAAAAACCAATTCATCTCCAAAAGTTTAAACAGAACACCTTGAACCAGTCGCAATCAACATCTTTGCTTCAATCGGTTATAACGTAATCTGAGTCAAAGATAGAACTCCTTGCTAAAACACACAAAAACATCAAAAGATAATTATCAAGTAGGGTCCATAAAACCACCAAACCTGGTGATACTCGGCAACAAGGTGAACTCTGAATACCAACTCTCCTTTTTGTTCAGTAGAGTCTTCCTCATATCCTGTGCCTTTGATTTTCTCTTCTAAAAAAAGAAAGAAGAGAAAAGTCCACCTAGGGGCTTTCCCTCCATCCATTTCTGGAGTCATTCAACACATCAATTGAGTATACAAGGGGCTTTCTATCCCATTTTGAAAAATTATCAATTGAGTCACCCTGGGGCTTTTCCCACCAAACTCATGAGTCTTGTCTATGCAGTCTTCTATCCCATTTTCCCTGGACCATGAATTATTGAAAAGAAGCATTTTGGAAACATATATCAACTGAGAAAGTTTTGTCTTAGCCTTGCTAAGCAGGGATTTCTTAGGAGGGTCTCTCATGATTTCTGCAAGTCGGGCAGACAATTTCGGGTACACTTTGCCTTTACCTTCCTATTAATGATAGACTGGTTGTCCACCAATTTCTGTCCAGAATACCAAAGGTTGAAAACTCCACTTACAAAATTAGACTATCTGTTTCATCATGCAGTGTCCCTAAAGTTTTATCAGATCTTGCTGCTTGACCGCCGTGTTATCTCCTCCTATGGGCTCGGTTTTTGAAACCCCTCCTTACTTTCTTTGCCAAAACCATGATGTTTTGTTATCAAGTCAAGGAAAAGAAACGTGAGACCCCCATTAAATTTCTTCACTGAGAAACCCCCACCAGGTGCCAGAAACCAAGGTATATACATCATACTTCCTACGATTGTGGCTAAAGCTTTGAGTAAACCGCAATAAAGCAACACCCTCAGCCTTCTCACCTACCAGCCAAAGAGTGCGGTGTGTTCATAAAAAATGAATTAGTTCTCGCTTATTTGCAATAAGTATCGCAGTCTAAATCAATGTTTTTCTCAAAACAATACAATGAATATTGCATCAGATCCCTGCATTTACCTTTTATGCCTGCATATCACGTAAAATTTTGCATCTAGTCCTTGTGTTAAGTCTCGTGGGAATGTAATGGATATTGCATCTAATCTTTTATCAGTATGGTATTTTTGCAATTTGCATCTAGTCCTTGTGTTAAGTCTCGTCGGAATGTAATGGATATTGCATCTAATCTTTTATCAGTCTGGTATTTTTGCAATGGATATTGCACCTGGTGTCTGTATACACTTTCTCTGTTGGCAATGCAATGCATATTGCATCATGATCTCGCATCAAAGTTTCGTGAAGATGCAATGAATATTGCATCGAATTTCAGGAATTTTGTAGCAATGCAATGGATATTGCATCAGATATTATGCATGAGGTTTTATTGGTGAGGCAATGAATATTGCATCAAATTTCGTGTAAGTTATGTGATAAAGCAATAAATATTGTATCAAAAATTGGTAACAAGTTCTTTGATAATGCAATGGATATTGCATCAGCTTTGGTGATAGGCGTGTGGCAAGGCAATGGAAATTGCATATGAGTTTGTGCTAATGCAATGGATATTGCACTTGATTTTGAAGCGATGCAATGAATATTGCATCGGTTTGGGCCTAGGTTTCTAATAGATGATATAATGGATATTACATTTGTCTCCGCATTTGGTCTTGCTATGGATCGTGTAATAAATGATACACCTGTTTTTGTTTTGGTATCGCTCGATAATGCAATGGATATTGCATTTAGTGTTTTGGTGATGCAATGGATATTACATTCGTCTTTCTGATAATGCAATGGATATCGCATCTGGTGTAGTGATGCAATGAATATTGCATCCAACCTTCGCGTTAGCTTCCTAGCGATGCAATGGATATTGCATTTAGTGTTTTGGTGATGCAATGGATATTGCATCCGTCTTTTTGATAATGCGATGGATATCACATCTAGTTTTGCGATGCAATGGATATTGCATTTGTTTCTGTGATTAATGCAATGAATATTGCATTTGGTGTCGAGATAATGTGATGGATATCGCATCTAGCATTGCGTTGCAATGGATATTGCATATTTTTCTGCTGTAATGCGATGGATATCGCATCTGGCGTAGCGATGCAATGGATATTGCATCTGATTTTGCGATAATGCAATGGATATTGCATTTAGTATTATGGCAATGCAATGGATATTGCATCTAGTGTTGCGATGCAATGGATATTGCATCTGATTTCTGCAATGGATATTGCAATAAGAGTTGTAGTGATGCGATGGATATCGCATCTAGTGTTGCGATACAATGGATATTGCATCTGATTTCTGCGTTAATGCAATGAATATTGCATTAAGTTTTGTGGCGACGCAATGGATAATGCGTCTAGTGTTGAGATGCAATGGATATTGCATTTGACTTTTTCATAATGCGATGGATATCGCATCTAGTGTGGCGATGCAATGGATATTGCATCTGTTTCTGCGTTAATGCAATGGATATTGCATTTTGATGTGCGTTATCTTCACTAGGTTTTAATGGATATTACAACTATCTTTCCGCATCACAGCACTGTTTGTTTGCATTACGGGGAACTACGTTGGTCTGATTCCTTTGATAAGGATACGTAGGCAGCCTATTTCGGTAGGCATGACCATCGCAGCATGCTTGTTTCGGCTTAGGCCGAACTACGTTTGGTCTGATTCCCTTTATTAAGGGATACGTAGGCAGCCTACTTTGGTAGGTCCGACCATTAGAGCATTTAATTTGTATATATGCTTAAAAACTACGATAACCTACTATAACCGACTAAATACGTCTAGGATATGTGAGTTTTGGTTAACATTATAAATTGTTGCATTATAACTGCTACATGTTGCATTTCTCCCGTATTATAATTGCACGAAATTGGAGAGTCTATTTCTTATCAACGATGTTCGTCTACTTAGTAAGCTTCGGGTTACCCGTAGAATCCATCGTTGAGGGGCTCTGTAGACACCCAAATTTCGTACCCTTGGTATGTAACCTTGACATGCGATATCAAGGCCTGTCAAAACTTAACAAATATCAAGTTACAGGGTTTAAAAATGCAAAAGGCAAAGCAGGATGCGCAAAACAGTAAAATGCAAGGGCTAAAAGGCTAAAAGTGTGGAATAGTGGCTTGGCGAGCATAAGGCATTCGGCGGCCGGCTTGCTACTGATGCACTCCCGCTTAACGCATTGTATAATTCCTCAAGCATGCGGTACAAGCAAAAGCAACACGAAGGAAGAAAAAGTAATTCCCACAGAGTCCCTCTCTCAGCCTATAAATAGAGGCCCCGGGGTTCGCATTCAGCACAATGAAAAAAGCCCAAAGCTTTCAGCGTTGTTGTTACGCTGTGAGAATAGTGAGCGATCGTGAGATAGTGAGTGTCGTGTCCTATAAAACCTCGAGGCTCTGCCAAAACTCCTCCAAACGCAAATCCAACTGGTTAAAGTGATCCTTAGCCCCCCAGTTCGGTATCAACCCTATTTCCCCGGTCCAAAAAACTCGGAAAGAGTTTGCTCGCGACGAGTAAGAAGGTCAAATCCACCGTAAACAAGCGCTTGTTACGCCTCGATTTTCGCTAGCGGCAAGCCACAAAAAAAGCAAGCGGTTGCTCCGCCCGCTTTGGCGGTGCCGAAGCAACCTTCGGAAGCGTCACCGAACCGAAAGCAAAAAAAGACTCCTCTCGAGAAGGACGAGGCGAGCACACCACGCCTAAAAGGTGAGCCTTTAAAAGCATTATTTTATTAAAAAAAACTATTTTCCATCCGGCCCGATGTAAAAATATAAGTCGTTGTGCTGCCCGGATTTATTTAGAAAATAGCATTAAAAAGAGTCATTATTATGGCCAAATATTTTTAAGTATATTTGTAATTATTGGAAGGAAGCGGTAAGCTGCAAGTTCGTAAATAATGTAGACATTGATGTATTTGTTTTCTTTTCTCTTTTTTTAATGCTTTATTTATTTGCTAGATAAATATAACAAAAAGCATACTTCAGCCAAAAATTGTTTTTGAGACTGAAAGGGCGAGTTGGGTGCCTAGCACCTTCCCAACTCGTAACTTAGCATCCGAACCCGTTTTTTGCATTCTTTGGTTTTATTTTTGGTTTTTTCTTTATTTTCTCCTTAAAATAAAGATGGCGACTCTGTCAAAACATTTTGGATCACAGTGAGGTCTCGCAATATCCTTTCTTATTATTTTCCGTTTTCCCCTAGAAAAAGGAGAGTGAGAATGAAAGGGTGATGTATTCCTATATCCTGGTATCCCCTAAAAAAGGGATAACCTGATATAGAAAACTCAAAGCACTCATAGTGATCCGAAATAGGCCTTAAGGCAATTTTCATAAAGTCCGTAGAGGGGCCCGCAACATCCTTTCTTGCACTTTCTGTTTTCCCCTACACAATGGAAGATGTGAATGAAAGGGTGAGGTATTCCTGCATCCTGTTATCCCCTAAAAAAGGGATAACTTGATACATAAAACCCATAGCTCCCATAACGGACCAAAAATCACTGAAGTGACCGAGGCGTATTCAACGCGCTTTTTGACAGTACCCTTTCCGCATTTTTAATTTCATCTTCCCCTACACAAGGGAGGGTGGAATGGAAAGCGTGGTGTTCGCATCTGCACGCCGCATTCCCCTATCCTTCCGCGCGGAGCGCGGAGCGCGGGGCGCGGTCGAGATCCGGGGCACTCACACACGGGAAGAACATCTATTACTTACCTCGAGAAATCTATCATAGACATTCTTCAATGATTCTTTTGGATCCTTTTTTAAGGCATCAAACTCTTGTATACAATCATAGAGTTTGTTGTCCTTAGTGTTTTGATCTCCTTCAACGTATTCAACAAGAGCATCCCATATTTCTTTGGTAGTAACACATACAGTCGTATATTTGTTTATAGTTTTCATCTGGAACGGCACTTGATAGAATGTGAACGGCTCTAGCATCCAGTCCGTCTGTAATTTATGGTGTCATCATCTGCAGTAGAAGATTTACCAACTTTAGTATTGAAAATTTACCAACTTTAGATTTACCACCTCTTACACATTCCATCAATCGTTTATCAATATTGTTCATATATCTTGTAATTATTTCTTTCCAAATGTCAAAGTGATCTTCATCGAAAATAGGTATTTGAGTAACATTGTTTGATTGAAAAGCTTTTGTAGTTGCCATGATTGAGCTTTCAAGCTATTAAACTTGGAAAATAATAATTTTTAAAAAGTAAAGCTCTTATACCAATTGTAAGTCCATTCGTTAACTAATAAGGCTAAAGGAGGGTTGAATAGCCTTTTAAAACTTTGAGGGTAGCTTTGAGAAACTTCAAAAGTTCCAGCGAAAATGTGTAATTTTGTCAGTCAGCTGATATGGTGTCAGCTGGCTGATGGTTTAAAGAAGCTGACGTTGTTTGCTGAAACGAGAATAATGGTCAGCTGGCTGACACAATTTTAAAGCTTTGAAAAATATATCACAAGATACAAATAAAGTCTTAAAGAACAATTTATAAAAACAAATAAGTAAACAATTTATGTAAAGAACTGGCTGACACTTAAGTAGATTAAAACTTCTCAAGTGTTAGAGCAGTGTGTAAGTGTGCAAGAACTAATAAATTAACAGAGAAAGCAGTTGAAGTGGTTCACAGTAAAAACTGTTACGTCCACAACCAAGTTGGTCAAACTTGGATTTTTGAAGTGCACTAATATTATTAATAATCTAGATGATCACTAATGGATCAATGTACAATAAAGACCGGTGTTTATGGAGTATGATTGAGAAACAATCACACTCGTGGGACAATCTACTGATTCCTTAAAGAATATAAAAGAAGTAATGAATAACAAGACAGTGATTGTCTAGAACAATAACTAGAAAAGAATAACAATGAGGATTAATTATCTAGCTAAAGTTTTAAGGTTGAGACACTTCAAGTGAGTAATCTGCTTATGAATGCTTTAGTTACATTTCTTCAAGAGGTTTCTGCGGATATTTATAGAAGAGATTGAAGTGCAGTCCGTTAGAAACACATTTGAATTTTGAAATGTGCCAATAATTTGAAGATATCTTCTTATAAGATCATAGGGATCACGTGAAAACAGTCAGATCTATCATAGTACAAAACAAGTAAGTGTCAGTACCAAGAGGTGTTTAAACATAAAAGGTAAGGAAGCTGACACTAAAAGAAACGCGGGTCATCAGTTTCTAAGTAGATGACAATATGATACAACGAGCTGACCAATTATACTTAACCAAACAAATTATAAGTTCTAACTAAATAAAAGCATAATGATTTTAAGCAAATTTAATTTAGGCAAGATTCAACAACTCGCTCAATGGCTCCTGTCAACATGGGTAATTGTCGCTCGATCACAATATTCGGATCAAAGGAGTGATGATGGGAGTCTTCATGATGATAGTGAGAGGAAGAAACATAAGAATTTGACTCCATCCCAAATGCACAAGGATATGGAAAATGATTTCCATAACAATTCTTGCAAATTAAGGTCGGATAGGGCGGAGTATAATTCATAGCCTTGGTTGACACCATCTCATTCTCATAAATTCCTGGCATTTCATTCCATGCGCCTTGATCAAAGTCCCAATTTATATTGTTCCAAGCAATTGCTCTAAGTAAACTACAAGAACACTCACTAAACAAGATGAAATGCAAAGAGAACTATATTTTAAAAAAAAAACTACTATAAAAGAAAACAAAACCTAACTACAACTAAAATTAAAGCAAATAAAGAAAAAAAATGCTTAAATTAAAATTAGGCAAGTTTGGTATTGATATCAAGATAAATTCTAGAAAACTATCCCCGGCAGCGGTGTCAAAAACTTAATGAACGAAAAACGCAACGCGGACAAGATTACCCGGTCGTATCAAGTAATAAAGTTCGTAAGTATGAGTTGATTCCACAAGGATAGAGTTAGAAATAAATCCTAAGTGCTAAAATTGGGCACACCTAATTTTATCTAAGCTAACGGAAATTAGATTTAAAATAAAAATAAAACAAACAAAATAAAGGCAATAAAGTAAACTAAATTAACGCGACGATGAAACAGCGGCAATATCAAATCAAGGTTAAAAAAAATAGGATTGTGATATTTCTAGTCTAGCCAATATTTAATCCAACTCTCTATATTTTTCTTAATTCAAATTTTTGGTAGTCGGGCGCACACTAATATTTGCTACGGGCTTTCGTTACGTATATCAAACTTAGCTATCACTCATCCTAGCTACGAACTCATCTCATCACAAACATAACATAGGGGAGTAAATAGCCGCATGATACATCAAGTACCTAATGACTATCTACGGCCTTCGACAATCAGTGTGCTTTAGAGACGTAAACAATTTTCACGATTTTTAAAATAATAGGAGGCGCATTCGCTTCGTATCTTATCATTCTAGGGTTCATTTAATGATTCATGACTTCATTAAAAACATTAAGCACATAATGATATTTACCAAAAAAATATTAGTAATACTTCATATAGAGAGAAATTAAATTAAAACATTACATTCAACATAGACAATAATCACAATGCAAAAATATATTTAGCTCATCATCAAAATATCAAGATACATGCAAAGTTTCCCCAAAAATTACAATAATAAAATAAATGGCAAAGTGGAGGTATTTAACCATTTAAAGTTGCAATTCTTGGTTGACTTCACTTGATCTTGCTCACTTGACCCTTGTTTTGATGCTCCAAGCCTTTAAAATGAATGCATTTTAATATAGGTGGAGAGGTGTAGAAAATAGTTGGGAGAAAGATTTAGGGTTCTTGCCCTAAAAAATGGAGGCTTTTTCTAAATGATCGATTGTGAGCTATATGAAAAAAGGGCCAGGAGGTCTCCAATAGCCAAGGGTAATTTGGGAAGGACAGTGGGGTTTTTGGGGAAAAATGGAAGGAAAGGGGACTTGGGTCACGGTAGGGTCATGGGGAATGCACGCTGGTTGGCTGGGGGTTAAATGGCTTGGTGATGTGAGGGTAAACAGGCGGATAAGCAGGCTGATGGGCTGAACTAGGTCGGGCAGAAGCGGGCGGATTGGAGCAGGCTGACCCAGATAAAGGCAAAGGGACGCTGGTCGAGCTAGTGGAGAGAAGGAACAGCCGGGTGACGCGGAGGCTCCTCGCGTCGACAACGCATAAATGAGGAAGGATTTCCAGGAAATAGCGCCCACCTCCCCTGAATTTCAGAGACTTACTCTGATGCCCTGTAATCTTCAGAAACTGTGTGCCGTCATCCTTACTTGCCCATGCATTGCAATTTGGTCCTTTGTTAGACCAGTTAACCTCCACTAGGACTGCTTTGCCTTGGAATACTTGACGGACCTTAACGGCAAGCATCAAACTCAACATTGAATCCCAAAATTGCCTCGATTTGCACGTATTGATCCATAAAACCTCGAATGTCTTTGAGATACCTACATGAAACACAAAATACATAAAAATAGGATCTCAAATGCATTTAATAATTAACCAAAGCTCAAACTAATCAATAAAATTCTGGAAAATAATGATAATAAAAAGAAAATTATAAACTTATCATACATCAGATGCCCAATTTTTTTTTTTTTTTGAAACATGCAGATATTCCATACAGAGGGCGATTGGGACGTGGGAAAGATCATTTATACCGATATTGCCAAAACGTGTTCAATTGAACCTTTGCAAAAAAAAAAAAATATTCGGAAGTTTATTATTGTCGTACTGTGAGTACAATTTGTTTGGAAATTGTTAACGGCGATGCATTGATTAGGAATCGCAATGCATAATTTTGGATTTGTGATACACAATTTAGAATTAGAATTAATACAATACACAATTTTGGATTTGTGATGCACCAACTGGATCTCCTATACAGAAAATCTTGATGTACAATTGTGGATTAGTAAATCCTAATGCATAAATTGGATTATCCATGCAAAAAATCTTGCACAATATTGGATTTGTGATGCATAATTTTGGAATTAGTAAATTTCGATTCAAAAAATTGGATTTGAGATTCACAAATTTGAATTGTGATGCATCGTCTTAAAAATGTGATGCAACGCGCGCCTTATCCAATTTTATTAATGATATACTCGTCTTTTCGCGCTAAAAAGTATCCTTTATTGGTTACAAAAATAATGTCATTTAGAGGTTAAAAATTGATGGGTGAAGACGGGCCCAGTTATCACCACGTTTTTAGGGTGAAATTTGGGCCGATCCCCTTTCAACAATTTTCAATTACTCCAATACACTAATATTTTTTTACGGAAAAAGACACTTTTGGAGGTGACCAATCCCCTTAATGAAACAAAGCACACGCACAAAGTTTCAGTTCATGCATCATGATGCATAAAATTATGCACCGCAAATCCGCGATATATGGTTTTGAATTGCGATGCATGATTTTTTACTTGCGATTATATGCTTCACGATGCATAATTTGTGCATCGTAATTTATGATTCTAAATTGTGTAACATTCCAATGCATCGCGGTTCTAAATTGATGCATTGAGATTCAAAATCAATGTTTCACCATTAAAATTCGATAGAGTAGGCCCTTCTCTACTTTTTCTTATTAAAGAAGTTAGCTCGGGCAGAGAGAATAAGATCCCCCTTTTTCTAAAAACAGATTTCCTTCCTAAGCTAGTTCATATCATTGAAATCAAGATTGTCATACATTTGTGGGAAATTTCTTCCTTAAGCTACCGGTAACTCCTACTTGACTTATTGACTTGCGACTGCTCCTCTACCCCCGCTATCAAAGAAATTTCTGACTCTGCTAAATAAAAGAAGGCCAAATAAGTAAAAGACTGAGAACTGATTTTTACAGAACTCTCTCTTTCTCGATCCGAAAAGAATGATAGAGATTTGCTTAATGCCATCTTTTTTTATTTCATTTTTACAGTTTTTCCATTACACTTTGATTGCCAATCACATATGAAAGAAATCCAATGGAAGGGAAAAATTACATGTCGAGATTTAGGAAGAAATCTGCTTGATAAGCGGCAAGACATTTCAAAAAGAAAATTATGAAAGTGACCTTATGCGGTTAAAAAACGGGGTACTAAATAGGTTAAGATTTTAGTAAATTGGAGCAGCCATCAATTTATCTCCTTTTTTACTCGTGTTTTTTATTTGGGTTAGAAAGATGACAACATATCTCTTTTAAGAGCATCTCCAATGGATAAATCTTATGTAAGTTTATCTACCATGTCACATCATCAACTTATAAACATTTCATCCATAACCATATAATCAACTATAGATAAACTTATAAAAACTTTATAGCATGGACTCACTATTAAGTAATTTATTCTTTAAAAATATACTTATTAAAGTAATATATTCATTTTCAAAATGAAATATTTTATTTTTAAAATAATTAATTAGTTTTTTTAGAAAAAAAAACATATTATATCAGACAAATAATTCATTTATTATTTTTATTTTTAAAAAAATAATTTTTAATTTATTAATATTACTTAAAATATAAAATACTAGTGGAATAATATAAACCTTTATTGGAAAAAAGATCAATACAAAATCATTCCTTCATATGTTCAACTTCTTAAACGAAAATGGTGAGATAGATTGGGTAAGGACCAATTCCTTGACAAACTGAGTAGATTGATTTACATGGACGCATCCATAAACGGGTTGGAAATTTCCAACTGGTTGATGCCTTGTCAGCCTCCACTATGGTGGAAACAAATGATGAACGGTTTATAAGAAATATAAACATTTTCCATGCTCCCATTGGAGTTGCTCATAGGGGTACGCTATTCACACTTCACAATATTACCGAGGAACACCAATTAATGTTTTGTTTTACTTGTAAACGATGCTTCATGCATTATACAATGAAGTATTTTTATCTAAAAAGTGAAACGGAAATAGCATAGCCCCTCTTCTAATGATAATTCTACTTTGCTTTTCTCTTTTGTGTTTATTTCAACATCACCTTCCCTCGATGCAATGAAAGGGAAGATGTATCGGGTGGTCGACATGAGCAGATTCAAAAGGCTTGTGAGTTGGGCTCAAACCTACCTCAAAATTTGCCAAAAAACCTCAAACGGACACCACAAGTTGACAACCTTTACCGTTTGCACTATTGTTACTGTTTACAATATTTTTTGCACTGAAAACATCAGTAGTCATCCACTAAATTTTTTTTGACATTGTTATTAATGTTTACAATATTTTTTAAATACCAAGCCCACGTAATATCAAAATCCTGGATCCGCTCCTGGTGACCAAGGGGGCCACGACCTCTCAACTTTTTTTAAAAAATTATTACTTTTTTCCCATTTAATTTTTAAATGATCAAGTAATGGCTCAACCCCTCTTCAAAAATAAAAATACTTGGCAAGATTACCCTTAATTTAATTGCAAATTATATATGAAAAAATGGATTATTATTTTGTCATCTATAACATAATATGCAACGAGATATGTTCAATATTTATTTTTTAATTGGGCTATTAACGAATTGGGGTAAACTGTCACATAATAATGACAGTATAATTGGGTTTACTGTCATATACAAAAGATGAGTCGGTCTTTAGTACAACCATTTTACGAATCATAATTCGTAAGACGAAGCACCATTCCACAACTCAACTCACCGAACACACAGTGTACTGGATCAGGGAGATCTGTAATACAGAAAATATCCATAAGACGGTTTTTCTTAAGTTTATGTCAAAGAATATTTAAGGGTATAACCTGATAATCTATATACTTGGAGAGCTGCAACGTAATTTTCTCAAAAAGATCATGACGCTATTCAGACCCCTTTCTTATGAGTGTACCCCTAAAAATGTTAACTTCCTATCTTACCCTTACTTCTTATAACCATACCCCCTCTTCCCTCCTTCCATCCCTCTTTGTGTAACATTTCCCCTCCCCCCTTCTTCTTCTTCCAACCCAGCACCACCCTCCATTGCCTCGCTCACCATTCTCCTTCAATTCTCCCTCTCATCCCTTTCTTCTTCCTCCCTCCCACCCACCCACGACCCCCACGACCTCACTGTTTTCCATCTCTATCCTTCCCTCCCCATCCCCACTGACTCCTTTCTATTTCCCTCCCTCCCCATCTCTCACTATTCTTCTTCCTCCATTCTCGCTCCCCCTCCCCCCACTGCCTCCCTCCCCATCTCTCACTATTATTGCTCTTTCCTACACCTCCTCCTGTAACAAGAAAAAAAAAGATTTCGAAAATAACAAAAAAATGATTTTTCAATCTTCCCAAAATTACACTGGTAAAATAACAAAAAAGATGATTTTGAATGTTTGATTCTGGTTGGTCGAACAACATTGTGTTGTTCGATTGGCCCACGCTGAACATTACTGAAAATTAATTTTTTTTGAAAATTTTTATACTATTCGGTTACAATTGGCGCCGGGTTGGATGAAGAAGAAGGGGGGAGGGGGAATGTTACACACAGAGGGATGGAAGGAGGGAAGAGGGGGGGGGGTTATAGTTATAAGAAGTAAGTGTAAGATAGGAAACTAACATTTTTAGGAGGTACACTTATATGAAGGGGTCTTAATAGCGTCACTTAGGGAAAAATTACATTAGACCCCCTATTTTACATCTTGTTAGATAGATCATCCGCATATTTAAATTATTTTACAAACCATCTCATCAAAAGACAAAATCTTGACATTTAACCCTTTTCGACCTATTTCTTGTCCAAAACCAAATAAATAAACCTATACAACTTGCATATAACACTAGAACATTCTTAATTGACTAAAACACCCCCTAACATAGCATTAGTAGGAGCAATATCTTAAAATAATGAAAAATAGAATGCGATTCTCTTTTCCATAACCACAGCCCACATCTTATTCATTTTCGTTGCCATAACTATTGACCAATGAGATAATAGTCTCAAGTTTAAAAAAATTAAGACTCGTATATAGCACATACAAAAAAAGAGATTTTAAAAAATAAATTCAAAGTGAAAAAAATAAAGAAAAGGAAAGAAAGAAAAAGCTAGAATAATAAATTTCAAAACAATCACAAACATAAAGAAAGTTGATGTCTATCTCCTCAATTGTTGCGAAATGTTCTTGTTCTTTTTACGCGTTCTTTTGGTCCCATTGGTATATGAGCATCACATTAATTAATAGCAATGGAGCTTGCCAACAAAGATCATAGTTGAAGATTGAAAGGGGGAGAGTGAGAGGTTTGGCAATTTATGAGTAGTGAATGGGTTCGGTGGGGATGAGGTGGAGTTTTGTGTAGTAACTACTAATTGGATGGTAGTAACGGAGCCAAAACATAAGTTTGGCCGTACTCTAAATTGAGAATGAGAGAGAGAGTGAGAGGTTTGACTCACAAAAGAAAAAGTGAGATTTAGATTATGAAGTTGCGAAGCTGTGTTGATATACAGTTGTAAATGAAGATTTGATTATCTCAGCATTAGGAGTGACAAAATGTGTGTTATGATTTTGCCACCCCTACTCAGCACATGCCACATTCTTTACAAATAGGTGGGCGATTTGAGTCAATGTAAAGCTAGAAAGAAAAGAAGGTTATTTTTGTCTCTACAAGAATACAAGGTTATTTTAGTCTTATGTTCTCATTAACGGTGTTTATTCAGGCCTTGGGGTCAAATAGATGAGGGGTATTACTGTTGGGTATTTTGGCTCAGGGACGGGTCCCATTAACTTGGATTAGTTTAAGGAGGTTACTGTAATTTATCCGAAAAAAGGAAGAAACTGAGAATGACTTTTCAGTCACGTGACAAACACCGCCTGTCAAATGGACTAAAAAGGCACGTGATATATTGGCTCCACTCCACATAGACACTGCTTTAATTCTCTATCCAAAATTTGGACAACTTTCGGCTACGCGTGCCCCAGACGCGTGGAACGAATCTCTCTCTCTCTCTCTCTCACACACACACACACACGAAGTCTTCGCTTTGTTGAGTTCCGTAAGCTAAGCTTGGAAATTTCGATCAAAGACCGCGACCAAATATTGAGAGAGGAGAGAGAGAGAGAGAGAAAAGTGTTAAAGTTAGAGAGAGAAAGCGATGCTCTACTTACCTTCTTCAACCTAATATTTTACCTAGACAGATTCCTCATATTGTGTGTCTGTGTGTGTCAATTTACAAAACCCTAGATCTCTAATTAGGGTTTTTTTTTTTTGTTTTGGTTTTGTGTAATTCGGGCATCGTTGAATTGTGTTTGATATTTGAGTGTATTGTTGATGGAGCCTCGTGTTGGTAACAAGTTTCGCCTTGGTCGAAAGATTGGTAGCGGCTCGTTTGGCGAGATCTACCTTGGTTTGTTTGATGATCTCTTTTTACCCTTTTCTGTGTCTCTATCTTGGTGGGTTTCTTGAGTGATTGGATTATCTGTTATTGCAGGTACTAATATACAGACCAATGAAGAAGTTGCAATTAAGCTTGTGAGTTTTCTGTCGTGTGATTTTTGTTTGTTACAGTAATTTTATTTTAATGTTAGTTTTTTCAATCAATTAAGCTTGTGAATGTTCTGTTCATAGTAATGTATTGACTGGGAGGTTGTTAATTTTTGAGATAGTCGGTTGATTTTATTTGTTTGTGGAATGTTTTTGGTGAAATTGATCAACTTTTATCCAGTTGAATTGAGTATGATTGTTATCGAGTGGTTTGGTTTCTACTACTTTTAAGTAGACATTTTTGGTTGATAATACTAAATTATAAATCTGTTACAGTAGTCTGATTGGTTGTTTGGTACACAAGAGTAGATGATGTCTTCCAGGCCACTTTAGTGTAAATTTCATGAAGAGGGGAACTAATGTGCAAGTAAACTGGAATTTGAATTACCCTTTTTGAATTTGAGCTATTGATGGAAGAGCGACTACTACGGGGCATTCCATGTTTTAGTTGTTGACTTGTTGGTTTATGTTGACAACTTTTGTATAACAGGGATGGTTATTATTGTAATTTTGAATATAAAGGATGTTATTGGTGATGCACACGATGTAGAGGATGAGATTAATTAAATGTAATTTCTTCTTGCTGATCAATTCTAAGTTGGTTTATAGAGCTTAGGTTTGACCATTTGGAATTGGCATAATGATCAAATATACATCACAAAAGGCGCTTGAGGGGATGTACGAGAATCAGATGAAGCTGTGCTAATGTTTCAAATAACTATACTTGGACCAAAGTGATGTTGTTACTTAGTAAAGCTGGAGGTCCTAGCCAGCATTTTGGATTAACACTTTTTTTAAGAAGCGAAATTCATGTTGAGGGAAATTGATTTAGCATATTTCACTCATTCAATTCAACTTACATTGAAATAAGATAAATTTGAAAGAGCAATAGAAATTTATGGCTCAAATTCTGAAATGGTAGTACAGAGAAATTAATTTCTGAAATGGTTTTTTTTTAATAATAATAACTAAAACTAAAAGTATGAATACTTGTAACCATGGTACGCATTTGAATTTCTATCTGTCTGGCTCCCTTTAGGATGCATAGTCATTGCTGAATGTAGCCCTGCACTCGTTGTGGTTGTTGTACATTGTATGTTTTGATGTCTGCACAACTCAGCAAATCTTTTGTCACAGCATTCCACCACATCCTACATATAATAATAACTAAGGCATACCTATCAAAATAAATAAATATCTAAGCATACTTAGAATCGTGTGATTTATTCATGAGATATATTTTCCAATGGATGATTTTGAGCCTTCACAATGCTGTTGTGCATTGACAAGTAATCCATTAATTTTTTTATTTTTTATTTTTGAATATTAAGTTGGGGTCATCAAAGGGGAGACATCTTCTGGATGGCATATGTAGTTGGATTGGATCTTTGTGATTTGTTAAGGAAGTAAAAACTTTCCATATAATTTTTTATATCTCTGACAACTGCCAGATAGTTATACGCCTTTAGATTCTATGAACCATAAACAGATTAGTCAGACTAATTTGAAATATATGTCAGTTTAACATGAAACAATAAATAAGGATAAACTTCATGCGCTTGCTTACTTATGTCTGCTACAAAATCTACTTGTCTTTAACTGCTAATGGGGTTTAAATTGCTCACTGTTTTTGATGTCTTTAGGAAAATGTGAAGACAAAGCATCCTCAGTTACTGTACGAGTCAAAGCTATACAGAATTCTGCAGGGAGGAAGTAATGACTGCCATTTATATGCTCTTTTTGTTAATATTCTTTTTCACACTCGTATGTGCTTGCTACTGAATGTAAGTTTTAATTGCTAAAATGTATCTTTTGCAGCTGGGATTCCGAATGTGAGATGGTTTGGTGTGGAGGGAGACTATAATGTTCTAGTGATGGATTTGCTTGGGCCTAGCCTTGAGGATTTATTTAATTTTTGCAGTAGGAAACTTTCTTTAAAGACGGTACTCATGCTTGCAGATCAGATGGTAAACACTTTGACAATGGCTGTTGTTTCTTTTTATCATTTCTTAATGTGTACACAGAGGCTGATCCAGATACTTATTTCAGATCAATCGTGTTGAATTTGTTCATTCTAAATCATTTCTACATCGTGATATCAAGCCGGACAATTTCCTTATGGGCTTAGGACGGCGTGCAAATCAGGTTCTTCGTTTAAGCTTAATGCATATTTGCCCTCAAAGACATTTGTTTGATAACATCATCGTTATTTACATATCCCCTTTATTATAATGCAGGTCTACGTCATCGACTTTGGTTTGGCCAAGAAGTATAGAGACACTTCAACTCACCAACACATTCCTTATAGGTGAGATTACTTTTGACCGTTAAACGCTCCATTATTAGGTTGGGTAAATTAAATATCAACAATACAGAGGGGGGCGGGAGGGTGAACTATTATCTTCTCTTCTCTAGTGTCATCTTGTCTGATTTTACTTTCCTCATCCAAGTTCGATTCTCGTGTCCAGCGTAGCCTTTAGTGTTGTTGCCAATTTATAGTAGTGATTTGATTAACATTTCAATCAAGTATTTATTTATTTTTAAGTTTGTTCAATTTGTTTGTACTTTATAATTCGGAGATGGTAAATATCTGTTCATGACTATGCAGAGAGAATAAAAACTTAACTGGGACTGCAAGATATGCTAGTATGAACACCCACCTTGGTATTGGTATGTGTTGCTTTTGTTAGAACCATAAAAATTCACTTCTATGTATGAGTGTGCTTTTCCTCCTCAAACTAATGACTCTATGTTTGTTTATGGGATGCACAGAACAAAGCAGGAGGGACGATTTGGAATCCCTTGGATATGTTCTTATGTACTTTCTGAGAGGAAGGTAACCTTTTCTTCTGTGTGTGTGGATCCTTGTGATCTTGTTGAATAGTCATCTGACCATTATCGCGCATGTGTAGTCTTCCTTGGCAGGGACTGAAAGCAGGAACCAAGAAACAGAAGTATGAGAAAATCAGTGAAAGAAAGGTTACCACATCAATTGAGGTAATGTCTTCGCAAACTCTGTTGTATGTCATCCTCTTACTCTTAGCATGACCGTTGAACTTACTCTACTTTCTCAGGCACTGTGTCGCGGTTATCCGACAGAGTTTGCATCGTATTTCCATTACTGTCGGTCATTACGGTTTGAGGACAAGCCAGATTATGCTTATCTGAAGAGGATATTCCGTGACCTGTTTATCCGTGAAGGTTCTTATATTCAGTGACCTGTTTATCTGAAGAGAAAACTTTTGAGAAACAGTAAAAAAACTCGTATTTTTATATTGTCACCAGGCTTCCAGTTCGATTATGTTTTTGATTGGACGATTCTGAAGTATCAGCAATCACAGATCGCTGCGCCTCCTACCAGGGGTCTTGTAAGTGATATGACACACTCAATTCCCTTATGATTGTCTTGGCTGTATTCTGAAATGATATGATAACTTATTTGTTAGGGTGTGGCTGCTGGACCAAGCTCTGGAATGCCCCCTGCTATTCCGAATGCTGATCGACTGCCAGGTAATTTTCTGTATTGCTAGTATTTAAGTTCTGGTTCTGGAGGCTTTCTTTATAAATGAAATAGTTTATCCTGTGCGCCTGGTCTTGTGACGGGGAGGTTCTTTAAACAATTGTCTACTTGCTGAATTTGCGCATTTTTGCCTCATTTCTTTTAGTGGATATCTGTCCCAACCTTTCAGTTTTTTTTTAAAAATATATTTTCTTTTTTGGTCTTGTTGGCCCGTCATGGGTTAGGGGTGGGTTAGTTGAGGGTGATAATAAAGCATGACCATTTTGATTGAACGTTATCTAGTTCTTGTTACGACCACCTCCCCTTGTAGTTAGAGAATCTCCCTTTCCCGCTCTAACTTCCGTACATATGTCCTTTAGCATATGCTTGTGCTTTATGTTGTTAATTACTGATTTTATTACAGGAGAGGAAGAAGGGAGATTGGTTGGTGGATTATCTTCAGGGGATCCTTCTCGTCGGAGAAGTTCAGGGCAAGTCATAAATGCGGGAAATTTATCCAAGCAGAAGAGTCCAGTTACAAACGATTCAACAATGAGCAAAGATGCTATGGTAAGTTGTTAAAAGTACACTTATAAAGAAGTGGTCAACGTTTTTAAAAGTTCAAGGGTACTTCAAGTCCAAAATCATTTTTGGAGGCCAGCAGAGGGTGAGGTGCGAATTTAAATGGGAATAAGAGGTTGTTGGGACAAAGGCTAAGATGAGTTGAGTTATATGTGGGAGAAAGAGGGAAATCCTTCAGTCATGATTTCACTGGCAAGCTGGCCTGTTGTTGGCTGATATTTTGGCAGATTTTTTTGTGGTCACATAATGTTCTCCTCTCAAAGTAGCATTTGGGCCCAATTAAAAAGGTGCCTCTCTTGGGGGTATGAGAGGATTAACTGCTCCCTATTTCACATTAAACTGCCTCAAGTTTTGTGTGTAAAGTTCACAATTGTCATTCTTTGCAATAACATGCTGAAATTGTGAACTTCCTGAATTATCCCCTCATTTTCGAATCACACCTGTCTTGTTACTTAATTCTTTCCTAGGACAGGAATTAAGTTTTGCATTTTTGTGTTCAGTACCTAGGACAAGACTAAAGTGTCCATTTGTAGCTGTAGGAAGGTATTTTAACCTATGAGAGGTAGAGACTGGTCTTGAGGGGAAGCATTGAGGGAGGAAAGTTAATGGTGGAAGTTGAAAACTCGAACCCCTGTTTTCAACTGCCAGATAATAACTTTGTTGTTCCAGTGTTTGCGTGGTGGCTGTGGCGCTAAAGCGAGGCTTCGTAGGAGACACTCTAACCTTGGTGACTGGTCCATCTGGAAATCTGTTAGGGGCCATCTTGGAATATTACTAGGAACACGGAGCGGTGCAGTACACGAAACAGGTTTGGGAATGTAAAATGATACTTATCAAGTCCAACAAGGTATCAAACTTTGCTCCTCATTTGATACTCTTAATCTCACTACTCATTTGAAGAAAATGGAGAAAAACGTGAAAAATGCGTAGAAAATGAATCTGGTGTCCAAATGAAGTAAAACCAGGTCTCTTTTTATAGAGAAATATTTGTACTTTATTTCGAAAAAAGAAAAACAAAAAAAAACAATTTTTTTTGGATAAAAAATTACCAAAAACCGGAAATGGGGAAAATAATATTCAGCCCAATCAGAAGGTGACATGCAGAAAGTACTATGAGAAATGTGTCTGAGACTCAACCCACTTTTTGCTTATTTTGATATCCTTTTGATACCCACTTGATTCCTTGTTGCACCACTTGACAATCCTTTGATTTCACTTTGATACCTTGTTGTACCACTTGACAATCCTTTGATTTCACTTTGATACCTTGTTGTACATGCCCTAATGGTTTTTCATTTGTTTGTGGTGGGGGAGGTAGGTTAGGATTTTTGGATCACTCAGTTGGAAGGAAAGACGTTTAATCAGTATGCTGAACGTTTTTCTAGGAACCGTGTATGCGTTTGTCTTCTTGATTTTAGAGCTTGATTTTAGATTTTGGGTTTTGTTTTTGTGATGATAGAAGAAAAAGTAGGAGGGATGGAGACAGTTGTGGGAAAAAAGAGAGAGATTCTAAAACCACCAAAATCAGGCCTTAATCAAGCCTTTAATCACAAGGCAAACAGGGCCATTAAGACTTTGAACATGCCTATTAACTTCTGATGAACTTGAGCAAAAATCTGGTTTGATATCATGGCAAAATATAACCAGAGGTCCAAAGATCATCCATCAAAAGTTCAAGTACCAGGGAAAAAGCATCCTCCGATCTTGTATTTCTACTTTGCTGATGGAATTTAATTTCTCTACTTGTTTAGAGGAAGTGTTGTTGGAATGATCATTCTTTGGTTGTGAAGGTTTCTAGAAAAACTTACTTACCCATGCGTTTTCTAAGGCCAGACTTTTATGCCGGGCGCCTCGATTTTTCTTGGCAGAACATGCAATTTTACGTTGCATCACGAAAATGAATTGTGTTTTGGGCGCGAACATACCAGTACAAAATATGCTAGAGGTAGAGTGATTTCTGTAAGACTGTAACACTGACTTGGGCTTGGAGATGTGGGTTTGTGGGGGTAAGTTTGACCTTTTCTACACTCCTCCCTGACCTTCCCCACCTTGGGGAGAGAGTGGTGCACTCTGCTCCTGTTGCATGGCAGTTGGAATTTTCCCTCGCTCCAGAGTCGCCTTGTAGCTTTTCCCAGTCAAAAAGGTACCATGGAGCTATCTCCAGTTGCAGGGTTTGTTATGGGAGGGAGGTAGTTTGATGCTTTTCCCAGGTGGGAGATTTATGCAAAAGAGAGTGGTCTTTTCGTTTTCATTTGAAGATGGTGAACAAGTTGGGGATCAATGAGGTTTTAACTGATACCAAATATTTGGCCGTATATCTCTTTTCGATCAACGTAGATTCTGATGACGCGCCCAAAACTTAATGTTCTCATTGTTTTCGGAGACAATGCGTGGACACTAAAAGTTCACTCACATAATTTTGAGGCATATTTGGATTACTTAGATACCTGAAGGTTATGATGCACAGGAAAGGTGAGTAAATGAACACTGCAAGCGTGAAACAAGTTGACCTAGGCAGAGATGTCAGCGTGGCCTTGATGAGTTGTGGAAGAGGTTGTGAGGGTGAGGATGCACGATTATTAACTGGCAAAATCATTGATCCTATGCTCTTTAGAAGAGTAGCCGTTCTCATTGACGGGGGTTTAGTAGTTGCTTCTTTTCCACTATACATGGGGAGTTGGGAAAGAGGCCAGAACTGAGTACTTGTGAAAACGAAGGCCTGCGGAAAAGTGGGAGGCAGAGGTGCTCTTTCTGAGCATAAGCTTGCAAAGCAAAAGGTGGTTCCACATTGGGGACATTGAGGAGTGATACCGCAACGTTTAAGCGGGTGAAACTGACCACACCTTGCTACGGGACTTTGATGAGGCAGAGAATGTTGTCCTGGACAAAGAAGTGCTGCACCCTACTTCTTTCATGGTTCAAAGGTGGGAAGGGTTGGCTGGAGCTGGTGCTGATTTGAAGTGGATGCTGGAAGTACAAAAGGCGGTACCACATAGGGGACGTTGAAGAGTGATACTGCAACATCTAAGCGGGTGAAACTGACCATACCTTGCCTTTGATGGGGGCAGAGAGCCAGAGGATGTGGTCCTGGACCAAGAACTGCTGCACCCTACTTCGTTCATGCTTCAAGGTGGTAAGGGTTAGGTGGGAGCTGGCGCTGATTTGCAGCGGATGCTGGAAGTACAAAATGATGTTTCTTAGGCTTGGTTAGTGATGGTGATTCTGATAGGGGAAGAGGAAGATGGAGAAGGGGGCAGTGATTAGGGGTCCTTGAGGAACAATGAAGGAGCTGTGATGGAATTTGGATCATTGCTCTTGGGCATTGAGGGGAGAAAGTTCGGGTGAGGCAAACTTTGGCAATTACGAGAACGTGTATCCCGTACTGAAGTGGTAGGTCTGTAAGTTCTAGGGACAAAGTGGTGGTGTTGAAGCAGGGAATTGATGTGTCCTTTTGGGACATCTAAATCGATGTGTGTGGGTGGGTTGGGGGGACATGGAGCGCCATTAGTTGCCATTGCTAGAGAATCTTTGGAGGCATTGACAATGTGAGGAAGCTGGACTACCTCATGTGTCCCCTTGACTGCTGAGGTTGTGGACACTGAAGTGGATATGGGAGCATGAAAGCAGGAACTGCTGTTGAGTGGGGAGCTTACTACACTGTGAAAGGGCCTTGTTTGGAGGAGATACTATAAATAGCATGGCTCGTGATCAGCCTGGTACCTTTGAGGGGGGTGTTCTTTGACTTTATCTTCTTTGGGAGGAGCTCTGGATGCTTTCGGCAAGCTTACTTTTCAAATCTTTCTTGATGCAAGAATTCGGGTAGATTGTTGGAGCAGCTTGATCAAATTGGCAATAACCCGTCTTCATGGACTATTCTTGAGGGAGCATGATATTAATAAGCATTGAGAGAGATTAAAGCAGAAGCTTAGGAAGTTGAGTGGGAGGTTGGGTGCCAACTGCCAAGTTACCGGAATTCAGGGCCTCCTTGGGCGACGGGAGGATGGGTGCCAAGTTGAGGTGGTGATGTGGAACTCAATGGTGGTTTGCTTCCAGTTTTCATAAGGGCAATGGGCTGGGTACGGGGGAGGACTTCCCTTCTACTTTTTTGCTTTTCTAGTAGTTTTATTACCTTGTTACCAGGTAATAAAGGAATGAGTTGATGGTGTATTTTGATGCTATTAGTGTTCTCTAATACGCCATAAATGCAACCTGGGTTGTTTGTTACTCCTTGAAATTCATGGTGTGAGCGTTCGTTTGGATTAAGCTTATTTATTTGGTAAAATGAAATGTGATAAATAGCAAAGGTAGATTCTGATGTTTTCTAATACTCATAAACCAACTTTTTTTTTTTTTTTTGAAATATTAAACTTTTTCTCCTATCTTTCTCTGCTGGCTGCTGCACATGACTAATCTTATTTTCCTGTTGGGGAGGGGGGGGGGGTGGGAAACTGTATTAGCCACAATCTAATGGGCAACATGCTTTAATGGTGCAGGTATCAAGTTCCACTTTTATGGGACGATCGAGTGGATCATTGAGGCGAGGTGCTCAATTATCTGTGGGGAGTGATTCTGACCCTGCTGTTCGCACTCGTACCCCGGAGGCAAGTTCTGTAACAATGCCCAAAATAAGCGGACAAAGGAGTTCACCACTTGGAGGATCCTCAGATCCAAAGCATGCTTCATCTGCCAAGAATAACTCCAGCGTAAAGAACTACGAGTCGGCTCTCAAGGGCATTGAGAGTCTGCATTTTGATAACGAAGAGAGGGGTCATCACTGATTTGTGAGTGTATATTGTAGACCCATACGTTCTAGGCCATCAGGAAGAAATTGTCTGAATCATGATATTGAGGTTTGCAGACAGCTGGGTTTGGGGAAGAGGAGTTTGTGAGTTGAGTTTGGTGTTTTGCTCTTTCAGTAGTCTGTATGTTGAAATAAAAAAAAAAGAAGAGAAACTGTTGGAGCGACGCACCTGAACCCCTTTGAAGACTTGTCTATACATTCAGGCTAAACTGTGTGGGGTGGACTTCTCTTCCTGTTTACCCTTTTGACCTGAATTGCTGATACTCTACATTCCCCTGGTAATGCCGTAATGGGGATCACTGGCTTAAACTTTCCTGAACTGTAAATTGGTCGATGTAATGATTTTTTTTTCATATACTCGTGAAGTCATTCCTTACATTTTGGAAAGCGGGAAATAGGAATAGATGATTTGGGTCAACGTGGCGTGCTGGTTTATTATGGTGGTTCAAAGACATTTGGTTATTATAGTTTAGGTTTAGGCACTGCACATTTGTAAAATACGCTACTATTTCTTTAATCATCCCGTGACATTTCGTTTCAATCTCAGGAAGTCGAATAGCTATCATTTTATCTGAAGGCCGAGCAGTCTAATTGTTGTAACTGTGAGTAGTTCTATTCCCATCTTCCAAATTCTTGTCTCGCTTTTTGCATTTGTTCTCAGCATGTCTGTTGCCTTTGATGTTTGTCCACGGTTTACACTCGTTAGCCTAGTTAGAAGATATCTCTCTTTCTCTGTGTCATCGGTTCAGTTCCCGAGATTAGGTCCCTGACTGGGCTGAAGTGTAGTGGCATGTTGATCTTCATTAAACAATAGGTTTAAATAATTATTTGGTCATTTGACTTGCTTTGAATTTTTTGTTTGGGGCTTGCATGAAAAAAAAGAAGTGTGGTCTTACATGTGTTTTGTTGTTAGTTTCCCCCATTTTCCTGTTAACGTTTAAATTTCCGTCTAATGTATAAAAGGAAAGTCTGAAGTACCCTTACTGGTTTTATTGGGGGACCAAACACAACAAATTACTTTTTCTTTGTTGAACGACATACCCTTACCTGCTTCGAACAATCCAAATACGAACTCCAAGTACAAAGTTACTTTGAAAGAGTGAGTTGAATAACGAACAATCAAAGAGATTGAAGTGAAATCTAAAGAAATTGGCGACAACGTTGGTGATAGGTACAACAGTATTTCAAAATTTTCTCAATTTTGTAAGAAATTAGAGTTTTTGTATTTGCGTTAAATTTAGGGCTTCACATAAATATTTGGTTGAATAAAGTGAATTTCCAGTTCTTATAGGTCGTTTGATAGGTTATCTTCAAAAGTAAACTTTATTTTCTGTCTAAACTTGGTTTAGTGTGCAATTATACAAAATCCCCCATGTACTGTGTCTGAATCAAGCGGCTTTTTGTTATTTGCTGTTGTATATGAATGTTGGCCAATCTGTTGTGGAGATTTTTGTTGCTGCTTCTTATCTGCTTACAAAAGTTATGGTTTTAAGCGCAAGTGGCTGAAAAAGATAGTTTTTATGGTCATAGTGGGGGACAGAAAGTAGACCTCAATAATATATAATGTTGTTAATTTTGTAATATCTATACAATTGTTTTTCTTGTTTGTAATTAAGATAACATACCATGTTTTTATTTTTTCTTTGTCTGTAATTAAAAGTGATTTTTTTTTTGTCTTGTTTACATTTAATGTATGTAGTTAATTAATTTTGTAATATCTATGCATTTGTTTTACATAATGTGTTTGTTCACTATAGTAGTATATCACTGGGGTAACTTTCTGAATGATGGGCAACTTAAGTACGATTGGGAGACATATGATGTAATTGATTATAGTGACCCTGACACCACGTCATTTGTTACTTTAAAGGCTACCATTGAAAGTTTGTTGAAGTATCAGAATATAAAATGTTTGTGGTACTTAATTTCAGGAATGAATTTCGCTAAGGATTCAATTAGGAGGACGTTTAGTGATTCTGAAACTAGGATGATGTGTGATGCAGTAGGGTAACTCTGAGTTCATTTATATATATGTTGAACATAATGTTAATACATATTTTAAATGTGCTGGTCATATTATTGGTACACAGGAAGTATGATGGGTACTGATATGAAAATGTCAAAAATGAAAGATAATCCTGAAATGGAGAATGTAAATGGTGAGGGTGATGATAGTGATGAGGAACTGGCCAATGATAGGGATGATAATGTCATAGTGATAGGGATGATAATGTCATAACTAATAATGATTGAGATGATAATGTCATAACTGATAATGAGTCAAACACTGAAGATGAGACTTATATTCAAGAAAAGGGAGAGGAATATGAGAATAACTATAATGATGGTGATGCAAGAGACTCAAGTGATGAAGAAGTGACTTATGCTAGGAAGACATTTATTGATATCAAGAGAAGAAATCTTAGAAATGAGTAGTCAAGATAAGGAATGAATGTCCAACACCTCATGTTGATATGACAAACCCATTTGCACACTGAAATGACTGAGGATGAACATATTGCTATGGAGACTGAATTCATGGTTGACACTGATACTAAGTTGAGTATAAGTGAAGATGAGGCAAATCCTAGGAAAAAAAGGCAAAATTTTGGAGCATTCAAGCTAGAAACTGATCCCAAGAAAATCAAGTAGTCATTAGTCATGGAATTCAATAATTCAGAATAGTCTAAGCAAGCAATTAGATCATATGTAGTAGGTAATGACATAGATTTCAAGTTTTTGAAGAACAAAAGAAGAGGGTAGTTTGTATGAATTTCACTATATACCCTTGGAGGATTTGAACAAGTAAAGATAAGGGGATGAAGACTTTTAACAACAATACAATGAATCCAAACCACATGTATATCACAAGTTTAAGGAGTAGACAACTTATAGCTTAATAGATTGCCACAAAATACTATACATGAATTAAAAAGTGATCCTTCTTGGAAGCTTGAAGAAATGAAGACAGAGATTTTTGATACTTATCAATTGAAAGTAAGTTTGGGGACTTGCTATAAGGCTAGGAGGAAAACATTAAATGTTGTTGATGCTTCAATGACGGAACACTACAACAAAATCTGGGATTATAAAGATGAGTTGAGGAGGACTAATGAGGGTAGTACAATAAAAGTGTATTGTACCTATAACAATCCTACATATGTTCCTGTATTTAAGAGATTTTGCGTGCCTTGATGTCTTGAGGAAATGTCTATTGGCTGGGTGTAAGAAAGTGCTTGGATTGGATGGGTGTTTCCTTAAAAGATGTATGAAGGGATAATTATTAATTGCAATGGGTAGGGATGCTAATAATTAAATGTTTCTAGTTGTTTAGGAGTTTGTGCAAGTGGAGAACAAGAGATCTTGAGGTTGGTTTTTGAGAGTCCAGTTGACAACAAATAAGGCTAGGGGGTGAATAGCTTTATAAAAATTTAAGGGTTATTTTGAAAAGTTTCAGAAGTTGTACCGGAAAATACAACACTTGTCAGTTTGTTGATATGTTGTCAGTCGACTAGCCGACTGATGAATTTGAAACTCATTTTAAGTTCAGTAGTTGACACTGACAGCAAGAAGGCTCTTTTAGTCAATCACTTAACAATTATGGAATGAACTGAAAGACAAGTTAAGTAAACAAGTTAATAAGTAATTGTTGCAAGGATTGAATAACACTTAAGCATACCGAAGCTTCTTAAGTGTTAAGGCAATCTTATAGAATAGTAAGAAAATGACAAAAAGATATAAAATGGTTCATACTATAAACTGCTATGTTCACTACCAACTTGATCAACATTGGATTTTTGAAGTGCACTAATATAATTAATAATCTAGGTTATCACTAATGAATCAGTGTACAACAAAGAACATTGTATGTGGAGTATGATTGAAAAACAATCACACTTGTGGGACAATCAAATGATTCCTCAAAGATTTGGAAGAAGTAATGAATATCAAGGCAATGATTATCTAAAACAAAAACTAGAAAAGAATATGAATATATGACAATCTAGCTAATGTTTTGGCTGAGACACTTCAAGTGAGTATTCTGTTTGAGAGAGTATGAATGCTTCAGTATCTTCAATATTGCTTCAATGTCCTTATATAGAGATCGAGATTTCCAATCCGTTAGAAGCAAAACTTGAATTTGAATTGTGTCAATAATTCAGAAGAATATTTCTTCACAAGATCACATGGATCTTGTGTGAGAGATATAGAACATTAAGATCTATCAAAGCACAAACAAGGTAAGTGTTAGTAATAGAATGTTTAAACAAAAGAAGAAAATATACTGACACTCTAGAATGGTCAGCGGACTCTAGCTGCTGATAACTCTTACATCAAAAGTCAACTGCTGACAGAAGATTTTAAGCTACTATTAAACCTTAAGAGAATTTATATAGATGCAAGTTTATTGGTCTAAAGTAGCATCCTAATGGATTTAAGCAAATCAAAACATGTAAGTTTCAATAGTTTCTAGTTCATCTAATCAAAGACTTGGAAATGGATGACCCTCATTCCAGACCAACAGAAGGTACTTAGTTCTAATGCTTTAATAGATATTTAAAATTACTATGTTGTATTGCTTTAATATATATTTCATAAGAAATATTTAATGTTGTTGGTGTTGTAATTGTGTTTTATGCATTGACTAGTGTAATATATTGCTGAGATGCTACCTAACTATGAGCACAAAGCATGTGCTAGACATGTATATGCTAACCGGTCAAAGAAATTTAAAGGTCTAAGTACAAGACATGTTTTTGGACAATTGCCAAGTCAACTAACTTGGAAATGTACAACATTGGGTGTCATGAATTAAGGGACCTAGATGAAGAGGCCTATAATTACTTGATGCTTAGGAATTCAAACAAGTGATGCAAGGCTTTTTTCTCTACCAGTTGGTTTTAATGGTAACATGAAGTTGTTA
Source organism: Codonopsis lanceolata (assembly GCA_013146195.2). NCBI lineage: Eukaryota > Viridiplantae > Streptophyta > Magnoliopsida > Asterales > Campanulaceae > Codonopsis > Codonopsis lanceolata. Next base: position 17,701,152 of record CM028382.1, on the reverse strand, counting down.
TGGTTGTGTAACTTTATATATACCAGTTGGTTTGAATGTGAATATGGTCTCTGTTTGAAGTTCTCTGGTTTGTAGAATTTGAGTATCACTTGTTATGCAACGATAACAATTGTTCTTTTGTGGTCAAAAGTGTTTGCATAAACTCACAGGAGCATTCGTTGATCACAAAGATAGTGCTTACATCAAAAAATACACCATTATTTAGGCAACATAAGCCTAACAGTGCCATTTGTACTCAAAATGTCATATGCAACTATTATAACAACAATTGACACAACCAACATCCTAATATTCCAGTTGAACATAACTTGAGATTTCAAGAATACAATTTCCATTTATTTCATCACCAATTCTGATTCAATTCTCTTCACTTCCTTTGTTAGTGTATTTTCTCTCTCATTTGTATTGTACAACTTCAACTCAACCTTGGTCAAATTCTCTTTTAATTTGGTAACATCTTCACTCATTCCATCATTTGCCCATTCGAAAAATTCACAACCCTTGCAGGTATTCTATGTAAACACATAAACACAAACATAACTGATTAGAGTCCAAAAAAAATTCCAAACTTAAAAATCAACCAACTTTAAAATTCCAAACTTAAAAATGTACATAATTATTTTTTTCAATTCTGATACATAAACAGTTGCACAATATATCTTACATCATAATTTCCAAAGAATTTTTTAAAAAATGTGCTTACACCGTTACATTGTAATTTGCACATCCATAGAATAGCTTGCTGGAGTTATACTATTAGTTCGTTAGGTCTTCAATAGATCTGGAGCATTGCAATCACACAAAGGAACACTTACACGAGATTTAGCACGCGATTGAGCTGTGGAAGAAGAAGCCATAACTTGCCCTAACTTAGGAGATGGAAATTTTGTGATCTAAATACTGTTCATACCTTTTTCAAATGATAATTGTGGTTTGAAGATGAAGATCGAAAATTGAAGATGCCCAGTGGATATCGAAGTGTTCGACTTGCATATTGGAAGAAGATCGAAGTCGAGTATGTGTGTACCAAGGAAATCAATGTTCAAAAGTATATATGAAAGCCTGATCTCTACACAAATGAAGGTAATGGTTTGAAGACCAGTGAGGGTACTTTGACCATTTTTAAAAATGTTTGTCAGAAATTTAAACGTTAACCGGGAACAACCAAAAACAACATGTAGGAGTTAACTAATTTTTTTTTTTTTTAAATGTTAGGACTAAACAAAATTTTTGAAGCAAGTGGTAATCAAATAATTATTTAAACCTAAACAATCCGAGTGAATCAATGAAGAAAGTAGTCGTTTATGTAGGTTCAGTGGTAAACTATGAACGTAAAAAGCAAAAGAGAAGAGAAGTTTGACATTGCTGATGTGGGTGGGGAAGCATACGTGTATGTAGTTGACACAAATTCCCATATTTTAAATATATATTTTTAATTTATATTTTAATTTTAGTGTAGTTAACGATTGGTCATGATTTATTTTTACCAAATATAACTACTGACTATTATTAAATCTTCTGAAAATTTAACTACTGATCATGATTTATTTTTATCAAATATAACTACTGACCAGGCCAAGATTAAATCTCCTTGATTCACTATTTTACAAATATTTAGTTTGTAATTTCTTAATTGATTGTTATTGTAATCAATTGAAATCTCAATTTAATTTTTGTCTGACCTAGATTTAGTTTTTTTAAAAAAAATTTGTTTGTAGGTTTTTTAATTTTAAATATTTGAATTTTAAATTTCGTTCTTTTTAAAAAATTTGTGCTAACTTCCCTTATTGGTCTGAAATCTTTATGATTTCGATTTCAAATAGTTTTTTGTTAGTTCACTCCGTCAAATTCAATTTATTTTATTGTTTTTGTCTGAGATTTTTATCTTTAAGTTTATTTCAATTAACATGTGTTGGGTTGGTGTGTGTGGGAGAGAGTGCTTTTGGATGTTTAATTATTTTTACAATCAATAAAATGTGTTTTTCTTTAGTTTTTTGGATGTCGTCTTTGTTTTGTGCAGTATACATTGATCCGATCTATACAAAATCTCAAGCATGTATTAATATATTCACATCTACTCACTTCATACACTGATCATCTGCATACTGATACCGTTCCATAGGCACGGACACAAAATCTAGTTTAAAATATTACGGATTTTAATTTGTGAGACAATCCATCAATACGCAATAAATAAAATATTTGTAAGACCGTATTTCTAAAAATTTTACTTAAAAAAGTCTATAATATTTATTTCACATATCATATAAACAAAAATTGTAACTTGGTTGAGTTTAATATTTTAAGATTTGTCTGTCTAAATGATAGTGACCCTTATTAATATTTTACCCCAAAAAATAAAAGAATTCGAATTTTTCTCTATTTTTAGTAGTACATAGACATGAAAGCATTTTTAGTTTGAGTTTCGAATTTTTGTTTTAAAACGATTGAAAAAAATAAGTAGAAAGAGAGATAGTGAGAAGTTTGTATTTATAATCTAATTTTGAATATTTTTGTTTATAATATTTTTTTTGTTTGGTAACCATTTCGTGTCTCATATTTTTATTTTTATTTCTAATTTCTGCCAAAAATTAAGTAAGGAACTGCGTTTATCTTTCCATTTCTAAAGTGGGTTGAAATGTTTCTTGTTTTAAGCTTATTTTAAAAAACAATTTTTGTTTTGTTTCAGACCATACAAAAATGTTTTCAGTTAAAAACAAGAATAAAATGTTTTTATCCACCGACAGTAGACAATCTTTTTTCACACAAATGGCCTTTGGAACGTAACACGTGATCAAACCAAAATCTTAAAAAATAAAGACAAATAATGATCGAAAGTGTCATATTCTTAGAACCGCTTGTATAAAAAAGATTTTACACTACTTGATGAAAATTTTACTCGAAAAACAATTAATTTTAATGAGGTTATACGTTCGAACTTCAAAATGTTTTTTTTCCCACATATATTAATGTAGAAGTAAGTCTCCAATAAAACCGAGTTACGAATCCTAGGTTGGATGACCTACTTACGGATTTCTTACTTAGTTTTTGCCTTAATCAATACATCATTTCTCAAAGCCTAAGAGCATCTCCATTGTACTCCAAAGCCAATTCTTAAAGCTTTGGAATTTGTGCATTATGACCACATAGGATAAAAGAGAGTTCAAACTAGGAAAGAGGGAGTGCCCCAACTTCCTAATTAGGAACCTACAAGTGGACAGAGAGCGAGGGGACATTAGCCGGGTGTGTGGGGGGGGGGGTGGGGGTTTTGTTTATATTAAATGGTGTTAAATTTAATATTTTTTTATATAAAATGTTGTGTAATAAGATTATACAATGGGAATATATATTCTTAAGTGGGTAAAAAAATAAAGATGTATAGGTGACAGTAAGACTCAATTAAGAAGTTTTATTAAGAATATCAACATTGAGGATGCTCTAATACCGAAGAAATCAACTTGTCTTCCTCCTCACTGATAACCTGCACGCCTACAGTGTCTTCACGATCATGGTGTCCAACACGGAAGGGTAAATTCAAAGGCATCTCCGCCTTCCATCTTTGACAAGAACTATTCAAAAACCATTTTCCCAGAAAATATTGTCCTTTGTCGGATAATTTGACGAGAATCCCTGGAATTTCTTCACCGAATTCTCATAAAACCGCCCCAATATTTTCATTAGAGCCTTGCCGGCACTTCCACGCCTGAGCATTTGTCATCATCCCCCCCCCCCCCACCAAACAACACTTCGTTCAACTTCTTCCAATTTTCAAGACTAAAACCATCCCCATAATAATTGATTATTTCTGGGGAATCGTTGTGCTCTTCTAAAATCAATTTCTCATTCTTGACCAAAGCGAAGTGTGAATCGCCATCAATGGTGGAAATCGAGGGTCTTTATTGATGCTTCTGATGGATTTTCTGATCAAAATTTCTCTCTAACCGAACACAGGGCATAGGCCTTTTACATAGGGGAGTGTCCAGGGTCTTGTTGGAAGTTGGCATGAATGGTCACGAACATAAATTTAGAGGAAATTTTGACAAAATAAATTTCGTTTGAGGTCAAATGAAAAGGAATATCATTGAGTTATCAAACGCATTTCTATTTCATCTTTTTTTATAAAGAAGAAATGGAAATGGATAGGAATAGAAATAGAAATACATGAAACATTGTTTTAGAGAGTAATAGAAATAGAAACGTTACCAAACACTAAATTACAGTCCACTTTATAATATTCATGTGCACATAAAACGTGATAAATAGCAGCCGAAAATTCAATGGCTTGGGGCAGTAAAGCTCGGGACTACTTTCTTGGTAATAAAAAATGAACTTTTTGAGTAGAGCTGAGGTATTGGTAGAGCTCGGGGCTGCTTTTGTCGAGCCCCAAGATCGGGTCGTGAAAATAAAAGAATGTCAAAGCGCATTGAATCCTTTTAGGGCGGTTCATACTACCTAATTTGGTTAACAAACGAAACATAACAGGTTAAAGTTGTAAAACCAATCAAATGTATCATGTTTTTGATGTAGACAAGGAAATTGAAACAATCAGGTTCTTCTTGCTTAGAAATATCAAGAAGTGACCAAATTCTACATTTCGTTTTTTTTAAATGGGGTAGGCAGCCAACCACGAGGTCGACGACTTGAATACTACTACTACTAGTATCCCTAAAAAGCAAAGAAGGTAGATGGATGCTTCATAGATAGTTAAGGATGTGACTACTTCCAGACCAAAACTATGCTTAACAATACAAACTCGAGAACAATATTCAGAAGAGGCATAATGCTTAAAAAAGAGAGGGGACACATGATGAGAGTGTGATTTTCTTGTCTCAGAACCAGAAAAGGAACGGCCTATATTCTGGTTGTAAGGAAGTTCCGGATACAAACAGCTGACTCAACCAGGAAGATTATCCTGGAAAAGAAGCCAAATTAAAGAAGCCACCAACAAAGTGGCTAGCCAATCAAGTCTGTAAGGAAGGAGTAGAGATTTAGTCAGCCAGATTCTACCAGTGCAACCTTCTCATCCAAATTTTCGTTCTTTTGTGAGGGAACGAAAGCATAGTCCCATCCATAGACAACCGCACCTAATGCCTTCCCAAACAAAAGAATTACTCTGTCAAGCCAACAGGTGGAGGTGAAGGCAGGTGAATTATTGGACTTGGAAGCACTTGTGTGTCATCATGCATAAAATGGAAATGACAACTAATTAACTGCCTGCTAAAAGTTGATTTCCAAATGAATCATTTTATCAAGTGCTGGGAAAATCCATTAACTTGAACAGTTCAAATCACCCGGGAAACACTTCAATTGGTAAGAGCTTGGATAGCGTTACTAAATGAATATTATGGTTTTAAAAGACCATGTTGCGTGAATTTTGTTAAGGGCAACAACTTGGAGAAAAAAATATTCATTCATGACTCATGAGCCAACCCTAAAGAGTTGGGATAAAGACTTGAGTTCAGTTAATACCATCCATTCATGACAAACTCAAGTTCCCGTAATGAGAGCTACCATGCTCAAAAAATAAAAAGTAAAATTTTCCAGAAATGACATGTAATGACAATGAGAAAAAAACAACAAATGATCCAATTTTAACGTGGCACTCGCAATCATAAGTTGAAGTCGTTGAGGTGACAACAAAATGATGCAAATGCATCATTCACCTATCACACCGATGCCTCAAAGTCACATGGACCATACACAAATATGTGGGGATACCAAAATTTCCAAAACACAGACAACATTGAGAAGCCAAATATTAACCTTTAGACAGAGCTCAGATGTCATAAAGGATCCAAGGCAATCTATTTTTAGGTAGGTTTTACATTAAAAACACTTGTTAATACAACAATAAAGCCTTCACAAATTCACGGATGAACTTATTAGGATAAATCCTAGCCCCTAGGCAGTCTTTCAATTAAATGCCATAAATGAAGCATAAATACTTGAACCAAATATAAAAACATAATATTCATCAATACACAATCAACTACATAATCAATTTATGATTCCATCTTCAAAACCCAAATCTTACACCAGATTCTGGGTTTGAACATTATATAAGACTGTAAAGAGCAAATAGCTTAGACATGACAGCCTAAACAGCAAGAATAAGCAAGACTTTATATGGGAGTATAAAAGTAGGATCAACAAAATGAGGGTTTTGATGAAGATCACCTCACACCATACACCATTTGGGTGTACCTATCTTTGATCCACCTAAAGCTCTTCCTGATTGACCCTTTAACTTTACCTTCGACAGTGTAAACCTTATAGCTAGCAACCCTCTTTTTCCTCTGCAACTCAGGGTCAGTAAAGCTCCAACTTTTGGACATTGACCCATTTGTTGATTTGCTCCCTTTCTTGAATTTCACTTCTTTGACACTGGTTTCCATGTGGGTTTGAGAAGATGATGCATAGGATGCACTATAGCACCTCAAATCTTGCAGATTTGCAGGGTTTTGGGTTCTGTCCCCACTGTACGCCTCTATTTGCATCCTCCCATCATTAAAAGACTTGGATCTGAATTCTTCCATTACTCCAGATTTCACACACACACGCACACAGTCTTTAAAGTTTTTCTCTTTCTAGTTTTATAGAACTTTGAAAAGTTTGAGGATTGGATGCATTTGGGGGTTTGGGTTGCTTTCACAAAGCAGTTTCATGTGATTTTGTGAAACGGATAACCACTCTGTAGTCTGTACACCCAATTGGGAATGGGTTAACTGCACTTTACCAATTTTTTGTTTGTTCACTGTTACACTTAAGGGTCTGTAGTTTTAATTTTTACATATTAGGATTTAAGGTTCCATTTTATCCAATTGAGGGTCATAACAAAGTTTCCGTTAGCTTTTAGACGGTAAATCGTTATGTGTCTTTTACATGCATTTTTTTGAATTATTTTTGTACTTGACTAGTTGACTTGTTCTTCATGAATCATGATGAAAGATGGTATCCTTAATAACTAAATGTTAAAAGACGAAAACAACCCTAAAGAAACGCATGTGGATGTCATGAAGACTTTTCATCAAAAAAAATATCGGAATTCCTCTTTTGACCCTCAATGTCAATAGTAATAAAAGTTCAATCTTAGACCCTAATGTGTGAAAATTAAAACTACAAACCACAAAGGCGTCACTATACAAATCTTAGTGTAGTAAAGTGCAGTTGGACCAAATTGGGGGAATTCTAGCGTCGGTGGGAGTCCTGCATAGCACCAGGTGGATAATGGATCCTGTGTCAACGTTTTATTTTTTAATTTTAAATAATATTCCATTTGTTCCCAAATAATTGCATAATTATCTTTTTTTAAACTTTTCTTTTTCAAAAAATATTTTTATCACTTTATTCTTACTTTTTCTATCCACTTTAATTATGATTTTATATACAAAAAAATTAAATAAAACTATACATTACACCAAAATTTATAATTCAATAAATTATTTTTTTTAAACGATGTACCGAATCAAAGATGACTATAATTTAGGAATGGAGGGAGCACTCTTTTCACTTTGAATAAGGCCGTGTTAAATGAATGGTTATTTTTTTATTTTTGGTTTGTGGGCTTTGTAATAATTGAATAAAAAATAATGGAGAAATAAAGAAAAAAAATGGAGAAACAAGGAGAGAGAAAGTAAATTTTGAAAAACAAACACACCTTGAATTGCAAAATGAGTCGTGTATCTAACATAGCCGTTCAATATTGACCTTACATTGAGTTTTAAGAAAAAATGATTATGATATGTACTTTTTCTTTAATATTTTCAAACTACTTCTAATTTTTAATTATTAGAGATGTTAAAAAGGTCAAGGATAGCAGAGCGATTCTGTTAAACCTAAACTGAGAAGGGTTATGTTCGAGAAAAGGTAATCAGTTTAAATTTAGGGATAATATGACTTATCCTATAAAGTTAGAGCCAACCCGATTAACATATATAACTAAACATTCTTATAATGACTGTGGTATTCAAGTCTGCTTTTAGTATTGATGATCATGTTTTTAATGAATATAGAAGTCGTCTTCATGACAATTGATGGATTTTGTATATTACTGTTGTTATTCGTTTCCTTATTTTTATTATTATTTGTATCTTCCTTATTTAGACTTGCTGTATTTACGAGATTTCCTTTCCTTCTTGTATTCTTTTCTTTGTACGCAAGTCTTGTATCCTTTTGCCTATATATATGGTGCCCTACTGCAATGGAATATTCAAGCCGTATATTATTTTACATGGTATCAGAGCATGTTTTTTTTTAACCCTAAAACAAAACCTTGCCAGTCGTCTCTTAGGTCAGAACCATGGTAAACACTAACGATGGGAAGAATAGAGATGTCACCACTACCACCGAGAATCATATGTCGCCATACTTTATCCATGCGTTGGACAACCCCGGTCAAGTTTACGTCAGTGAAATCTTACATGACGAAAATTATGGCGATTGGGTAAATGAGATTAGCAATATGTTATTCGCCAAAAACAAGATTGGCTTCGTCGATGGCTCGATTCACATGCCTGATAAAGGTTCATCTGACTTGATGATATGGAAACGATGCAATGCCATGGTCAAAGGATGGTTGGGTAGTGCCATGGAGAAGGAGATTCGAAACAACACAAGATATGCCAAAACCGTTGCCGAAGTCGGGGCAGATTTGGAAGAAATTAAGGTTTGGGAAGGAGAGTGCACCGCGTGCGTATGAGTTAAAACGAGCTTTAATACTGACACGGCAGAACAAAATCTTAGTGTTTACCTATTACACCAAGTTGAGAGGATTATGGAACGAAATACAGTCTATATCTCCCTTGCCAAAATGCTCCCGTGGATGATGCATGTGTGACATCTCGAAGCAGCTCAATGCATTGCGGGAAAATGAGCAATTGTACACATTTCTCATGGGACTTGACGAGGTTTTTGGGACGATCAAGACACAGCTCTTTAGCACAAAGCCCACCCCAACCTTAAGTGTTGCATATCACTTGGTCGCTGAAGATGAACAACAGTGTTCAATAACGACCATTCACAAGCCAAGCGTTGAAGTTGCTACATTCCAAACTCAGTTACAGCCACGGAACAAAGTTGATCAGCAGTGAGAACGTTCAGATCACAAAGGAGGCAGACGTGAGCGACCAAAGTGTACGAATTGTGGTAGAATTGGCCATAATGTTGGAAGTTGTTATGAAATTATTGGGTACCATGCTGGATACAAGAAGGGGCCACACGATGGAAATCAAAGAAGTGATTTTCGCATCGAACGTATGGCAACTCCAAAGGTAACAAATGTGGAGATGGATACTAGTCCGATACCAGGTTTATCTTTCATGCAATACAACAAACTAATACAGTATCTTGACACAAATAATGGTGAAGCATTGCAATCTCAAAATCCTCCTACTACTAACATGTCTGGAAAGAGATCTTTTACGCATAGTTGGATTATAGATTCTGGAGCAACTGAGCATATAACATGTGATGAAGATATTCTTATTGGGAAAGATGAATTTGCACCAAAAATCCCAGTGAAAATCCCGAATGGTGATAGCGTGCTTGTGAAAGGAACCTGGACTACCTTCTTACCAAATGGACTTAGAATTGATAAAGTCTTAAATATACCTGATTTTATGTGCAATCTTCTTTCTTTTAGTCGTTTAACGAAAGATCATAATTGTGCCTTAACTTTCTTCTCTGACTTTTGTGTTATACAGGACTTACCTTCTAGGAACATGGTTGGTGTGGGTAAATGCAGCAACGGTCTATATTGCATGGAGCCCGTGGAACCTGTTCGTGGAGCTATGATGGCTTCAGCTGAAACTGATATATGGCACAGAAGGTTGGGTCACGCGTCTAATGCGAAGCTTGGATATATTCCCATTGGTAAAGCTCTTAGGAATAAAGTTACGCACTGTGATTCTTGTGTGCGAGCTAAACATGCCAGAACTCCTTTTCCCACTAGTTACATTAAAACGAATTCATGTTTTGAATTACTTCATTGTGATATTTGGGATGATTATCGAACACTGTCTTTTACGGGTGCATATTATTTTCTTTCCATTGTGGATTATTTTAGTCGTGGAGTATGGGTTTATTTAATGAAACACAAGTCTAAAGTTAGTCATTTCTTAACCACGTTTTGCAATATGATTGAAACCCAATTGGGAAAAACTGTCAAGAAAATTAGAAATGATAATGGTCAAGAATTTCAATCAAATCAGATGTTAGAATACTATGCTGCACACGGTATTGTTTTTGAAACTTCTTGTACTGATACGCCGCAACAAAATGGCGTGGTTGAGAGAAAACATAGGCATATACTTTAGGTTCCGAGAGCTCTAAGGTTCCAAGCAAATCTGCCCATACGTTTTTGGGGTGAGTACGTCTTGACTGCCATTTACCTTATTAACAGATTGCCTTCCAAGGTTATTAACAACAACACACCTTATGAAATTTTACTTGACCGTAAACCTTCTTATGATCACCTTCGAGTTTTTGGTTGTCTTGTTCATGCTCGTGATAATAAGAAGCGAGGGAGATAAATTTGGTGAAAAGGGGAGACCCTATGTTTTTGTTAGATATCCTCCCACTCAAAAAAGGTATCGAGTCTATGATTTACAGACTAAGAAAATCCTTACCTCTCATGATGTAAAATTTGTAAAGCACATTTTTCCTTTTCAACATCAGAACCGTCTCTCTGAATTAAAGGAAACCCGTCAACATGTGACTGCTCCTGCTTTCTTTGATGAACCTATACAACCATTTTCTGTTCCAACACCTATCCCACATGTTGTTGAACCAAATGATCAGTTCCCCTACTATATCTATGAGTAATGACGAGTCTGCTCCTAAGAAGATACCCAATGGCAGCGACAATTTTCCTGTTTTGGGTCAAGAAGAACCCACCTTGGTTGCGCCGAATATGCCTACAAAACCTCGCCTTAGTGCAAGAGTCAAGAAACAACCCAAGCATTTGGACAATTATCAGCTAAAGCTTCCACAATCACTAGACCATGCAACACCCACCATTGATTCATGAACCTCAACGGTACATGCTCTTTCACATTATGTTTCTTATGATAAGTTTTCTCATTCTCATAAGGCATATCTTGTGGCCATCACTTCACACGATGAACCAAAGTATTTTTCTCAGGCTACCAAAGACCCACGTTGGTGTGAAGCCATGAAAAAAGATATCCAAGCATTGGAAAACAATAACACATGGACCTTGGAACCTTTACCTCCAGGGAAGAAAGCCATTGATTCCAAATGGGTGTACAAGATTAAGTATAAGCCCGACGGTGAAGTTGAACGGTACAAGGCTTGGCTTGTGGCAAAAGGATTTACTCAAGTTGAAGGAATTGATTTTCACGAAACCTTTGCACCAGTAGCAAAGCTTGTAACGGTCCGTAGCGTACTTGTTGTTGTTGCCAAGAAAAATTGGGCACTTCACTAGCTTGATGTGAATAACGCCTTCTAACATGGCAACTTACTTGAAGATGTTTACATGCAAATTCCACGAGGTTTCCCGAAACAAGGGGACACGGTTTGCAAATTGCATAAATCCCTTTATGGTCTACGACAAGCCTCGCGGAATTGGTATCACAAGTTCACATCTGCACTTATTCATATCGGTTTCCGTCAATCTAAAGCCGATTACTCTCTATTTGTTTTCAAGCAGGCCAACATATATGTCACAGCTCTTATCTACGTTGATGATGTTATTCTTACAGGAAATGATGAGGCCACCATCACAAGTGTCAAACGTTATCTCAACGATATGTTTCGTATCAAAGACTTGGGAACCTTAAAATATTTTTTAGGCATCGAAGTTGCTCATTCTCCACAAGGCATTGTTATTAGTCAACAAAAGTATACGCTGGACATTTTAGAGGAAACAGGCTTTCAAGGCAGCCGTCCTAGTTCCTTTCCCATGGAACAAAACCTTCGTCTTAATCTTGACGACGACAGCCCAAAGGTTGATGTTAATCAATACCGTTGGTTGATTGGACGACTCATTTATTTGACTGTTACCTGTTCAGACATTACATTTGTTGTCAATGTTCTCGGTCAGTTCATCTCCAGTCTTCGTCGCACGCATATAGAGGCTATTATCCGTGTTCTACGATATTTAAAATCCACTCCAGGCCAAGGCATTTTCCTTCCAGCTCACGGTAGTATGACCCTCCACGCCTTCTGTGACGCTAATTGGGGTGGTTGACCTTTTACTCGTCGGTCTAGGACAGGATATTTCATCTTACTTAGTGGTGCTCCTATCTCCTGGCGCACAAAGAATCAATATGTGGTTTCACGTTCTTTCGCTGAAGTTGAATATCGAGCCATGACAACTACTATTAGTGAAGTTATATGGCTTCGTTGACTGTTGCAGGACCTTGAAGCTCCTCAGTCCAATGCCACTCCTTTGTTCTGTGACAATCAACATGCCCATCACATTGCTAACAATCCTGTGTTTCATGAGCGTACTAAACACGTTGAGATGGATTGTTTCTTCGTGCGTGAACGTGTTGCTTCCAATGATATCAAGTCATGTCATATTACCACTATCGATATATTTTTACCAAGCCTCTTGGTGCTGATCGCTATCGGTTTCTTCTTGGCAAGTTGGGCGTTTGCTTATTTTTTATTCTTTGTATCTTCCTTATTTAGATAAGACTCAATCCCATATTGTATTTACGAGATTTCCTTTCCTTCTTGTATTCTTTTCTTTGTACGCTAGTCTTGTATTCTTTTGCCTATATATATGGCGCCCTATTGCAATGGAATATTCAAGCTGTATATTATTTTACAGCAATCATGTGCAAGCACTTATTTGTACTCGTAGTTGACTACAAGTTTTTGTTCATAGTAATAGTTTTTATATTTTTACGTTACTATTTGATTTGAATAGTTGATTGTATTATTCTTAGTAACAATTAATTTATATTATTTTATTATTGTAGATGAAGATGATAATGATGATGAAAAAGATATTTCTCGAAAGAAGACTCGATTTCGAATGTGATTGTAGAATGAACATGATGTTTAATGACTTGTTTCATATTTTTTTACTAGTATTTTTTAATTAGTAGTACTTGAAGTTATTTTGTGTTTTGAAAATCGTCACTTAAGTGATGTTGTTAATTTTGAATTTTAGATTTAAATAAAAGTGTAATTATTTTTAGGTGTGACCTGTTTAAACTGAGATCTTTGCAGGGTCAGAGTTGCAATTTCAGTGGTCCGTTTAACCCATGGACCTATAGGGACACAACTCTATAGAGCTGATCCTATAAGGTTAGTGTCAACACAATTAACATTTCTACTAATAGTGTTAAACCATTATGACTCATTTATTTGAAACAAATACCAAAATTAAAATTTGATGTATATTATTCCAATTTTACCACGAATTACATGTTTTCTGAAAAATAAAAAATATATATATGCATCACATTCATTTGAAAAACAGTATATTTGACTTCCACAAAAATTAAATAAATTTATAATATACTCCGTCCGTTTCGGACAAAGAGTCTATTATTTTATTTTGAGATATTTCATTTAAACAGTCCTTATTCAAAAATTAAGATATAAAAATATCATTGTATTACTAATGAACTACTAAAAATATAAATTTTTTTTAAATTGACTTTTAAATGAAGACTATTTGTTCAAAATGGAGGGAGTAAAATATATGGAGTATAGAGCATAAAATAAGGGAAAGAACACAAATACTAAAGATTAAAGAACTACTAGCAGAATACCCATCCCGCAAACAGAATATTTTTGACATATTTATGCGTATATAATTAACTGAATCGGTTGAAATTCCCAAAAATTAGTTTCCGTAGCCTTACAATTTTCTTAAGCCCCATTGTTTATAAATAGTCTCGACAATGACAATTGTAACACTGAACCCATTAATCTACCTAACCTGGAATGAAAGGAAATATTTTGGGGTTACCTGTTTCAACCATAAGATATTAACGGGTTGAGGTGGGTCGGGCTCGTGTCCGTTTTGCCCCGTTATTTTTATTCTATAAATGTATGGATTATATGAAATTTTTTTGGATTACAATGGATCGACCCATCGCCCGTTCATCAATTTCGACCCGTTTGATATTTGAGTTTCAATGGATCCGACCTGTTTCAACTCATTACCCGACCAAACTCAATCTAAACCTGACCCTATCCACCAAATTATAAGACCTATTAATTATAAGTTGTTTCAATCATGAGGTAAGAAAAAAAATCGAGTCCAATTAATCTTACTTTACCATCAAAAGAAAATAAAGATAAATTCGAGCCATTACACTTTGAAAATTTTCAATCATTTTACACCTTGTTATTTTTCAAATGGGAAAAAAGACACTTAACACATTGCCATGTATCATTATGCATTGAGATGCATCGTTTGGTAAAGCGATGCATCAATTAATATCAAATGATGCACACATTAATGCATTGCGATGCATATTCATAACCTACATTTGTCCTGTTTGAGAAAAAAAATCCAGAGATTAAGAGGTTGAAAACTTTAGAAAATGTACCCGTCCGTA